>JADWPU010000005.1:912415-1659486 GCA_016109575.1 Phialophora chinensis | reverse complement strand
GACCTACTCCCGCATCATCCAAGTCGACCGCGCAACCAAGAAGATCGTCTGGGAGTACCGCGATCGCTCGATGCCCAACGCCTTCTTCTCGCCGTTCATGGGCGGAGCTCAACGACTCAAGAACGGTAACACGTTGATCACAGAGGCGGTGTTCGGGCGCATGTTCGAAGTCACCTCTGAGGGGAAGATTTGCTTTGAATATGTCAATCCTCATTTTGCGGATTACAAGCAGTTGAATGCTCCGGAATTGGTTGACATCGGGTTTGATTTCCCTGCGAATGCCGTGTTTCGGGCGTACAAGTATACGCCGGAGGAGCTGCCTTGGTTGCGATTGCCGAATTGACTGGTGTTTTTCTCGTTGGTTCAGCAGAGTTTCACAAGATGTACAGGGAGCAAACAAAGTAGGGGAAGGCGCAATATGGTTGGCCATGGTCATTCAGTCAGTTACCTTGATAAGCGCTGCTTGATTCTTCTCTCTCTATTCACCTTTGATCTGTTTTTGGCCTCATGAATTACGTTGCATGCCTTTGACAGCCGTCATACCCTTCTGTTTACTCTTCGCACACAGGTGTCATGTGCCTTTGCCTTGGTGTTCATTGTTTGTTCACCTTCCCCTGCCTTGGCCTTCATGATCGGTTCATCTTCCCTCGCACCCATTTCTCGTGGCCTCCGCCTTGTCTCATACTCTTCAAAACTGGACTTTACCTGCCTCTTGGCGTGTACGTGGAGTTGCCCGCTATATCTTCTTCTCTCTCGCCTGGTCTTCATTAGTGTTCATGACACTGACTGCTCACGTATCTCTCAGTTCCCTTCCGAGTCCTAGCATAGCATTGCACAGCTAGCCTGCCACTTGAATTGACTTGACCCGTCTGACCTGACCGACCCGGGGCGCAGAACTTAGTGACTGAACAGAAGTGTCACCACACCTTCACCGGCTACTCATCCTCGACGGTGTTGCGGTGCAATCCTCACTCCTCTCACTTCCCCCTCAACGCCATATGAACAAACCGGCCTACCCATATCACCACATCAAAATAGGCAGCATGGTCGCCGGAATCTATGTTCTTCTCGTCACCTTCCATCTCCTCGTGGCGCACTCTCTGGCCATCGCTATCGCCAAGCCCTTCTCTTCTAGACTGGCCGAGACGGCGCACAAACCCGGCACTTGCCCCCCGAACTACACATGGACTGTGATAACACCGATCTCCACTCTGGGCGCAACGTGCTGCCCCACGGGGTATGTCGGCGAACAGGCTAAAATACTGGGAGACCTGGCCGGTGTGTTTTGTTGTCCGGAAGATGATCAGCGGGTGCCGTGTGAGGAGGGGAGAAGAGAGATGCCAAGGACGCCGGAGACGTGTCCGAGTCCGGGGAAGTTGTTGGGGGCATTGTGCATGGAGTATTATTGGTGAGGATGAAAGGAGAGGCGGGACTGGACATTCACATGTGTCATTGGATGGTCTGAAGAGGTTTGTTCTGCATGGAGCAGACAGAAGCTTGACGAGGCGACCGACAGGTCGGGTCTTGCTGAGCGGGTGGCAGAGTGTCGAGATGGAGGACAGAACAGGCCGGCCTAGTAGCGAGAGGCAGTGGCATGACAGAAAAGGGGTTTCTCTTCTCGACGGCATTTCGATATCCACCATCTCACAGAGGTCTTTCAACTCGGGGCCGCAACCGAATGACAACTTCCCGTTCCGCAGCCTCATCGCATAAGTACCTACATAACAGATCGTGCACCTCCTACCTAACTCATCCATCGTTGATCTCCCAGCTCGTTTGTCACGCCTCTCTAACCTCGACGGTAACACCCCTCTCCTTCTCCAGCACCACCTCGGTCCTCTTCAACGACTCCCTGATCGGATGCGCACTCTTGAAGATCTCATCAATCTCTTCCAAACTCCGGCCCTTGGTCTCCACCAGGGAGAAATACATGGCCACCCACTCCAAGGCATGCAGGACCAAGAAGACGGTGTACGTCTTCCAGCCGATATTCTGCAGCGCGACGGGCGTGGCGTACGTGTTGATGAAGCCCGCCACGCCGGCGATGAACGACTGCACGGCCATGCCCTTGGCGCGGATGTCGTTGCGCAGCACCTCGGTCGGGTACAGCGCCTGCAGGGGCGTCCAGCAGAAGGACCAGAAGATGCCGTATAGCAGGATCATGGCGATGAAGGCCAGGCCCGTGCCGTGCCCGACGTGGCCGTCCGCTTGGGCCGCGATCACGTTGATGGGGATGTACGTGAGGCCGGTGAGGAAGGTGCCTGATTACAACACCCCCGTCACGGGTGGGACGGTTAGTCACATAGTGATGCGCACAGGTTTCTCTTGTGGAGTGAAAACTACGGAGTGTGAGTCAAGGGAATCAGGAGAGCTTACCCCAAAGAAACAGTGGTCTGCGGCCGAGCTTCTCGACCGAGAAAGAGCCCGCGACGCCGCTGACGAAGCCGAAAATCACGTTGATCCCGTTGAGGAGGAGTTGCTGAGACGAGCTCGTGATGCCCACGTTCTCCAGGATGACGGGCATGTAGTACGTGATGACGGAGCCGCCGATGAACTGCGAGAAGATGGTGACCAGGGCGGCGAGCCACATTCGGTACAGGTTCTCCTTGTTGTTGAACAGCATGCGGTAGTCCCACCATTGCTGGGTCTTGTTCAGCTCGGCGTCGTAGTCGATCGAGGCCTGCATTTCTTGCAGTTCGAGGCGCACCACTGCCGAGTCGGCGTGGCCGTCGCCATGGAATTCGATCAGCGTCGCTTTGGCTTGTTCGAACTTGCCGTGGGCCATGAGCCAACGCGGCGATTCGGGGATGAACCAGACCAGGCAGAGGACGATGATGCCCGGGACCATTTGGATGAGGACGGGGATGCGCCATGACCAGTTGGAGGTCAGTCTGCCCGTTCCGTACGCGGTCCAGGTTGAGACTGGTTTTCATTCAGGACTACTGGAGGATAGCGGACCGAGGCCATGAGGCCATGAAGCACAGACTCACCCAGCGAACCAAAGTACCAGCCACATACGTTGTAAAGGCCAGAGAACACTCCTCGCCAGGAGGGATAAGCCATCTCCACGAGGTATATCGGGGCAGCAGTGACGGAGATGGCGACACCAAAGCCAAGGAACAGTCTACCAGCCATAAACGTGCCGATGTTCTGCGCGCATGCCTGAATTATGGTGCCCATGATGATGAAGACGGAGCCGAAGCCCATGCCGAAGCGCCGGCCGTAGAGATCGCATGCTGTGGCGACGAAGAAACAGGCCAGGATGTTCCCGACGCTGTACAGCGCGAAGACTGCACCGATGCTGGCCCCTTCCATCTTGACGTTGAAGTAGTCGTGCCACGGGTCCATGGCATTGATGGATGACATGATCGTTCCGTCGAAGCCATTGCCGCAATCGTCTGTTCTCGTGTCAGAGAGAAATGACCATATGAGACGGTGGAGGAGGCCGCCGACGAACTCAGCGTGACGAGGGCCATGATCTGAATAGAGGAGATTAGCATTCCGGTATAACTTCCGGGACGCATGCTACTGCCGCAAGACTCACAGCGTAAAGCTTCAACATGGAAGCCGACCATGTCTTTGGGTCATCCTTGGCAATAGCATCTGCAAATGCTACGTTCTTTACTTTGGACGTCTTCACGTCACCCGTCGCCAGGGCTTGTTTGAGATCAGACACATTAGTGGCGACCCTGTCGAGTTCCTGGACTTGCGCCTCGCTTTTCTCCATCTTGTGAATCTTGCGGGTGTAAGGAAGGAGTTCTCCCTGGAGGCGAGCATTGATCCTATCTGGACTATTTTATATGCTGTTTCGGGAAGGCACATGGTTAGGAAAATGCACGAGACCAGAAAGGAGACGGAGGTTCGCTCGCCGTGTTTGTTTCGCTCCTCTCTGCAGGGCCCCCGCCGTGGAGGGTGACGAGTAGAGGAGAGGAGTAGTAGCACTAACAGCTAGCAGGATCATAAACGCCTGAATCCAAGGTTTGGTTCGTCTCGTTAATTACTCCAACATTTAGCCGGATACTTAGATGACGCTGTGGGGTTGACAAGTCGGTCTTTCGCCCCAGATGGCAGTTGAGCATATTGCAAGGCCGATGCAGGATCCGTACCGTACGTTTTGCTCGACGCGGGAGAATTGCTGCAACCACGCGCAGGCAGGGAATCAACTTCGATTGTGGCAAGGCGTGTGAGATTCCCCGCCAGAGCTCTTCGCTCCGGTGCTTGCATAGACGCCGTCGCCAGGTAGGTGACTGCTCTTGCAGTGGCGATCCTTCGCCCCCTCCGCACAGCAGCGCAACAGCCATTGTCAGTTTCAGGAAGGACCTAGACGTTGGCAATTGGACACGCATCGGCTGTGTCGAGCTGCCTACCCATCCTTGCCATGGCATCGGCACAATCTTGTCTGAGCTGTGCTTTGACTGCCGCCTGCTTTGATGCTTGAGAGTGTTAAGGACAAAGCCATATATCCACAGAGCAGTCGTGGCAGTATCCAAAAATATGGGGGCCGTCACTCTGAATTGTGTCTGCTGAACAAAGAATGCCACCGGGGTGTGCGATAGGTTTGAAATCTGGCGGGCTGGTACTCACAGGGGGTTGGATGAGGAGTGCCTAAATGCCGCCTGGCTGCGACGAGGGGGTTCTACAGAGCATGCTCTGGACATACTTTCTGGGTGCTGGCACCCGAATTTCCAGATTTTGTCTGTTGTTCAGTCAGTATGGGTCGGACACCATGCAGTGGACGCGTGAGAGTTATGCTTTCAAGGGTCTGGTGCTGCCGTCTCCATCCTTGGTTGGAACTTCCGCGGAATGCCTGTATCATTCACCAGTGGCTGCGAGGTATGAGCAACGAGTCAGTGTTCCGCGAAGAGGGAGACAGCCGTCGAAGGTAACAGCCGTTGTGTTCTTCACTGTGTTGCTGGAGAGTCATGATGACATTGTTGCCAGAGTGAAGAAAGCGCCATCTTTGTATTGGGATCGCTCGATATTCACCTCGAGCTGCAATTTTGGTTCTTCGAAAGAGACATCTGAGATTGGTATCAAAGCATCACTGGGGCAAATATCTCTCAACTTCGCTTCGGGATTTTGACTCTCATCTGACTGATTATCTTTCGTCTCCCATCGCCAGTTTCAGGATTGGACACTCGTTATGGGGCAAACGACGAAAGAGAAGGATGCTTCAGGCTCGACAACACCAGTCAGAACACCATCAGATGGCTCTTCAACTGGTCGCAGCAGCATTTATGACGACGACGATCTCGCTGCTGATGAATGGCCGGCCAGCGGCGACCTGCCACTGAATTGTAGCCGGTATGACGAACGAGGCTTTCTGATCGGATTCGAAAATTCCACAGCGTACACTCGACCGAGGCCTGCCCCATCGCCTACGAATGGCTGCATCCCTGCGTTGACAGCAGCTCGTTCGCCGCCGTCGACCCCTCCAGACAAACCCCTTCCTCTCCTCCCTCTGCATGAACCACTGATCACGGTCCCCTACCGGTCGACCCTGACCTGGAGTTCAGAACCGCCGTCGAGCCTTCCAACGACACCAGTCAAGCTCACCGAAGCATATCGGAATCGGTGTCTGAACCAGTCTTTTGATGGAAAGAAGCCAGCGGCGAGTAGAAAAGGGCGATCCAACCTGCAAGGCTATTGGCTGGGCCGGCGTACATTGAGAGGGTTTGTGCAGCAGCGACAAGAAAATAGGCTGGAGGAGGCTGCTGTGCGGAATGCCAGGCAGTTGACTCCGGAGGACAATTCAGGGAGCCCGCGGGCTCTTTGGAGTCGAGTCAGAGACAGCGTACGCCGAAGCAACACCCTGACTAGATGGAGTCTGTCAAATTCGTTCCCGGAGTTCGCCAGGACCGTGGAGCGTGTCGGCTATCAGCCACCCTTCTAGGCCAACCGGGTTGAAGGTGGGTTTTTCAGCCGCATGCGACCCATCTGACTCGAGCTGGGACCTCAGCTATTCTCGTTGTTGTCATTATTGTCGAATTGACTCGCCTGGAGCTCCGCCAAATTGAACCTCTTCAGGGTCTCATATTCGCTCCCGACCACACTCATACCAACGACATTTCGATACACATCAACGAGAACAAGCTTGTCGTAGCCTTTTAAGTCGACGGTATGCTTACCCAAGGAGGTGACTCTATCTGCAACGGTCCGGATCACCTCGTCCCGGTCGATTTTGTTGTTGTTGCGAATGGTTGGGCGGATAGCAAATTTGCATGGTGCTTGGAGAGGACGTCCATTGCCTTCGGGGTGAGTTTCAGCGTCTCCGGGTGCGCCATCGACCAGAAAGTGCTTGGGCAGTATTCGGTTACAAAGTGTTTCGAGGCCGTCATTCAGCGTCTTCCTAACCAGGCTGACTGGGGTGAGTCTCTTGATGTACCGACTTCGTGGCCTGGAGGTGCCCTCTTTTGAAGCATTGAGACAGATCTTACGCACAACCTCGACGGGGTCAACTGCAGATTTGGCTGGGAATCGGACAAACGAGACGCAGGGTATGTCCAGTGTCACGAAAGAGAGTCTCTGTGACGCGCCATGCGTGCTTGCCCTTTGAGGCCGGAGAGAGTCTAACTCAGCAGAGATATCAGCTTCAATATCCACTTCCTTCTCTACGACAGTCCCCGCCACAGGACTGGAGTCTGTTTCCTGGTCAAAGAACTAGTAGAATTTAGCCGACAGGCCATTGTCATCGCGCGACAGCACAAACCTCTCCAAGTAAATCTGACAATTCTTGCAAGCATTTCTTTTCCTGACCTTTGTCGCATGTGACCAATATTCCCACATCATCATTGTGGATTCCGGATGCGCTGATTGTGGCTCGCTGTCGGTAATGGGGGCTGCCGCGAGACTGATTGGGATTTTGTGCCTTCTGCGCCGTCCACTGGTGCTTACCCTGTTTCGACTTTTGACGGATTGGGGCGTCGGCGGTGTTCTCGTCATCCATCTTTGCTCTCTTTGAAGGTCGACCTTCAGCTCCCGGTGAGTTCATCTCCAGCTCTGGGTTTCAAATGTCCTACGCAGGCCGATAGATGAGAAAGGAGGGAAGAAATAGGAAGGCCGTTGCTGGGTATCTGGAGGAGTTGGAGGCAGATTCTAGGAAGTCGACAGGGTTTGATGTCGCCGATGTCGTCGACTCGAAAGTGGAGCAAGTGACGCGCTCATCGCCGAGAATTTACCAGCGAATCGACCAGCGCGTTTTCGGAGCAAAGCTTCTCTTCCCCTTCCTCTTCTTCTCTCGACCCCTACATCCCACTCTCTTGTTCTCTTCGAGTGTCACTATTGCTATCCTAGACGGTCATACTCCGCGCTGAAGGATCGGCTCTCACTTGTGACCTTCGGTCGTGTCACGATGATACCTGAGCCAGCTGTGCGATGCTGGCAGGTGTCGGGTGCTGGCCCCGTGATGGCCTGGCTTAAGCGCCTCGCCGCCCCAAATCAAGCGAGCCCCGGATGGTAGCACAATCGAAGCCACTAGGCCGAGGGCTCTAAGGCCATATCTTGCATCGCTTGATTGGTTTATCCTTTTGTTCTCTTCCTGGAGAAGCTCAACGAAGCTACTGCCTGACACTGTTTCTGCTTCAAACCCTTGCATAGAAAACGTAGGCCTCGGCCGCTCTCTCTTTGGTGCATATCGCAGACGACGCTATGCATGCACAGAGATGTGTACCGGAACTCTGGAGTCATATACTGTTCTTCTCGCTTGCCCTTCCCCTCCTCAGATGTCGATCGCTTCTCTCTCGTTCATGAACAGACATGGCCTCATTCTTTGGTTCCAAGACACAAGTTCAGACGACGAAGATCGTCCCGAATGGTGGACTCGGTGGACTCGTGTTTCCCGGGGGCGAGGTCAACGATCGGACAAACACGCGAATCGAGGGCAGGCAGGTGCAGGAACTTCGTTACGCAAGTCCACCACTTCGACTGTCGAGCGGTTGCGGATCCTCGATAGCATCTTTGGCCCAGTTCTCTCCTGTTTCAAGTTTGGGCATCGGTGCAGGCCTCTCAACGCCGAAGACACCAACAGATCGACCAAAATATTCACTAATACCAGGTGCGGAGGCTGCCCATCCACCAACAGCTTCACGCTGCGGCTCTGCCGCACCCAACAGAATGTTGATTTCACCACCGTATACACCTATCAGTCCGATGCACTATTCACTTGTTGCCGAGCTGCCGGGCTCACTACTCCAAGCAAGTCAGGGCTTTCGGCAAACAAATCCCATCTCACCTCCCCCGTCGCTTCGGCACCTGCGCAGGGACACCGGGGAGTCTACAATAAGTTCAGTCCCTTCGCTTTCTGCGTCAGTGTCCACAGAAGAAGGCGCGATGGACACTTTTCGGCACTTGACCACAAGAAAACACGACCGATCTAGGAGCGATATGCCTACCTCGTACACCATCGGGAGTCGCGCCCCTGCAATTACGAAGCCGTTCGCAGTGATGACCATTGAGGAGTTACTCGACACTCTTCCCGACTGCGACTCTGGAGTCATTTCCCGGCACTGGCTTCCTGCTATGCGTATGCAGATCGAGAAAATGATCGGCGTTCTCAATGAAGCAGGCAATCTCCAGATAGAGAGCAGCGTCGACCAGGTCACCTTGAACAGCGTAAGCGAGACAGCCTCCGGGGTTCTTGTGGCCGCTAACGTTCATTAGGTGCTGAAGACTTTTTCCGACCAAATGCGAGCCATCACTGCAGAGTATCGCAAAGTCGTCGAGCAGGCCGAGTCACTCGCAGAACGGGATGGCAAAGCCAGCAATGGGCGCATCAAAGACCTAGAGGAACAAGTCGAAGAGGCGTTGGGACTAATGGATGCAAAAGACAAAGAGATTGAAGAAAGAGACCAGCGGATTTCGGAACTGCGAAACACCGTCCATGAAATTGCGCGTCTGCTGGGCACATTCATTCAGAGTAAACTTCCCAGCTGGGTCGACACCATCAACGAGCCACGCACTCAGCACGTCCTTCGCATCATTGCCGACTACACACGCAATGACAGCCCAGATTCGGTCGACTATCTTCGCATTCCTGAAGAGACCCTCAACAAGTATGCAAACGATCTACGCGAAGCCCGCAATCTCGTCGGCGAATACCGCAAGGTATTGCACGGACAATCCGCAATGATCAAGGATCAATCACATAACCTCGACGCCCACGCCGTGAAGTATGAGAAAGCCCTCAGGCTAGTGCGTGAGAAGGACCACGAGATACTCCTTCTCGTCCGGCAGAACGAGGATCTCACAAAACAACTGCAGGAAAAGCAGACTGCTCTAGCTGAGAGCCAGGAGACCGCTACAGAAGCCGAGGTCATGAACCGAAGATACGAAGAACTTCGAGGCAACATGGAGAGTTTGAAAACCGCACATGAGCTTGAACTCGATCAAAAGGACGCTGAGATTGCCAACCTTCGCCAGAAGCTCGGCAGTGCTCGTGAGGAAGTCTTTGCACGACGCGAAGACGTCAAGAACGTCGTCGCTCAAACACAGGCAATGCTTCAGGCACAGCCGGACCCATACTCGGCCGCAGCAAAAAGCAGCAGCACCTCCAAAGCACTGAGATTTTTTGGCATGGAAAAGGACAAGTACAGGAGAGGGAACATGCCTGCCAGTCAAAGCACAATGGCACTTTCGTCCGTCGGCACCGGCTATTCCTCCAAAGAAGTGGCACCAGCTGTCAGCAAAGAAGCCCTCCGCCATCGACCTTCGCTGCAGACTCACACAAACCAGCGTTCGGCACGCGCCACTCCCAATACTCCCATTGACAGGAACCCCCACCCCTCAGGTGACCCTGCGTGGACGGCTGCTGTCAATCAACCACGATCAGACCTAGTTGCTCCTGCTCCACCTCGATCCGATTCACTCGGATATGGTAGTAACTCCACGTCTCCCGTTTCTCCCTTCAACAAAGACAAACCTCTGCCAGCAGATCCCATGTCCATGTCGCAGCTCGCAACAGCCCGTCTGGCAGGCATCACGTCCTCCATCGAAAGTCCGCTGCAAGCACAGATTGCATCCGACTACTTGAGCCATGGTATCATGGGCCAGACTTCGCAAACTGCACGACGAGTTTTGAGCAGAATAACCGAAGTCTCGACGCCAAAATCACGTCAATCTGAAGACGAAGATCCGGGTTCGAGATTGGAAAGTGTCCACGAGGACGACGGCTCTGACCATAGCGTCGCAAGCAGTGACCGAGAAGTCTACCGCAAGAGCATCTCCGCCCTGGACATGCTGACCTCTTCCTCAGACTTGCCTTGCAGCGAGACAGAGACTGACATCGAGCGAATCATGCGTGGTGCTGGTATCACCGGAGGGACAGGTAGTCCACCGCCTCGGCTTCGAAACACCGGTCGGCACCCTGCAGCTACTTACAATAACAACAACTGGCAGGAAAATCACCAAGACGATGAGCAAGACATACACACTGGCGCAGCCCATGTGCTTCATGTGCGCCCAGGGACCCGCGACCTTCGACGCGCAGGAGCTTCGCACACTAGGGACAATGACAATCACTTTGCGACACAAGAAGGCGGAATGGGTGCAATCAGTGACGAACGAGCTCAGCGTCATCTTCAGTATTCCCGGGACCGCAATTCCAGTGGTGAATCGACCCAAGACCGACGCGAACTATCTAGAAACCCTGCCCGGGAGAGTGTCGTGAGCACTGGGTCTTCTGCTGGATATCGTACGGAGGACTCGGAGCCGAAGACCGTGGCACAGCTGTATCATATGAGCGGGCGGCATATCCGTGGCTAACACCATCGGGTTGACAGGTTCCAAAAAAGGCAAACTTGGCCGGGTGCTAAGGTCCCAGTGACGTTAAATGGTGCCTGATCGCTGTGGTGGTCGAGAAGCTGAGGTGAAGGTGATGAGACATAAGGTCTTGCAGTTGATGAGTGCTGAAACTCTCATGTCCGTTCATGACAAGAAACGAAGAAGCGAATGGTGCAATACGAGGGCTCGTCAAGTCTCATGCATGGCATAGCGCTGTCTAGGAACATTTCTTGGATAACAATCGCCCACAGGGCAGATGACAACCTGGCTGATTAGCCATTATGACCAAATGAATGAAAAGTATGACCTCGATCCTCCCTCGACAAATAGGCTAAAGGGAAGTTTCCAAATTGCACTGCGCACCCTGTCCAGTGTCGCGCGTGTTGCTAGTAATCCTTGACCCAAAAGAGCACGAGTAAGTCATTTGAGACCACAGAAAAGCACCAGACGCCCAGGATGACGGCAAGCGGCGACAGCCTCGCAATTATCCTCCGGCTACTCTAGAATCGCATTGCCTGACCAGTCCCCGAAGACGGCTTATGAGTAAAAAGTGCTGGACGACCGTACCGAGTGGAGTGTATTTGTCGAGACTTGGTGAAGTGGGAAACCTCGACATATTGGCATGTCGATGGGGAGAGTCCCACAAGGGAAGGGGGAGACATACAGGGCTGTGCATACCCAGGGTAACGAGTACCGGGCGGTGCAGCAGTTTGAACGGCCGTGGGAAAACAAAGGTCCTAAGGACGGGGACGAGGACGATTGCATCATGTATTGGACGGAGTATTCGCTGAAGTGCAATTAACTCGTCTACCACGGCAACGCCGTTTCCAGTCGCGTCGACGTTTGATCCCCATCGAAACCGAGATCTAGATTGAAACACCTTGTTGGTCTCCGCGGTGTGGAACCCTTCCATTTTCCGTGCGCGTTCGAGACAGGCCAGACCGATCTTCGGCTTATTAGATGAGAAAGCTTCACATCCTTTGGCCGATCGACCGGGGGCGAATTCCGGGTCTTATTCCTGGGTAACAAACAGTTGCATAAGTCGAGACATGGCACCTGTGAACTCGGCGTGTCGACTTCACAAGGGGTTGTGTTGTGAAAAGTATTCGTTGTCATGTACCTCAGGATTGAAGCAACCTCTCACTGTTGTTTACAGCGATGTTTGTAGGACTGGTCCATCCACCCGCTACAGATCGTCGGCCTCAGGATTGTGATGTACTGACTGGCCGCGTAGGATCCCACGCTTGTGTATCGTGGGTGGCGCCATCGGCCCGTCTGCAGACCCCGAGGAAAGTATACGCGTTCAATCGCTATGGTACATCTGTGGTGCGCCGATCGTCGTCTTGCCAGATAAGCACTGCTCGAAGGCTTGATAGGAGTGGCCTATCGACCCGGCATGTCATTCCTATTGTCGCAAGGCAGGCAGGCTGGTTCGTTGCCCATTGTGTCAAGCCTGGTATTTGGTTCAGGTATGATTATGTCTTTTGACCATCGTGATATTCATCGGTTCGGCACGGTTTGATGTTGTCCCACCGTCCCCGTTGGAGCCGCGTCTACTGTTTTCGGCTTCATTGGCTGCAACTCGATGTCTCCCTTCTTCGCGCCAGCAGCAGGGCGGACAGAAGACGATGCCACGATACTATCGGATAGGCTCCGAATCTGCGGCTGCACCACACGGGAGATATTGTGGTAGCCGTTTTGCGGGACTTGAATGAGGAGATTGTGCAGACAGGAAAGGATTGTGGTCATGAAGCGGCCCATGTTGGCTCGTTTCTGGAGGGAGGATTCGAGATAGAGAACGGAGTCTGTAGTCGGCATGCGACCTGTTTGAACGTGGGGAGGTGACTTGGTTTGTGGCTATCGGGGGTCGATTCGGTGCAGAAACCGGCAGCGGATGGAAGGAGAGAGGAAGAACCGAAGTCAAGCGCGAGAAGAGGAGCCCCGCTGCAGGTTCTGAGGCAGGTCAAGAATGTTGCTGCAGGATGATGTAGTTCCAGTCTTGGTCGAGGGTGGAGATATTGTCGCCAAGATGGATGTTTGATAAGGTCTTGCGCCGGGAGTCGTCCTCGGCAGGAAGGTACACAGTGACCTTCGTCTGGCGTTGCCTGTGTATCTCTATTACGCCGTAGTGACTCAGAGATCACGCCGGAGGAAGATCAGCTTTGGACGTACGCTGAAATATACTTTGTACTCGTACTGGGGTATCGGTCATGAGCATGAGTTAAAGAAGAGTGGGTAGCGAGGAGGCGGAGGGAAGCGCCGCAATGAAATGTGGACACTGGCGGAAGGGAATGGGGGAGGTGGGGAGGGTGGGAGGCTCGAGGCTCGAGGCTCGAGAAGCGACCTGAAACAAAGTGCCGAAATTAAGCCAGGTCACATGTCAACAAGTATCCTAAAGCGACAAGGGCGTCCAGAGGATATGAGCGAAGCACATGAAGTAATTAATAGCTCCATCCTTGTGTGGTGTTAGCAAGGTACAACTTCGAAAGATGGCTTCCGATGTCCCAACATGCAGATGGGGGATAGTTTGTGCGTCACATTTGCTGACTTGAAGGTCGATGCACTGACCGAACTGACCCTCCTCCAGCGACCGGTCTCATATCATCTTGGTTCGTTGAAGACTTGGTCCTTGATCGACCCGACGCCGAAGCGAACCACGTGGTTCAATGCATCGGCTCTTCATCCCTCGACAAGGGCAAGGCTTTTGCCGAAAAATATTGCCCAAAGGCCAGGCCCACCATCTACGGCACGTACGAGGAAGTCTACAACGATCCTAGCGTCGACTGTGTCTATATAGGCACTCCGCATTCGTTCCACAAAAAAAATTGTCTGGATGCCATTGCCGCCGGGAAGAACGTGCTCTGCGAGAAAGCATTTACTATCAACGCCGCCGAAGCGAGAGAAGTGTTCAATGCAGCCAAGAAGAAGGGTGTCTATGTCCACGAGGCAATGTGGCTGCGGCACCGCCCTCTCGTGGCCGAGTTGAGGAAACTCCTCTTCGAAGATAAAGTGATTGGGGATGTTTTCCGCATGGCCTCTGACTTCGCTCTGCTAGTCGACATCCCTAACTTACCAGACTCCTCACGGTACAAAGACCTCAACCTCGGCGCAGGAACGTTGCTCGATCTCGGCATCTACCCACTAACTTGGTCCTTTCTGGCACTAGATCCAAACACACCAGAGAATTCTGAGAGGCCAAAAATATTAGCCGCACAAACTCATCTCCACGGAGTCGAGGTAACCTCAAGCATCCTGGTGCAGTATCCTTCGACCGGAAGGCAAGGAGTGGTCACGTCCACAACTATGTCCGGTCTTCGCGACCCCGTGGTTTGCAGAATCCAAGGAACTGAAGGACATGTTGATGTTGAAGGCACAGCAGCGGCACACCCCCTGTCGTTCACAGTCTACCGCCGAAAGCCAGGCACGAAGAATGATACCAAAGACGACTTTGAGAGTAATAGGTACGATTATCCCCAGGTCGGCCGCGGATTTATCTACGAGGCGGACAACACCGCTCTGGACATCGCAGCCGGTCGAAAGGAGAGCGCCATCATGCCCTGGAAAGAGACCTTGCGAGTCATGGAGATCATGGACGAGATCAGGAAACAAGGCGGAACAAGGTATCCACAAGATTCGTCCATGTCCAGCAGCGTGCTACTGGGTGGATCGTTGAGCGCTGGAGCTTCAGCCTCGTGAGCCTTTGTCTCAGCCTTGCTGACGTCATCCTTGTTGATCAGAACGACACCAACAGACGCGTTAATACCAACTTTTGACTCCTGGACAAATAATCGACCGTCGTTCCCCCTGAAACATCATCCCACAAATGCTACTGAATACGTCCATACCTCGTACATCTGGCATTGTTATTATTTCCGCCTGAATTGATCCAAGATGCTTCCGCTACCGCAACTCGTGGCCCAATTCCCCATTCTCTCATCTCTGCTCCATCGCCAAACCTCCGTACAATCGAATCTTAACAATGCCCTCTTCCCATCCCCATCCCCACCCCTATCAGAGCAGCACTCCTGCCCCAACCCGCCCGCTCTCTCCTGCCCTGCCTCGCCTCCAGACTCACTGAACACATGCTGCGTCAACCACCCGTCCGGGCATTTCCTCCAGACTCAATTCTGGGACACCGCGCCTCCAATCGGCCCCAACACGTCGTGGACCATCCACGGCTTATGGCCCGATCTGTGCTCGGGCGGGTTCGATGCCTTTTGCGATTCCTCGCGCACTCACTCCGACATCCGCAGTGTATTGAGCCGGGCCCTGGCGGACCGTGGCTCCGGTTCGGCCACGGAACTGCTCGATTTCATGCACACCTACTGGCTGTCCTACGACGGGGACGACGAACACCTCTGGTCCCACGAGTGGAATAAGCACGGGACGTGCATCTCGACGCTCGAACCGGACTGTTACACGCCAGACGATGATCGTCCGCCTCGCCATCGAGCTCATCTCGACGTGCTGGACTATTTCATCCACACGACGTCTCTGTTTCGCACGCTGGATACGTTCTCGATCCTCGCCGAGGCGGGGATTCTCCCGAGTTCCACGAAGCGGTACACGCTTCGCGATCTCGAGGACGCCGTCTCCTCGTCCCGCCACCACGCCCAGCCGGTCACCTTCCGCTGCAACCACAGGGGCGAACTGAATGAGATATGGTATCACTTCAGCGTGCGGGGCTCGCTCCGCCACAGCACTTACGCCGACACCATGGGGCCCCTCCCCTCTGGTGAGTCGGCCGCCGGATCACCATTCCTCAACGCAAGCACCGTGCACAGACACTTCGTCCCCGCTCCGCCCGACGGGATCTTGTCGAACTGTCCGCGCCGCGGGATCAAATACCTGCCGAAACAGCCTTCCTCACCCTCGCCCACAGGGACTCATTCATCGTCCCCGCCGGAACCAACGGTTCCGTCCACGCCCTTTACCGGCAAGGGCCATTTGGAAATCCACTTCCTCGACACCACGGAAAGGAAAGGCTGCCTCATCCGCCACGGCGAATGGTACACCTCGGGCCAGTGCGCCATATACCGCTCTAAGCGCGATGTCGTCGACCCCGGACACGCGCCGCTATTCTCCCTCTCTTCGTCTTACTCGCCCTGTCTCGTCAATCCGGTCACGAATAAATTCGAATGCACGAAACAAGCTTCGGTGCAGGGGATTTTCTCCAGTAGCGCCGACGATGAGAAGGTGCTGGCGTATCGGAACAGCAGTGTCTTCTGGGCGGAGAGGGTGCCCAGCCGGTTTGAGAAAGTGGATGTTTTTGCGGATAATGGCGGTGGGCAGAGGGATGTACGGGTGGAGATTCATTGGGCCCCTGTATGAATGCGGCTTGTGGTGTTTTTGGATTCTTTTTGAGCATGATCCCTGGTATTCTTGGATATGGATATAGAGGCTGTCTTCATGGTAGAGCCGTGCTTAACAGCACAAGAACGATGCATTGAGCACTACTGCGCAGAGCTATTCGCCTCTTCATACGCCTACACCGCACATTCTGGTCGCTGACACTTCCAGACACAGACTAGTCTTCACCACTTCCTGGCCAGCTCATACCACTGACACGGCGACCCATCTTCCTCACCTCTCTTACCCCAGCTCCAAGCAAATTCTTCATCCTGTCCCCACTGAACTGGCGCTCTGGCTTGTGTCTAGACTTGATCACCTTCTCCTTGCCGCCCGAAGACATGCTGACCAACTCAACCCGACATGGCGCAAGGTTTGTCGGCGCTGGTGGTGGTAGTCCATGTCCGCTCTCTAACGCGGTGGCGCTCAAAGAATAGCTGACTTCGTCAGGTCCCTCGATCTTGGAACTGTAAGAGACGGGTTGGGGTAGAGTCTGCTCTGCAGTCTCGCCAACCTTATCAGAGGCTGGACGACTCTTGGGTCCTTCTGGAGAGATCGCCTGCGACATTGATCGCCAGTGTGCTTCGGCCGCTCTTCGAGCCGCACGTTGCTCGCGTTCCTTCAGTGCTTTGGTTCTGGTCTCAGGGGAGCACTCGAAGTAGGAGGTCTTCCGCCTGTGGGAGACTTGCTGCACTGTGGCCGGTTTGGGTGCTGGACCAGCTATGATAACGTGCCGTCGCTTTGGAATGATCGGAATAAGCGATGCAAGATTGCCGGTGGTCTTACTTTTAGTCAAGTTACCTTCGCCATAGAACGTCTTCGACGCGCCCGTCATGACAGCGTCAGCATTGACGCTTGATATCCCACTCATCGGCGACGGAGTGGCCGGAGTATGTGACACACTAATGGCTAAGGGCATCGTGCGGGACGCCTTCAGCCCCTTGCCCGCTTCTTTGGCTCCGGATGCAAGAGCTCCTGCTCGATTCAGACTTTGGCGAGATATCCCAATGCTTTTCAATAAAGGGGCCTCAAATTCTTCAAAGCTCTGGAGTGCTTCGGACGTCTTGCAATAGCCCCTCAATTCTTCCAGGGCAGAGTTCATCCGAACCTTTTCACTGCTTTCGAACCAACGATCAATCTGCTTCTCGGTCGACTCACATGGTGAGGGAGGAGGTCTCTTGAGCTCTCTCATACGGAGTCGGTCACACAAGGAAATATATCGACCAGCCCAGTACGCCGTCGGTTCTGCGACGTACACCTCATCGGCTATTAGCACAGAACATTGAGACCAAGCCAGTCGGACATAACTTACGTCTCTAGGGTCAGTCTCATCTTTATGACTTGGCTCTGAGCTGGTGATGCTTCCAATGCTGGTCACAGTATTCGCAGTTGAAGGACCACTCTGTTGCCAGTTCTTGTTTGCTAAGGTGGAGTTGATGAACAGCAGCCGCCCAGATGATGATCTTCTCTTCACGTCTTCGAGACTGGGTGTGCTGGCAGCATCGTTCACGGATGTGTGAAGGATTGGAATGTCTCTGCTTGTTGTGGACCCCTCCGAGGTTGCATATTGCGAGGAGTTGTGCTGTTGGTGTGCGTTTCGAAGCCGAGCACGGTTAGCTGATGCCTCTCGTTGCACTTGTTTCATTAGGTCCACCTCTTTTTTCGTCATCCTGCTTTCACCCAAGGCATCAGCAATATTCAGCTGGCTGGTATTGTTGTGGTGTTGCTGCGGAGGTGAGAGCGAAACTGATTTGGGCTTCCTCGGAGAAGGCGAGTGGGTTAATGTGCTGAAGCATGAGATGTTTCCCAAAGTCTGTGTTCTGGGAAGTGGTGGGCCAATAGGTTGAAGGAGGCGTCTTCCAGGGGTCGTGTCTCGTGGTGGAGACAGGAAGCTGCTCATCGTCTTTGATTTGGGAAGCGCATTGGAACTTGAAACCTGCTTGAGCTGGTGAAGCGCCGTATTTGTGTCAGGGACATTGAGAGAATGTGTGGAGAGGTTGCGAATGTAAAGCTGTTGTCGGGTACCGGAGAGGTCATGGTGGGCCCGCTGCTGGTACGGGAGGGAATATTCGGAGGGCTGCGATACCTGAAGCTGTGGCTTTCGGTACGAGACAGGAGCCAGGCCGTCGTTAGGATGCCATGACTTCTTGTGAGCATGAGGGTTCAGAGTAGTGCCCACTGCTGGTGAGTCTCCTCTCCCGGCTCTGGAAAATGTGGGTGTAGCATGACGAGAAGTGCCAGACACAGGACGAGGTATTGCAGAGATCGAAGACCTGCGGCTTCTTGCACTGATAGAACGAGGGTTAAATACCATCTGTGTATCAGACATCGTGTTTCGATGTGTAGGCCCGACAGGACAAAAAGATGACGGGCATTACTTCACCTCGCGATTGAGAGCGACAGTAGAACAAACCGGAGGGATGTGGAAGCAGCTCACAATATCGCGCATGACGGGGAAGGAGCACTGGATCCTCAGAATGCGACTCTATCTGATCAGCAGCACTTACCTGAGGTCAAGCATCTGTGGGAAGGCGTGCCCGTCGTAGGCAGGGCGAGGTTGAGGCGAACATTAGCATTCTCGAAGACTGGCTCGCCGCTGCCGCAACAAAACGCCAAGTCCGCACACATTGACTCTGGACAAAAATTTAATGAGAGATCTCAAGGCACAAAAAATCAGATTCGAGCCCCAAGGACCCCAGTTCGAACCCCTGTGAAAACGCGCAAACCAGGCAGGGACGCACCCCTTACACTGGCCCGTTTCTCTTGTAGGGGGAACAATTTTCATGAACTTACGCTACAAGATACTTTGGTGGTTGTTTTTAGCAGGTAACTCCAGACTCGCAGACCTGTAATCCGCCTCGGGGCACAACATTTCCTGGGTTCGGAAAAAGTACCATATGATGAGGGGTTATGCAAACAGAGTCACCAATTTTGGTGTAGAAGTTGGGACGATTTCGACATTTAAAATATATATTGCTGGTCAATTGAATCTTGAAGTGAAGTTGAGGCTAGTGTCTGGCAGTGAAGTTCTAACTTCTAGATGTTGGCTGGGGAGCCCGGCGTGGCTATATGAAAGGGGTCTTCTCAGCCTTGCGTAGCCCCGAAAAAGGGAAAAGACCCAAACAGCAACGGAATTCATTTCCGAACAGGCTAGAAGCATCATGACGTTATCCAATGACATCAGGGTACGAGGGTCGTGTTGCCAATGATGCCATGGAAAGCAGGTACAAATTCTGTCAGTGGGTGTTTGGAATATATTTCGGCGGGCTACTAACGAACTGCTCGTACACCATCTTCTGACAAGTAATACTACGAGTTACTTCATACAACACCGCCGCGATTGACAGCAAACAAACTCGCTTTACCCATAATGTCTGCAGAATACAAAGGCCAGGACCCTCTCGACATCGCCAAAGCCGCTGAGCGTGATCTAAACTCTACCGCGGCTAAGCTAGGCCATGGAGCAAGTGTGAGCGGTACATTGTCCCCCTCCATTCCCTTGTTCAATAAGCTAATACTTCTGCCAGCCGATGAGTCTGGAATCGACCAAGGCGTAACCAGCAAATTCCCTGGCAGCACCGCCGAGTATGGCAGCAGAGTCTCAGGGGCGGGAAACAACCGTGAGATTCCTGTTGAAGAGGGAGGAGATATCCAGAAGGACACCGGTCGGCCGACGAAGGCGGGAGATTTTGATCAGGGAGCTGCTGGAGAAGGGCCAGAGCATCTGAAGAAGCAGTATGAGGAACAGTATGGTGGAAATGATGATGTGAGGGGCAATATCAAGAACAAGGCTTCATAGGGTCGTGTACGTGAATAATTGTTGTGCATTTGATGCGTGGGAGATTCAGCAGAGGCAAACTTCCCATCCTTCTGCACATTTGAGCTGGGTTAAGCTCATGGAGCAAGGCATGCATTAGGGAAATCGAATTGGGACATAAACACACACACACAATCCAACATCATCATTCTTTAAGATATCCCCTGTTGACAGAAAACCGGATACTGCAATCTCGAGTCAGTACTACTCGTAGACAGTGGACTAACTCCCAACACCATGCTTTTGGCCACAGGTCAAGCTTCCTCGCTGCCTGGCTTTTACAATGTTTGAACCGTCTGGAAAAAGGGGTTCCCCATCAACCTCTCATCTTTCCTTACCATGTCCCTCATCAGTTGAAGCTTTTCGTCTTTGCTCATATTTCCTCTGGCTTCGACTTGTTGCTTCCAATCTTTCAGCATCTCCTTCATCAACTTGCTTGCTTCATCTGCATCATCTTTTGAGAAGTCCTCGATCTTGGCTTCTCCTCCTGCACTCGTGAAATCCTCAAGCTCTTCAGCCTTGCGCCGCGCCATGTTAACGACTTTCTCTGGGAAGCGGACAAGTTCAGCCACATGGATGCCGAAACTTTGATCGCTTATGCCGGGCTCGACTCTATACAATAGAGTGACTTCTCTCCGTTTCTTTGACGATGGATCATCTCCATCTGTCATGTTCGTATCTTGGTCGCCCACGAATGCAACGACATGCAGATTCTTGACCGCGTTGGGGAACTTGTCTGCCAATGCAGTCAACTCATGGAAATGCGTGGCAAAACATCCAAATGCACCTATTTGTGCAACGACTTCCTCGCTGATTGCCCAGGCGAGACCGAACCCGTCGTAGGTGCTCGTGCCGCGACCGAGTTCATCGATGATGATCAAGGAATCTTGTGTGGCGCTCTTGAGGATATTCGCAGTTTCAAGCATTTCGGCCATGAACGTTGAGACACCCTTAAGTTGTGAGTCGGATGCTCCGACACGAGCAAGAACGCAGTCAAAGATCGTAAGCTCTGCTTCAGAACAGGGTACGAAGCAGCCGATTTGCGCCATTAGAGCGATGCAGCCAATCGTGCGGATGTACGTAGATTTGCCACCCATGTTCGGGCCTGTAATGATGAGGAACCTTGAGCTGTCCCGTTTGAGTTCGACATCATTGGTAATGAAGTTGATGTCGTCCTGAGCTTCCATGCATGGGTGACGTGCTTCTTTCAAGATGGTGTCTCCTGTGCCCCGTTCGTGCATTTTCGGGCGGACGTACGCTGTTGGAGCATGCACCGATGCATGAGCCAGGCTGACTACCACATCAAGGTGCGCGATAATGGCCGCTAGCTGTTCAATCACCGGAGTATATGACGAAGCCACACTCACAACCTCGGATACCAGTGAATTTTGCTGGTGGTTGTAAGATCCCGAGAGCCGATCATGTTCTCGTCTTAACTCTTGCAAGGTATTTGTGGTAAAGAAAACTCCATTCTTTTGCGTCGAAACTTCCTTGTAATCTTTCTTGTTTCGTATACACCCGGCTTCGGTGCGTGTGAGCCTGAACACATGGCCATGCACTCTGTGATTCTCGAGGAAAAGCTTTTTGTCAAGTTCTTGATTGAGATCTTTGCCAACTCGTCGGTATTCGGCATCCATTGAATGTTTGATTTTATCGAGTTTGGAGCGGATCACTTTCAGTTTTTCGTCAAATTCCGGTTTGATGATGAATTCGTGGCGGTCGAGGGCATCCAGGTCGACTGTCGTTTCCACCATTTCGGCCAGTTTGCCCAGGAAACCAGAGAGATCCTTCAACTTCGACGTGTACTGCTCATCGAGCGGAATCTGATATTGCTCGTCAACCACAGTTTCCAGTGCTTCGATGAAGCCTGGAAGCCGAATTACAACTTGATATGCGCGGACCACATCCTCTAGATTTGCTTGCTTTCGCTGGAACTTCTTCGCCAGGCGGTATAGGTCTGGTATCGACCGAAGATGCTCTTCTTGCATCGTCTGACGAAGTTCAGTATCGGTGACAAAAGCTTCCACAAGCTGCTGCCTCTTTTCGATTTCCGACAAGCTCATCAACGGCTGTTTGAGCCATTGAGCGAGCAGTCGGCCGCCAATGGGAGTCTTGCAATGATTGAGCAAACCGAACAAGCTCATGCTTTTCGCCCCATCTCTCGGGCCGGGCATGAGGTTCAGAGCCCTAAGGGCAGCCGCATCAAGCTTCATGTAGCCACCAAGGTCGTGCTGATACAGTCGATATTGGCCAAAGTTGCTGGGATCTGTCATGACACCAAGATATTTGATGAGCGCAGCCGCACTGCCCATTGCCAGTTTGAGGTCGGTCTGAGGCAGAAGCCCCATGGCGTTTTCGCCCTTCAGAAGCCTAGACAGATCTTGCTCAATGTCCTTGGTCGCCCAGTCTGATGCCGCTCTCTCAGAGATGGCAATGTTGCACGAGTCGGCAATTTGTCTAATCTTCGCCAGCTCGGGATCCTTCTTCTGTAGACTCCCCGCCACAATACACTCTTTGACCCCCAGTTGGATGAGGAGACTCTCAAAGTTGGAGTAGAGGTCGTTGTCTAGGAACTCGCTCACGCCTAGCTCCCTCACACTGGCATCGGCAAAGCAGACACCGACGCTTCTGGCCTCGCCTGCTTTTGCGCTGATCCTGACGGCTAGAATGATTGGAGCACTGTCGCCCTGGCTGTCCATGCCGGAACCAAGCTCTTCTTCAACGGCCTGTAAATTACCGGGACTAGCCTGGCGAGCCAGCTTCCATTGTCCTTTGCCGCTCGCCTCCCATATCTCGAC
The DNA here is from genome assembly GCA_016109575.1 of Phialophora chinensis. Lineage (NCBI taxonomy): Eukaryota > Fungi > Ascomycota > Eurotiomycetes > Chaetothyriales > Herpotrichiellaceae > Phialophora > Phialophora chinensis. Next base: position 1,636,746 of record JADWPU010000005.1, on the reverse strand, counting down.
TCTCTTGCCCAGCTTGAACAGTGATTCTCGTAGGAGGTTGCGGAACACCGTTGTGGACATGGTGACACTGGGTAGAGCATTTTCTGGACGGCCTAGATTTCGAATGACAGCAGTGGTCTTGTATACAGTCCTTGCAATGAACTCTGCATCTTCACCGTGCGCTGAGTAGTAGTCGGATCGGTCGAGGACACGGATGGTATTATTCCCGTCGGGTTTGGCGGGCAAGGAACGAAAGGAGCGGATGAAGCCACCCTCATCGTCGACCTATTCAGTTTGTGAGTAAGTGTGACTGCGGCGTGAGGGTGCATATGTACCTTGAGTTCTGGTCTCGACGCCATCTTGCCTGAATCAACCTGTGTGACTGTGAGCCACGTCGATATGAGCGTAGTCTCGCCAGAGGCGACAAAGACGCACCCAAAGAACACGCGTAAATTGACTGACGCGAAACTGTCGCGCTTAGATAAGCTGAGCTCGACACTCACTTGGCGCCCGGGGCTGGTTCTACAGGCATCCCCGCACCCTAAATCACCCTTACCCCCGGGATTGCGACTCCGAGGCCACCAGCGCCGAGAGCCATCATCATTCACCGCTATCACATCACAAGCCCGACGGCCAAGGCGAGCAGCCAGCTGTCCGCACCCTTAGGTGGCCTTCTTGAATGGCAGCCTGACCTCGCTTCAGTCATGATTTGTCTCGTCCTCTGATCGCGAGGCTTGGAAGTTCTTGCCTCGACGCCTCTGATGGGCTGCCATGCGCAGAAGCTGACCGTCCGCTCGTGTGTTTCCTTCCGCTGACCGTTCCCCGGCGCCTGCATGTTGACCATTGACGAGGGCACCTTCCTCTAGCACATCAGCTGCCATGAAGAAGCTGTCTGCTTCTTCCTCATTCTCTCCTTTGACATCCTTTTTTCACCTTTCATCCATTCCACATCGTCACAGGGCTGGCCCGCCACGCATTGCTTTTTTGGCCTATTATTATTATCGTTGTACCGGGTGCCAATCACGAGCTCGACTCCTCTCACGGTCACTTGCATCAAACAGTCCCAAGACCTTCTGCACAATGCCGATGAAGGGTTTCAGGAACAAGCAGAAGTCGACGACCATGGATGCGGTCGAACAAAAGTCCAATGCGACCCCGGCTGAAGCCCAAGCCCGGCAGGATGCCAACTTCGCTGACATTGAATCTCGATTGCCCAAACGCTTTAGAAGAACTGAAATGGGCTTAATTGACAAAGGCACCGGTATGGCATCCTCAGCCCTCAAAGACAGTCCATTGACGCTTCCTAGCAGCTCTCCTGGGTTCGAAGAATCCTTTTGGCAAGAAAGCGACCGCCAAGGACAACATCGTGTGGCTTTTAGACAACACTGCCTACCGACCTGTCAAGCCTGGAAGAGACGATCCTCAGCCGTGGGAGGCCGAATTCGTTGCCTGCTTCTTTCACAAGGGCCGGAAGGACATTTCCAAAAATGTTAGTGCTATTGCGGACATTATCGGCCTGGATGGCAGGACTGGGAGTGATGTGGAGGCCAGGAAGAGGATAGAAGAACGTCTTAGGCCCTTTATCATGGCTATTGCTCCCGCTCGGACTGTCGACATCAGCATTCCCTGCCCTACTCCAAACGGAACGCCTCACAAACGCTTACTCGGGCCCTCGAACGCCAACGGCATCAGCAGCCAGAATTTGCTCACCGGTGGTGCTGATGATGCAGACGGAAAGACAGTCAACTGCACCAGCGACGAGAACGTATTCCCCGACCTGAAAGCTAACACCCATTTCGCAGCTCCTGAAGGCTGGGGTGTCATCTCCGACATTGACGACACCATCAAGGTGACCATGACCACGGCTCCAACCGGCATCTTGCAGTCCACCTTTGCCGATATCCCCAAAACGACGTCTGGGATGCCAGAGTTCTACAAGGTCCTAGACGAATCGCTGAAAAAGCCTGCCTGGTTTTACTTGTCAGCTTCACCGTACAACCTGTACCCGTTCCTTCATGGGTTCCTTGACGAGCACTACCCGCAAGGGACCATGATTCTGAGAGACGCCTCGTGGATGAGCTTTGGTGGCCTGCTGCAGTCTCTTACCCTGGGTGTGGAAAAATACAAGACCGAGCGTATTGAAAAGATCCACACCTGGCTACCACGGCGCCATTTTGTCTGCATTGGTGACTCAACTCAATCGGATCCGGAAGCCTACGCTGATATTTACGCGAAATACCCGGATTGGATCAAAGCGATCTACATCCGTCAAGTCACTGACGCTCCTCATATGGAGAACAAGAATAAGCCTCAGCGGTTCAGAGATGCATTCAAGGACGTCCCGGACAACGTCTGGAGGGTGTTTGTCGATCCGAAAGAGCTGGCGGACCACGTCAGACACGTCGCCGGCGTTGCACATGCGGGCATGCTAGGCAACATGCTGAGTATGTAGTGCCAGACTGAGCATGACAAGAGGCCGTCAAGATCACCCTCGAAGCAAAACTTGCGTACACCTCAGCCCGGTACACCTGCCGGGGCCAGAACCCCACGGTCGCCGAGCCCTATATCCAAGGATCGAGATCAAGGAGGCAGAAACGTTGGAGGCGCGCCGGTCACTCCAGCTGCCAAGAAGGCCAATTGAAAGTGAGTGCGGGCAAAGAGCGCATGGTGGTGTTGGAGTCCTCCGTTTGCGGGATGCAGATGGACGTCTGGGATGGACACGAGAGAATTGTCAGTGGTTGCATTATTAGCCGTGTGGTAACAACACAGATAATTAGGCCCTCACGAGTGACAAGCGTTCATAGCACCTAAGTAATATCCGAACAACCAGGAGTCCAAAGTTACCTCAAAAGTCTCGCGACAGTGGTCCGCCGAGGTTAGTCCTTGACAGACCCGGTCCGCGTAGATGAATGCAACGTAAGAGGTCGCGAAGTCTGAGTCCAAAGGCTTCTGTAGGTGGGCTGATGAATATCATACGCATCGGCTGTCTCCGTCTTCTCTCCTCAGGCGCATTCATTGCTCAGAGATACGACCGGAAGAGTTCTCGAAGATTCAATCACCTGCTCCATGGTTACATCTGCTATGCGATCCAACGAGGACACAGCTTCACGGAATAGATGGGTAGGCCTGACAGGAAGCAGCCGTTCGAGAAAGCGAGGAGATAGGATGGATGCTTCGGAAGCCTGACACCATCTTTCCGCCCTTGCAACTCCACCCCTTCGCAGCTACGAGTACTTCGGGCTAGGGGGCAACCCCCGGGCCTGTCAGGCTCCACCTCTGGGCATGGAGGCGTTTGCTTGAACAAAAGCTTGTGATGCTTGTACGAAACACGGCGATTGGAAGACAGCCTGCCACACTCCAGCTGCTCTTCTCCTCCCTCTTCACCATGCATTGTCGTCATCGCCCGGGCTCCGATCACAATGGGCAAAGAGCTGTATCGCACCACGCGACTTGAGGTGGTATCGATCGCCAACGCCGACTGTTGATATGCCGAGTTGACATCGCTCGCATGTCCCCGTGGGCATGCATCCTTCTGCTAAGTATCCGCGATTCTCCTTCCTCTGAGCCATATTTTCCCCCTCCCTACCTATCTCACGCGAGAAGTATCTAGCTCCTGCTACTGCCAGATCAGTTTTGCCCGTATCTCTCGTCACTGGCATCGAACTCAATGTCTGCTACAGAAGCGAAGGAAGGCATTGGCGCCGCCAACGATCCGACAGCGACGACATTTATCAGCCCATCCCAGCGGAAGCTCTACGACTCCGCTGTCACATTCGAGGAATATGTGCATTATGCACAGCGAACGAGAGAAGAAGAGAAGATCCAACAGAACAATGCCGCCGAAGATGGCATACTCCAACAAGTCTTCAGAAGGAAGTCTCATGTCACTGATGAACCAATGCCAGTGCCCTATAACAACATTGATACTGCTGAAAAGGCACCAGACAAGAACGGACACGCTGCTGACGGCGAAAGCCCCCAAACTCGCCGCAGAAGCATTCTCTCCCGCCACTCCGTAATCACCGACGACGAATGGCGGAACGCCTCCCGAGCCTTGAGGACTGCCAGCTGGGGAGCCGGCTTCTATCTCATAACCACGGACATTCTCGGGCCTTATGGCGTCGGGTTCGCGCTGGGCACTCTCGGATGGGGACCTGGTGTTGCGCTTTACACAGTGTTCGCCTTTATGGCCGGTTACTCTGGCTATCTCCTCTGGCAAGTCTACCTTGGCCTCGACAGCTATGAGTACCCCCTGCGCAATTACGGTGATTTGGCGTATCGCACCATGGGGACTGTTGCACGCTACGTCGTCAACATCCTGCAATCAATCCAACTACTCCTCATCTGTGGACAAGTCATCATCCAGAACGGGCAGGGAATTTCCCAGACCAGCAAGTTCCGCCTTTGCTACGCAGTCTGTGTGATTCTCTTCGTTATTGCCGGCTTCTTCATGGGTCAAGTCCGCACGCTAAGGAACTTTGGTATCTTCTCCATGGTCGCCGTGGGGATCAATCTCCTTGTCATTTTCATCTCGATGGGTGTAATGGCAAATTCGCCGCCCAACTATTCCATCTCTGTGCTCGGCTCTGCGGGGTCTGCAGTGAATCCCGACAGCATAACACCGGACGCCAATGGGGTCTATCCACCGATCATCCACTACGGCGGCATGCCAGACAGCGGGGACTTTGTCGGTGCAATCAACGGCTTGATGAGCGGTGTCTTTGCCTATGGCGGAGCACAACTCTTCGTCGAGATCATGGCTGAGATGCGTCGTCCTTGGGACTTCATCAAGGCCATGTGGTCGGCTCAGTTCTTCATTTACTCCGTTTATCTCATATACGGATGCTATGTCTATCACTATCAGGGACAGTACTCCTTCACGATATCATATATGGGGTTGTCTCCATACGGGTTCCAAGCTGCGTGCGATATGCTTGTTGTGATATCTGGCCTGATTGCGGCGGGCTTGTACGGCAACATCGGTATCAAGGTGCTTTATAACCAGGTCTTGCAGGAGCTGTTTGGTGCGCCGCCGTTGTCGACCAAGAGTGGCAAATACCTGTTTGCCTCGATTGTGCCAATCTATTGGAGCATTGCGTTTGTGGTTGCTGCTGCTATTCCGGTGAGTCCCTACTCGTTCAAAATCCCGGTGCTGTTGTACCCAGATGTCATTCGAGCTGACGCCAGGTTTCAGGATTATTTCGGATTTGTGTCAGTCATCGCGGCCTTCTGTATCGTACAATTCTCCTACTCCTTTCCACCAATCATCCACCTCGCCTACACCATGCAGCGAAACTCCATAACCTCCGACTCAGGCTTCAACCCCACGACGGGGCAAACCACTAGCGCGTACCGCGGTCGCCTCGTCCGTCTATGGAAAGGATTTTGGGCGGATAAATGGTACATTAACGTGTGGCATGTCATCCATGCTGGTGGAGCCTTGGCGACGGCTGGGTTGGGAGCGTATGCGGCAATTCAGGGGATGATCGAGGCGTTCAAGATTCCACAAGTCAATAGCTTTACGTGCACGAGTCCTTTGGATCTGTCGGCTGCGTAAGTAGTGACTGGGAGATGCTGGCGTTGAGTTCGAGTTGGCAAGGACTGCTAGTGAAGTGGCCACAGCTGATTTGAGGTGAGTCCAGGTAGGTTGCTGAAAGGAAAGTCCATATCAGAATGGTGCATATCACAAAGCCTACCTCCTAGCAGACATGGAACAGCAGTCATTGAGTCAGAAGTCAATACGTGACGATAATATCTCAGACACTCAGACGCTGCAGAGTCTCGGTGGTCGTTGCCATCATACTGACTTCTAACGCTTTGGTCGGTCAAGAGCAATGGGGCTGAGGAAAGAGTCCATTGAGCCATTCACTCCTTCACTTATCCCTGCACCTTCAGACAACCCACTTCTCCATGTCAAACTTCGTCTGGGCTCCCATTTCGAGATTCTGCTCAGCAGAGCCTGCCTCGTGTCTCCTCCGTGCCACTCCATCCAGCCATGCTTTCAAGGTTAGCCATCGCCTCGCAAATGCCACTTCTCCTGCTGACTCCACAGCCTTGGTGTCAAAAAGAAACCGGACGCCCCGAATTTTCCATTGGCTGATAAACCGTTCGAACAATTCCTGTGGCTCCTCAAGCATCACATGATGTTGCTCGTGCCCGAGTTCAAGCATGGTGCATTCCAAGACAAGATTACCTGGAAGGCCAAGCTCGTCGACTGCTTTGATATCCTTCTCAACTCTCCCCTCCTAGACAAACACGAAAAAGGAATGCTCTTGGAAACCCTAGACGGCATCGAAAGATTGGCCGACGAACACGGAGCCCCTGGCAAGAAAATGACCTGTGAAGAAATGTGTGTCAAGTACAGAGATACATTTGCAGGATTCTTCATGATGGTTCAACTCGATCGAGCGGTAAATGGCATGGATGTTATCTCGGAGGAAATGAGGAAGGGAGTGCTAGCCAACCTTTCGTTCGAGGGGAAATGCAAGGACTTTGGAGGACTTGGGGTCATCGAAGAAGAATCATAAAATCGTGCCATGGACTTCAGTGGCTGAGGGAAGCAAGACGACAAGGAGGACAATCCCTACAAGCTTCAGGGGCAGACTTCAAAGACGATTATACAGCTCTCAATGAGCGCCACCCGGCTTCCTGTTTGTCTGATCGAAAAGGCAATCGATAACTGTGCATCAAACTGCTTTCCCAGGTCCACTCTCTCCCAATAACAAAGATTCCAACCGGCTATGGCGTTTGAGTATTTCAGTAGGCTTCCTCGCAAAACAACTCTTCTTATCGACCACACTCAGAACCCAACCTTGAAGGGCGTCTGCTCATGTTCCACGTCCAATTCCTCTCCGTGTCAGTCACTAGCACGAAGATCCCAGCCGCATATTAACCACGAGATCACAGTCCACAATCCAGAGTCGACATGAATCTTCCATCCGGGCCTCCACCACCGCCCCCGGACGATCCGCGAGAGGCATTCCTTCACAAGGTCAAGGGCGAAATCATCACGCTGATGCTCCACTACAAGGCAGGCATGTTCAGAGGCAAGATCAACTGGTCGGTCAAGCTCGTTGACTTCTTCGACGTCCTCCTGCAATCCCCCGCGCTAGACAAGAATGAAAGAATCCTCTTCGCAAAGCTGGCGTATCAAATCGGAACTCTCAAGTCGATCGCAGGCTCAGACAACCAGTGGATGAGCCGGACGACGTGGCAGGAGCATCACCACACCATGCAGACTCTACGAGCGTTGGTCGATGTGGAAAAGGCAGGGCGTGGACGAAACTCGTTGACCCAATCGTTGAGGAACGCCGGATTCAACAATTTGAGCTTTGAGGCGGGAATCAAGGTCGCTGGTCAGGGTGGCTCAGCACGGTATCCCGGTGAGTGTTGCAGGCTTCCATCCAAGCCCTCAAACTGATCAAGTCACAAGCAGCAAGCAGCAATGAGCAGATGAACGCAACACTACCGGGTCGGGTGCAAGCAGCAAGCGGCAATCAACCAACCTACACTTCACCATGGAGTGGAATGCAAAGCGCAGCACCCGCCAGCCTTGAACATCCAACGTTCGACAATCAAATTCCGCCACCGCCAGGTATGAATCCTCACCTCCAACCAGGCTCTATGGGCTTCCACTCTGGGGGATTGGGGTACGCCCAAGATCCGGTGTCCTCTGTCGACGATACCGACTCCGTGTCAACTGGCGACGCAGGTCCTCAATGGCAGGATCAGCAATCGTACGTCGGGGATTGGGTTGCGAGAGCTTGGCAGATGGAGAAGTGAGAAGGAGTGGCGTGAATGTACACTCGTGGACTGCTCACTTGGAAGCCTCCGGCGTGGAATTCTGCTCTGTTTACTTGGGTGTTTAGTAGCTTGAATCCATCACTCCTCGTAGCATGAGACGAACAATGCATAAGTCGAGACTGTCGTGTTCTGTGGTCGAGTTTTTCAATCTTGGAAGCAAGTAGGAGGCGTGTTTGTCTTGACGGTTTTTGTTTGTCCATGTATATTAATTATTCATATCCCGACGCACCCGCACAGAACATGCAAAGCACTGTTATAACATGCCTGCCTTGGAGTGGAAAAGTCCATTCGCTGCTCGTGCCCAAACCCCAAAAGCCCAAAGCCGTCAAAGTGCAAGCCGACGACTGACCGAGCCAACCAGACCACATATAGGCCAGACGAGTACAGCTCGCCACGAGGTTGTGCTATACCCTAGCAACTCCCCGAGACGAGCCGATGTTACTGGATCATGCGCCCAAACCACCAAACGAGGCCCACTCAACTCGAGCCAACTCAACTCGTGGCAAACTTGGACCTGGCCCGCAAGCCAGCGCCAAAATACCAAAGCGCCCAAATACCCATGACACCGCCGCACAGGAGGCCGCCCAGCAGGGAAATGCCGCGGCCGATGCCCAGGTTGACGTACAGCGGGTGGGCGTAGATGATGCTCCCGGCGGCCAGGGCGGACCTGCACAGGTCGTTGGCGGCGAACAAGCTGGCCGCGTACTGCGGGTACGTCAGGGGCAGGTACATGAAGATGCACTGGAAGAGGATGAAGGCGCCGACGGCGTACAGGGTGATGCCCATGATGGAGACGATCCAGTGGGTGTGCGGCTCGGCCGTCCAGCCGAACCAGAACATACCCGCGGGCAGGAGGGTGGTGGCGAACAGGGCGGGCACGAGGCGGTGTTCCTGCGCGCGCAGGCCGTTGCGCTTGATGTCCGGCTCGAGGTAGAAGTAGACGTAGGAGACGTAGATGACGATGCCGATCGCGCAGCCCACGACGATGCACACGAACACGATGCCGAGCTCGCCGATGTTGAAGTCGTAGATGCCCACGTACACGAGCGGGAACGCCTCGAAGAAGGAGTAGTAGATTCCTACGCGCACGAAACAAATATTGGAAAAAACGTTAGCCAAGGGGGGGGCGCGATTCTATGCTTGCAATTGCATGGTTGAGGAAAAACGAACCGTATATCAAACTCGTGTAGACGTTCGTGAAGAACACGGCCGGGTCCTTCAGGAAGATCTCGACGGGCTTCCACATCTGCTCGACGGCGACTTTGGAGAAACTCATCTGGCCCTGGTCGATCTCGCCTTGCGACTTGAGGTTCTGGTTGCCGGTGAGCTGGCGGAGGCGGCGCGCACGGCGCAGGAGGATGTTGCTCGCCGACGTCTCGGGCATGGACAGGAGCATGAGCACGAAGATGGGCGCCGACCCCCACAGCACTTCCCACAGGGCCCAGCGCCAGCCCTCGGCCACGACCGAGAAGCCCGACAGGAGCGGCCCCACGGCCGGGGCGCAGAACGCGGCGGCCACCCACGCGGTGAGCGCGTACGGCAGTTTCAGCAGCCCGTAGATGTCGCCCATGGACGCGCCGCCCGTGGCCAGGCACGGCGACCCCATGAATCCCGTGAGGAATCGGAGCACCAGCAGCGAGGCGTAGCTGTTGGCCAGCGCCGTGGGCACGCACAGGATGACAAACAGCCCGAACGACACCATGTACGGGATGTTACGGCCGATGGCGGGGATTTCGGACAGCGGCGAGAAGATCCTGCGCATCGTCCACGTTTTCGTCAGCCAGCTTTCCTTCCTAGTTCTTCCTTCCTTCCACGTCGCTTCAATTTGGCGAATACCGGGAAACAAGATTGCAAAGAACGAGCAAGGACAAGACTCACATGGGCCCGACACCGTATCCTATCACGTACATGCTGAGGCCGAGGCTCGCTTTGCTCTGCCCGACGCCAAACTTGGCCATGACCTGCGGTTCGGCTGACGTGTAGATGGCCGACGCCGAGTAGACGGCGAAGGTGTAGATGAAGATCAGGAACGCGACCCAGACTTTCTTCCAGCTGTTCCAGTTCTGCGGGTTCGCCGGGTCGTCGGTCGTGTACCAGTCGACGAGGATGATGCCGTCCGAGGTGCGCTGCGGGGCGATGATGCTGCTCTGCTTGCGCTCGATCGCTTCCTCTTGTTCGACGTCGAACCGTTCCCGCGAGTACGGCGCCGTCTGTTCTCTCGTCCGCGTGCGGGTCGTCACGACGCCAAACTCTCCACGCGCCGACGAGTGCGACGTCGGGATCGTGCTGAGCGGTCGAGCCTCGATGTCCTCGCGGTTGACGTGCGAGTTCGAGGGTTCGCGAGAGATGGCGTGCGGAGTCGTGGCATTGCTGGTCTCCTGGCTGCTGGGGGCGGCGGCTTCGATCTCCTTTTCCTTCTCCGTTGCCGTGGCTTGTTCCCAGGGGATTTTGAAGTTGGGGTCCTGTTCGGGGAAGGCGAAGTATCTGCCTTTCGACACCCAGTTGATGAATTGCCCTAGCGGCGCATCTTGGATGGCGTCTGCAATGGCGCCGCCCATCTTGACCGCACGTTGGAGAGAGGTACCGAGTCAGGAATAGGAGATGAACTGGGAGTCAATCAGCGCTCTCGCACAATGCAATGGAGAAGGCAGGTTCTTCATCTTCGAAGAGGGCGGGAAGAGGCTCCTCTTTCTATACTGGCCCTGGGCCCTGGCGCAACGGCCGGCGATTAATCATGCACGGGAAGGCTTTTCCCAAATGATGTGGTGTAGCGTTTGCTGGAGTTGGGCATGGTACGTCCGCAAAGCGCTAGCCTTGCTGTCGAGCCCGCGTGTAAGAGGGTGATCAACGCGTGCAGTGTGGCAGGCCCGCCGACATTACGAAACAAGACTGTCAGCAAGAGACGTTACCAGAAGACGTTGGCTCGGGATCTGCTTTGTAAAAACGTCTGGCCAGATGGCTTCGATTACTACTACCATACTGGGTGCGCCTCTTGTGATTGGCGCATGTGGCCGGTTTGATAGAAAAATGCGCCGAACACAAGCACCACAAGGCTCCTGGAGCTGAATCACAAGCGGCACCACGGTTTCTGGGCATGCCCAACACAGTAGTAGTGGTGAAGAGCCCGAACGACTAGGTTCCTGCAATGAGTCAACTCGCAGCGGATTCCCACCTGTCGTCGGGATTCGTCGGATCTTCTCCTCACAGTCGCTGGGACGTTGGCGAGGCGGTTTACTGATCTTACAAAGTCGGTCGGAAGAACCAGCAGCCGATGTCTCGACCATTTACGTACGGACTCTAAGATTTTTGGCCGCCCCTGAATCTCTAAGCATGAGTTGTCAGCACCATGTTACCGACGTCATGGTGCATGGCGGCTTCAACCCTGCCGCGGAGGTCTAGACTAGCAGCCGCATCTGAATGGAGTTCGGGCTGATTCCCATCTGGAAACCTGGAGATTTGTTGATTTCACAGCGAGGTCGACGTGATAGGAAAATGCATCATGATTTGACAGGCTTCAACGGCGCCTTTCTCCCGAGTAGCGGTTGTTGTTACATATTCCAAACGCCAATAGACAGCATTTCGCCCTCCGGATTGCTTCGATGCAGTACTCCGCTGTTCCTGGTGGACTCTGAACACCGGGGGTATCACTTGAAATCTCTCGCCGGATGGACTCCACGCCGAGTGTGTCTATCCCATGCTCAATCCAGCAGTCGTCTCGTGTGCATTGTCGTTGCGTCTCGATGCTTATCCTGACTGCTCAAACACGAAACAACGAAAGGTCGTTCCCGGTTCATCGTGGTGCCGACTGCCACAACGTGAAATACTTCGGCTTATCCTCTGTGTACAAATATGGCGGGATGAACCCATTCGGCAGCGCTACCATTTCGACCTCCAATCTGACTGCCGCTTTCTTAAACACGGGCAGCAACTCCTTGCACTTCTCAACCATGAGCCGTTGCGCGAGCAAGACTTGGCTGATCTGCTCGACCGTGTCCCCGTCGTCGGACACGCTCAATCTGGGTTGTTCGTCGTCTTCGCGGTAGTACTCGTAGGAATATACCAGGTTCTTCAGTAGGCGGACGCCGTGTCTGACTTTGTCGGTCGCGATGCATGTATCGAAGGGGAACCAGACGCGTCGTCGGGCGTGAAAGGGTGGTCGGTCGCCAAGCGGGATCCCGAACACTTTGAGAGTCTCGAGGTTCGGCGGCAATCTGCGCCACGTCGCGTGATCGCACAGGGCTCGGACTCTGACTAGGTTGACCGTTCGCACATCGAGGTCAAGTTGCTTCATGGCACAGAATTTCGACAGATTGAGGTGCTGGCCTGGGTGATTGAAGGATTGATGGGACGGCCTCGAGTACCCTAGGCTCAGAGACAGATGTTCGAGCGAGTCTGTACAGTGTTCGGCTATTGCGTCCACGAAAGATCCTGGAGAGACATTCCCGTGCATGCGACTACTTCTGGTGAACATTCCGTCATAGCGGATTCCTTCGCTGATTTTCAGCGACTTCAGCGCACGAGGAAAGCTCAGGAGGATAGCTAGCGAAGGGGAATAGATGTCACATTCTTCGAGGTGCAGGTGCTCCAGATCCGTCGACCCAACTAGCGTCTCATCCTCCTGGAATTGAGTGAGCAGTCGCTCCGGGAAGTCGGTGCTGGCGCAGGACATCGTTAACGATCTCAGCCTCGGGTGCAGGAAGAGCATGGCGTATTTGGTCATCGAGTAGATTTCCTTCTGCCCGTCCACGAAGTGTAGGGTACCTGAAACACGATTAGCTCAAGAAAGAAAGCTGGCAATTGAACATACAGTGTTTGAGATGCGGCAACGCCCTCTCGGCGTCATCGGGAACCACAGCGGAAGCCGCCTCAAAAATCCGCTCGTACCGGTCCTGCAGATTGACCCAGGGAACCCTCTCGTCGGGAAACTTGGTATTGCAATCCGGTGTCTCAAGCCGCAAAGTCTGCAGGTTCCGCATCAAAGCAATGTATGGAGGGAGCGTGCTCAAGCCGTGATCATCCCCGAACTTGGTGGAGACAAGCAACGACCGGATCCATGTGGCACGGCGGGGATTGGCATGTAGACTGGCGGACAGGGCGGAGGCTTGACTGCCGGTTGTGATCTGGATCGTGTGATACAGGAACGGTTCGGCCAGGTCGTCAAAGTGCTTGCAGACATAGGTGATGTTGCACAACGTCCGGAAGTCGAAGAAGCTGAATATGTTGATCAGTACCTCGTCCGGGAGGTGAAGTAATAACAGCGCCGTCGGTGTTTGCGCGATCATCTTGACCGTAAGATGCGTCAATGGCTGGCTGTCTAGGTCAAAGAGCTGGCATTGAAACCGCGTGCGACACGCGTGCGGTTGTCCTGTGGTCCTTGCAGATAGATATTTCGCCGGAGGTTTGAAAGAACTTGAGCGGTGAGATGTAAGAAGTGATCCTGGGAAGAATGATCACCTGGTGGTGATGAACCAAGGCGATCGAACTGCCTTCGCGCACCAATTCGAACGGGGGGTGACGATGTCATGGGCCTTGGGCCACGCGTGGCTGATTCAGGGCCAAAAGTCCAGGCCCCGAGGCGCGCCGCCTACTGGTTGGCAAACTCCGTCTCGCCGCCCAACTGCCTCCTGCACTCCAGGCTTTCAGCAGCCCCGGCACTAGTTTTAGTTAAGTGGCAGCCGCCAAGAGGATTTAGAGACTGATAGAGCAGCCTCTTTGTGTCACCGCTTCCGGGGATTTGAGGCACTCGAACGTTCATCACTCTTCGCATCGATCGTGAATTGGAGTACTTTTGACGAACTCCTACTACTGAGGAGCTCTAGGATGCCTACGTCGCGCCGCATACCCGTTTGTAGTCATCGTCTCATGTCATCGCCGGTGCTGACATAGTACTTAGCCATCGTACTTAGCCATCCGAGATATCCCTTGATATGGCCCCCATCAAGCTCGAGACTGGTACCTTAGATGGAGAAGTGGAGTCGAAGCAATAGACCCGAGCAGTGACAGTGAAAGGCTCGTGTCCCAGAGCCTCGTCACGACCCGACAGGCCTCACCCGTGAGCCCCAATGTCTCGACTCCATGCTAGGGTCTGAGATCCTTTCCGACAGGTCTGATTCCAAGCCCATGATCTCTTTGGTTCCATCTGTCTTCGTGTCTTGCACATCTTCAAGCAGGCGCCTCATAACCTCTCCTGAACACCCGGCCAAACATATCCACACCGACCCTCTCCCCCTTGGTCTCACTCTTGGCCTCATTCTCCGCATTTGCTGGGATGTCGACTTGCTCTCCGTTGACCTTCCAGCCACACGCAGTCTGCGCGAACTTCACCAACGCATCCCCCCTCAAATCTAGCCATCCACTTAATACACCCAAGTCGATCTGTCGGAAGGTCTTGCCCACTTCCCCTGCAATGCGTATCCTGATGAGATCCTCAAAGCCGACAACGTCGGCGTAGAGATCCGAGTACAGATCATCTGACTCCAAGGTAGCCCAAAATGCATCGTACTGCGCAGATTCGAGGAGCGTGTTCAGGCGCGTGAGTTTTTGTATCGACTCGGTGAGATCGGTGGTGGGGATGGACGTGTTGCCTGGGCTGTATGGGATTGTGGAAGGAGGCAGGAGCGCAAGGCAGAGCGAGAAGGCTGGTGATGGGAACACCGTCAGCGCTTTGACAAGGATGCTGGTGACAGTGTCAGGATGAAGGAGTTGTGGGTTAAATTGGTATCTAGTTTGCATCCAGTCAGTCCGCTGCGCTCTTTTTGGATAAGACGAAATCGATATGTAGCTTCTTGCTTGCAATCTCTCAGATAGAGCTAATATTTCAATCTCCATGGTTCCCGTAGGACCGGTCAGGTAATAGGAAACGTGGTATAGGAAATTCTCTTCATCACAATACCGAACTAATTGAAAAATACATCTCTTGAAGGGGAGTCGGATTCCTTACAGTTTCAACAGCGCCATAGACGCGTATGCGTCGAAGAATTTCTCTTCGCATTGCTGGTTGACATATTCTTGAAACGTGGTCGTCGTTTCCGGATTGTATCGGTTGAGGCCGTTGAGGATTTCGTCAATCTGCGCCGGTCGCTCCTTGCATTTGTCGAAGGCATATCCCATCTTGGCCAGGGTCGTGGTAAAGTCGAAGGCGATCGAATGGATATTTCGTTGTGAGGGCGATCGAGAATCCAGAAACCAAAGAAATTCGGTGCGCACTTCAGTTCTCCGCAGTTTGGCCGGAGCGGAAGAACTTGGTGCCGGACAGGATCATAGTGGAGGACTCGTACGCCTCTGAATCATCGGAAATGGTTTTGCTATGATGCCTAGATATCGTGCACTCCTATCTAAGAGTGTGAATATACAATACATCCAAGACGCCCAGTCATGCAGTTTAATGTCCAAACAGCCAAAATCGCAACCGAAACAGTGCACAATCCAAGCACTTCGTTGAGATATGGCCTTCTTCTCTTGTGGCAACAAGGTGACTTCTAGGTCACCAACCAAACAGCGCCTCCAATGACAATCGCGGCTGCAAGGAGGGTCAAGATTGCTGCACCAGCCTTGTCGCCGGTGGTGATCTTGCTTCTCAATGCCGCTGGGTCTTTTGGTGCTTGCGATCCAGCATTGGGGTCGCCCTTCGAGGTCGCACCCGTCCGGGTGGACTTGGGCGTCAAAACGGGGCTGTTGAGCGTCGCACCTATCACCGACAATGCAGCCATCTAGAGACCAGAAATCAGTATCGCCACCAAACCGAATCATAGGAGGAATACACCATACCTGTTGTCCAACTCCAGTCGAACCATCCCACGTGGTCGTGTACCATTGCATACCGCACTCTCGGCCTGATTGACCGCCGTCGCATTGTCCCGCGGCTGCCTGTGCACTTGCTTGCAATTTAGGGATGATCTGATCCGCCGTCTGTGGCACCAAAAGACTCGTTACAGCCATCCATCTCGCCAAATACGACTTGAAACTTTTCTGATCCTGGTCGCATACCATCGTCGCTTCGCACAGGACTTCTGACATGATGTTGCCACCGTACTCAGCCGGGAAGAACAGGGATAGAGTGCTGTTGAGGATCGTGTTGACTCGATCCAGCCAGACCTGGCCGCCGTTCGTGTAATTGTACATGTAGGCGGCTCCGACCAGCAGCGTCCCGTAATTGTACGTCCAAATGTATCTTGTCTGATCGGTGCAATTGTTGTCCGAGTCAGTGTTGTCCCAAATATAGAGATTGCCAGTTGCCGGATCCGTCTGCATCAGGACGCTGTTCTCCATCCATTCATAAACGGTGCTTGCCCAGTCGGCATAACTCTGGTTCCCTGTCACATAGGCCAGTCGGGCGGCAAGTTGGAAATTTCCACCATTAGAAACGGCGTTCTTGAGGTTGTAGCCGGCGTTTAGCGAGAAAACCTGCCAGTGGAAACCTCCTCCGCAGGTAGTGGTATCCCAATAATCCCGCTGAAAGTTATAGACCGCCTGTGCCAGAGCCAGCCACGAAGGAGCATCCTCGTCATCCGATTCCGGAAAGTTGGCTTCGACAGCATCCATGGCAGAAAACGCCCAGAAGGCTTGGTCGTCAATGCCCATGCTCCTAGACTGGTTGGGCGGGTTGAAATTGTTGTCAGGGCCTCGCTGGAATTGAAGGGCCTGTGTCACGACGGAGTTATACGACGAGTCATTCGTGTACTGCCAGTAGTTGATGAGAGCACCAAACATAGCGCCTGCCTCCCACCAACAGTAGATGGCTGGGTTGTTGGGATCACAGCTCAGACCACCGGGTAGTAATCCAGGTACCTGGCCAGTCTGATTGCCGTTGTAAATAGTCATCATATCATAGGCGATGGATGAGGCTGCCGTCACGACACTGTTTTGGTCGTTGATATCGAGTGCTATGGCCAGTGCACCAGGCACCAGAGCCAGAGGCAAGAGCCTCATGGTGAAGGTGGTTGTAGAACGAAAGCGGTTGCAAAGTGGTTGCTGTTGATGGACGCGGCGGAAAAGTTGTCGTACATCCAACGCTGACTTTTCCTTTCGCCACTCAGTTTGCGCCAATGAGAGTGGTTGATGTCGCCGTGCCCGCACAAGCTGTGTATCGTGGTGAAAAGAATGGCGCTGTCTTTCCGGATGGCTGTATATGTCGATTGACCATAAACTGAGAGCGAAAGACTGGGGAGTTGCGGCGATTGAGAGGCAAGGGAGAGAAGATCGAAACGTGCCCCCTACTCGGAAAAGATGTTTGAATCACGCTTCAAACGAGTCCCAGTTTGAGTGGCCGGCGCTGTCTCAGAGGTGCAGAAACTTGGCCTCCACCCATCCTTCCAGCTCCACCAATGCCACGCAGCATGTCCCGCGCGCTGGCGAGATTGCGTTCCGAGCACTGCCTCATCCGCTCGAGCCATGTCATCACCTGTCCAATGGCACCGACAGTTGCCGCTTAAGAGACCACTCCGATCCTCCGCGCTCCAACGCGGAGACTCCCTGACGCGTACGCCGATGCTATCGCCTGCAAGGCAGAATGTGCCTTTAATCGCATTATGCGTGGCCTGAACGGGGGTATATGTACACTCGTTGTGTGCATGTTGTCGTCGGGTTGAACAACTTGGAAAAATCGGTCAGGAACTTCAGATACAGGTACCAAGCGAAAGCTTAGCACCTCTTGGTGGACGGGGCCGCCTGAAGGGGCGCTTAAGCCTTACCTAGATGCTTAACTGGGAATGCGAAACTCTGGGCGAGCTTGACTGGTCGTTCCACGGTCGGACCTTGTCGAGGGCTATGTCGACTCCTCGAGACACTTGCTCTATTGTACGTTGTAAATCTTACAATGTTTTTCTGCTACCCGCTTTCCTCTGCGCCATGATGTCTGCTGCACGTCTCACTCTTTCCACCCAAGCAGCGTTATGGGCGAAGAACACAGCAACCTCCTCATCTGACGGCCAACCCACTTTTCGGCAGTGCCTCTCAGCTTCTGTCCTCAAGCGTGGCTCGTGCGGTAGAGGGGAGACAAATCCCGCAAGGTCCTCTTCCCCCTCGAGAGGATCTTCTAGGCCTCCAAGGAAGAGCCGAATTGCGGAAAGTACGTCGCGCAGTGAATGTGTCACACCGTCGCCGGCTCGTGCTACTCTGTCCTGATCATCAAAATCAGGCTCCCTCGGCCGTGCCTCAAATGTACCTGCATGCGCGTCGATCCATTTCACCAGAGCCACCATTCCCCGCGTATCGTGAACAGACACCAACACCCTGACCATAAGCATTAGATCGTCAACCTTGGGCACGACAAGAAGAGCCTGGTCACATGAAGGCAGGAAGGTCTTCGAAGTGCCACCATATAACGCTCGAACAAACGTCGTCTTGGCGAGTGATCCAATGTCTTTGGGCTCTATTCGCGTGTTCACGTACCGCAACATCAGGTGCAGTATCTTCGCCTGAACCCGGAAAGTGTCCAAGTCAGTTTGAAGGGTGAGGGACACCCGTTCGGGCCAGAGGATCAACTTGAGGCGGCGCCACACTGCGTTTCTGAACCCCACGCCCTTGGTGTTGAGATACTTTGCTACGCCGACAGATGCTCCTTCGAGAAGCGCATTCCACACTCGAATGTCGGTTATTCCTGCTGCCGTCAACAGCTGCGACGCGTATGTCATCGCAGGGACGTTGGAATCGTCTCTGCAGATTAATTCTCCTGTGTTGGCGTCGGGGTACCCGACAGCACGAAAGACCAGTGCATCTTCTGGTCCACCCCTACAAAGAAGCGAAGTGAAGGCGGTCAAGGTATTGAGCGGAAGCCTCTTCAAAGTGTGGCGAATGACAGAGACTGGATACTTCTCAGCATGCCGGAGGACGTCCTTCGTCACCTCGTCCCAGCCGCTGTCCTGAATATAGGCAAATCCAGCCTCGGCATTGGGACTATGCTTCAGCAAACTGGCCATGAGATTACCCCCCGGTTTGATGCCAGCGCGTAACATGGCCTGGTAAAATTCGTCTGCTGACGGAACTTCGGAGTCAACATAGACCACATCGCGAGGGTTTCCCGACACTTCGAAGGCTTCTTTGATATCGCCTGGCAGGTATTTCCATGCTAATAATGAAGCCGGCTGGACCGTAGACGCAAGTAGCTTATCCAACATGGCGAAGTACGGCCGATAGTGCGGCTGAGAAGTCCCGACAGCCAGGTCATAAGAGCGAAAGGACGCCCAAGCCTCTCGGATTGTTCTTGTCGCTTGAATGCGTGCCGCCCACACTTCAGGTGCATCTTTGGACGCAGTTCCGTCGCTGACCTGCTGTTTCTGCCGAAGGAGCCAGGGACGCCGTTGCCGCATCAAGATCGCCCGGGTTTGAATGGTCGGGCTACTATCTGTGTCCCACCCTGCCAGAACAGCTGCACTTTTCTCCCAGTCACCGAGCGTGTATCCGGCCTCTTGCATTCTGCGTAGCAATTTCATGACACGACTCTGTTTGCCTGGGTACTCAAGATCTTGTTCGATTCCTAGGTTGATTTGCCGCCACGGGGGCCATGACAGGGATTTTGCTTTGGCCCAAGTGCGTTCGTGTGTAGTCTTGCGATGTAGTAGCTGGACCGCGACCAAAGCACGGTAACCCTCTCGGTTTATTGGGATTTGTGGTTTGAACGCAAACATCAGGCGAACCAGGGTCAGTTGGGCATTTTGCTGAAAAAGATACGCGTTGAAGGGTGTTCTCAAGGGTGTGAAGGAGATTAGTGAAAGAAAGCGGTTGAAGATGTGAGACAAGCGTTGCAACTCGGATCTCCCAAGCGCTCGAGAATGAACCGCGTAGTAGTCGGAGAACAGGTGCTTGACGATCAAGCTGATATCCTCGAAGGACTCAGGTGCAACCCGCCGCGCATGCCGAAGAAGTCGGACTACTAAGCAGACTCGTGTCACCCAGTTCCAGCCAAGGTATTCTTCGGCTTTCAAACATAGTTGCAGGTCGGCAAGGATACTCTTAATGAATGCCTTAAGAGACGAGGCGCTGACTTCTTCGGCACGTAGAAGCTGTAAAGGTACAAACTTAGGTATCCGCCCGTGGCCAGACTTGCGCGTCTCAGCAGTCAGGGCGACATATCTAGCAAAGGCGAGATCCAGATTTTGCGAGGAAAAGACCCACGCCCAACTCGCAACGGCGGTGACTTCGTGGCCGGTTTCTTCCAAAAGTTTCAGGGCGTGATCACAGAAGGTAGACTTCAGACCGGAGAGAAGTGTTGCTTCATCGGACCTTTCCTGAAGATGGGGCTCAACGTGCTCGAGGTATTCGACCAGCAGTCTGCGCAAGCCCGTGTTGTGCCTGAACACGACGGTCGATGACTCGGGGGTGGCTTCGGTGCTGACTTCCCACCATAAAGGATTGGTGGAAGAGAGGTCGGTCTTGTTGAGCCTGGCGTGCGAGGGAAGGAAGATTGACAGCTTCTGTTCCACCGTTTTGCGGAATGAAGACTGCTGGACAGACTCTTCCTCAAACGAACTGCGTAAGTCTCCATTTTTTGCAACCTGATCGGGGTCCATCCACCATGAACCGATCTTGTCATTCGCTTCCTTATGGACATCTGAGACGTCATGATGTGCTGCCCCAGTGCGCGTGACGAACTCGGAGAACTCGGTAGGGAAGAGGGCCTGCTGGTCGGCTAGGAATTGCGGCGCAGGTGGTGTCGGAGGAGCAAGTGTCGCAGTTTTCGACTGGCTGTCGTCATGTCGGCCTCGACTTTGATGTTGGATTGATCCTGTCAAAGGTCTGGAGTATCGAGATAACGGTCGAGGACCGTGGTTGACGGAGACGAGAGCGCGACGAACGCTGAGCATCC
The DNA here is from genome assembly GCA_016109575.1 of Phialophora chinensis. Taxonomy (NCBI): domain Eukaryota; kingdom Fungi; phylum Ascomycota; class Eurotiomycetes; order Chaetothyriales; family Herpotrichiellaceae; genus Phialophora; species Phialophora chinensis. The sequence continues at coordinate 1,616,162 of JADWPU010000005.1, read as the reverse complement.
ATTGATGCTTCAGTAGAGAAGCTATTGAGCGTCGGTGGTGGTGGACGGGGTGAAGGCCTGATAACGGAATCCTCGGGTCAGTTCATAGAACTTCGAAATACAGGGTGGATGCAGGTGTTATCAGATGGGGTTGCTATTTGTCTCTCTGTTGCATAGAGCAGCGTTGGATCGAGGAAGGAAATACGACGAGACTCTCGCAGTCAGTACGGAGACGCACTGTGTCACATAATGCAGCTTCTCGGCACAGCAATTATCTATCTTTGATGGTTGGTGGTAACGAGCTCCACGAGCTGTCCCGTTACGCCGCAGGTGCGCTTTTCCACCGTCCCTATCGCTGTCTGGTCTACGACAGACACTCGGCCGCAGAAAGACAATCCACGCAAACTGCATTCGAGTCGGAGCGAAGGGGATTCTTTTCGAGTTTGCCCTCCAAGCATGTCGAGCCCTCGCAGTAGCAACGACACGCCCTCCAGTGCCCAGCTTGGGATCCTTCGTGACCAAGCGATGAGGTCGCGAGGTTGAAAGTTACTGCTTCCTTTCGGAGGCCATGTTACGCCATGCTTTCATTAAATGAATTACCTACCTTGCGCTAGGATGAGATCAGCTTTGCCTATAAGAATGGCTGTCATGGGTCGTATGGGGAGCTTTTGATAGCATCAAAATCTCGGCGAGTTCATCGAAGGGGACCGGTTTAGTCATGAGACGGTCAATGCCAGATTCCAGAGCTTCGTTCCTGGCCGCAGCGGATGCGAGGCCTGTCAAAGCAAAGATCGGAACACGAGGTAGGGAGTTTTGGGACTCGTACTGTCTAATAAGTCGAGTTGCTGTCATACCATCCATGACGGGCATTGATATGTCTAAAATCGCGTGTAAGCGTAGATCGACAAGCGAACTCACAGATCCGGAGAACGCACCCATCAACACGCAACGAAATGAGGCTGGTGCTGCAATGTACATATCGACGGCGTCTTGTCCGTTGACCGCCTGCTCGAACGGTAGACCCCGCCTCTCTACAAAGGTGGTGAGGAGCTGTTGGAAGACATCAGTATGTGTCACGCTGGGTCTCGAGAGGTGCTTACCTTGAGGTTAAGTGGATTGTCATCCACGCAAAGCACGGAGCTGCGTTCTCCCGTCGCTGTGTTCACGTTCAATGGTTGCGGAAACTCTCTTGACAGTGTCCTGTCATTAGGCGCATCAGACGGCGAGTTCAGATTGGGTACCGCGCTTGCGTCCTGTGAGTAAGTTCGAGGATGAGAACGTGAGTTCTCGGGGCGGAGCGAGTCCGCCGAGCTGCTCTGAGCGTACACCTGCGCCTGGTCCAGGCAGTGAAGCAATGCCGCGGCCAGTTTACGGGGACCGAGCCTGCATTGCAGGTGTCAGCTTCGCCATGAGTTGAATGAGACGTTTCAAGAGGGTGACTTACGGTTGGTAGGTTATCTCGACGAATGATTCTGGGCTCGTGATACGAGAATCAACCCGCAATACAGCCGACTCAAGTGCGTCATGTGCGATGAACAACACCGGAGGCGTTAATTGCCCAGCAGATAACGAGCGCACTGACTGGAGTTGGCGGAAAGATGGCTCCAAGCAGATAACCAAATCTGCAGACTTCGCCGTCCAATCAGAAGCAGTCAAGACGTCTATACCGAACCATTCCTTGAGAGTTCGAATGAGACTCCTTGAAAATTGCCCCTCCGCCCTCAACATACTTTCGGTGTTCTTTTGCGAACCTTTCGAATTGACATCTTCAAGAATGCAGATCCGAAGGCCTTTCAAGCGGTCGGCGACGGAATTGATAAGGTCCATTCTCACATTCTGCGCCGACTTCAACTCAGCCCTTTTCAAAATTAGGTGGACACCGAACGTTGATCCGAGGCCTTTCGCACTCGCAACCTCAATATGGCCGTCCATGGAGTTGACCACCTGGTCCACAATGCTGAGACCAAGCCCAGTTCCGACAGCCAACGGATCTTCCTGTGAAAATGCCTTGAAGATACGGTTCTGCATGAATTCATTGGACATTCCAATGCCTGTGTCACAGACCGTTAGAAATAGAGCAGCACCATCCTTCTGCTTGTTGGAATCGTCTGATTGTCGATCTTCCAAACCAACTTCGGCATCCTGCACACGTAACGAAATACTGATGGAGCCCTCGTCTGTGTATTTCAGGGCATTGCCCACCAGATTCATAACGATCCTTCTCCAGGCGCCTGGTTGCGTTTCGAAATGAGAATTGCCAGCGGGCAGATCTAGACACAGACGAACCCGGCCGCGGGTTGATTCGATCCTGTTGCTCTTCGATAGTTCTTGTGGTTTGGTGGTGAAGTTCGGAATCTGGACTCCGACCCCTGCAATCGCGTCTTCCGAGTGGAGGAAATCATGCTGAACTGTGAATCCTAGTACGACAGCTTCCACAACCTCCTCAATGACCGAGCTCATGTCGACAGATGATGTGAGGCTTGACGCTGCCAATGCCCTCTTCCTTCGCGACTCGACAATCCTCTTCCTTGGTGACGTTGTCTTTGAAACGTTGTAGCTGTTGACTTTGGAGAAATTGTTGATTTTGGCAAAGTCCATGACATGCTCTAGGGAATCCAACAAAGTACGTCCACAACTTGTGATGGTGTCCACCATTTCGCGCTGGAAGCGCCCCATCGTGCTGTCATACAAGAAGTTGGTCGCCCCAAGGATGCCGTGGAGCGGCGATCGTAGCTCATGCGATACCGAGGACACGAAGGAATCCTTTGCTCGGCTTTCATCAAGAGAGTCAAGATGCGCCAGTGTATTTGTGATGCTGTTGCTGAATACCTGTAGAAATTTCAAGTCTTGATCAGTTGCGGGATCTCGATGGGGCTTCAAAATCCAGCAAACATTGAATGCGAACCATCGCTTTCGATTATAGTCCCAAACAGGAAGACAGACAAATGCCCTAGCATTAGGTTCAAGCTTGAGCAACGCCTTGACTTGGGCTGCTCTGCGTCTCTTGTGTCGGTCCTCGTGGTGGGGAGTTGTGGAACCCGTCGGGTCGTGTTGATCGCGCTCTCGGATGTCTGCTCCAGAGCCCGAACTTGAAGTATCGCCTGGCAAGGCTGTACTAAGGCTATCCAGTAAGTAAACTCGTCCCCGGGGTCGAGGTCCTAAGAGGCTCTGCATATCACGTACTAGGAACCGAGGAAACTGGTGCTGATTTCTGACTTGGATCTGGTCCCTGGCTTCACTTAGGGAGAGACCCAATATAGGGCAGATTGCATACGAGCCAGTCTCATCACCGCTGGATGGCTCCTGGTCGAGCTGGGACTCTGTAGCGTCGGGTGACTCCCCTGTTGCGCTCGAGGATGTGGAACTGACTGACATTGGATATTGGCGTTTCCCAGGCCGTACAGGGTCGTCCATTCGTTCCTGGCGTGGTCTAGACTTGCGAGACGAGTCGGCAGAGGGAATGTAGAAAAAGGCGCTACCATCGTAGCCGCCAGCAGCCCGTATAATATTTGCTGCCCGACTGAACATCGACTTACATCCAGTAGGAAGGGCTGCCTCCCACCATGTCAAATGCCTCGCTTCGCCGAGATCACTTCCATGACTCACGAACGGAGCGGCGAGATCGCTGTCTGCATGGTGTATATCGGCGGTGTCGGTCAACTGGCTTGTCAGTCCAGACAGACCGCTCACAAATGCCTGCAAACCTTCAATGAGTCTATCTCGCCGCTGGTGTTCCGCCCGGATTCTGACAGCCTCAAGATGGTTCATGACAGTTTTGGCGGTGTCGCACAAGATTACTTGTTCCTCTCTCGAAAGGTCCGGCCTGGTGTTGACGTCGAAAACACAAACGGCACCAACTTTTACGCCGTCAAGGGATCGAATAGGAGCACCTGCATACCAGCGCATCTGCGGATCCTCCATCACGAACGGACGGTCGCAGAATCGCGCATCTTCCCTCAAGTCGCTGATGACCACCATGTCTGGATCGACATCGCGATGCTGCTTTTCATGTGATGCTGATTCCGAGGTGTTGGGCAGTACCACTGAGCAAAAACCCGTCTCTCTAGGCAAGATGACACTGCCAATCCAGAGTCCGTTGTTGTCCCTGGATGCAGAGCCCGACTGGCCTGTCGACGACCTTGCGGCTTCTGCTAAAACATACTGTTGACTCGAGTCGATGAGAGAGATCAAAGCGTGGGAGGCATTGAGACGAAGGAGAAGTAATTGGGCAAAAGCATTGAGGGCAGTGTCGGCGGAGGGTCTCGGGGCGAAATTGACGGCGCGACGGGCGCTCGGTTCTGTTATGTCGAAGCGTGGGTTCGGTCGCGCAAGATCAGTGGTAGCAGAGAAATACCTGCAGGCCGGTGGCGGGCATTAGACAAGGACGGAACTTGCGGTTTCAAGGGAGCAGGCATAATGACCTTGAGACCAAGCGCTCTCTGAACTGTTCAGACGCCTTGGGGCTGCCTGTGCCGAATGACATGAGTATCAAGGGCAATCAACTGGGCTGACCCTTCCCAACAATCCTCAATCTTCATATACCCGGCAAGATTAGAAGAAAACACGGCGGGCGACGGCGAGACGAATGATAGCAAAGTCACCAGCGCATGCGCAAGCAGAAGCACATCTGGTCTGGGGTTAAACAAGCTTGACGGCTGGGACGGCATCGACCACTGGATCTTGAACTGCAAGGGTGAAGCAGACAACCGACGAGCAAAGGAAAATAGGCTCGTTGTGATCACAATGTGCCTCTCACGTATGCCTCTGACTCTGAGTGCTTCCTTTCCTTGGGATCATACATCGAATCGAGGCCGATCCATTCCACAATGGAAAGTGAATGTGCCAGGCGAGTGCGCCAGCGTTTGCATGAGATCTGCAGATTGTATGGGGATCTCAGTTGTGAATCTCGGAGCGAACGACTGGGAATCGGGCCTGGATCACGTGCAGTCACCTCCCACATTATCCGATCCACCGTAGATACGTGGTCGCTGTGCGGCGGAGCAATAGACGACCAACGACACAACCTTCACGAGGTTCGCATCGCATCTCTTCAAACATCCAAAACTGATCGCAATCGTCCAGTTCGACCAGTTCTACTCCTCGGAATAACACTGCCGACCTTGGCCTCTTTCGCCAACGCCTTGTATACCATCCACTCATTCATTGTTCAAAGTTCCTCAACGCGCAGTTGCATGACCTCAGGGCTAGGAGGCAATCTGACTTTATCCCTTTACTCTCTCGTTATTCTCCCGTCTTCATCGTTCCATTGCGGCATTGCAGCATACAGACGGCAATTCTACGCGTTTTCCGCGAGTGTCGATTGACGAGATGTTGGGCGACCTATCCAGCTATTGACACAGATGCAGTTGGCTTAGCTCGCTCCGCAATCCTGCTCCCTCAACGAATATTGTCAAAGGCCATCCAACGATCCCTTAAAATATCGCCATGGCCGACGTCAACGGTGTTTCGAAGCACGAAGACACCGTCTCGAACTCGGTGTCGCATCTCGGCAAGCGGAAACGCACTGTATCTCCACAGGTTGAAGAACTAAAAAATGCTTCGCTACAACCTACGCTGCAACATGTCCTGCAACTTCTTCGCAAGTACGTGTCGAATAGCGTTCCCGATTTTCGTTGCGCAGCTAACTTGAAAAATAGATATGATACTACTCCATCACTTCTTAAATACTCATTACCTCAATCCAAGTCCGACGTGCCAGACCTGAAACGTGCGCGCCTCGTCAAGTCAGAATCCACAAACAGTACTATCGAGGATCGCATTTTGACTGGCGGCTACAACTCTTTGCACGCTCTGAAAGATGATGTTAAAAGCGTCCATGACGCGATCCTGAATGATGCGTCCGTCGCTACTCAGAATGGCACAACAGATACCGATGTGCAGGGACGGTTATCGACATTAATGAATGAACTGGAGCAGTATGATCCAAAATCGTCTGGAGTCTCGGAATCCAACGGCGAAATACCACCAAACGCGGACGTAGTGAAACAGAAACCAAAGCAGTTCCTCTCTCTCCGAAGCAATGTCAACGGCGTTGCACATGTCTTGTTTTCAGGTCTTCAGGTTCAGGAGGCTTCCGAAAAGGTGGAAACAGATACCTTACCAGAAGTAGCGGGCACCTGCCTGCCAAATGGGTTCGAACTCACCGATTACTCTACCCTAGGTGGGAAAGAGGAGGACTTGAAGAAGCAGGAGAAACGGACGTTTGAAAAAGTCTTCGCCACACTCCGTCGTCTCAAACCCCTGGACCTTCCGCATACGGCAAAGGATGTGGTCAGAGGTAATACTCTCGACTTCATCCCGAACTCCAGTCGGGCGGAGAACCTTCCTCTGAACAAACATGACTACAAGTTCGCGAAACTACCGACCGGCTCATTCCTTTCCTACCGTCAATCTCACCAGGACCGGAAAAGGGTACAGCAATCCTCCAGCAGCGCGGACTTCAAAGCGGTACTTGCGGCTAACAACGTGCGCCAAGGCAAGGAGATGAGCGAGGAAGAGTTGTTCAGCTCTGTCTATTCTTCGTTTGCGCCGAGCTCGGACAATGCATATTCCCTAGTCTCCCAGGAAGATCTGCGCCGAGAGTGGTGGAGTCAGAACGGCGAGGACAGACTATCCAGACTGTTCAGAACGACAGACCAACAGTCATCTCCGTTAGATGGAGAAGCTGAGGGGAGTGATGAGTTTGCCGATGTAGTTGCCAATTTCGAGCCACAAGAACCAGAAGATGTCAAATCGGACGCTACAGAAAAGGAGCTCGACGCTTTGTTGGAAGAGGTGTCGGAGATGATCGAGACACTGAGCTCCTACCAAAGAAATCGAAGCCTGGATCACCTAGTGTCCGGCAGACTAGGAAAGCCCGAGACGCCCGAGTACGAGACCTTTGAAATGCTCAGAGATCAGCTGAGCATATTGATTTCATCCCTGCCTCCCTTTGCTGTCGCGAAACTCAACGGTGATCAATTGGACGATCTCAATATCTCCACGAAGCTCATCGTCGAGGTACCCGATTATCCCGGTACCGGACAGCCGGATGATTACATTCGCCGGCAACAGAAGATGGCTCAGCAGGCAACACAAGCAGTGGCTCGCCCGACCGTGACTCCCCAACCAGTCCGACCGAGCTACTCCTCCGTGCAGGCAAATACGATATCCTACAACCCAGGAGTTAGAAATTATGGCAACTCTGTCCCCGCCACTGCGGCATTCGGCATGCGCTCAACCCAGTCATATCAAACTCCCACTGCTTCTCGACCAACATACCCTCAAACCTCCACCTTTCCGGTTAGCACCGCAAACACGTATTCAGCGAATCGCCCCACGATTCAACAATTCCAGCGTCCCGCTGTGCAAAACGGCTATAGTTACGGGAGTAATACCCCGCTGCAGCCGTTACAGCAACAGTCACAATCGCAAACCCCAGCAGCTGGGTATGCTCAGAGACCAACTCAGCCGGGGTATCAACAGCGTGCACAGGACACCGCCGCGGTACTGGCGAGGTCTGCTAGTCCGCAGAAACCTCAACCGCTGGTCAATGGGACGGCGCAGCATTACACGCCGAGGCAGCAACAGCCTCAAACTCAAATTCAGCAAGGCCAAAATCAGCAAGGTCAACAACCGGCGGCATATGCTTATCCAAGACAAGGCAGTGGGACGCCGACCACACCGATTACGCCGGGGACGGTGGCGGCGCGGTATGATGGTGCTGGAGACCAATCTGTTAGCGCACAGGCGGGTAGAAATGCTCAGGCTGCACAGAACTCGCCACCACAGCCACCGCAGCAGAAACAGACAGTGGAAGTCTCTAGGTGAACGAGACACGAGAGGGGATATGGAGAATATAAAAGGCGCAAAATTAAAAGTCCGATTCTTGTGTCTTGTATCAGTATGGCTTCAAAGGATTTTGTTCTTTTGTTCCTGGGGGAATTCCGATCTCGATGGTCTTATCAGAAGAGACGTTGGGAACCGCAGTGAAGCCACGAAACGCTTCGTCTGGTGATGAAACAGGACAAGACAGAAAGAACAGAACAGAACGATTAGTCCATTGTAATCGAGAGCGCTTTACACTGACTTCGCTTGGATTGCTTTTCCCCATCAATTCGACGGCTTGCTCTACCCCGGGAGTGAACCCACGTTTCCCGCGCGGCAAGGAATAGGCAAGAACAATAGAATAAGCATTCAGTTTATAATATCGGCTAAGCAGCGTGGTAGGACGCCGTAAGGGTTGGGTGTATCCTCAGCCGGAGTTCCTCAGGCAAGGAGAGCATGTGTGTGGTGAACGAGCAGTAGGTCTAGAGACGACTTCTCTCCTTGGAAACTAAGATGCAACCTGTAACTTTGATCTTGCACATTTCTCGGATGGATGTGCTGAGCACGAGACTGTCACTGACAGTAAGGTGGTTGAGTCCGTTAGGGAATGGAGTCGACCTCAGCTAGTTGGCCGCCAGTCTTGGTCACATGCGAAATTGCCAGATCCTTGAGGCAAGGGTACGAGTACTGTTGACGAGAACCGACCTTTCTTCTCCCGTGCCCCAAAGATATGGCAAAGCACAAAAGACGACCTCCTTGACCGGTTATCGCTGAAGCGGAATCCCTGCCACACCAAGGGCGGTCCCATTATTGTGGGTTGTTTGCACCCCTACTTGCAGCGTTACCCACCCGTGTCTTGCCCAGCCGCGAGGTATGATGTCGTCCAAGGCCGGGCGTAATCAGGGAATTGAGATGAACACCTGTTTGGCTTTCTCGTATTATATGTACTCGGACCAGGACAGGGCGCACCCGAGAATGTTCTCACAATCCGAGTCCTATTTTCAGCCTTGTACTTTTATTCCTCTGCCTGTGGCCGCCTTCCGCCTCACTCGGTGCCGCATCATCTGACAGCACTGGAAGGCAACAAGTGTCCTGTCTTCCGGGTGCGCCCATCACGGTAGTATATATTTGTTACCTCGCACAATCAACCCTGCGCTGTTCCACAGAAGTAGCACTCAACCCTGTTCTCTCGATAATCTTCAGCGAGCCTCCACACGTATCCACATACTGCACATCAATCCGCACTACATCTCATCAAACATGTGTTTCGGAGGCGGTGACCGAGACGAAGCGGTGGTCATCAGAAGACGCGAACGTCCACGGTCGCGAACGCGATACAGCCGAGAATACGTCTCTCGACCCGAGACAGCTACGTACCGGCGAGAGACGGTGACGAGGCGATCAACCTCAGCTCATCGACCAAGTTACGACCGATACTCCGAACGCCATTCTGACCATTTCCACACCGACCCACGGCGTCGCAGCGGGAGCAGGACGCGGATTGTAACCGAAGAGAGGAGGAGCCGGAACCATTATTGACGCACGACTGAGCAATAGTGAGATGAATGATGGGCACGCTGCTGTCGGAGGATGCTCTCAGTACAATTTGCACCAGCTCTCAGATGTATCTATGAATATTTTGGTATACAAGATTACATCTACACAGTACCTCTGATCCTCGTGTTCGATCTACATAATCGAGTGATAATGGTGGGACAAAGGACGAGTAGGTTGAACAGATCGCGAAGGGTGGGGAAGCGAGCTCGGGTTTGGTGCTCGTCCAAGTACCCCGCCTGGTCCACAGACGTCATCGTCTTTTGGCTCTTCAGCTTGTCCAGTTGATGATGCATTCCCGGATTTCTCAGTTCGGCCTCAAGTTCGAGGGGTCGTTCTGCGCTTTGGCCTCTTGTGCACCCGCACACCAAGTTTACACAGCCAACCTGCAACTCCTTTCCTCCTTTATAGCGCATACATAAAGCCTGTAGAAGCTCAACCCGTCCTCGTAACGCAGTCTCAAGACACAGAATACGTAAAGGACCCTCACAGCATACCTCTGCGAGCTCTATCTCCACAGCCATGAATCGCGCCTTATCCATTCGATCCCGCAAGAAGGACGACCATGCGAAAGAAGCCTCCAAACATACCTTTTCCATCTCCACCTTGCGCGGTATCCAGCAGGCCGAGCTCTCCAAGAAGCTCTACAAGCTTATCAAGACCGAGAATCATGCCATCGGAGCCTACGAGACCGCGGGTCGCGAGCGCCTCTCCATCGCATCGCAGCTGTCGGACTGGGGTGAGTCGACAAACGACGACTCCGTCTCGGACATTTCGGACAAGATCGGTGTCATTCTCTCCGAGATAGGTGAACAGGAGGACCTTTTTGCGCAGAACCTGGAGGATTACAGAGCCATCTTGAAGCAGATCAGAAACATAGAATCCAGCGTGCAACCTAGCAGGGACCAGAAGGCCAAGATCAGCGACGAGATCCAAAGGCTCAAGTACAAGGAGCCCTCCAGCCCGAAACTGGTCACACTGGAACAGGAACTCGTGCGGGCTGAAGCTCAAAACCTTGTCGCAGAAGCGCAACTCACCAATATCGTAAGCCACTCCATCCCACGCCCAGCAAGCAAAGGAGTAGTGAGGAATGCTAACACGCACGACGTAGACGCGCCAGAAGGTCAAGGAAGCCTACGATCTCCACTTCGCAGCGACCATAGAGCGAGCAGAGAAACAGATCATTCTGGCCAAGTATGGCCGCCGCCTGCTGAACTTGCTCGACGACACCCCTGTCGTGCCGGGAGACGTGCGCCAGCCCTTTGCCCAGGCCAATGAGGCGAGACAGATTCTCGCCGATGCAGAACAGGAGCTACAGAGATGGGAACCACATCTCGAGCCTATCCACTCAAACGCAGGCGGATTGGGGTCGAACTTGATGCCTGTTGACGATCGCAGCACGCGAGCGACGTCGGAGGTCCCTGAAGTAACACCCGTTCCAGTAGAGTCGAACCCGAAGCCGGCGGCGGAGGCACAAGGAACCCATCTGGAACAAGCGACCGCTTAGAAGGCAGGCCGGTATTGTGAGGAAGAAACGCTCGTCACCACTACACGCAGCCCTCGCACCCCTGCGCAGCGCTCGAGTGCCTCGTTCTCGGACAGGGAGAGAGAGAGAATGAGCATCAGGAAGTGAGCTAGGTTAGATGGATGACGCGGGAGTGCTTGTCTGGGTCGTCTTTGTATCGTTGCTTGTCGCATGGATGACGTTCGATGATGGTCTTGTCTTCGGCAGTGAGGTAAAGAGGTAAAGTAACAGCGGAGTAATACTGTTTCCGGTAGCAAACCCAGGATCTCACGAGTATGCATCTGCCTCTTCTGTCCGTTGCGTCCGCGCTGAGTCCCAGCATGCATCGTAGACGGAGCGCCTGCCAATTCACGCAACATCACCGTCCGGGGATCAGCCTTGTGCTTATCGGACTGCCTAGAAATATAGGCGCAGGTCCTGAAGGGGAAAGTCCGGATGAGAGAAAGTGTGCATCATGTCCACTGTATGTAGATCGGAACTTGATCCTGCTCGGCAGTCCCGTAGAAGGGAAGATGGGCGACAGGGGAGATTCCCGGGTCGTCCTTCATTGGCGAGCCCGCCATAAGCGACCCTGAGGCGCCCTCGGTTCGATCGTGCGTCCCCTTAAGCGCTGACATGATTTGCTCCCCCCATGCCACCGTTTCATTTCCTTTCCCTCCTCCATGTCACTGCAATATCGTTCCCTGCTGCTCAAGCCGTTGCAAGAGTGTCAGCCACGAACAGACGAGGCCCCGCGCATGCTTCCAGAACAAATCACCATGACGCGACCCTTTATCGGTTGGCTGGAATTGGTTGATTGACAACCGTCTCAACGTCTGTTTCAAAGCGTAACGGCCTATTGAGTGTCGCCTCTGGTGAAGGACCCTTCGCTTCGAAGAGATATTCCTCGGCGCTTGAAGGACATCCCTTTGCAAGGTGCAACTCGTTCTTCACGGTCGCCACCTCAGGACAAGTCACTGCACCGCTGGGATCGTGGATGACGACTCCTGACTCGGCCGTCACTCTCATTTGCAGACTTGCGCCGGCTCATCCACTTGTTGAGATCCTTTCGTGAACCATTCCGCTTCGATACACTTCAAACCGGCCCCGCTTCGCATTTTTGTATTCACCCGTAACGAGTCTTCAGTCATTCTCTCGTCCTTGACTATCTCCTTCCCCTCATCTCTGGAGAGGCATCCTGAAGTCTCTCGAGTTCTGCACACCAGAGCGCCAATATGTGGTCGATAATACTGCTTGGCCTCTGCGCCTACCTGCTGTATTCTGTGGTTAGCGCTTTCCTGGCCTTCCGCCACGGCCTGAGCAAAGCAAAACAATCTGGGATTCCCTACATCGTTGTCCCAGTCTACTATCTTCAAACCTGGTGGTTGATAAGCCATCCTCTATGGCTACCGCTGCTGGCAAAATTGCCGCGCAAGTGGACTCAATGGGTGGACTTCTGCATCCCAGACTTCTACTTCCGCCGCAGTATCGAGGTTTTCCAGCAGGTCGGCTCAGATACGTTTCTAGTTGTTGCGCCAGGAGGCACCGTGATGCACACTGCCGACCCGGCTGTCATCACCCAGATCACTACTCGAAGGAACGATTTTCCCAAGCCCACAGCCATCTACCGATCATTGGACATTTATGGGAAGAACGTCGTTTCTACCGAGGGCCCCATCTGGCGTCAACATCGGAAAGCCACCAGTCCGCCGTTCACCGAGAAGAACAACCACCTGGTGTGGACAGAGAGCCTCGACCAAGCTTCTGCCATGCTGGGTTCGTGGGTGGGGCCTGACGGCAAAGGCGACATTACGGTCGACCGTGTCATGGATGATACCATGCGCCTGAGCTTGTATGTCATCAGTAGGGCAGGCTTCGGAAAGAAATTGCAATGGCCTTCTGCTGACGCGAAAGCCGATGTTGACGCCAACTATGCCGACAAGTCCAAGATTCAGAATGAAGAAAGTGACCGGGATCGGGGCCATTCGATGAGCTACACTTATGCCATCCACTGCTTGCTGGACAATATACTGTTCCAATTCCTTCTGCCCCGATGGCTTCTCAAGTACTTCCCACACGCGAACTTCCGGAAAGCGGATGAAGCCTACAATGAATGGGGAAATTACATGAGAGAAGCTGTGGCGTCCAAGAAGACAGACCTTGAAGCCTCGAGAGATGAGAGCAAGGACCAAATGGATCTCTTGGCTCAACTAGTCAAAGGCCAGATCGCGTCGGAGAAAGACAAAGGAAAGAGCAGGGACGTGCCTCTTACGGATTCTGAGGTGCTCGGCAACATGTTCGTTCTAATCCTGGCGGGCCATGAGACAGCCGCAAATTCGATCCATTTCTCTCTGCTTTATCTAGCGCTTTATCCAAAGAGCCAACGAGCAACACAAAAGGACCTAGACCGGATATTCCAGGGCAAGCCGCCTTCAGAGTGGGATTACGACCGTGATCTGCCAGCTCTTTTCGGAGGCATGGTAGGAGCTGTACTGGCGGAAGAACTGCGACTGGTCCCGCCTGTCATAGGTATACCAAAGTCGACTTGGGGTGTACCGGACCAACCAATTACTATCGGCGGCAAAGCGTGCACAGTGCCTGCCGGCGTCTATATTAGCCTGGCATCAGGTAATGTCCACCGGAATCCGAAATATTGGCCTACGTCCAAGCCATCCTTGCCCGGAGGGCACACTGCGCATCCGACCGCTAACCTTGACAACGACCTCGAGGAATTCCATCCAGAACGGTGGCTCCTGGATGACACCGACGGAGTCGGGCAGGTTGAGACCGCCAACGGGAAGACGGAAATGCCCAACGAAGCCGTAACCGCAGACGACCTTGCAATCAATGAAGCAGCCGACACATCCGACAAGTTCTATCGTCCACCGAAAGGTGCTTATGTCCCGTTCAGTGACGGTTACCGTGCGTGCCTTGGCAGGCGGTTTGCACAAGTGGAAGTCCTTGCTACTTTAGCTGTGATCCTGCAGAATTACTCTGTCGAATTAGCAGTCGACCAGTGGGCAACAGACGAAGAGGTAATCGCGATGGACGAAGACGCTCGCGTGGAAGTGTGGGAGAGGGCTGCCGAGCGAGCGAGGAAGCTGATGCTGACTGGCCTCAGTGTCATCATCTCTTTGCAAATGAGAGCTGGACATGTTGCTCTTCGGTTCGTGCCCAGGGGCCAGGAGAAATTTCCTGACGACGCAGATGAAAAGTGGAAAGCGAAGCATCCCGAATTGTGTGAGGGCATCCGAGGGACTCCTGACTGGAGATTTTGGGGCTGATACATAATTGGCGTCTCGCCTGGTGATGATGCATTTGGCGGGCCTGGGTTAGCTCCTGCTAGCGAGCATTGGTCAGATGTACAGCTTCTCCAAGAGTGCATCGTCGCATGGATGAGTACCGCTGCGGTGGGCAATAGGCAGCCCACCTGACCAGACGAAAGTACTCTGCATACCACGCTCCCCGCGTGTCAAAGCATGCGGTACTCAGGTTGCCGCTGCTCAATTATATATTCTATGCCCTTCATTCGTTTCGGGGCAGGATTTACACCGCCTGGGCTTGCAATGACCATGAAGCGCTACATGCTTAGTTCGAGGGAGTCGGTCTCTGATAGTGGAGGCGGTGGCTGCATGTGCCTTGCCTAAGCGGCTTCGCTGGCTCAATGGGAGTCGCCAAAAGTTCCACGACAAGTGCACAAATGCAGCGCTCTTCTCCCCCCGATTCGTCTTACGGTCATCAGCATTGAACTTTCGACATGATCAAGCGAATCGCTCGTCGATATATCTGCTTCTCTGGCGGAAGAATAGCATCACTAGGCCTCGATTCGGTCCGCCAGATGCTTTAGAAACAGCCTTGGATGAGTGCACTGCGACGGCCAACTGCTTCCGCTGCGCGATTAGACGGTCGTCAATTGGCCCAGGCCACAGGTTACTGGGAATTCGATGCCAGATCCGATATCCAACGAGCCTCCGTTGTGTGGGCCTGACGTTTCTCTTGCATGTCTAAGTCATCCAATACCAGGACCCTTTGATTGCCCGTTGCCCGTTGCCAGTGGCCGGCGGTGGCAACTGGGCATGCAGCTTGCTGTTCGCTGGCAATCACCCGTTCGCGCAGACGTTGGGCAGAAATATCTTGATCGTGCAATCCAGATTCGCCCAGATAAAAACCTGAGGCCTGCTCTGACAGGTGAGTTTGTCCCTCCACGCTCCCCCTTAAGGCTCAAGAGATCGGTCCCCTTCAACCACAAACCGCCCCTTCTGGTCCTCCTGTATCACTCAGGAGAAGGAGGTTACCCTTGCACACGGACACGCCCCTCTACTTGGTCAGAGCGGTGCTGTTACATGTTCGTGCCCCTCTCCTCGAACCTGTCACCTCTTGCCTGGTTGGCCGTGCCCGCGACAAGGGATGGCTCTGATACACTCATGACAACCAATATTTTGTGTCTTGCTTTCATGACATTGCCTTTCGTTGACGCACCAAGCTTCACTCTGTCGAGCGATGGACGGCCTCACTACTGGTCCCTTAGTCACTGCAATTACTGGATGCTATCGATTGTTGCTGTTGCTTCGTCCATGAACGTTGCTGTCCCTATGAGCGGGCCCCTAAGCCAACTTAGATTCGCAACTCTGTATGTTCGTCTCGGTCCGAGACCGCCCACAAGGTCGTCGGCGTCGCAGCCAGGCCTACGGTGTTAACAAGGCTGCTCGCTCCTCCAAATTGTCGCTCCTCTCCGCCATCACTACCGGGTCCCATCAGTCCCATGGGTCTAACGACAGCTCGTCGACGATCACCCAAGAATCCTACTCAAAGTCCACGTCGGGTTCCACCAAGCGGAGTAAGTCGTCGAGGACAAAGACGTCACGAGAGGCCCGGGGGCGGAAACCATCATCGAGGAAGGAGAGCTCGGGGAAGACCGCCAATGAGAAGAGCATGTCCAGAGAGTCGGTGGACGTCTTCGAGTTTCTCGTGAAAGAAGACGAACAAGAAGGCCCTCTGCCCGACCTGAAAGAGCCTCCACATGTTGAGAGGCCGGCTGCCGAGATGACTCCCTCTGTGAGGGACGACTCTGACAGCGAAAGCGTGGTGCCGAGCATGCATTCAGACTCGGGCATATCAATGGGGGACAGCATCATTCACCTCAGCAACGACTCGCCGGTCGATGCTCGTTTGCCCCCGTTGCCAGAGGATGCGCGAGAACTCCCAGACCCTGTCGAACCACAACGAGATCAGCCCAATCACTCCAAGCGGATACAGTGGAAGTGGCCCGAGGTACCTCGCGCGACTCACAAGTATCACTTGCCGACTCACGCTGCGAGGACACACAGTCCAGAACAGGCCCGCATCCGAATCCCTCAGTCACCTGATAGCTTTGATGGGGGCTTTTGTTCCGCAGCTCACCCGCTGTCTGGGTACGATCTGGTCTCGGATAAACTGGCTTCCGGGGAGCTCCCAGCGGTGTTTCGGAGTTTCAAGAAGATCAAGTTCCGGCTTCTGTTGCAGTTACAAGATGAGATATTGGAGATGGAGCAACAGCTAGCTGCCCTGGATATTGCCGATACCCAAACCCGTCTCAACCCAGATGGTAGCACCTCGCCGGCGTCTAGAAGGCTCAGCTGGCAGTGGGGTCAGTCTGACTTGCCGGCACACCGTTTACACATCTTGGGACGCCTGTCAATGAAACTTGAGCAATACTGTGAGCCCAGCTACTCCCGGAGAGACATCTATAAGGCTGACTGTTGGTAGATCAGGTTCTTTCAGCGTCCCAAAAGGTGTACAGGCTCTCTTCGTCACCACCACTTGCGGATATCGGCCATTTCCGGGCGTGGCTGAAAGAGCACAACCCCCTAACACACCTCGAGTCCAGGTTCCTGGATGATGACGAAGACCTGATATCGTTGACCGACACGAGAAATTCTCCGGACGTGCCCGCCGCCGAGCTGACATCTGATTTTCTTCCTCTTTGTGTTCTCACAATGACGCTTCTACCACTGCTGTCCTTCAAATTCATGACTGGCGTCTTGAACAGGTTGATCGTTCTCACAATCGTGCTGGCGGCCGGGTTAGGCAGTCTAGAGAAGCTGGACAGAACCAGAGCTGAACAGCATAAGCAATGGATTGTCGCATGTTTTGGAGTTTCGCTCCTCGCAGCGATACTTTTTTAGAACGGCTTGGGATGGGGGGGGGCGGCAACGCTCTTTGATTTTGATTTCTGAGACAAAGGATACACCGCATAATACTCAGCTGGTACTAAGATGTGTCGAGCCGAAGCGCAATGTACATTAGAACACAGATAAATGATGACGACCATGACGATGACTACTTCTCTGGCTCATTGTAGAGCCTCGTCGGAGCGTGGCAGCGCAGCCTTGTGGCCCTCGTGACGTCTTTGGGGAAAGGGAGCAATCAATGCCCGTCTTCTCCAACTCGAGCCACTTGCACTCAACCAACCTGACACTGTCGCATCAATTACTGCGATTTGTGCTATTCCCAGAAGCCTGAAGGCCAGAGTCTGCTGTATCAGACAAAACGTGCTTGGGATATTCTCGTCTCCGGACATCATCTGCACGCCCCCCCATCCACCCTCCCACCCCGGCCCCTCTCCCTGTCGCGAGGGACTGTCATGTGCCTGCGCATGACAATAGCAGGCACGGATCTGCCTAGTTGACCATGTCTTGATCTTCAACCCGCGCCTTTGGCTCACCCAAATCGCCCTGATGGCGTCCAACTTCATGTCTCGCCTCATGAGCTCCAACAACCCCTCTGCCTCCATCTATGAAACACTCCGGGAACAAGACGAAGACTCGGAGGGCTTGGACGTTGAGGAGACCGCAGCCATGGCTCCAGATGGCGTCAACCGAAGGGACAGCTTCAACGATCAAGCCTCGAACGACTTCAGAGCGCCCCCGCATCGAAGAGATGTTCTACCCACGAGTCAGCCAGCCACCAGGGGCCAGGGCCATGTTCAGATACCTCGAAAAGACAAGAGCAGGATGCAGACCAGGTCACGGCGATATGGCAGGCACAGCAAGCTGTTGGATGTGGAGGAGGCGGATGACGATGTGCCTGCGTCGCTACTCATCGACCACCACGCGCAGGACATAGATCCAGACTCGATAACATTGCCTCCGCCACCAAGCTCGATGCCTGATGGTCCTCCACGGCGAGGCGACGCAGGTCCCTCAACGACAGCTACCGGTCCTAATGTGAGACGCCGCCCTGGTCCCCAGCCTGGCAGCCAGATCCCCTCGAGAGCACAGCCCGTCAATGGGATCGTAGGAGGCAATCTCGCGAGCGCGGACCCCAAGGAGAAAGCCATGTTCCGCTGGGTCAACGTGACGGACCTGGACAACTTCCTGCTCGAGGTGTATACCTACTACCTCCACCACGGCTTCTGGTCCACCCTGCTTATGCGCTTCTTCAATCTTCTCAACGTCGCGTTTGTCGTGGGCTTCTCCGTTTTTTTAACCCAATGCATCGACTACCGGGAGATAAGAGGGAGTACCAAAATGTCCGAAATCCTCGTCCCGCAGTGTACCAAAAGAATGGGATTCACCCCGAATGCATTGCTATGGTGTACCACGTTTGTATGGCTCTGGAAAGGCGTTCTGTACATTTTCGACATCCCGCGTTTGTATCACATGCACGATTTCTACTTCTACCTCCTCGACATTCCGGAGCAGGAGATCCAGTCCATATCGTGGCAAGAAGTCGTCAGCCGGCTCATGGCCCTGCGCGATTCAAACCCCACCATCACGTCCAAGTCGACACGGGCGGGTGCCTTCGTCAAGACGCAGGACAAGCAACGCATGGATGCCCACGACATCGCCAACAGGCTCATGCGCCGACAGAACTACATGATCGCCATGATCAACAAGGACATCCTGGACCTGACGTTACCGATTCCGTACTTCCGCCACCGCAAGCTCTTCACCCGCACCCTGGAATGGAACATCGATCTCTGCATCATGGACTTTGTCTTCAACCGGAAAGGCCAGGTCCGCCCACTCTTCCTGAGGGACACGCATCGCAAAGACTTGGCCAGTGCCCTCCGGTCGCGTTTTATCATCGCCGGCATCACGAGCCTGGCTTTTGCGCCCTTCCTGGCCACCTTTTTCGTCCTCCGGCACTTCTTCCAGAACTTCAACGACTACCAGAAGAACCCGGGCCAGATCGGAATGAGGGACTACACGCCTTTTGCGCAGTGGAAGTTCCGCGAGTTCAACGAGCTGCACCACCTCTTCCGCCGGCGGATCAACATGTCGTACCCCTTTGCGGACCGCTACATCAACCAGTTCCCCAAGGACAAAACCATCCAGATTGCTCGGTTTGTCAGCCTGGTTTCCGGGGCCGTCGTCTCGGTCCTCGGCCTCGCCACCGTCCTGGATCAGGACAACTTCCTCAACTTCGAGGTCACACCCGGCCGCACCACCATCTTCTACATTGGCATCTTTGGTTCGATCTGGGCGGTGGCGCGCGGCCTGTTGCCTGAAGACAACATGGTGTACGACACGGCTTTCTCCATCCAGGAAGTGATCCAGTTTACGCACTACGAGCCGAATCACTGGGCCAATCGCCTGCACACCGTCGAGGTCAAGGAGGAATTTTCCCAGCTCTACCAGATGAAGGTGATGATTTTCCTGGAGGAGGTGCTGAGCATCTTCTTCACGCCATTCGTGCTATGGTTCTCTCTGCCTCGATGCAGTGAGCGCATCATCGACTTCTTCCGCGAGTTCACCGTACATGTCGACGGGATTGGCTATGTTTGCACGTTCGCCGAGTTCAGCTTCATGGGCCAGGCCATCAGGCCAGCTCCTAAGGAGAGAGAAGCCATGAATGCAGATGGCACAATTGCCGCCCCTGCGCACACGAACACGAACACCAACAACAAGCCAAATGCGAACACAAATCTGAGGGAGGACTATTTTGCCTCCAAGGACAACAAACTCGAGCACAGCTACTGGGGCTTCATGAACGACTACGCTCGCAATCCAAAGACAGACATCCACTTCCCATACACCAGCTCTCGACGTCGCTTCAATTTCCCGCCTCCAGTCCCCGGGCTCCCATCACCGTCCTTCCCGCCTCATGCCGAGCATGCAGCACACCCGCAGCTGCACCGTCACGGTAGTTCAGGACCTCTTGTGGGTTCGTTGGCATCTCCGCCTCCTCAACGCGGGACTTTCGGGACTCCCAGATTTAACCCCCTGGCCCAGAACCATGGTGCGAGTCAAGGACACGGAGGACAGTCTCCGCTCCAATCCCTCCTCCTTGACCCTCATCACCAGCCATCAGCAAGCGGCTTTGGCACTGCATCGCCTCAAGCACTGAGACCTCGCGGTGTCGGCGGCTTACTCGCCAAACTTCCGCGTCGGACTGCGCCCGCCGATCGTACACATGGACTCCACCCGGACGACGTCGCCGAAGAGGAAGATCAGCCTCCGGAACATCTGCAGGCTCCCATGTCGGCTGCGGACCATCCTATTCCTCCCTCCCAAGCAAAAGGCTCTGCAGCTCCGCGGCCTCCTTCCCACTCCCATTCAGGGGACTTGGGATCCTGGAACTACGAAGTCGATTCCTCCTCCGGCGCTGACAGCGAGGAAGAAAACGAACGAGACGTACGGGCTATTATGGCGCCGATGGGCCCATTGGGCCTGATCAGGCAGTTTCAGAAGGCGCAGGCTCAGGAGAGGAATGGCGGTCTGGGCAGGATTGGCGGCGAGGTATGAGAGATGGGTGTAATTTCATCGATGTCCCAATGGCCGAAGTCGAGTGACGTGCCTGCGTGTAAGAGCGACGACGGACGGGTAGAGGAGAGCTCGATTGTCTCTTATCCGGCCCGTGGCCAAGGCGTGCATACAAACTACATACGCGTAAGAACCTTGAGAGTTCCTGCTAAAAAGAAATCAATGATTCCAATACCAACTAGCCAGTTACTCAGCTAGTCGCTCGATCGGTCAAAGGTTTCTCACGAACACAGGCATGGAAGTAAGTGCTCAAAGGCGTTTGGCCGCCTTCGGCACAGTACAGGAACTATAATAGTCAGTCGATGCTCCCGTTGCTTTGATCTCTCGCTTTTGGGTTCGGCGCCCTACGAGAAGAGGCGGAGAAGCGCGCCGGAGTAGATGTGTGTGTGTGTGAGTGAGTGAGCATATAATACCACACGCAGTACGGTCCAGGACAGAAACAGAAAAGGGACAGACAGGGCCGCTCCGGAGCGAAGACGGGCCATTTTCACTACGATGAAGGGAAATACATGTGACGTACTCACTCACACCTCTGATGTGTGTGAGACTTGTGGGATATGGGATGTGGAATCTGGTATGTAATAGTCGACGCCGACCATGGCATTTCTCCTCGGGGGAACGAACCTACGGTACGAGCACATAGCTGCAGTGGCGGTGTTGGCGACGCATGGCATGGTCAGTGTCTACAGTTACTCGTGTATCCATGTTCGGTACACTACGCTTCACTGCACCTGCGTTGATTATTGTCTTGCTCGCGCTCTCTCGTCCCTACCCCCCGACGGTCCCACGCTCGCCGTGCCTCTGTGTGTGCATGTGTGTGTCTGTGTGTGCGAATTGGAACTGCCAAACACTGTATACATGCCCCAGGCGGGTCTGATGCCGCACTGTCCGTCCGTCCGTCCATCTATCGACTTTCACGTCATGGCACTCGTACGTGACGAGTAAGACGCAGGTTCTGCTAGATCGTCCTTGTGCTAAGGGATAGCTGGGCTCTTGCGAGTGGTGATCTGTTGTCTGGAAGGATCAAGCGTGCAGTTCGGTGCAGTGTAGCACCATCCATCCTCGTAATGCACGACGTTCTCTCGAATGGGATGCGTGATGCGTGATGCGTGATGCGTGATATGTGGCGCGACTAACCGTTCGAAGCTCTTCTTGCTGTTTTGTTCTCTTGGTTGCCACTGAGGACCTCGAGCTGCTCCGTTTGTTCCTCGCCTCGGTCCTCGTTCTTGATGCCTGTTGAGTCAGCTAATTTGCCTCCTGCAAGAAGAAGACGAGGGTGTAGACGTTCTAAAGGGAGGGCATGCTGGATACGGACGTAGACTTGTTGGTTCGGTAAAGCCCCCAAACCCCACAAGCAATCCCAAAAGAAGAGCGAGAGGCGAATAAAGTCGATACTCTATTGGGGCTAGATCCAGCCATTAGTACGTCCATTGGCATTGGAAGCGGGTGAGAACATCGGAATAGTTGAGCATAGAGGCGGAGTGGTAGCGGTCTTACACTCTAAACGTGCTAAAGAGGATCAAAACCAGCTGTGACGCTGAGGAGGCGACGTGAACCATGTCGGTGATGGAGGCATCCGGTCCCTCTCTCTCTCTCTCCCTCTCTCCCCCTCCCTCTCTCTCTGTGAAACGACCGTACAGGGGTAAGATGCCGTTGATGTGTCCGCAGCGCACAGCTCCCGAGCCTTTACATGCTTAGTGTGGATTTCCCAGCAGGCGAACAGCAAGCAAGCACCCTGCGAGCCTCGATGTGGATTACCACAGGATATTGCGATGGAGAACGGCCTCTGGCCGATACTGTGCTTCTAGAACAGTCCAATCGGCCTTCTGATGGGTGCAGTGCACCATGAATTGGGACGAGCTTTCAACCGCAGTTGTCAGTCTAAAGTTCAAGGCAACCCACAACAGCCAGCTGTATGATATTGGAGCAATATGTCTTTCGCAGCGTTCAGGAACCTACCTCTTTGTCATGGACACGACTCCCTGTCTCTCATCCCGCCATCAGGTGGACTGCTAAGGGTGGACGGCGTGTATTGGCACTGCTCATCCGTATCACCAGTCTCACTACTTGACCCATCTTTCACGAACATTCGAATTCTTTCTGTGGCCTCCTCTTGGTTGAGTCACACCCCGACAGGTATTCGAGAAGGGGGTTGAGAAGGAGGACAGTCATGGCAACGGTTGTGTGCGTGCGAGTGAAGATGCGGATTAGCCACTGTAGCGTCTGTAAGGTCGGCCACTGCAAGACTAAAGAGGAAAAGTAAAGCTGCTTAAAATGGCCGAGCGCGTTCGATCGTCCGACTCCAGAATTATCGTCGTCACCAGGTACTCACCGGACTAGAGTTTATAGAGTTGAAGACCTCACCACTGCACTCGTAAGCAGACACCGCGCCTAGCTGGGGCCGCAGCGAATGGCACGGAGTTGCCCTTCTGGCTCATCTCTGAGACTGTGTTGCAATGCATGGCGGTCCTTGCCTCTACTGAGTCAGTTGCTGTCGGAGCCGATGCGGCTCTGGGTCGAGAACCGCTAGAACTCCTGCGCTCGCGCTCTTTTGAAAGTCAGCACCAAGCCTGCTGATTTCTCTAGTGTGTTCCCAACCTTCCTTGAGCTATCACAAGTCTCGGCGCATCCTGGTATATGGATGCTAGATCGTCAGCAATCGAACTGAGAGCTCCAAGAACGTCCCGCCGCCGTCGTCGTTAGAGAATAGACTATGCTTTCGAAAGACCAGAATAAGCAGTAGACGTCCTTTCCAAAGTTTGACTAGCTGGAAACAGTGTGTCCCGCGTCTACTGCTGCCCGTTCTTTTGGAAGTCGCCGTGACAGTTGTCCACGTCGAGCCCGACCGTCAAGCTGATGGGGTCCGTTGCTGGCTGCATCCTGTATGTCGCGGTTGCAAATGGGGGCGATGTTGATCTTAGCTGCACCAGGTTGCCGTCAGTGCGAGTCAGGTTCCGGTCATCCAAGTGGGCCGCAGTCTTATAGTAGAGCCTGCCTGGCTCATTATTGAGTGGGATCGAGAAGGCTATGTAAAGGGCAGTTTGACATTTCATATCCTCATAATAGCTTGTTCCAAGTTGCGGACCAGGGCTGTGCCTGATACCAAGGGCTTCGCGGCCATGAGACGAACTGAGGTACGGCCGAAAACCTATCGCATTCAGGCCCATTACCGCTGTAGGAAATCAACAACAAAGTACTTTTGCTCTGTGTGGCTAGGGGCCGAACAATGGCGTAATTCTCATATGGATGAAGACCAAGGGCGAGGCTCCACAGATGACCGTCGATTCTTGCGCGGTGAAGTGGATTCTACTATATGAATTTCAGTCAGCAGTTGTGGAGACCCAGAGGTGCCGTCCCAACCGCCATACACAATGGAGGAGGCAGACACGCATGTCTGTAGATGATCGACACAGTGGGTAATGACGCTCTCTTGACCCAGGACAAGCTGGCGCCAGTAGGCTAGACCACTAGAGAATCTAGAGCAGAACATATCCCGTCAGCTGTCAAGAAGGGCCAGGCTGATATGCTGTTGTCAATGCGGGTCTGCGAGGAGAAGACATTGATTTATGCTCCGGAACCGCAACCGGGGTTCTAGCAGAAGTGCTCCGGTTGAAGTGTTGGCTCAAGGAGAGTCTTGTGGAAGGGAGCCATGCTCGTAGAACAAGCTGCACTCCCGACAGTCACACTAGGGCTGCTTGATTCTGATGATCATGCTTCGTGCTGACTGCCTGAGCTCCTTCAGAGGCAAGATGGATACCTCTGTATGGGGCTCAAGAAGATGATGGTTGGTATGTGAGCTACTGGGTGCCGGGTATTAACCCTGCAAGGCCCCTTCTATAGCGTCCCCACGGCAAGGCTGGGACCAGGACCAGCGTTTCAATCAAGCTTGGATCGAGGCTAAGCTGTCGCCGCAAATCCCTGTGTTCAGCATCATGATGCCGTTTCAGTAAGAACTCAGCAGCATGTAATTGGCAAGAGTATCTCTTGGCGAGGTGAGACCGGCAATCAGCCGATGCACAGATAATTGGAATTGCAAACACCAGAAGAAAAGACAAGGTTGGCTTGCCATTGGGCTGGCCCACCGCAAGGTCTGCTTGGTAATCTGTTCTTTATTGAGATGTGCACTAGCTGTCCATAATTCGAAGGCCTCATTTCTGTCCGCAGAGGGCTGCGATCAGATTGACGCGTTTGAGGTTAGGTCGGGTCAGGGCTAGCTGATTCATGTCCACGGAAACAGCAGGGCGGCGGTCCTGGGCGAAGTTGCTGAGCGCGCGGAGAAAGCGCTGAAGGTTGTAAGCGAGCTGGGCGAGCAATTGAGCAATCTCGCGGTAAACGGCAAGTGATGTCCCATCAACTCTTTGCTCAGCTCTCAAGGCAGTCCCATAGAGGCCAGGCCAGGCAGGACAAGACTACGGGTAGCTCAGCATCGCCTTCTTTTTCGGCTGAGACTTCGTATCCTGCCCGCGCGTGGTCACAGACGTTCGTATTTCCGTCCAGACGTCCCAGCTTGGTTGGCAATGCTATCACAAATGCGGTGCGAGAGTGACATACGAGACTCAGAAAACACAAACAGGAGGGACAAGACGGTCTAGAAGAGGCATATTCGTGCTTGTACTTCCCCTCGAAGCGACTTGGCAGCTGGAACGCATCGCCTGCAACTGCCGCCTCGGTTGCTGTTACCACCTTACCATTGGGTTTAGCATGTTAGCAAGAACCTTCATTCTCGTCCTGGCGAGGGCTCGACGTAGCACCGAGCGAGGCCGACCGCCCAACCTACTGGGTAGGTGGCAGGCGGCGGTGATCTTATCGTTCCGGACTTTGGTGTTCCTGTTCAGATCTCGTAGTACGGGCGGCTTTATAAATAGGTGGACTGGGGGTGATTATCAGGTAAGCAATCGCCCTAGCCGCACTTGCCTTGGGAGACCAGGATGCCCCATCGCTACTGGAGCCACCGTCTTTCTGCCGAGCAGCAACGTGCGGCTGAGAAGACAAGCTTACGGGGTCCTCGTGCGAGTGGGCGGGAAGCAAGTATGAGCGTTGGAGTGCGAGCAGCCCAGTCAGATGCAGTTGAACAGGACCATCATTTAGCCCCCGCCTTGCCTGTCTTGACGCTCGCCTCCGAAATCACGTCGGTCAGTCAGAGGAATTGTTCGAATGTCAGATTACCGCGGTATCGATGGCGATGATGGAATCTTCTCTGCATATAGCTTGCGTTGGACTCGTAAATTACCCGCCTCTGTACGGAGTACGTGCTTAGTGTACCGCGCTCAACACCTATTGACGTTCTCAGTATAATTTGCCCATCAAGCCATGCGCTCCCGGCGAAAATCACGTAAGTATTATTGAGCTCTGTGGCGAGTGTCCGTATGCCACTCCGGCCACAATCCAAATGAGACCAACCAAAGGAAGGGGTTTCAGATGACCACGTGGGATCAAGTCACTGGTATTTGTAGGCGAAATGATCGTCGTTACGCACGAACAGCCTCGTCTGTTTTCTAAGCAGGCCGTCCCCAAAGGAGCAATTGGCGCCGACTCTTTTGAGAAAAAAGATTGAGTGTGGCGGCCATATGCAGGTTAGGACGAGACGCCACCGTCGTGGATGTGAAGGGGATCGTCCGAATTCCGAGATTGCGTTGTTCACGTACGAGTCCCCGGTACGAGTTTCATGTGGTGAAGGACGAGGTACATAGACTCAAGATCAAGTGACGTCTCCTTGCAGACACATTCATTTGCACGAGACGACCCCTTGCCGTCTGAAAACGTTGCTACCTGGAGACTGATGAATGCCCCGTTGCTTATGATGATTCACTCTTTGGGTCAACTACTGTTGGGACCGCCTCCAATAATGGGGATGTGGAGGTGGGTATGCACAGGAGCAGAACAGGATGACCGCAAATTGATGGCGCTTCTGTATCGGTTAGCCATTGACGAATCCTCCTCGACACGGATTTGCAATCCTGTTGCAGATCGTGTTCGGAGAAGCCCACATGGCGATGCTGCCGTGGAAAACATGTCTTGTGACAACAACCATCGCTGCTCGAAAAGAGAGAAAGTATCTTAGCAGATCTCTGGCGCATGTGTCGCTCGCACATTTGCTGCGGTGAACGTGGTTGAAGGCCAGGAACGGCGCTATGGGCGGCATGCAGGGCGTCAGTCGTATCGCCGTTACGAGGCACTGAGGCACGGGGCTGGTACAGAAGTACAATGTATCCCATGTTGACTTGTAACTCAACCGATACGATGCTGATGGCCATTATAAGGAATTGCTGCCTATAGAAGTTGCATATTAGAAATCTTACCACATTTCTATTGCTCGACTCTGACCATGCAGCATGATAAAGAAAGGGATGAGTGACGAGGAGGTGAAGGACACTGATTTCACGTCCGCCGAGGCTAGCGTCCCTCTATGATAATGCACCGCTAACAAGCGACTCGCATCGCCCCCCGTGCCTGCTAACCCCGTTTGCTCGTTGTGACGTTGGCACCATCGTTCTCGACAGTCCTTTGGTACTGTCTGGGGTTGCTTGCTGAAAGATTGGCGGAGCTGAATCTGCTGGTTCACTCGAGTCCAGGCCATTCCCGATTCCTGCTCCTGCTGTGACCGCCCCCCTGTGTTCTCCGGACGACGGAGTAATGATCGGCCAATGATACATGTATCATCTAAGGAAATCTGAATCCGAGACGGTGATTTGACGACGACGGGGGATCTATGATGACGTCCGTGTGATGTGGTTACTGATGGTCATCCCTTCCCCCAGTCAGAGACACATTGCAGCCGTTGCGGAAGCACTTCGTCTGCTGTTACTGGTATACGAGCACGCGTGCAAGCAGAGGGTTTCTTGTTATCGACCTCACAACACGGGTTTTCCTGCCTGGTGACCCGCCAAGTGCTCTACATTCACCGCTGAACGGTCGTTCGCTGAGTAGGTTCCGCTCAACAGCAAGCGTGAACATGAGTACCTGTGGTGCGGTAATATCATCGTCCCCCGTGCCCCTTCACCTCTTCCCGCCCGCATAAGCGGACGTATCCTGATGTCGTTGATCGCTTTCAGACTCAGCCGCCAAGCTCAGCAATAACTGGGGCAAGCGGTCTGATGGTCGTAACCAAAATATTGCCGTCTGACATCGGAATGGATGAACGGGTCTAAATTGTCACTTTCGACATTTCGACATTTCGATGGCGGACCCCACAATACTACTGGACCCATTTTTGCTGTTTACCGCTCCCACCTGTGCCTCGAGGTGCTGTTCGTGGCGCCAGTGAGCCCAGATCCCAAAGCTAGCACCACAACGCTACGGGGGCACAGACCCCTGATCCTTGCATTCGCCCCTGTCACCCGTCTCCCTGTTCTGCATCTGGTACCTCCCCTGCTCCTAAAGCGTTTGCTTGCGCTGGTGCTGACTACCACAGCATGAAAGGAACGAGCATCGTGGCACAACCAGTCTCACTGCCATTCTCCCGAAAATGCCTGCCCATCACGGCTCTAGCCTTCGCATCCCACGCGGCAAATGGATGCAAGCCCACTTACGGCACTAGATCATCTCTAGCCTCGAGGCTGCTCCTATCTCGACCCTAAGCCCTGACCCGCGCAGAGAGCAGCAGTGAAATGATAAATCGGCCCAATTCCATCCGTGACCTGCTGCTGCAGTCCTCACACTATAGGCTTATTCTGATCTTGATATAGCCAGCCAGAGTATCAACCCTGCCGATATACATCCGTCAGTGCCATTGTGGTCACCCCTTGGGCCTCGCATTTACAGACTGAGACCTTCTTGCTTGGACTATTGACTCGGATCTCCAACCCTTTTCCGCGCGAATCTGCAGATCGACACTGGCCTAGGCCCATCTTCACGGCACAATCTCCAGCATGGTCGCCGAGTCTGGGTATGTACATTGCATTCTCGATCTGAGACATCGTGGTTGACAGGTGCAAGGGCGACGACAACAACGACGTCAATGGTATCCTCGACGCCATCTACATCTTCTACGTCGACCGCCTGTGCGACTAGTGGCGCCTCTACTTCGTCGCCTGCTACTAAAGCCGCAACCACTCTTTCCAAGACGGAGCCAAAACCTATCAAACTGCGGGCAGCTTGTAACCACTGCTTTTCGGCAAAGGTAAGATCCATGCCTTCTTTCTGTCTGGGGACCCTGGCTGACTCTGCCTGGAACAGGTTCGGTGCGACGGGAATAAAGAAGGATGTCGTAGATGTTGTGAAAAGAAGTTGTC
Organism: Phialophora chinensis; assembly: GCA_016109575.1. Classification (NCBI taxonomy): domain Eukaryota; kingdom Fungi; phylum Ascomycota; class Eurotiomycetes; order Chaetothyriales; family Herpotrichiellaceae; genus Phialophora; species Phialophora chinensis. The sequence continues at coordinate 1,587,321 of JADWPU010000005.1, read as the reverse complement.
TTGCGTCTACAGCGAGTCCCGAGTTGGGAAAGTGGTAGGCAAGCGGAGGAAGCGGCCGTTGGACGACTCGATCGGCACCATTAACTCGCAGTCCTGGATTGTCCACAACTCGGCACCAATACAGTCTATCCCCTCACCGGCTACGACCCATACTTCGGACGAGTCCACCAAGAGACAGTGCAACGCTCCCACGTGGTCCTCCTATCTGGTTGGCGGGGATCAGAGCCTGCTCAACTTCGAAGAGACCACCGAGTCTCTGAGTGCCCTGGACATGGCAGACAACCGGAGTTACTCGGTGGCCAGTGATCTCAGCTTCTTCAGCAACAACGGCCTGCCGACTCCCGGCCTGAGTCCTCCACAATTTACCCGGTACCTGTCGCCGGCTCAGCTAGAAGCCCGCCCCATCTCCAGACAATCGTCATGCCCGGTTGACCCCTCGAAACTGCATCCGCAGCGTTATGGGACCCTGTCTCGCCATGCCGAGGTGGCCTTTGAAGACGAGGAGACGGTCTGCATCAAGCTATTGGCTCATTTGAAAAAGCACTCGGCAGATGACATGCAGCCGCGGGAAATGCAACTCGATCTGCTGAGGAAGAGCAACGCTGCGGTGCGGCGGATCCTCCGCAGCAAATCGATTCAGACGGACTACTCCTGCCATCTGCTACTGTCAAGCATTATCAATCATCTGGTTCGGCTCTGCGAGAGGCTTTGCCAAGGGCGGCTGGACGAGTCGCAATATTTGCACGAGCAAGTGCACTTCGAAGGCATGCCCGGCTTTTTCGACACGCCGGTCCCGCAATGTACCGCCCTGCTGGACCACGAGTTGGCGGGCAGTCTCATCCAAGAGGTGGGACTCTTCACAACGATAGTCGGGGACTTCCTGAAAAAGAAACCTATCTACGGATTTCAGAACCTTGGGCGGCACGAGACCTTTCACGTCGAGTTGGAGCAGAGGCTGAAGAAGGCAACAGTCTTACTCCAGGCATGAAGAGTACATGGTACGGAAAAGCGGTCACTTTGCCTAGTTAATTCGCCTGTGGGAGCGCAGGCGGATGGTCCACGTCGGAAATGATAATGTTCTACAATGATATACCCGAACCTCCTCTGCGTCGTGTCTCGTGTCTCGTGTCTCGTGTCTCGTCTCACAGAAAGTCCGCAAAGTTCAGCCCCTGCTTCGTTTCCAAATGCTGCAAATAAGCCAAGCACTGCCGCCCCAGCTGTCCATCCGGGGCGGCGAGGTGGTGTTTAGTGTCGGGGTTGAGCCGCAAGCGAGGCGACCGTCACGGTGATTGGCGGCCTCTGCGGCCTGAAAGGCCGTGTCATTCATCCTGAATCCTTCAGACCGCGACCCGCAGGCTGGAGGATGCTCATGTCAGAGCACAGGGACTACGTCTGTCCAGCATTGTATGGGTGATTACCAAGTCGAGGCTGTGGTTCCTGCTTTCCAATTTTCCGCTCTCCTGCTCCCCCTCTACCTGTACAGGAGACTGTTGCGTCGGTGGCACCTGTGCATCCTCGATCGCTGACTTGCTGGATACCGCCGTTGACACGCCTCCCTCATCCTACATTGACATTGTCCGGCGCCAGATTGTCCGGCAAATGCAGGCCGTGTTATCTTATAGCCGGACTCTGACCAGCGACCGCCGAAGCAGCAGGGCAAGATGATGCGCATCCGTCGCTACCGCTTGTTTCTGGTGGTGGCCGTCTGCGCTGTTGTCCTGGTGTACCACCTGACTCGGACAGATGCCTGGGATAGCTCATCTTTTGAGTCTCTTGTTGGGTTGGGATCGCATCACGCTGGGAAACTGAATGTAGATTCACCGACCCAACCTCTCGCAGTCCCAGTACCTCCCCGAGAAGACTCCGCAGAGCAGCCGGTCCAGCCGCCGCATCCTGCCCTCCCCCCCGTCGAGCTCCGGGACTCTGCTCCTTCCCCTTCCCCTGCTCCAGGTACCGCCTCGTCGGCTACGTCTCTGTTGGATCCACTGCAGACTGTCGCTGACGACGAGTTGCTCACGAAGCAAACGAATCTCGACAATGGAGTTGGACCTTATGATGCAGGACAGGTCGAGCTCAAGCCTCGGCCATTGGAACAGGGAAGAGCACACTGGGAAGAACAAGAGGAGCATTTTCCAATTCCGTCGCATAGCTTGGTACTCTTGCCGACGGGCGAGCCAAAGGCGCTCCCCCGGGTGCAGTACGACTTTGCGGAAGAGAAGCCTACGAGAAAGCAGGATCGGATACGGAAGCAGACGGTGATCCGTGAGGCGTTCAAACATGCTTGGTCCGGCTACAAGAATTATTCACTGCCGCACGACGAGCTCAAGCCCCTGTCCAAGGACGTAGGTGACCCGTTCAATGGTTGGGGTGCCACTCTGGTGGACTCGCTCGATTCTCTGTGGATCATGGGGCTTTACGATGAATTTGCAGACGCCGTCGGGGCTGTGAGTAAAATTGACTTCAAGACCTCCGCGCGCGATGACATTCCCCTCTTTGAGACGGTAATTCGTTATCTCGGCGGACTGATCGCAGCGTACGACCTGAGCTCTGGGAAGTACCCGGTCTTGCTGGATAAGGCCGTCGATCTGGCGGATATTTTGATGGGCGCTTTTGACACCCCGAATCGCATGCCGGCGGTCTTCTACAAATGGGCTCCGTCCTATGCGTCGCAACCACATCGGGCCAGTCCCCACACGGTGCTGGCCGAAATAGGCTCCCTTTCGGTCGAATTCACTCGCTTGGCACAAATCACTAGGGAGCCCAAATACTACGATGCAATCGCACGAGTCACGGATGCTCTCGAGGATTGGCAGATGAAGACATCTTTTCCAGGCCTTTGGCCGTTGAGGCTGGATGCATCCGGCTGCAAAAAGCCTGAAATGCCCGAACAGGCTGCGCTCGCCTCTAGCTCCGCAGCAGACGAGGACCATATGTTCTTGCCAGAGTCCACTGCGTCTGAAGTGTTGATCCGGGACACCAAAGAATCGCCTCCGGGAAATGCACCTGCGCCGGAATTCCGGCGCGCCCCCGGGGATGATCGGTTAGCCAAGCGACAGCAGTTGTCTTCTTCGCCTCCGCCGGAAGAGCCTTTGCAGAAAACCACGGGGGTGGTCGGAAAGAAACCGGGAATCCGATCGCAATGGGCGGAGGACGATAGTGACGACGCCGACTGTGAGCCGCAAGGACTCAGCACTGAGCCGCAGTCGAAGACCCATACCTATGGCATTGGCTCCATGGCCGACTCGACTTACGAGTACTTTCCGAAGGAATATGCACTGCTCGGTGGGGTTAATCCGCAGTACAAGACCATGTACCTTGATTCCATGAAAGTTGTCCGGGAGGAACTGCTGTTTCGGCCGATGACGAAGCAGAACCATGACATACTCTTTTTGGCGAAGAAGAACATCTCACCCAAGCACAAGGATCCGAAGAAGAGAAAGCAGACCTTTTACGAGGGCACGCATCTCGGGTGCTACGCAGGAGGCATGTTCGCGCTTGGCTCAAGGCTCTTCGACTTGCCGTCTGACATGGCTATCGCGGAAAAGCTTACTAACGGATGTGTTTGGGCGTATCAGTCCACGCCTGCAGGCGTCATGCCAGAGGAATTCGAGCTTGTGCCCTGCGATAGTATCAATTCCTGTGAATGGAATGAGGCCAAATGGCACGCGGCGCTAGATCCACGGCGCGACGAGAGAATGCAAGCTGCGGAGACGTACAATGGCATGCAGCAGAGGCTGTACAAGGAGATCCTGGGTGATCCTGATGTGGATGAACGAGAAGAGCAGGCCGTTCCTTACTCTGTCCTAACGGGTCGCCGTCTGAACAGGCGAGATAGCCTCGCGGACCTGGAAGAGGACACACCCACAAAAAAGTTCATCTCAGATGATGGCGACACCGGCATGGGTAGTTTGAAGCCAAGGCCGTTTGTGCCCATGGTCCCGTTGTCACACGAAAAGTATGTGGCGGCGAAGATCCAGGAAGAGCGGCTACCACCTGGGTATACCAAGATCCAAGCCCGAGATTACCGGCTACGCCCTGAAGCGATCGAGTCGGTGTTCATCATGTACCGACTCACAGGCGACGAGACGTGGCGAGACAAAGGCTGGACCATGTTCGAAGCCGTCGACAGGGCCACCAAGACCGAGATCGCCAACGCGGGCATCAAGGACGTGACCAGTCTCCTCCAAGAGCAGCAAGACACAATGGAGTCGTTCTGGCTGGCAGAGACGTTGAAGTATTATTATCTGCTTTTTAGCGAGCCGGACCTGATCAGTTTGGATGATTACGTTTTGTAAGTGACTTCCTCGATTATGACACTGTGATGTACTGACTTGAGATGCTAGGAATACGGAGGCCCATCCTTTCCGCCGGCCGAAGCCCGTCTAGACGGTGCCTGTCTGTACCAACTCTCGAGAGACGGTGACGCCTTATTTGTACACCAGCATAGAATAGTGTCCGCATGGACGATTGTTGATTCCATACCTACTACGGAGTACTCTCCCTTAAACTGCCCCTCGTATACAAGTGGGCCTCCCCGACGCTGTAGACAAGCTCGACAAGGATCAGAGCAGAGGCGGTTGTTGATAGGCTGTGACCATGTACGCCATGGCTCGGTGGCTGTCATCACCACGTGCATTGTTTCGTAAACGCAGCCGTAACTCTGATCCGGGCCTTCCAGCTGCAACCACGCCGTCATCTGGGTCCCATTCCCAAACCTGGAAACCCGTTCACTCCACACTCCCCCCATGACAGCTTCGACTCACCAAGTTCACCTTGAGTCTCTCGTGATGCTGGCGTGGCAATTGTCGCTTCAATGCCCATGCCCCGTCGCGCCTCTTCTGGGTTAAAGAAGAGCGTCTGATTCGCTTTTGACCACGTAGTGACTGGACTGCACTCGGAGAGACGATATGAAGCTATCCGTAGCATGGAACACGAGGTTACTTCAGACTTCGAGGACGAACAACAGTTCTGGATCGGTAAGGGACAGACATATCTGTGCAGGCATCAGTCACGGCTAACACTTCCTTCCTGCAGTTCTCGAGGAAACAGTCTCAAAGGAATGCGACACGCATGACAGCATCGACGACACTCTGCGATCCTACATAGACCTGATCGGCTCTTGTCGCGGTGAGTGGTTCCACTGCCAGGAGAAGCAAGGGCTGCGCTGACTTCGCCCGACCCCATAGAACGTTTCCTGCCTTCTGTCGACGATCTCGGCCGGTGCGCCTTCAAGCTCCAAGAGTCGCCACTGTTCGCCGCCCACGCCGACTACGTCTGCCGACAGTTCGTCCATTGCCTGATCGAGGTGCGTTGAAACAAGAGCTAGGGTTGCTATGTACTTGGACTCACACACAAAATACTCAGGATGACGAGCCGAACGTGGTGCTCGTTTCAACATCGTTCCTAATCGCTTATGCTCGTTCGGACGAGGCCACCTACCAGCTGTTGAACGAGGAGGGCGCTTTCCCCAGACTGATCGATCTGATCTCGAGTCCAAAACAACATGGCCACGAAGGGATACACAGACTCCTCATGGAGCTGCTTTACGACATGTCGCGCATCCAACGAATTAGGACCAACGACTTGGGTACGTGATCGGCACACAGGAGGGAACAATGGCTAATGTGATGACCTACTTTGGAACAGCCTGCGTCCATGATGATTTTATCAAGATGTTGTTTGAGATCATAGAGCAGGTCTCCGACGACGTCGATGACCCCTACCATTATCCCACCATTCGCGTTCTGGTAAGCCATTCCCCCAGCACCTGGCACATCCGACCTAACAGGTGTCTCAGCTAGTTCTTAATGAACAGTTCATGGTCGCTGCACACGACCCTGTCAGTGGTCAAGCTCCCGTTCCTCTGACGAACAAAGTGATCAAGGTGCTTTCTGCTCACGGCAGTGCCTACAAGACCTTTGGCGAGAATATCATCCTCTTGCTGAACCGTGAAGGTATGGCACCTGGTGCGTTGTTGACGTCGGGTTTTGCTGACTGGCCCAGACGAAACGTCTCTACAGCTCTTGACGTTAAAACTTCTGTACCTCCTCTTCACCACGCCGCCCACGTATGAATACTTCTACACCAATGACCTGCGCGTCCTTGTCGATATCTTGGTCCGAAATCTGCTGGATCTGCCTGAGGAGGCTTCATCTCTGCGTCATACGTACCTTCGAGTCCTGTACCCGCTTCTCGAACATACTCAGCTCCAGTATCCTCCACACTACAAGAGGGACGAGATTCGGAAATTGTTGGTCGTGCTAGGCGGTGGTCATTTAACGGATCAGAATGGCTCTCATGAAGGGCTGCATCACTGGGGCCATTTTGACGCGGTAGATGAGACGACAAAACGCCTTGTCAAGCGATGTGAAGGCGTGAGCTGGCTGACGGACCCTGAGACGGAACCCCCGATGCAAGCAGAATCGCCTACCGATGATGTGGCATCAGACCTTTCATCACCGACTTCACCGTCCAAGGCAAATCCGCCAGCTCTTCCAGCGCCACGGAAACTCAAGAAGCGAAACTCCACTAAGGGTTCCGTATTGACCATTGGTCAGTATCTGACTCCTCAACTCGAAGGTGCCAGGCAGTCGAGTTTGAGCATGATGGAAGTCGCAGCGCAGACGGAGAAGCCAGGGGTCATTACTCCGAGCAGGAATCCAGGTCTGAAAAACAATCTGCGCGCTGCGATAATGCAGAAGAAGGAGAAGCCTCCCCCACCCCAGGCGAGACGGTCTGGCTTGATGAGAATGAAAGCCCAGAGAATGGAGAGCGACACAGAGATTGCAACTGCGGAGATCCCGCAGAACGAACCGGCTGTACCGAAACCCGAGGCTGAAGACAACCACCAAACCCACAATCATCATCACCGCCATCCGCCTATACCGTTCCACCATCATCACCATCGTCACGGCAAGCCACTCGCCGAAGTTGCAGACAAGGAAAAGGAGAAGGAAAAAGACAAACCACCACCGCCAGTCCCGACTCATCACAGAGGCCTGCCCTTCAGCAAGAAGCCTCCACCTACTCCGAAAGCGAGACGCAGGAGGGGAAGGGAAGGTAGTGGTGATAGTACACGGGAACCGGGCAAATTCAGCTCAAGCCTGCCCTCTATCATTACGACGACAACGTCGGGTAAGAAGATACCCCAGGACAGCCCGTTTTCACCCGTGGACAGAACATTAAGCCCTTCGGAGCCAGACTCTGCATCCACAGTTGAGAGCCGGGTGAAGTTGCCTGTGAGCGAGGCTCTGGAAAAGGCCCAAGCCATAGCGCTGGAAAACATCCAGGAGACAATGGAGCATATGGAGCTGGAAGAGAAATTGCCAGAAGACTCCGATACTGGAATCAGGCCTGCATCAGCACCCTTGGAAGAAGAAATAATCGAAGAAGCTGGAGACGAAGACTCTGCCGATATTCCAAAACATACCGAAAAGCCAGCCGTCTCCCGCGCCCATTCTCAAGAAGAACTCGATCAAACTTTCCACGACGCAGTCACGAATCAAATGCTCTCGCCGTCGCATACTCTCTCGCCGACGCCCTCGTATTTGGCGCAGTCGCGAACTCTTTCGTCTTATGCCACGGGTGAAGAGGGGCCTACGCCTTCTGAGTCGGTCTCGCCGAATACGTCGCAGACCATACCCATTGTCGTTAGCATGCCCGCCGTCGAGACCACGGTGCGGCATCCTCAAACTGAAATGCAGATGCCCAGGATGGTTCTTACCCCGCCGGCGCAGGAGCCCTCTAGGGGTGTTCCCGGGCCACAGTTTGAGATGGAGAGGAGCCCGTTTCTAACGGACGAAGAAGTGGAAGAAGAAACCGATCAGACGGACGATGAAGAGGTTGACAGGGCGGTTGCACAACCGATAGTGTAGTACTTACTGGTGGTCACAAGAGCGAGCAAGCGAGGGCTGATGATGGCCTACCCTAACGACGCCTAACCCACCTGTCCGCGTGTGCTCTGAACAAGAGACATACAGTATTAGGGTGATCGGGCCACAATGTGTTAGTTGGTGGACTGAGTGAAGGGAAGTAGTCTGGGGATGGGATAGCCAGCCCGGCCTGTAAAACGAACGAAACGATAAATCTACCCAGACGCGCAAGAGAGAGAGCGCATGTTTCTTCTTCTCCCTTTGTGTACCTGCCAAATAGAGAAGGCCGTCGATGTAGCAAGACGAGAGACGGCGACGACTTACCCAATGGCACGACTACGCACACGGATACCTATGAGGAAGAAGACTATGAGAACATAAACAACCAACCCCCCCTCATCGTCATATTCGGGATTGGCAAAAACTGAAGAATGGAGGGAGGAACTACAAGGTTGAATCGTCGAGGGAACATCCCAAGTTGGAAGTTCGGCCACGGTAACGGGCGACTCGGTGGCCGAAAACACACTGGGTGTGGATCGTCTGCCTTGACTGAGCCTTGCCGGTTGGATCACGTTAGAGAAACGGACAGGCACGATCCCAGAGCAAAAGGTTGATAGAGGAAGGACTTTTGTTGGGTTGGAAAAGGGTTGAAATGGCTATCTACGACCAATGGCTCTGAAAAGGCAGGGATGGCCTGGTCTGGAAAACGGATAAGTTGCTTTTTTCAATAGCCAAAGCTCTGCGATATCCTGCGACTGCCTGGCCATGACCTGCACGCCTCGGTATCCCGTGCATATCCTGAAAGATGTAGGCGCTATCTTCCAGCTGGGTCCCGGGGGGAGCTCCCCGGGCCAGGCGAGGAGGACATAGTTTGAAAAATAGGCAAGTATTGTATACCCACCGGGACTCTTAATGCCTTTTTGCTAGTAGTGCCGATCTGACCGGGATCACGGATCTCGTGGGGTTAAAGTTCGTGGTGAAAAACTGCGCTTGGGTATCATGTCGAAGTCGAAAAACTGGAAACAGAAAATGTCGGTGCTGAATGCCATGCTTTGAATCTCTGTCACCACCAACGCCAGAACGCCATCGCTCATAGATGGCCGGTCACTAGCGGATGTGCTCTTGTTCCGTAATAGACAATGTGAACATGCTCTGCATGAGTGTCTAAGTGCGATTCGTCGTTTCCAACACCGGGGCGTATGCGGGTTCTTTGCGTCACTTGGTCATGCTGTGCAACCGAAGGTATTGTGTACTCATGAACAGAAAACACATTGCGCGCGGAAACCGGTTTGCACCAGGGTCGAGCATCAATCTAATGGCCATAGATGCCAAAGTATGGCTCGACACCGAAAGCTCCAGGAGCCTTGTAAGTCGCATCGTACGCCTGAAAGAGGAACAAGCCCCCGGGATTGCCAGCGAAAGCGGTCTTGAGACTGTTGATGGCAGCCTGTTGATTCTCAGGAGAAGGAACTGCTAGACCATTGGCCCCTCCCTGGTACGGCCAGCCGGATTCCGTGACAATGATGGATTTGCCGTTGGTCTGGATGTTGCCGAGGACGTTCTTAACGAAGGTACCGGCGTTTGCGGCCACGGTGTTGGCATCGAAGAAAGCGTGGGCATTGACGGCACAATAATCGGATACCTGGCAGATCTGGGGGTAGGCAGCGTGCGCCATGAAAGTGTCGACGGCGACCACGTTCTTGGTATACCCGGCAGCCTGCAGTTGAGAACGACCACTGTTGACCGCATCAGCGATTTGGCCGGCAGTACCACCTTGGTTGATGACCTCGTTGCCGATGACCACGGTGTCGATGGGACCCCAGTTTCCGTTGATCATGCCGATCAGAGTCTGCAAATCACCATAAACGTTGCCGATGCCGTTAAGACCGAGAGTAACCGAGAAGCCCGCGGCAGCAGCAGCAGCAGTGGCCACCCTAAGGTCACAGCCGATGTCGTAGAAGCGGATCTTTGAAAAACCTTGGGTAGAAAGGTAGCCGAACTCAGTATTCAGCTCGGTCTGAGACTTGCAGCCGCTGGAACCGATGAGCTCGAAGTCGACACCGAAGCCTCCACCGGCTGCATTGTTGCCAGAATTGGCTCCACCGTTACCCCAAACGGCTCCGCCGTTGCCCCAATGCGGGCCTTTGTTTGCAATTCGATTGTCAGAGTCTGGAGAGTCGCTGGGCTCGGCGGACATGGGAGCGGCGGCAGTGGTGTCGAGGTCGTCAGTCGTTAGAGGCACTGGAGAATTGGTCGCCTCGGCTGATGGGAAGTAGACCGAGAACACACTGTCCGGGATGGAAGTTGTAGGGGCAGCGGAAGCTTCAGAAGGGTCAACTTGGGAAGTGATTGCTGCAGCTGCAGCGAACGTAGGGGTAACATCCACAGAGATGGGATCGGAGCTTGGTGGAAGACTGGTGGGGGTAGGCTGGCCCTGGAACTCGGTCGAGAGAATGTTGCCAAATTGATCAACCCAGACGACAGCATTGTTGGCGGTAACAGTAACAACGTCGGTGACGGTTGAGTATTCAGTCTCCACGCGACGCGCGGCGTGTTGGTGACGGTGGCTGCCTCCTGATACATGTAAGTGACTGCGCGCCTCATGTTGATCTCCAGACTTACCATGCGGAACGGCCAACACGACTGGTGCGCACGCGGCGGCGACGCTTAAGAGAGTGGCTTTCATGGCGATCGATGCAATGAATGTGGGGTGCTGATAGCAGCGAAATGAGTGGCAGGACCTTGATTGTCGAAAGACAGAGAAAGTAAGCTGATCAGTTCACCGACCTGCGGTCTTGAAAGAAGCAAAAAGTGGCTCAAGGCGGGATAGCATGCGAGGTCCGACAGAAACCGAGTGGCCGTTCGCGGAGGAGTACCGTCGACCTTGTATAGGATGGGACAAGGAAAATTGCCAGTCAATGCCCTGGTGGTCCGAGCACTGTCACTCAACGGTCAATCGCTCGAGTAGCCAGCCCAAGTCGGCGCGGCCTCTTTGTTGCGCACCTGGCCAGAAGACAAAGCGACGACACTGAAGAAGCGATTCTGGCCCGTCTTCCGAGCGGCCGCTTCTGTCGAAACCAGGAATGCACAAGACCTTCAGGCGCGTCTCAGGGCGACGCTGAAGGCGCGTAGTCTCGCTATGCCAGCTGCGCACTGCGTGTGATGGTAAGATCGACGCGCAAAAAGAATCAGACGGCAAGCGCGACAAAGGAGATGTTGTAACTCACCGATACGGTCGCGAATGAGTGTCGCTGGTGTTGTAAAGGTGTGTCGAAGATTTGCGCGAATGTTGGTGTTGTTGTCAGGATGTGCTCAGGAATGTGGGCTGGAATCCGGGCGACCGGGGCAGAATTTGTACTCAAGATCGGTGCGCAGACGACATCATCTCCCCCTTGGCAATCCCGCTGCCAGTGACAGTCTGTCATGCGAACTGCCGGACCGTGACAAGGCTGAAGACAGTGATACGCGTCTAGCGTGACTACCGTTGGTGTTCATGTGCTCGGCGGTGAAGTACCTTCACGCCACCTTCGTCTTTCTGGTTTCACTTGATTAGCCAGCATTTTCACGCCTCCGCAAGACCTTGATTTCTCAGCGCCATCACCAGAGTAGGCCACGGCAGCATGTCCACGTCAAGCAAGTAAGTGAAAGCCGTGTAAGCCTGTGGGTTAATGTGCTTCGGGCAGACAGGATCAGGGCTAATCGCCGCTCTAGGTGACTAATAGACAACTCTTTCAGCATCTTGACGGCTGGTGCAGGTGGTCTCAGAGAGCAGCAGACAGCAGACCGTTGCTGGCCACAGGTCGTGTCCCCCTCGCAGGGCCATAGTGAGAAGACTTTGGCTACCTCCACCAAGTCCGCTGATTGCTCCCGGCCTATGTTTGCGCTGGAAAGGGCAGGATCATGCAACACTGCCCTTACAGCAGTCTCTTCGAAGCAAGGACTTTGCGGGAAAGGGGTGCTGCACTGGCACCTGGCTGGAATGTCATTGACGCCGTCAAGTCGTCGGTGTCGACGTTGGCATCGCAGTCTAGCCGTACCGAGTCTAGCGTTCGACAAAGACGGGCGTCTCCGCAGAGCCTCGTTACTGCCTCGTCAGCCTTGTCGTAAAACGCCGTCATTCACGTGCACCACCGTGATGCTCGTCGACATTATGCATTGGTCTATACGGTATCGTCAACTCATGAGGCCGAGTCGCACATGCATTGATGACCTCGTAACATAAGGAGTTCCACCAACCCCTGGCTCGTCGCCAATGTCGTAGACGCCCCTAAAGCATGGCCATACTCCAACCGCTCGTAGATGTCCACATATCAACCTCCCCTCTCGCCGAAATCTTTCGCCCACTTCTCAAACTCCTCGAGTCCCTTCTTGCCAACGCTCGGCCGAATACTCGCCAGACTTGCCTCGAAGTCAACCATCTGAATTGGTCGAATCTGTTCTTTCGGCGTATACAGAAGAGCTTCGCCTAGGTGCCGCAAGGGTCCCATCGCAGCATCTTTCGCCAGGGCTGTAATGTCTGAACCAGAGTACCCTATGTCGATTGGTTAGCACTGTCGCGTTGATTCGGTATCGACGGACCACTCACCATCAGTCAACTCCACCAGCCTTGTGATATCCTCCTCGCTCAAGTCATGTTTTTGATGCCCCAGCAATGTCCGGATCTGGGTTTCTCTGGTCTCCGCCTCTGGCAACGGGATATACTGCCGTCTAACAAACCTCCTTCGTGCCGCGTCGTCAATGTCCCACGGACAATTCGTTGCCGCGAGCACCAATACCCGACTCGCGTCCCCGACCGTCGTGTCTTTTCCCGCCGCCGCTCTCTGCAGGTCAGACCATTGAATCAGAAACTCTGTCTTGCTTCGCCGCGATGCTTCATGCTCACTCGATCCGCTCCTCGCGCTAAGTAAGGAATCAATCTCATCGACAAAGATGATGCTCGGCGCCAGCGCCTTCGCCAACGCAAACAACGCCCGGACCAATTTCTCCGACTCGCCATGCCATTTACTAGTCAGGCTACTAGCGCTGATGGCGAAGAACGTGCTCTTGCTTTCTGTGGCGACTGCCCTTGCGAGCATCGTTTTACCTGTCCCAGGCGGTCCGAACAGGAGCATGCCACGAGCGGGTTCTCGTAGACCCATGAACAGATCTGGTCTCAGGAAGGGATATACTACCGCCTCTTTCAAGGCCTTCTTCGCCGCTGATAGGCCAGCGACATCTTCCCAGTGTACTTCATCACCTTTCACGACAATCTCATTGAGAATCTGTTTGGCCGCGTTTTCATCCAGACCCTTGGGCAAGTTCTTGAGGAGGTCTTTCATTCTTTTCTCCTGCGCCGATAGCCCGTCATCGTCCTCTGGCAACTCGCCGTCCGTTGATGGTGGAGTGATAGTATTGGCGCTCGGTGCTCTGCCTCCCTTGGGACGTCTGGGTCTGTCCAAATTCCGCTTCGGTGTTTCGTCTTCAGTGTCGGAATGCACATCCCGCTTCGGCGGAGAGCGCCCTCTCGTCTCCAGCGCTGTGTCTGCAGCGCCGACCGGTTTTCGACTGATACCAGACGAGCTACCAGAGGTCGCGGGCTTGGGGTAGGCCCTTTCAAGTATGTTTCTCGCAAGAGGTTGCGGGACATTGTGTGCCCTCGGAGGATATTCTCTTCGATACGTGATCTCTGGGGCTTTTGGTAACGATGCTGGAGATCTTGTCCTTGCTTTGGCAACAGGCGGGCTCAAAGACGGGATATGTTGAGGCGGTGGAGGTGGTGCTCTCTCAGGTTCCGAGTCCAAGTCAATGAGGCTCGGTGCAGATTCTGAAGTCAGCTTCAGGCTTTCCATGGATCTGGTGATGATGGATGGTGCTGGTGCAGTTGTCGAACTCGAAACGTCCCGGTACCCCTGTTGTTGGGTGTAGTCAGGAATACTCAGTAGGGACGAAGCGTTGGACTTGCGTTGTTCTTCATATCGAGCCGTAGCATCTTGGTCGATACTTCGTCTTGCCGCCGTGGCGCTCAGCCTTGCTTCGATGGTGGGATCTGACTCGGGTCTTTGAGGGTAAGAGTTCTTCCGCGGTTGGGAGTCCCACGCTAACCCTGCTGCTTTCAGGGTTTCTGATCGCTTGTCACGGCTCGACGTCGACCGATATTTCATGAAACCTCGTTTTTCTGGGCGTAGTGTCGTTCGCATGGGTTTCCTTCCATGATCTGGGCTAGGGCTTCTCGAAGCCTTCGCAATGGGTACCGGTAACGTTGGCGGAACTCCCAGAGGCGACGAGCGCACTCTCGATATCGGGGAGGAACTGTCGCTCACAGCATGCTCGCTGCTTCGAGTGATTCCTAGCGGTGGTCGCGGAGGTAAAGCCGGGGTGGCGTTGGGTAGTTCAGACATGTGCATGGGCGGTACAGTCTCTCCCCCGAGCCATGATCCATGCTGTTCAAGCTTGGGCGTCGTCGTCGGGGAATGGTTCGCTTTGTTCTTTTGGAGCCGCCTTCCCCCACTACCTCCGCTCCCGCTTCCTCCTCCATGGCCGCTCCCTGCGCTGTTGCTGTTGCTGTTGCTGTGCCTGTGTTCGCCTTTCTCTTCCTTGCGCTGTTCAATGCCGACATCTGCGCGGCTTCGCTTCAAGGCTTCGAGCAGGTCGACCCTTTCCTTGCATTGCATCTCCAGCTCCCTCAGTGAGTCGTAAAGCGCCCGCTCGGTTTCCGATTTGGGGGAGTAATTCGAGGAGAGATTATAGGCCTTGTAGTAGTTGATCTGGTCTAGTGCTGACTTCCATGACCGCAGAGCCTCTGTCTCGTTGCTCTAGAGGAGACTGTAAGTCAAAGACTAACAGCGCACTTCGGGGGTGAGATGATTCTTACCTGGCCTTCGAAGAATATGGCGGTAGAGCATTGAAGATAGGCCTCATCGTAAGTCTTTTGCATGGAAGAGGAAGGTTTGCTCCGGAACATCTTGCCTGCCGCATCGACATGGACATGCTCAGAAGGCTGAAATGAAAAATGAGGGACGGAAAGAGTGAGATCTGCTAGATTGTTTGAGTTCGCTGTTGGACTGGAGGCTGAGCCTCGCATCAATTGACACCTTGGTGGAAGGCGGAAACGCAATATGGAGTAGGCAATACCGCATGCAACGCCCGCAGTCCGCTGCGCGCACAGCCTGCCCGCGCATACGTCACCTGGACCGACCAGACCACCAGTACCACCAAGGCCGTTTGACTGGCCATCACGCGAGCCTGTAGGTACACCACTGCTCGTGCGTGGTCATGTCCCGGTGACGGTATGGCATACCGAGTATATCTCTATCGGGAGCAAGAGTTCAAAAGTACGTACAAGGGCAGTCCCTTCATCGCCCTCAAAACATCATCGCACGTGTGCCTCAGATTCAGAGACCCGCCAGGTAAGCACAGGCATCACGGTCTGGGCTAACAATACCTAGGTAACTTCTGCCTGACGGGAGGAGTCTCTCAAACAGGTTACCGTTATATTCGTCTTCATTGCTGATGAGCCTGTCTATCACCGTTGGAGAAAGGGCCGACGAAAATGATCAAGTCGCTCATTGCAGCCCACTTTTGGTAGATGTACAATATTATCCAGAAGTCTCACCTAGACTCTGATCTCATCACCGACATGAAACAATCTGTCGGGAGCCAGCCATTGCCACAACGCCATTTTTGTCCGCATTCCTGTGCCTGGCCAGGCATATGAAAACTGCGCCTGCGCCTCGCTAGGTTGAGAGCATGCATTCATGCTCCCAGAACGGAGAGACAAGTGCGATGCCGGGTGCAAGTGTCCTCTCAAAAGCACCTTGAACTGGGTATCTTTTTTGCGCGGAATCCGAATACGGAGCCACGCATGCCCGGGGAGTTTCCCTCCCACTACCGAGCCGAACCCCTCGCTGATGGCGCGCCGCCCTCGGGCTCTCCGGCCGTTGACGAGACAGCGGCGATCAGCCCCCCTGTTCCTGAATCATAACTTGTTAGCATTGAGAGCCTGCTCTTCTCGAAGGGTTCTCTTGAAGTACGCCTTTGCCATTTCGTATGACGACCTGTCGTTCAATGTTAGCTACCGAGATGGTGACATTCGTGAAACAAGACTCGCTTGGCTTACCAGCAAATGGCGGTGCTCGGCATGGTCGTGATGATCCTGGGTCGCCAACCCCTCATAAAACCACTCCAGCCAAACTCCTTCTTGACAATCGCAGCAGCGTGAAACAAGCCTCGTACATTGCGAATGTCATCTCGTTGACTGAGGCCTCTCGTCTGTAAGAGTGTCTTGATCACGTCCAGTGGGGTGGTAATGCCTGCGGCAAATGCTCCGGCCAAGCCGCCAGCCACGCAATGTGTAATCGGGTCATATTCTTTCCGTGGATTCATGACTTTGGACAGCGATTCGTAGGCCATGAACTGTGTTGCCGTGAATGGTACCGTCATACATAATGTCGTTGGGTAGGACACGTAGAATGCGGATAGACCTTCGGCGCGCCAGACCGACCGGGCGCATTGGGTTATGGAACGGTAGGTTGAGCCGTGCACCTGCATCCGTTGCTTGATGACTGCAAAATGCGGTCAGCACCACCTCTTGTAACGGAGCAGGGGGATATGCGCACCGTCAAAGGGATTCATTAGAGCATCACTGGCAATTGTTGCGCATGCACCACTTGCAGCTGTTGTCTCGATTAGCGCTTCCGCCCAACTCCAGCAGGGTCTGCACCTTGAGAGCTTCCATACCAGCTGCGAGAGGATGATGTTTGCCATCTGCTTTGTTACCGCCGGCCGCTTCCTTTACAAACTCATAGGTGCCGAAGTATACAGCATGAGCAGGACCTGTAATAAGGTATTAGGGTTGTCTTTGTCCTTGTATCCCAGATCTCGGAAGCTTGCAAACGCACCTGCGCCCACAATGACGCTGGTCACACCGCGCCACAATGTCCGTAGTCCTTCTATTCGGTATATCGTAGAGACTGCATGGGATAATCCCGTATATAGACCGCCGGCCGAAGGATTTATGATTTGCATTCGTGTCTGTGAGAGGAAGCCAAGTTAGCGATTTCGTAGGCCCTCGCAACGAGTCCGAGTCATACCTTCATCAAGTCCACTGGATACATCACCGTGTGCTCCTGAGGTCGCTGTCAGTCTCTCCGCCACAATTAGTCGTGGTCGAATTCCATACTGCAATGCCTGCGAACGCGCCCGCCAACATATTGTGTCCGAGTCCATAGTTCGGTGGAAGGGCTTCATAGCTGCGACTCCGTCAATTCCCTCCCACTTTACTGTTTGGAACTCGCAGCTCGAGTCAACTCACTCAAATTCTTCACCAGGTACTGCATCCGGGCTATTCAACGCTGGCATATTCTCTGCGGTCAATGCCGCCGGGAATTTGGCTGACGTCGCCACGATTGCAGTTTGACGTGTTTCGACCGTCACTTGCGCTTGATGTAAGGTGAGTTGCCCGTGAAGAGCAACAAATGACTTCGGCGGAGCCTCTCACAAGAAAAGAGAAAGACTCTGTCTGTGGATCAGCACGTATCAGAGGCGCAGGCGATTGAGCGGGAGGAATATTATCAGATGAAGGTCCTAGGCTAACAATGGCCCGGGCGAGAACTATCAGATCGCCTTCCCAAAGATTTTGTTCCCTAAGCCAAAATTCGAGCCAGGGTAGCAAGAGCTAGCTAAGTGGTTGGTTGGCCGCCGGCCTCTGCGGCTTGGATGACGCTGCGGTGGCCCTGCAATTCTGCCACAGCTCGACCTCTCCCAACGCACCGATGATGCCCTGTGTACGCCTTTCTTTTTCCCGCTCCGCGGTGCCTGCCCGTCGTGAATGCTGGACCCTCCGACCTCGCTGCACATCTCGCTGCACATGTCCTTTTTGAGACTCGTCTCATTTCGCCGCTCACCTAAAACTCACCTCGGCCACAACTCTAAATCTCGGCCATAAAGTCCGAGGTCGCCATGTGTGAAGTGTGGCATCGTCTGCTGACTTCAGGCTGGTCAACCATGGCTGGCTGTGCGTTTCGCGTTACGACGACTGGGTTCTGAGGCATTTCTAGTGCCGCGGGGATCTCGTATGTTCGTCCCGTCTTTACATTGCTTCATATTTCACTTGTTCCTTGTATTTGTGGCTCGGGAAGAAGGCATCCAGCGGCTACTCGCCATCCATCATATCATCGGCAGCAGTGAGGAGTACATATCGGGCGTAGAATACTGCAGCGACTCTCCCCATGCCAGCAACTCACCACTCCCGCCCTTCCCAATCCTTAAGAAATTCGTTCGACCGGGGACTCCGTACTCCGTGGATGATGCCTCCAGATTGCCGATGCATTCGTAAACGCCTCGCTAGCATGGTCATGAAGGCAACACTTGGCCGATGATGTTCCGCCATCGTCTACCATAGTACATTATAAAATCTACACCTTGAACTCCCATTGCTCTGTCATCACATGGTGAGCATCATGCAATCAAGAGGGGCTGAGCAATTACGTACCTTTCTTCAGGTTCTCGGCCGTGTCGCTCAATAGTATCTCGCGTCTTCGGTTGCAGTATGTTGTCTTGTCAAGAATCTCGACTTTTAGACCGCCGAGTTCATGTACCGGCTTTTCAAACATCTGACTCAAGTTTTCGACGGCCATCTCCAGATCCTTCTGGTTGTCCTCGAAGATTTCTGTCATGTTGTTTCGTGCAAGGTAGAAAGCAAAGGCATATGTCCACTTCAAGGTCTGGCGGCAGGCTTGAAGGGCTTTGGCGGCAGTATCAAGAAACTGGACCTCGATCCACGACATGTTAGATTGTGTTTGGAGGCTAGTCATCTTCTTTTCCGTCTTCTGCCACAAGTCTTTGTCGAGTTTGGCAGACTGTTCATGGTTGGCGTATCGGTTGTAATAGTGGAGGTATCGTTCCAGCGAGTGTCGAGAACGTGCCTGGGCATCACGAGCGTCTGATCCAGACTTCTCTTCGAACCGGTTGCAATTGTACCAACTCGTTCCGTGCTCCGACCATGGGCCCATACACATCCAGCAGAATTCATGTTTACATTTTCGGCAAGTCATGTGATTGCAACCTCCGTTCTTCTCGATGGTTGAGTTGCACTTCGGGCACTCTTTCGTGTTTGCGGATATCCAGTTCGAAGTTTCGCTGTCATCCTCACACTTCTGAAGCCACTTTTTGACAAGGCCGCAAGGTGCGGGCCGGTGATCCGCCAGTGAACAACCAAAGCAGAAGGAGTGTTCGTGGCCACATCGCACTGTAGGCACGATGCGGTTAAGATCGCGCTTCCGTACGGCACAATCCACTGCATATTCACATTCAGGAGCCGGGCACCACCTCAAGTTGTCCCTATCGTCCACGTAGGTCCGGGTCATCAAGACTTCATACCGATCCACGACGCTCTGGTCGACCAGGAATTTCAGGGTCTTGGAGTCCACAATCCTGTGGCAACCATCGAAGGGGCATTCGATCCTAGCGGCCTCTCCTTCCTCCTTGACTTTCTGTGTGAGATAGGAAGCGTAGCAATTAGTGCAGCATCTATGCTCGCACTTCATGGCATACGTTTCCATGTCCGGTGAATCCTCGAAGCAAATGTCGCAGACGAAACCCTTGACTTTCTTCGTCTTTGGTGCTTCTGCGAATGTAGGCCCCAAGCCAGCGGACTCGAGAACTTTTTCGGGATTGTCCATATATGCCTCGATCAGCTTTTCCTTATTCCACCTCATGAAGCGTAACAGTATGGCGGTGAGCTCGATGGGTAGATCGATAATGGCCGAGACTTCCTTGAACTGACGCTCCTGCTGGTTCTGGATGTCCTCCGGGCTTAAGATCTTGTATTCGACTTCATAGTGCTTCTGGGAGCCTCCAATGATGTCCTTCTCGTAGCCAAAGCCACCGTCGTGATCTTGGTCGAAGTCTGCAATCATTTGTCAGCGATCCAGGCCCACGGTGCTTGAGATTGTATGCACATACCACCTCCGATACTGCCAATGTCACTATCTTGTGTGCCTTCCTCGAAGTCCATCTCATCTCCGCTGGGCGGATCGGACATGAAGTCGTCTTCTGAATCCATGGCCTTGAGGGACGGCGAGCCGTGCTCGGTGATGGGAGTAGACGGACGCTGCGCAGGGAGTGTATACGTCTTGCGGGCTTTTGCGGGATCGTGCCTCGACGCGTCAGTGACGCACTCCTCAACCTTTCGTTTCTTAGACTGAGGAGTCGTGATGACTTGGATAAGGCAGCTGCGTCTCCGGACGAGACAACAGGCTGCTAGTGAGGGGATGTTCGGAGAAGCAGGTGACTGGATGTTGAGACGAATCAAGAGGATAACGACAGCTGGTTGTATTCGACAATCAGCGAGGCATGGACAGACCCTGTAGACGTCAAGATATGGGACCTCCAAATGGAGAGAGCGTCTCGAGTTGACAAACGAACGAAATCGACCGTCCAGTTTTACAAGGAGTCAAGAACGCAGTTTAGGTGGCACTCCGGGGCAAGGCGCTCACAGCAAGGCGCTGAGCGGTTAAGTGGCACGGCGCGGGCAGCATCCAACGAGGCTTCGAGTCCAAGTTTGCAGGTGGCGTGCCGCCACTAATCAGGCCGACGAAATCTACCGGGTACTAGCAGGTTCAGGCACTCTATCGTCATGTTGCATCCACGTGACTGTCGCCCATGGTCCCCATGCGGCTTTCTGACTGCATCATCAAGGCCAACTTCTTTGCTTCTGTTGCCCTTCCCGTTCGACCCGGACCCGACCGCCGCAACGCCTTCGCGTCATGACGATGTGCTTCCATCTCGTATTCCTAAGACCCCCCGGAATGTTCTATGGACGCGGGGACGTTGGTTGGTGGTCGCGAGGCTGGGTTCGCAAGGCTGCCAGAGGGACCATCCTGTTCGAAAGCCGGGCCGGAGGGGCTCGCTTCTTGAGAGGGCTTCACAGTTCCGTGACCACTCCATAGCAGCGCTTACTCCTCATCGTCTTCTTCACTCTCACTCTCGCTCTCGGCATTTTCAAGCCACTCGATGAATTGTGAGGTTGGTTTCCTCACTTCCGCCATTTCAGGCTCGCTGCTCGACCTCTCGTCTGCCCACCAACCGGTGAAGGCTTCCTCAGAAAAGACCTCAAGGTCATAGAGGTCCTTGACCACGAATAGAAGCGTCTTGCCGCCGTCCTTCCTCCGCGTCAAATCTCTCTGTGCATCAAGCAAGAACGCCGCTTGCTCATCGGCCGTTTGCTCCGACCCCTTTCTTCGGACAAGCGTATTGTATGCAGTCAGGGTTCTTCTCGTTGCATCGGCAGCGGACATTCCATTCTCGATTTCGCTGTGGATATGTTTCATCAGCGCGACGGCAACGGCCTTGCGGACTTGTGTCTCGTCTGCGCCTCCGCTAAATCGAAGACCCATTAGTTCACTGAGCATGTCATCCGCGTGCTTTCCATCCTGCATTCGTTGGACCAGGATGGCAACAGTGTCATGTTGGAATCGGTCCGTAGACTCATCTCCGAAGCTCTGACTTCTGGAACCGCCTAGTGATGAGACCTCTTCAGAAGAAAGATCTGACTCCAAGGTCGAAATCGAATCTGCAAATTCCGGCCTTTGATATATCAGTCTTGATAATCTTGAACTCAGGTAGTCCTCTTCGTCGTCGGCATACGCTTGGCCCTCTCCTACATCGCCGACTATCAAGGCGTCATTCTTCATTTCACGGTCCATTCCTGGCTGAGTTCGACATATTCTCGAACCAGTTCTGATGGTCGTGCCTGGGGCGATCCTAACGCCAAAGGAGATCAAGCTGCCTTCCTCGATGACAGAGTTATCCCCGATGAAGGCTTCGTTCCCGACAATCGCCCGGGAAATCTTTACGTTGTTGCCGATGGAGACATCGTCCCAAATGTAGGCATTGTCAATTTTCGTATTCTTGCCGATATGGCATCGTTCGCCGAGCACGCTGTTTCTGATCTCTGATCCCCGCCCAATAGAGGCTTCCGGCCCAACAATGGAGCCCTGGTCGAGCTTCGTCGGCCTTGCTGCAATCACCTGTCCATCCACAATGACTCCGTTCTGAGAGCGGCGGTAGTGTGTAGTGCCGAAAGCGTTGTTTTCGACCGCTATTGACGTGACAACGCCCGCTTTCAAGTCCTGTGAGATGATATTGTACGACCAGAAGTCGGCAACTCGAGCGGCGTACTCTTCTTGGACGATGTATGTGTGAATGGTCTTTCCATTCAGTTCCCAGTCCTTCAGTACACCAAAAAGAAAGTCCTTGCGCGGCGTTTGATTGTCGAAGTTATCTGACCACAGACTGAGCACATCCGGTGTGCATATATCGATTCGGCAGTCAACAAGGTCCTGTCGGACCTCGAGCTCTGGGGTCTTCAGGAGTTCTGGGTCAATATGCGATGTGAATTGCGTGCCTGGGAACGCCTCTTCGTAATGTAGACATCTGTCCTTGGTCGGGTCCAGTACGAATGTTGGTACGACACCACCACTATGGTCGTGGATTCCTGCTTCGGCCTCCCTCAATACCATGGTCATGATGGCATTCTTGTCCTTTTCTCTGCGGATCTTGTGTTGTCGCAGTGCTTTGTAGATGGGGAAATTTGAGATAATATCACCACTGACGATTAGAAAATCGCCGACCATCAAATGCTTCTGGTCTAAATCCCTCATGACGTCGCCAACCGAGCTTGCGAGGCAGCGGAGAAATGTTACACTCTCGAAAGGAGACTTGTGTGACTTCCACCGGGAGGCCTCGATATAGGTTTCCACTTGGTCTACATGCGCGCCAGCATAGATGTAGACTACCTGAACCCCAGCGCTTGCCAGAAACTCGAGGGTGTACTCGATCAGAGGCGTGTTGGCCAGCGTCAGCAGACATCGCGGTCTCTCCAATGTGAATGGCGCGAATCTGGTCTCAAATGTGTCGGCAACAATTACTGCTTGAAG
The DNA here is from genome assembly GCA_016109575.1 of Phialophora chinensis. Classification (NCBI taxonomy): domain Eukaryota; kingdom Fungi; phylum Ascomycota; class Eurotiomycetes; order Chaetothyriales; family Herpotrichiellaceae; genus Phialophora; species Phialophora chinensis. The sequence goes on along the minus strand of JADWPU010000005.1, from coordinate 1,564,535 downwards.
GGGATCTTCCTTGTTGTCGTCCCCCGATCTCCCTTTGCCAGCAGCAGCCTTCTGGGTTCTGGGCGCCATCTTGGATTTTCGTGACGCAGCTTGGAGCGGGCTCGGCGGCTGTTATGTCTGAATTTGCGCAACAATCTGGGTCTCGGCAACTTCGGCGCGCTGCAGTCGCATAGTCTAGGCCGGATGGTGTCTCTGCTGGATGATCTCGTGGATGAATTTGCCCAGCAACAATGGAGGATAGTCTCATGCGTGATTCCAGCCTTGCATGAAATCTGTTTGTGAACAGGACGTGAGTCACATTCGGGACTTGTGAATGGTCAGTTAAAATTCTGGAGAAATTCGCGGATCCTCTCGCTCAAGGGCTGCTGGGTTCCAGTGCCAAGCAAGTCTGGACATTCACAGTGCCGATGCCGATGCCTGGAAGATGTCACTGGCTGTAGGGAAAATTGTTGTTGACGGCGTTGGCTTTGTACGAGTAAGGGCAAAGGCACCAAGGGCAGCAAGTGTGGGTACGTCATAAGCCTGGAGGGACAAATCAACGACCTCACACCTGCGCCGTGCTTTCATACCCCTACTATTGCTGGCTATTGCTGCTCTCCCATTCTTGATTCATAATAAGAGTTAGACCTGAGCCTGTGACTGTGCAGTGGGCTCTTAAGTTCTTTATTGCCACAGCCTGATCCTCCTCCCTGGTCAGGAGCGTCTCTACACAACGAAGATTCTGACCGCCACGAATTCGTGCCTCGCACTCCCTCATCATGTCGACGACAGGAGAAAATCCCCATATGGACCTGGATCCCAAATATGACGACTACGACTTCCCTACCACCGCTCCGGAGAACCAGTCAGGTCATCCCGGCCACACCACCAAAGAACAAGATGCCCAAGTCCACCAGCTGCGAGCCCTTCTCGAAAGGGAAGGCTACACGGCCCGATTGGACACGTTGACATTGCTACGCTTCTTGAGAGCGCGCAAGTTCAATGTCGAGCATGCCAAAGCAATGTGCGCTCACGCACAGTCCCGTCGCGGCAAGGCACTAACGGAGCTACAGGTTTATCAAGAACGAGCAATGGCGGAAAGAATTCGGCACCGACGACCTGGTTCGGACCTTTGACTACAAAGAACGGCCGCAAATGTTTGAATACTACCCGCAGTATTATCACAAGACGGACAAGGTGGGAAAATAATAGAATGGAAAAAAGGGTTGCCAGGATTGCTGACGGCGCTGCAGGACGGGCGCCCTGTCTATATCGAACAGTATGGCAAGATTGACTTGAACGCCATGTACAAAATCTCTACTGCCGAGCGCATGGTTCAGAACCTAGTTGTTGAGTACGAGAAAGTTGCCGACCCACGACTGCCTGCTTGCTCGCGGAAGGCAGGCAAGCTCCTCGAGACATGCTGCACCATCATGGACATGAAGGGTGTCGGCGTAGGCAGGATTCCCTCGGTCTACGGCTACCTCAAATCTGTCAGCGCCATCTCGCAGGACTACTATCCGGAGCGACTGGGCAAGCTGTACATCATCAACGCCCCATGGGGTTTCAGCAGCGTCTTCAGCTTCGTCAAATCCTTCCTCGACCCCATCACAGTCGCCAAAATTCATGTTCTCGGCTCAGGTTACCAAAAGGAGTTACTCGCTCAGATTCCCGCAGAAAACCTTCCCAAGGAGTTCGGCGGCACCTGCGAATGCGAAGGTGGATGTCAATTCAGCGATGAAGGTCCCTGGCAAGATCCTGCCTATGCCAAGCCACCGAAATGGGCGAGAACCGATCCGGTCACCGGTGAGGAAGCCAACAACACGGTCCAGCCTGCTCCAGGTGGTGGCGCTCAGGATCCAGTGACAAAACCCGAACCCGCTCCAGCTTCAGCACCTGCGCAAGCCGAAAACGTTCCATCTGAAGGACCGAAGTTGCCCTTGGAAGATGCATAGGTAACAGGATTCGGGACAGCAGGGTCAGGGTTGAACTAGAAGCATTCCCAGAAGTCCCAGTTGCCCCAAACCACCAAGAGGCGATGAAGACATCGAAAAGAACTCGATGTACCGGCAGGTTGAAGAAACAAGAGGTTGAGGGTCCGATGCCATGGGACGGACGCCGTTGTTGGCTCGCGTATATATTGACCAAACGGATTGGCTCCTGAAGGGATTCCCGCAAGGACTCTATCCGATCGCTACCAGTCTGCATGTGGTCGCAAATTATCCCGCTGCCTGCGACGGAGCCCTTCAAGCAACCCCAAACACATGTTTCCCTTTAGACAAGCCGCTGGGAGAGATGTTGGTAGAAAACTGATATTGTCCGTACGTCGTAAGCTACAGAGCCACTGGCACTGATGCCCAATTGCATACAGTGCCCCTGCAGCCCGTCCGAATCGGCACCAGGGGGTTTCCAATCCACTGCCAGACATGGAAGGAGAGGTCGGTCTTGCTTCCCGCGGAACGTACACCGGGTTGATAAGGTCCACCCTCCGGCCGGTCTGGCGACCAGCCTTGTGATTTTCGTTCTCCATTGGGAGCAGCGACCTTGTGGGCACACGCCGCCGGTCCTACTTCAGCCGACGTTTTCGCTGCAAGATGAGCAGTGGCCCGGAGGGCCACGTGACGTCGCCAACTCTTCCTGGCCCTTTATTTCTTTTGCCAGCGGGTAGTATCGTCCATCGCAGCGGTTGCATTCGCCTACTCGATGTCTTCGCACAACAATATTTGCCGTCGTCGATAGGCTCATCGTAGTCCCGTTTGCGTCTCACTCGAACTCCATAGCCACAGTTCTTGCCCGCTGGACTCTACCCACTGTCTCCGTTAGACTCGGCCTATTACCAGTAGAGGCGGACGCGTCCTCACGCAGACCTGCCAACCCAGCAAGAGCCGCAAGTTCATTCGTGCCGCGCTCATACATCGCCCTGCGATCCTCGAACCACCCGTCGGGCAGTGGATTCAATGTCAATACACCTATGCCGTCACTTTCCGCCGCCTGGTGCTTGAATTTAGCCACTTCCCTCTCAAAGTTCTCATCTTCCCCCTCCATTATTTCGTTGGACAGTTGCCCGAACGCCTCGGCCCCCTGTTTTGGCGCCACCCGTCTCAACTGCCCAACCTGCACTGTCAAACTTTCCAACTCAGCATACAGATCCGCAACCTTTTTCTGGAGGCGCGTATCATGTGCCTCGTAACTAAAATCCACGCCTTCCTTTTCTTCCTTTGGCCTACTCGAGCCAGGCGTGTCGGTGGCTGAGACAGGGGCAGGATGTTTCGTGGTCAAGGTCATCGGTGGGAGAGATGTTACGTCCAGGCCGTTGACGGTGATGGAGTGAGAGGCCGAGGTGTAGATGCGCGAGATGAAGGCGTCCACGTAGTCACGGACGGAGGCGCGCATGGGGTCCTCCTGCGCCCCAATCTCTTCTATGTTGTGGTTCGAAGACACTTGTTGTTGTTGTTGTTGATGTGCGGGTTGTGAGTCTTGCGCCGTGGGCTTCAACCCGTCAAGCGATATTACCGTCGCGGGGTGTGATTTCCTCGGCTGTTGTTGCGCAGCGGAAGGAGGGAAATGTAAGTCGAGTTTTTGGCGCGCCGAAGCGATCAGGTTGGATTGCAGATAGGTGAGGTCTTGGGCGGATTGCAATTCGATCTTGCGGTGGTGAGAGTCCGGCAGGCGATGGGGGTGGAGCGTTGATTCTACTTCCATCGTGACTTTGAGTCAGAACGCTGTGTGTATTTATTTCCGTTTGTTTTCTTGAGCATAAATGCTCCGGCTCAGTTGGAGTATGGATGTGAGGACCGTAAACAATGCACTATCGATAACGCGTGTGGGTGTGGGTGTGGGGTGGAGCGATTGGTCAGCATTTAATGCTACGTAGGTACTAATCGTGGCAACGCCGCGCAGTAGAAATCGTGAAGAAATCCAGCGACTCAACCAAGTCAACCAACATGCGGAGAAGACACAGGTCTGACTCCCACGGTTCATGGTCTGATTTGTCATTTGGATGCTGCCTGCTATCTGCATTCACCCAGCACTGTTGGAGATTGAGCTCTTAGGCTTGTCTCTTCTTGAAGCTCATCACTCATCTGCCTGCAGTCCTTCAATCTACTTGGACTCGTCGAAGACATAAGTCAAGTGACATTTTCCACAGTACTGTCGGTTGTGCATGGCCGCCATGAAAACACCGGCACCGCACTCCTTGGCGGGACATTCGCGCCTCAACCGCTCGATCTTGCCATCGCCGTCGACCTTGTAGTACTTGAGCACGGCCAACTTTGTCTTCTTGCGCTTGTGCTTGATTTTCTTCGGAGTGGTGTACACCTTCTTCTTGCGCTTCTTGGCTCCGCCCCGGAGACTGAGGACCAGGTGAATGGTCGACTCCTTCTGGACGTTGTAGTCCAAAAGGGTGCGGCCGTCTTCGAGTTGCTTGCCGGCGAAGATCAGGCGTTGCTGGTCGGAAGGAATTCTTTCCTTGGCTGGAGAGGAGTGTGAGTGATTGAAATGATGCGCGCAGTGTTTCTCGATGCCACATACCTTGGATTTTGGACTTGACATTGTCGATGGTGTCTGAAGACTCCGCCTCAAGGGTAATAGTCTTGCCCGCGAGGTTGCGCACGAAAAATTGATGCATCGTTGAATCTGATATAGACGTCAGCATGAATGGATGGTCTTTGACAGGAGAAACAGACCTCGACAGTGATCTGTCTTCCTCAATTCTCGAGATGCAAATCGTTGGTTGTTAAGCAGAAGAGGGTGCGTAACAACGTCGAAGAAGGAATTACTAACGCTTGGTGCGGAAAAATTCTCTTGGCATTTTCTCGGCATAGTTTCCCGATTCCGATATTGCGATTGCTTTGCCATCTTATCTAATCTGGGCACAAATCACGTGGAAAGCCGTCGCTCTTTCCGTTGCTGTGCAACCCTCTGTTTACGTACCGGGCTTTCCGAGTGAGCGACTGGTGACGCTGAAATTGAATACTACTTGCACTTGCTAGTCACTACTGAACTGTTCCATCCTCCCTACCACTCCATACCAACCCACAAGACAAGCCTCTTTAACTCCAAAGAACCCGAAGACCTACATACACGTCAACCGAGAAGCCTCTCAGGACCCAGTTCTGAATCCCCGCCTACATCTGCCCTGAGAGGGCCCCTTCTCTGAAAAACATAGTCGCCAGGAATCACCTGCGACTGGTGAAAGCTACAAGACACAAGACCGCTGCCCGGTCCGCAGCCAATTGCGCTGCGTGAGGTGAGTTTGGGATACAACAAATCGCTGAAGGAATGCCTCCAGAGACTAACCGTTGCATCTGCAGTCTCGAACCACTGAAGGATCCATATTTCGACAAGTATAACAACGACCAAGCCTTCGACAAGACACCATTTCGAACTCATCTCGCCTATCATGATGTCCAATCCACCTTCATCTCTTCAGCAACGACAGAGGCTACATCGGAGACAGAACTCGACACCCGTTGTAGCCTTCGAAGCCATGAAGGTCTCCACCAGCATGCCTCAACAACCACGCCACAATCTCCATAGACGGGGTCAATCCTTCGATTTACAGCGAAGCCCCATCCGGAAACAGCACCAAGGCAGCACGGTAAGTATGACTAACCTAGGATCAATCCACGGACAACAGATTTTGCGGGAAGCGCAGCAGCAAAGAATAGTAAGACCGGGCCAGCAACACCAACAACAAAACATGCACATCAACATACCCAATTCTCCTGATTGTGGTATGTTTCAAGTGGCATCAAATTCAGTTCCAGCGTCACCCTACGACAACATGACTATGAATGCAATCATGCACCAGAACTCTCCTGGCATGGACTTCCAGCATTCACACCAGTATTTCAACGACATGAACATGTCAATGCAGACCGGGATTCCGACGGGCCTCATGGATGAGAATAGCCCTCGATATTTCCATGACGCTCAGGGGCCCCAGTTCCAGCAAAGTACTGGAATCTCCTTCGACAACCGAAGGATGTCGCAACCAGATCTGCGGGTACAGACCCAGTTGCGACCTCACACGCCTTCACAACAAATCCAGAGTGGTGAGTGTTGACCAGATGACGACCCATTTGATGGCCTATCTAACTGATCATCAGCACAATTTCCACTTACGCCCCCCTTCAGCCAACATAACCAGTCAACACAATACTCACGTTCACTACAAGCGTCACCTGCTCTCCAGTCACCATATCCGGTGCCGATGGCCCGAGGCAGGTCTTTGCAAGGAATCATAGAACAAGAAGAGTTCAAGCTCGAGCTTCCTGCGAACCCAATTGCGCCGGCTTTCGAAATGGCCGAGATGCCCGTGCCTAACGCCTGCCGACGAGCCCAGACTCCACCAGCAAGTCAACAAACAGAGCCGACAAAGCTCAAAGTGGAATCGAGTCCCGAGAAAGATCATGTCGGCGACGCTCAAGCACCAAAGCTTGAAGAAAGGCCCATGCCAGTCCTTTCAGCGAAGAAGGATCCTGCAGGTAGTGCTTCGCCCACCAGGCCAGCGCTCTCACCCCGCCGCATGTCAATCTCGGACCTACACCTGGAGCCTGGTATCGAGGCATCGATCGAAGAGACCAACGTCACCCTTGACGACATCGCGCAATATATCGAGGGCCCAGATCCAGTGGATAACAAGTGGGTTTGCAAGTTTGACGGCTGCAACAAGAAATTCGGTCGGAAAGAGAACATCAAATCCCATGTACAGACTCACCTTGGTGACCGCCAGTTCAGGTGTGACCACTGCAAGAAGTGCTTTGTCCGGGGCCATGACCTGAAACGACACGCGAAAATCCATACTGGGAGCAAACCGTACCCCTGTCTCTGTGGAAACTCCTTCGCTCGTCACGACGCGCTGACGAGGCACCGACAGAGAGGGATGTGCATTGGTGCTTTTGACGGTGTTGTCAAGAAGGTTATCAAGCGAGGGCGACCTAGGAAGCACAGGCCAGATATGGACGAGCGCCTCGACAAAGCCAATCGGACCAGGAAGAATAACACCGAGCCACAGCAGGACCAATATGCATCTTCGGCGTCGAGCTGTTCTATCTCTAGCTGGGGCTCACCACCAACTGAGACCATGGACAATTTAAGCATCCGGGGCAGCTCTCCATTCGAGACCATGAGCCTCTTCGGCATGCCACAGCACAATCCCTTGGGCATGGATCAGATGATGGGCTTCCACCCTGACACATTTTCGTTCACACCACCACAGAGCCCAGGCTACTCAACAGGCAACAAACCCAGCCCATCCTACCGCGAGCTGACACCTGCTGAGCTGACTGATGTGTCAAATATGCTCCCAGATCTCCCTACGATGGACCATGCCCTACCGATGGTGGCGACAGCTCTGTCTGGCTTCGCTGAACATGATCTTCCGGGCCTATCACATTCCAGCTCGTCGCCTGCAGCTGATGTTGTGGCATTCGACTTCTCAGAATTGCCTCCTCATACCTCAGGGGGCTTGCAAACATCGCAACTTCCCATGAAGATTGAGCAGCATGATAGAAACGACTTTGACAACTTCTTAGACTATGGCAACCTCGAACTGATCGATCCGACGACGGCACAAGACTTCTTCATGTGAAAGGCGATGTAGACTTCGGAAGTTAGCAGACGCTCTTCAGGGCCATCGATGATCTTTTGAAAACGAAGCAACCTATGTAAATATACTCTCGGAATGGATGAACGAATTGGAACGAAGGATATCGGAGCAACCTGGAAAACTTTTGGGAAGGATTGACGAATGGGATGGGACTGTGTATTTCGACATGTTACGCTGGTTATGGCTTTGCGTCGATCTTTTTGTGTACATTCATTCTCTGGATGGCTTTGGGATGAGCGTCGGCGCCGAGGCAACATGCCGTTCTCGGCTCTTCCTGTCATGCAGCCTCACTTTGGAGGCTACTCTGGCAGCCAGGGCAGCGTGGGAACCAAGGCGCTGAAAAGACATTCACTTATTTGCATTTTTCGATGGCTGGATGGCACGCACTCGCTGGTGGAGGAAATTGTCCCAGCCTTACAGAGCTCATAGCAGACAGTCTTTCCCGGATCGGATGCTCTCCAGGCACGGCAGGGTGGCTCATGGATGACACTTTGCCCAGGACAGGGTGGTCTTCCTTGAGGGTCAGACCACGCGCCCGAGCTTAATACAATCAACGAGCATGGACCGATTCCAGTTAAACGTTGATGCCGCATCTCTCGTGCCTGCTTTACGCGTACTTTTTCCCCGGATGTTCTTGCAACGAACCATCCGAAAATTGGAGTTCCGCGAATTGAATGGAACCTCGGAGCGTGATATGTCGAACACGTCGCAGTCATCAAGCCCGGTGCGAGATCCTTACTGTACACCGACACCGTGGGTGGCCATGCAAGGCTCAATGAATGTCCCGAGCCACGGAAAACGTCGCCCCTCCTATATCGTCCATATCCCACGCTCCGCAGATGGTACAGGTATCGTGGGGAGCAAAGCGTGAAAAGGAACATTCAATCCTCATCAAATGAGATGGATGCCATCAGAGATCAGAGGTCGTGAGGCGTTATTGCAAGGATCTTTACTATGTCGCGTGTTGTATGTCCCAAACTTCGCCGAAGACAAAGGGCTACACTCTGTCCTATAGGGTCCGTTTCATTCGGGAGTCCGGAAATGGAGATTGAGGTTTGATTGAGACCGAGACCGAGATAGAGATAGGCGTGGAATGCTTGTCGACTGTGGAATGAGAAAGGCAGGGAGGGGAGTGCGTTTCTGGCGCCGGAGGATTCCAGGGCGGCTGCTGCCAGTCTCCCGCCCTCCTGTCGGCGTGAGGCACTTTCGTGGTCGCTTGCAAGAGGCGAATCTCGCGGTGAACGAAGCTGTAATGCCAGGTTTCATTCAGCACACAAGGCAAACAGATGTTTGCGAAGGTGATGCATCCGGGAAGGGCTGTTGGTGCGAAAGCGGTCTGGGGGTTAGCTGCCTGACTCTCTAGAATGGTCCGAAGCTATCTATCACCCAGATGATGCGACTTGCCGGCACTCGGGCCAGGGAGGGGTCTGGCTGTGATGAAACCGCCTTAGGGTCTGGTGCCAGTTTCGCATTGAATCCTGACGGCGGACGAGCTAATGAGTTGGTTCATAAGGTCGGTTGGCTGTTGTGGTTGCTGTTGGCTTAGTCTCCAACTTGAGAGTGAGGTGGCTCACTCGACAAGACGGACGGCCTGGTTCGCACCGATCTGACAAGGGAGCTATCTCTAGATGTGGTGGACTGATTGGTTGATGGCCCCTCGACCTTAGGCGGTATTTCAGGGACAGATATGAACGAAAGGCACGGTGAGGCGAAAGACGGGTCTTTGCAGTCGGCCAGTCCTGATAAGTGATCAGTTGGTCGCTGTTGATGCCTCTGTCCGCGTCCGATTCTGATGCTGGTCCTCCCTCGGCACACCTAATCGGCCGTTATGAATGATGGACGACACAGGTGTGTTGCTGCTTTGGAGATAGGTGAAAGTAAAGAGGCTTGGTCCCACTAATTGCGAGAGGGTGAGCCCTCAAACTAGTACTTTCAGGCACTGACCCTACTTCCGTTGTTTTCTCGTCCGGTCGGGATATGCGCAATGCCGCGGTGGCCCATTTTCGAGTCGGTGTGGTGATGCCTTCCCCTTCAGGTAATGTCCAACGCCGGAACGAGAAGGACCATAGGCTTGACCTTCACGTAACCATGTCTGCCACAGTTCCAGGTGCTTAAAGTACCGCCTCCGGAGTCATCAACATCTCAGTGCTTGGGCACTAGTTGCCGAAGCTCAACTATCCGCCCACGTCGAGGCAGCTCTGGATCTATTATTTCGGAGGCTGGTATATGGCGCCCAGCAGTGCTTTCGCCGTATGTTCCTTTGTTTCACCCTCAAGCTTAGCAAATAGTGTCTTTTCTGCTTCGGAGCTGAGACCTGATATGGGCATCTAGCCGGTTCGAGCAATATCGAGTGAGGTTGACGGATTCGCTCCTGCCATAGTTAGAGACTGAGTTGACTTGGAGTCAATGTTGTCGATCAATTGAAAGTGAGGCAGAGACGGAGCAGGCTGACACTTTAAGGGGTGCAATGTCAGAGGACTAGATTTTGTAAGGGTGTGGCCAAGATGTCAGTGATGGATTGCGGGACGACGAAAGGGTGGGATCCCGAGGGCGCGGGTAGAGACGGATAAATTCGCGATGAGCTGCGCAAATTTTGTTAATTGTCAGCATCTTCGACATGAGGAGCAGCTGGTAGGCGAGTACGCTTGGATTCAGAGGGCCGGGCCTTGGATGGGAGGCTGGCCGTCCAAGTCGGGTTGATCGTCGTAACGAGTTCATGCGATAGTGTTCGCAGAGAGAGCTATGATCCTAAGCAGTGTCGATCGGGACTATCATCCTTCGGCAGTCGTTTATTTGCTGGGAAGCATCGTCCTGAAGAATCTTGCTCTCATCCGACCTTTGGGTCAGCGTGTCCTAAACAGGGCCTGGATCGACTACAGCCTTGCAGTTTCTGATTGGTGTGGCGATCAAGCCTATGCCAGGGCTGCCCTGGCACCAGTCCACGGGCCTGAAACAGCCCTAGCCACTTCGAAGATGTGGTTTCTGGGGTACGGGAGAAGGATTGGTTCCTCCACATGAGGTGCCGTCTAGAGCTATCAGGAACCGATGTCCTGGGCGAATACGCGGACATCTCAGTAGCGCCAGGAGTAACGCAATGGCCACCCTTCCCACATTTCTTGCTTTCCTCGGTAATCGAAGCGGATTTGTTCACTTGGGCCCTCCTGTTCTCGCAGGGACAGTGAACAGGATCGACAGTGAGGTCCTGACGAATCGAGCAGAGAAATCGCCAAGCGGTTGATCACTCCCAATCGTCCGTCAGGTGCGACAAGCCCAGAAATGCCGCCAATTAGCACTGGGACAGTCAATTGTCCGGGTCCTCTAATCATGGCGGGACGAGGAGAGCTTAGAAGATTTGAGCCCACTCGCATCAAAGTATGCTTTTTGGTGAGACGCCTGCCGCCTATGAAAGGTCGGTAGATGCAGCATTTTGCAACTGTTAGCGCACGATTGGTCTGGTATCCACCGGTCAGATGGAGACGTGCCTGAAGGCTCCGCCACAGCTTCAAGGTAGTCATTCTAGACAGTGGGCAGATTGGGCCAGTCTGTACCACATTCCACGTGTGCGAACAAGAAACGACCGCGACTCAGTCATCCGCTGAGGAGAGTGTCTTCGCCGACAAGAGATTGGTGACATTGGGCGGTGTGAAAACAACGCTTTGCTCGCATCCGAATGCTGCATGGCATTGCATCGTGCAGATGGGTTCAGGAGACTATTGTCTGCCAAAGTTCGACCTGCTGCAGTCGACTGTCGACGGCGCCGGGTTCGCCTCGCACTGCAGGTAATTGCGTGCATTCGTGATCAGCATTTCCCCGTCAATACCTGGCGGTCGATGTTTGGCACGTACAACGAGAAGAAGATCAACAACCTGAGCCGACTGAGTGCGTTTTGTTGCCACCCCGAGGAAGCATCCAACGGGGTTCAGAAGAACGCCTGAACGCACGTGTGCAGCACTGGCGTGATTCTACAGCCTCAAAGGCAAGATAGAGTTGAGCGGGCGCCTTAGTAGCGCGGCTTTCGAGAGGCTGCTGGACGATTGCAGTGGACGCAGAGGAGTGGGAAGCAATGGTTGAGACGACAGGGCAAGGATGCTCAAAGTGAGGCGAGAAGGAGGCGTCGGCCCCCTTTGGCAGGGCGGCTGATGTCGGCTGACGTCGACCGCTCTGATTGGCTGCTGCGCCGTGCTGGAGACAAGACCCCCTCGATGCTTGAGGGGAGCCCTCTCGAGGCAACCACTGTCGACACTGATGTCGCTTGGGTCAATGCAATGCTGTCCCAAGCCAAATCGAGCTGCTGCAATTCAACATCCGTGCTGCGACGCCATCAGACGGTGTCTATTGGTGAACCGCTTGGACCTCCGTCCCTCTCTCCAGAAGTCTTTATATCTCTGCTCGGGGCTCTCGCCATGAGCGTGTCTGACTCTACCACGGCGGCATCCCGACTTCCGAAGAACAAACAAACCACCAAAGCGCGACATTCTCGGACGCCGCTGTCCTTAGCCCTCGTTATACGTTTCCGACTGCTGTGCAGTCCCATTGCCCGACATGCCACAATCAATCAGCTCTACGAACGACTACTGGATATCAGGCTACGGCCTATCGCGCCATATTGTGCTTCGACAGCTCCAATACTTCCTAGGCCCAGGCGCCACCGTGAGGCCATACTCATATCATGTATGACAACCACGACAACCATGGAGGCGTTGTAGGCTGACCGGACCAGGGACGGGAAGGTTTTCTGATCAACGGACCGCAGTTGACCAAGGTAAGCCAGGTGACGCGTAAAGTGGGTGGCACTGATTGGCGTTTCAGGAGCAAATCGAGGATCTCAAGAGGCAATCGGAGCAGTATGAACGGCAGCAGACGATGAGGATGTCCAACAGGGCCAGCAGCGGCACCGAGGACGACGATTGTGACATCAATGAGATTGTGTCCATTAGTGCAAGTCGGAGGCATAGCCCCACGCATTCTTCTGCATCCCAGTACAGGCGAGAACGACACCGGTGACGCCTCGCCACGGCCCATTGCCAACTGGAGAATGTCATTGGAAATCTGCATGCTGCAAAAATGCCGCATGCCTTATCTGGCGGTTGCAATACTCAGACGCGGAGAAGAGGATCAAGTGGGTGCCAATTCGCACAAACACTGCATGCGACAAGACTCCAACTCTCCGCTGAACGACACGAAGTCATGCAAGGAAGGCTGTCGTCTAATGCCAGAAGGACACTGGCCGACTGTTGTTGCATAATAGGGGCACATGACCGGAGTGTAAGATGCGGGGGACATGCGCCTCAGAGTTCATCAGGTTGGACTGACCGGTTGCATACCGGAAAGTCATGTATATGCAGGTCTGTTGGGGCTGGAGTCGTGGCAGCTTGACACTTCCCAAGGCATAGAGAAAATGCAGGTTCGGGACCCACAGGTGGTGTGAACTGCGGAGCAATCTGTTTCTCGACAGAAAACGGCGTTGATGATTGGCGCATGCAAGGCCCGGTTTGTTGTGTTAGCATTTAGCGGTAGACAGAAGACTCGATGCTTGGTCGCTATATGCATCTCAAGATCCTCTGTATGTCGTGTAGGTCCATGGGCCAACCAACACAGGAACATGGTAATGCCGCTCGCCCTTTTTGACGTAGAATTTGACCTCGACTTCGGGCCAGAAGCTCTCGACGCCCTTCTCCTCGTACCAAGGGCCAATATCGAACTTGATGCTCCAAGCGATTCGCTCTCCCGCAGAGTAACCTTCCATGACTTCCTGTAGACTCTTGCCGGCAGATGGCTCCCACTCTTTGACCCGCCCATCCTCGTTTGTGGAAGCAGTGAAGGTAACAGTCGACTGCGTATTCGAGCTGCCGTTGGACGAGAGAAGCGTCAAGGTAGATTTCAGGCCGGACGCCGGAGTGCCGGACAGTGTGTTCAAGACATGGCAGGTGATAGGAGAGGCCATTGTGTGGTGAGAACGATGGGCGCAGTGGCTGTGCAGCTGTGACAGGCGTTGCATAGGGGCTCGTCAAATCTTCAGCCCGTGAGTTCTTGGGTTGTTCGAGCTGGTTAAATGCAACAATGTCGGCGGAGGGCGCCGACGTCAGAAGGAAGTCGCAGCTTCCCTCGCTTCCTTATCGGTGGGGCGCTACGGTCGAGTATTTGTTATCGGAAGGCGGCGAAACTGCGAAGCCGATCGCCACTGTGCCACTCCAGATCGACCCAAATCTCACCCGTCCGCCTCGCCGTCTTGTTCCAGCTCGAAATACCCTCCTTCAAGCGTCAGTGGCCGGAGATCGGCGTGCTTCTGACGCAGCATGTAGCGCTTGATGAACCAGGGTAAATACTCGGTGACCTGGTATTTCACAAACGCCCTCGTGGAGATAGAGAAGACTCCGTCGAGTTCGTCGAGTGTTTTGAGTCGCGTTTCCGGCAGGAAAAGGAAGATCAATATCACTGCCACCACGTTCAGTGCTGCATATAGGGCAAAGGCCCCTTGCGACTTCAGACTTGTAAGAATCCGAGGAAATGTTAATGAGAGCACGGCTGCCCAGAAATTAGCTGTTGCGACGGCAAAGCTCATTCCCACTTCTCGATGTGAGAGAGGGAAAACTTCTGCCGAATAAGCATTGGGGACTGGGCCCATCCCTGGTGAGTACAGAGCGCAGAAGAGGTAAACGAGCGCGACGAGCACTCCAAAGTGAGCTGGGTTGTCTGCCGGAATGTCGAAAGACAGGCCGGCCGCCAACATTGTCACCGCCATTAACGGGAGAGTTAACAAGAGAAGCGATCTCCTGCCTAGCGTGTCCATGGTCCACACCGCAGGAAAAGCGCCCAAGAAGTTGACCAAGCCGAACACGCAGGATGCCAACAGCGCACCAAAATCGGAGAACCCTGCATCCGAGAATATCGTCGATGAGTAGAATGCGATAATGTTGATGCCACACAGCTGCTGAGAGAGCATCACAACATATGAAGCCGTGGTCGCCCGTCTGATGCGAGGCACAATGAATAGATCGCAAATCTTCCGTGAAAACGAGAGTTCCCCGGGACCCGCAACTTTTGACTTGACAGTGTGTTGTCGGTAGGCTGCGTATAGCTCCTTGGCCGCCTGCAGTTCGGTATTCCGGAGTCGGGCTAAGGATTGAAAGGCAAGATCATAGCGGTTGCCATTTTTCAAATACCATGCAGGCGATTCGGGACAGAAGTACAACATGCCGAGTAGAGGAATTGTGGGGAGCAAAGGGCCCGCCAGTTGCAACCGCCAGGCATTATCGCCGTACTGTCAAGTTAGCGAACCCGGCGAAAACCAAGCCTCGAGGCAGGGAACTTACGTGGTAGACGGCAGCATTGACCACAAACCCCAGGAATATTCCAAAGGCGGTCCACATCTGCCACGAAACGGCGAGGCCCCCACGGATTCCTGCTGGCGCACATTCGGCAGCGTAGACAGACACGGTGCTTGCGTCCAGACCAAGCCCAATGCCTAACAGAAATCGAGAGACCAGCAACTGCGGCCAGGTCCCGCTTAGAGAAGACCCAAGATTTGAAACCAGGCACAGCAGTCCTCCTGAAAAGATGGCTCCACGCCGGCCGAGTCGACTGTTGACAGGATCCGAGAGCCAAGCACCAACCAACCCCGTGCTGAGGTATATGGCGCTGTTGATCAAACCCACCACGAAGTTGTCGTGCTTGCTGTTGGAGCCAACCCCAAGAGCCCTCGGAAAGTATAGATTGGCCCCGTTCATGCCAGTCTGCGCCCAGCCTTGCTCTATGGCCCCAACTGAGCACACCAGAATGGTGAAATAAAGCATTTTCGGTTGGCGCCATTTCCGACTCGTCTCGTCGTGCAAGGATTGCAACTCCGAACCGCTGAGGTCGATGTCCGCCAGTGGTGCTTCTCCCTCTACAAGCACTGCCGCCTTGTGCAGCACCTTCATATGCTCGGTTAACCCATAAAGCTCAGCAAATTGCTCAACTTGGTCCTGGACAGGGGTTCCGTCGAGCTCATTGTGCTCGGCATGCTCCCATGCAAGGGAATCTTCCCAGGAAGATGACTGGGCGCCGCCAGGCTCGACTGTGTCGCGATGCTGATTATGGGGTTTCGACATGTAGAAGCCTTATACCCTTTCCAGTCAAGAGCTTATGGTCAAGTATTGGCCCAGAACGTGCGGCTTCAGAGTACGGAGCAATGGTCCACGTTGAGACAAGCACCCCCAAGGAGGCAACTTCGAGGCAACCGACGACTGTGCTCCGCCGTATCACGTGTGGGGTCAAAACTGCGCGATTCCCAATATGGGGATCCGTATAAATTCGCCCCTTTGCGAACTTGCATTCAAGATGTAAGCCGTGCATTTTCCTCTCTCACTTTGCCTCTCCCGGCACGGTAAGAACCAAAATAGTGGGCTGGACACCCTCGCTTGACAGCTGAGCCCCCAGACTGCTCCTGCTTATGCTCCTCATGCGGCAGATCAACCACAGGACGTCGAGGACCATCGTATTATCTCCCCGGCGCTGTGGAGGGAAGTCTCGTCACCTTGCTGACGTACGTCCTCGATATCTTATCTGGGCTCTGAGCCTATATCCTGTTCCGCACACGATACCCACCTGTTACCGCTTGATATGGGAATCGCCTTGGCCTGACAAAGTCGCATAGTGTCCGCCTCCCGGTCAGCATAATTGTCGGGGGCAGAGATGTGGACTGATCAAGGTTCAAGGAGGGTTGGGCCCTCCAGCTTTGTTACATCGTTACCGGGGGTCTCCGCCTGATAGGGCAATTCGTACAAGTTGAAGGACATGGTAAGCTGCTTAGCTCTGGGCCGTTATGGCCCACCCAGCAACTGCAGCAAGCCTTAGATGCACCGCACAGCATAAAGAGCCTGATGTCCCACCTCCGGCAACCAATGCACCTTTCGCCGGGCAGCTGTTGAGTTGAATAGAACGGTAGAGAAATCTCGGGTCCCCTCAAAATTGATTCGGCACAACACCGCAGCCACTCACGCGGCAGTCACTCGGCTACTCACTCATCCACTCATCCACTCGGACAAGATGACCAAATTGTCAGCAGCGACGGCGACCAACCCGACCAACCTCCCGCCTCGCTATGAGATCCGGAGACTCACGGAGGAAGACCTCCCCTTCGCCCTGGCCATCGTGATACACTCCAACCTTTTCTACTCGCCCGTTTGGCCGGTCGTGTACCCGGAAAACAAGACGGCGCGGCTCTACCAGGGCTACGCGGCCGGCGAGTACCTGATACGGCACCAGATCGAGTCGGGCCACAGCTTCGGCGTGTTCGACCTGGAATACCAGTTCAAGCGGCCGGAGTCGCAGCCCCACGGCAAACTGTACTGGGACATGCAGGACACGACGCTGGACGCGGACCAGCTGCTCGCGCAGATGGACTTCCCGCTCGTCAGCGTGGCCATGGCCTACGACGGCATCAACCCGCTCGACATGGCGCGCATCATGCCCCTGATCGAGAGTCTCCCCTTGTTCGGCACCATCTACCACACGCTCGAGACGCTGGACCCCCGGCCCGAAGCCAGCTGGAAGCCCACGGCCGAGAAGCAGGTCCTGCTGCGCAACGCCACCAGCACGCGCCACGACGCCGAGGGCAAGGGCATCATGAAGGCGCTGGCCCAGTTCCTGATGCGCTACGCCCACGACCAGGGCTTCCGCGCCATCCAGATCGAGTGTCTCTCCGACGCCGTCACCAAGGTGTGGTCGAACCCGCCCCCACCCTTTAAGAGTTCGCTGGTCTGCGAATTCAACACCGGCGAGCTGGAGGAGGAACAGGACGTCGACGGTGTCAAGACAAAGGTCAAGCCCTTCGGCGACAATTGTCGCCAGCGCACCACCAAGATTTATTGCGACCTGAGGCCGAGTGAGCCGAACGGCCACGCCAACGGCGCCGCCGACACTGCTGTTGGGGCTTTGGGTTGAAGTACGGGCATCTGGGCCCAACACTAAAGTATGTAGGTAGGTGGGTAGGTTAGTCGGGGATAGTGTGTAAGTGTGTAGGTTGCGTTTGGAAACGTCGTGTCTTCAGCTTCCAATCGCTATAAAGGTGATGCCCTCCTTGAGTCTTGAGCCTGTCCGCACTGAAACTCGCCCTCCGCATTGAAACCTACTCCTCGTTCCGGCTGTCTTGATCAACTCGAAAAACTCAGAATCTATCCTTCCTCCGCGCCGCGTTGAAAATGCTCTATACTCCCTCAGCTCCTCTTCATTGTAATACCGAGTAGAGGCACCAAGGAAGCGAGACACCGCCGTTTGCAGTGCCCTTTCCTCGGCCCCACGCAACCCATTATATCCCCCCATTTCTCGATCTAAGGCGCATTTCACCCTCCATGCCGCCTCTGCTGGGCGTCATGGGAGTTCGGAAAAATCCCGCGTTCGGACTCCCGGGTCCGTCCTCCTCGTTTTGGTCAGGTGCGCAGGTCACCACGATCCCCTCCCGAGCGGCGAGGGGGACGCGCAACGCGAATGGCAACAGAGCTGTCGTCGAGGACGATCGTCTTGATGTCGACGCCCTGGATTTGGAAATCTCCATGACGGGGGCGGTAGGATCGTGGATTTCCGCGAGAGTCCAGTACATAAGTCTTGCAGCTGAGCATTCTCGAGTCTCAAACCTTGAATATCGCCTTGCGTACCTGACTCGATGCTACGGGATATCATCGTGGCGCGTTATTGCGAACCCACCTTCACGCCACTTCGCTTAGTTGACGGTCGATAGCCAACGGTCGAATGTCTCAGACAATTGCTTGTTGGTGCGCATGCGTGCGTGTACTGAGCAATCCCGTCCCGTCCCATCCTGCCTGACTGCTGTGCTCTACGTGGAAAATGATTGAGCAGGGGAAACGCCTGCTAGATTCTCTCGAACAGCTCATCTCTCCGTCTTTTCAGTGTCTCCAAATCGGCCTGAAGCCTGTTGACTTCTCTCCTTGAGGCAACGATGTCCGGAGGCAGACCGTGAAACTCCTTGAATCGGGCTTCCAATGCCGCGATCCGGTCCTTCTTCTCATCCAGGGCCTGCTGTTTTGAGACCAAAGCAGCCGTACCCGGTACGTCCGATGACGTCGGGCCCGCGGCTGAGAGCTGGCGTTTGAGGACCTCGACGCGGGCCTTGTACTCCGCTGACTTGAGCTGCAGTTGTTTTGTTTCACGCTGATGCTGGAGAGTCTGGGCATGGACATAGGAGTAATCCGTCGTCGGGCCGATGCTCGATGGATAAGGCGGTGTAGATGGACGAGAGTCCGTAGTATCCTCTGGGTTGGACAGCTGTGCAGTTCTCGCGCGGACTGCCGACAGGTCGTGCAGCGTCTGAGTGGTTTGGGCTTGCAGGTCGGATGCGAAGGTTTCGATGGACGAGATGTGGTCCTCGAGACGGAACGTTTGGCGGGAGAGATCAAAGATTCGAGCTAGTAGACTGTCACTGATGCTCGCCGCCGGTGATGGTGATGATGATGAGGACAAGGATGGCGAGTAGCAGCCGAGCAGGACTGCCGAACGGGCTAGAGACTCTAATGACTGCTTCCCGGCCACTGAGAGCGAGTGTTCGAGTAGCGAAAGGAGTGAGGTGGCGCTGTTTTCTGTTGTCCGTTCCTCCCCCGATCGTTGATTTCGGTCGTGTTCTGCAATCGCAAGTTCCTCACATTTAGCGTCGATGAGTAATTCCTGAAGTCGATCTGCTCCGATATTTTCGGCCATGAGAGATTGGAACGCCTTCAGAGTAGTGGCGTTCCGCTCAAACGCCGGAACTGGAGACGGGTGGTATAGGTTCAAGAGCCATGAAAGAACGATTGACCAGGAGTGCGACTCAATGGCCTGAGCGCGGGCCTTGGATGGGGAGGCTTCCATACCATCAATTTCACATGAGTAGTCTCAAGGAATGCTAGAGAGTCGGGAAGTCAGCCTGGCAAGCAAGGACAGTCCAAACCTGCGGTCGTTGATACTTGCAGGAAGGGAAAGTCACAGGACACACGGTTTCGCAGAGCAGAATTGTTTCACTGGCGGTCTCCAAGGAACGGCGTCGTCTCCGGTTGGATGAGACTGAGATGCTTTCAGGTTCGTTAAACATGCTGGAGAATATCTGTGTGCTCGGTCTACGAGTGCTCCGTGATGTGCGCCGCGTCTTCAAAAGCTGAACTTCCCGGCAGACTTTCCCATTCATGCTCGCGACGATTTTAACTTCGATTTAGACTTTCTATTGGATGCAGATTCTCCCAGCTTCATGTCAACTTTGGCAACAGGAAAAGGCAAATGTGCCTTCCTGCCTTTCATCTGCGCCGGAGCTCCCTCGACCTTTACAGCCTCTCTAGTTATATAGTATTCATCCATGAGCTTCTGGTTGTGGGAGGCTTTTAGAACGGCAGCCTCAAGTTGGCCCTGAAGAGCTCGACAGTACAAGGAGGTCGAGGGGTGCGCACCAACAACAAGATCTCATAACGTATGTCAAGGAGGGTCGGCCAGTTTTATACTTCAGTCCGAATGTTCAGGTCTGAGCCGAGTAAGCAACGGGAGGACTCGCGCTTCTTCTTAGAGAAGAGCCCCCAGGGTTTACTGCAACGCAGCTGATGAGATTGCGCTTAGAGTAGATACATGGATCGATCAAGGTGGAGGGTACGGCATGTCTTCCACCGCTTTGCGCGAAAACATCAAATCCGCCCGCTTGGATCTCGGATCAGATCCTATAATTGGTTGTGTGCTGCCATGTAGCTCAAACGATGATATCTTCCGAACCCCGTGCCCAGATCGGGACTACCCAGGAGTGGTAATTTCTTAGGTTATGGAGCTACCCATTCCTTGCTGTTAGGTCGAAATTTGATGTGTTATTTTCGAGATACGAGTATCCAGCCATAGAGCTTGAAAATTATCCAAGCGTGTGATCCCTCGGTGGTAGATCAGCCTTCCTCTCCAAGGACCAGTGAGAACCTGCTGCAATATCTGTTGACCTTTTCCTGCATGCAACCATGATGAAGGCTGCACCCTTCAGGAACTTCGACCCATCGAACTTGCGGAGGAGCTCCCCTGGGCAATGCCAGCCAATGACCAGCACAATTAGCCAAAATGATGGCAGTAGTCTATCGGACCGAGGTAGTGAGGGGAGGATGAAAAATCTTCTGCTGAGTTCTGAGGACGCAGACCCTTTGGACGGCAACCCAGCTCGAACTCCTCACTCACAGGAGAAGGAACGTTTTCCGGACATAACTTTCGAGAGTTTTCGAGCTGCAAGCTATACTGATGGCCTTAAAGCCACTCTGTCGCTGCGGTATGTTAAGGGGTGCCTCCATCAGTTTCGCTCTCCGGGAAGATATTACTGGACCCGCCCATCGTACCGACTGCATGCACAGCCGTAGCCGAGTTGAACACTGTAAACTTTGGCTGCCAGAGGCCGAGGTCATATATTAGCGGGGTTTCCGGAGCGATTATAGACATCAGAGCATGCCAAAGATCCCAAAATAAGAATTGAGAATTCGTGATTTGTGACCACAGCTTTGTGAGTCCAGAAAAGCGGAAAGTAAGGTTAGAGAGGTCTTCGGCTGCGGGAGACCCCCGGCTTCGATCGTTTCTGTTGATTTAAAGGGCGATATCCTGACATATTCCCAGAATCATTTAGCGCAGATGGATCATGACCTCAATGCTCGAGAATGGAATGAGAGGGCGCAGGTCTTCGGCTAGGTTCTGGACACATGAATGATTCCACGGACACGGGAATTGCTCCGGGTCTGGTCAAAGTTAGGCAGTTGTGATCTTGCGCGACGTCGTTCACACTCTCATGCCCCAGGCTCGGGCTAAGTTGATACTATTGCCAGTCCAGAAACCAACGTATTGTGTAAATCCGCCCACCGCCCCTCCCAGAATCTGGGCATCCTTTAGCCTGCGATCTAAGAATTCTTCTGTCGCAGCGAAGTCGCTTGAGGTGTCGGTCGTCATGAACATCTCCGAACTTGCGTAGACCGCAGCTAGCGAGGCTCGTTTCGTGTACCACGAGAAATCGACGCCCGTGTCGCCAGCGAGGTACCAGATTTCATCGGAGAGAGCGTTGAGCTCTTTCACGGAGGCCTGGATATTTTCGAGGAGGGACATGTGGCCCAGAGCCTGTTGCGACGCTTGTCAGTACCACCCTCGGGCAAGTAGACTGTGGGTCCCTTACTCCTTTCCAATGCTGGATAACGTTTGCATTGGCTCTCAGACGTGCCATCGCAAGCGTCCGGATCTTCCTCCCCATGCCCAATCTCCCTCCTTCTGGGAATTGTACATTATCTTTCAGGGAGAGTCTTTGCGTGACAAGATGATAGTGGATAAGTTCGAAGACAAGACGAGGAAACAGTTGGACTGTCACATCAAGATATCCCGCATCCTTAGCTCCCAACGTCAATGCCCTTTGTGTGAAGCCATATTCTGGAACGCGTTTGATAGCCGCAGAGAGGATTTTGTCTTGAGTTTCGGCGAAAGGCGGAGGATCAGGGTGGTGTATCGAGAAGTACGTCCGTTTGAGCTCGTATGTAGCACGGGAGGTTGCGAATCGACATGGCTTGCTTGTGGCAATTACACTAGCCCGTAGTGCCTTCGTGAGCACCAGGCTCGGCGTGTGGGCGACAGACATGATCGGAGCTGGGTTTGATCGGGACGAGACGGGTATACAACGGTGCGGGCTTTCATAAAGGGACTGCAAGCGGTAGCAGCAAGCGAGCAGTCGTCAGAAGCGGGACGTGATTTAAACCTGGCGACTCACAAGTGCCGTGCGTGGTTCCTGCCTGAAGATGCACGACATCTGCAGCCGTCCGAGGAGGGATGAAGCTAGCTGCGAATGGATTGATCAATTGACGAGCAGACTTGGAGGGGAATCCTTCCAAAAGTCGCAGGCGCACACGCAGACATCGTAAAGCCTCCAGCCTTGCAAGGCTTGGCGCAAGCATCAGCGTCATTGGTTGGAGCGTCGAGCTCAAATTACTGGGTACACCTTGCTGGACTTGCCTCGACTGCTTGAACTATCCCGAGCGTCAAAACACCAATCCTAGCTCTTATCGGTGTCAGACGGCTAAGCAGCCGGACATGGCCTTGAGGGTGGATAATATCTACGTACATGGTATGTTACAGGGTTTGGTATGTAGTGCTGCAGGATATGAGGAAGATGTGAAAGACCCGTGACTCTCTGCCTGACCACAGACTGTCTCTCTTTTTCCTCACCCGGCAGTCCGCCTGACTAGCTGATCTGATCTGATCTGATCTGGGTTGAGCACACGCGTGCCAAAAGGATGCAACCCCCCATCCCCTCCAGAGCCGGGGCAATTCTAGAAGATCACTTGGATCATGGCAATCGGCGGGACCGTGTTGCCGAGGAAGTTGGGCCACAAAAGGCAAAGTCGAGTTTGGCACACCGTGACAGGAGGTGACTGGATCACAGGGTGACCTAGATCAAGATCGCCCTGGAGGTTACATTGCATCATTTGGATCCTTACGAGGTACCTACATACAGCTCCAAGGTTTGCCTTAGAGCCGTTTCGGTAAAATGGCCAACCATGCGAAATAGTGAAAGAGATACTCTCAGCGCCTGGATACGTCGCAGGAAAAAGGCCGCGGGAGCTGGTATGAATTTTACAAGTTAGATCAGTCGCACTTGGGTTGACCTATTTTCAGACACCATACGGAGACCTGAGTGCATGCGGCAGCAGCAGTGTATGTCAAGAGTGGCGCGTTATCGGCCTTCATAGGAGCGATGTTGAAAGATGGTTCTTTGCGGTTGACGCGGAAGCTGAGTCCCGGTGGATCGCCCAAGCCCAGCTCCACAGCCGCAGGCTCTTGGGCCCCGTTTATCCGCGCTTCTGCCTCACGCCGATTTGACTGGGCATCCTAGCTTTGGACCAATTGTTGTTGTTGCCGCCGCTGTGGCTTGTCCCTCACTCACCTGAGATGTAGCCCGAAATGTGCTTAGGCTGTGCGAGATGCATGTGTTAGAGCTTCCGGTGCATCTAGCCACAAGATGGTGAAGGAGGAGCTCGCCGTTATCGTTGGTCCATCGGACTCAACGAGCTGGCATCTTCCTGGTCGGTTGTTGTGAACATAGGATAGTCCTCGTACATGTATAATACCGGACACAGGAGCCAAACAACCCGGTCGGAATCATCGGCGAACATGCGGATGGTGACGAGTGGGACATTTTCACGCCAGCTATGGCGCCATGGGAGGGCCGATCTTATCGTTCGCAAGTCGTCAACCCTAGTCAGTTTTCGTCAATTGTCTTGCTCAATCCGTGCCAGCTTCCTGCATGGAAGATTAGAATGTGGCACATGGATGAGTGTCGGAGAGCGTGGTCTCGAACGGCAAAGCACTCCACGGGCCAAGGTTTTGCACCCAGCCGGTTCGCAGCCGACACGTTTTCCAGCATCTGTTGCGGACATGGGAAACCCAGACATCCTGACGTAGAGTTTGCGGGTAGGCGGCGAGCGACCAGCCGGTTGGCAGCCGAGTGAAGTCAAACGCTGCAAGGAGACTCCGTCTCGAAGGTCCATACGTATCTAATTGGAAAGACCAATAGTTCGTGTGCACGAGCGGCCAATTCTCCATCACTCGAGTCTCCGTTTTACGGTCCTCTCCTCATGTTAATGCGGATGGCTCTAAGACGCCACCCGAGAGAGTCTTGTGCAGGGGCAGTACAAAGGACGCAGGACTAGCTTGCAGAAGCTGCAGAGCCACGGCCTGCGAGGGAAGCGCCAGGCAGAAGCGGACGGGAAGGAAGAGCTTATGCTCGGAAGGGCGCTTCCCTGGCCCTTGAAATCGAGGACCCCGACTTCTTGCCTAGTAGCAATAGTGACCCTAATTGGCACCGTGCGTGTGCTTGCACATAGTAGGCGCACCGAGAGTTTTAGAGCGTGCGTCACGGCTCCAGCGAGCTACGAGCAGAACTCCTTAGGAGCTTGAAAGTTCAAGTCTGGGTGACGGGGACAGGGGAGTTCAAGCAACTCGAATGCGGTGCTAGCGCCAAGGCCAGCAGCCCACTCAACCATCGTGCCTTCGCTTGTTTTGCCGTCACACTTTGTGCTGCGCCCATCCACAGCCATTTCTCGCCATCAACACCTTGCATCCATCTTTGCGTCAATAGGTGCCGTGATTCCATCGGACCCTTTCCCATACCTGACCCTCCTGAACCCTCTCCGTGGCCCGAATCTGCCGTGTTGCTCACCAAGCCGCACCCGTCCTTGCGTTAGGCCCCAGACAGCTGGCTTGCAGGCTTACTCGATCGACTGCGTTCTCTTGACAGCAGTCCCCATTGGGCACCGTCCCGAACGGACCCTGCCCTGACAGCCCTGACACGAGCCAATTGCGCGCAGTGTGTCCGATCTCTGGTTGGTCACTCACCTCTCCCTTGCTTGGAGACGGACAAAAAGAGAAGGAATGTCACAGGCACCCTGGACAGTGGAGGCTGCGTCGGCGAAATCGTCCTCAGAGGCTGTGGAGTCAGGATGTGATGGATGCGCGGCGCGCGCATGACGAATGGAAGCATTGATGGAATATGTTGCTGACTGAACGCGTGATGGCAGAGGTTTCCAATTACAGCATCAGCTGCCAGAGGCAAGGACGCTCCATCAGACACCAATATCACGGCCCAATCACACCCTGTCTCCCGCGTACAGCATCACGCTCGGACAGAATTGCAGACTCGGAGACTCCACTCCACAACTCGTTCTCTTTCGCCCCGCCAGACCCGGACTGGCCTCCTTGCTGCCTCGATTCAACTTCCGTTTTGCCCAGCACGAAAATTTTAACCGGCACAGAAGCAACCACCTGAGCTCGTACCCGCCAACAACTCGGTCGAAAGGCGCGCCGCTTTGAGGCTCTGTCAGATTCGGTCTTCGTCGTGTTTTCGCGCGAGTCAGGAATCCTATCTTTTGGTTCCCCGGAGCCCGTCGCCAGGTCCAGAGAAGCCGCTCCACACACAGGACAGAACGAGCTGCGCGCGTTCACTGCGGACAGTTCAGACAGCCCTTGTACCACTCGGGAAACCTTGTTAGCTGGCTCTTCCCTCCCCCTCCCTTCCTGCATTTTCGTGCATGCGATCCTGATCTCAGTAGAGTCAACAGAGCAAAACCCGCCGCACGACCTCTCGGCAATCGATAATCATGGGTGCGTTTCTCTGCTTCGTTCACTTCGGTGCCCCAGTCTAGCCCTTCCGGCATTGGTCTGCCTGATCATTCCCTGTCCTGCCTACATGTGCCTTGTCCCAACCTCAATTGCATCAACCTCCCCTGCCCAACCTCATCTCTTCACCGTCTCTTTTCTTCCACTTCCACATCTTTAGCTGCGGCAGTCGGTTCGCTAACTCTGTGATTTATAGTAAGTGACACAATTTCCTGTTTCGCGCACAGATCGAGTTTCGCATTCACCGAGATTGGAGGTGAAGATGTGTCCAACCTCACTGCGACCATTCCCAATCGGCCTGGGGTCCACTTCCGCCTTATGTCCTTTGCGTGAAGCAGAAAGGCGAATCAAACAGAACCAAACCCATCCATTGTCCATTCACTGCGGCAGCACAGTAGCGTGCTGCCTCACTTGCACGTGTCACTGATCCTGCACTCACCTGCGCAGCCCTTTAAATTCGACCTCAGCCGCGACCTCACCCCGCTCGCACATTATGATCACTCTTTCCCGGCAGGTTTCTGACCATCATTTACAGAGGGACCGCTCAGACCGATCTCGATCGCCTCGTCGCCGATCACGGAGTCCACGACGAAGCCGACGCTCCTACTCTCCCCGTAGCCGTTCTCGCAGCAGAGGTGACGAATACCGCCGCAGTGAACGTCGATCTCGGAGTCCCATGAGCGGTGCAGCCAACGCACCTGGAGGATACTCAGGAGGATCGGGCTTCGCTGGTGGAAGTCGACCACCGCAGAGATCATTCGAAGAACGAGCTGCGGCGAAAGAACAAATGATGCAATCGGTGCGCGAGTCGTCTCAACAAGACCGTCGGGTCTATGTGGGCAATTTGGCGTACGACGTCAAATGGCATCACCTCAAAGATTTCATGAGACAAGGTCGGTTTCCTTTCGTTTCCCCATGCACGGAGACATGACTGACTTGGAAACAGCGGGAGAAGTTCTCTTTGCTGATGTCTTACTTCTTCCGAATGGAATGTCGAAGGTGGGCGCCATTGTGTGATGCGGCTGGTTCTACTGGTCTTCCTTTTTCGGTTTATTTTTGTTTGGACGTTGGATTGACGGGTCGGACCTGGTCCACGGGTTCATGTAGGGATGCGGGTGAGTCACAATCTCAGCCGATCTCGCCAGCTGGGCCCCTTTGTCTAACTCATATCAGGATTGTGGAATACGCAACTAGGGAACAAGCCCAACAAGCCATTCAGACTCTCAGCAATCAGAGCTTAATGGGTCGTCTCGTCTATGTCCGGGAGGTGCGCATTCTCTTCTCGGCCAAATATGTATCTGGTCACGACTAACCGCTCGTTCTGTCTCTAGGACCGCGAAACAGAGCCTCGATTCACCGGCCCACCGGGCGGTCGCGGCGACTACGGTGGCGGACCCCGCGGAGGCGGCGGCGGGTTCGGCGGCTACGGCGGTGGCCACTTTGGCGGCGGTATGGGCGCTGGCGGTGCCGGCGGCCCTGGAGGTGCTGGCGGCCGACAACTCTATGTCTCCAATGTCTGTTCCTCATGTCTCGGATTCCTTTGGTGAAAAAAATTGTGTTAACATGGACCTTGCAGCTCCCTTTCAATGTCGGTTGGCAAGATCTGAAGGACCTCTTCCGCCAAGCTTGTATGTGTGCCCTTTTTCTTGACGAGCTGACTATGAATCTTACATTCTACAGCTCAAGAAGGAACTGTCATTCGAGCCGACGTCCACGTCGATCCTACCGGCCGTCCTAAGGGTACCGGCATTGTCGCATTCGAATCTCCTAACGATGCCCGAAACGCGATCCAGCAATTCAATGGTTACGACTGGCATGGCCGCGCCCTCGAAGTCCGAGAAGATCGCTACGCAAGCAGCGGGCCTCCCATGGGCGGCTACGGTGGACGCGGAGGCTTTGGAGGAGGGTACGGCGCCCGCGGTGGCTTCGGCGGCGGTCGAGGAGGATTCGGAGGCCGTGGAGGTTTCGGTGGTGGATATGGCCGAGGAGGCGGCTATGGCGCCGGTGGTGGTTATGGTGGTGGAGGCGGTGGTGGTTATGGTGGTGGGGGAGCAGCTCAAGAGCAAGCGGCTCCGAACCCTTTCACCGACTTCGCGACTACCGGAGGCGAGCGCAGCCAGACGATCTACGTCCGAAACGTGGGTAGCCCTCCCTACATGGAAAGTACAAGCACGCTGACAGCGATACAGCTTCCGTGGTCCACCAGTAACGAGGACTTGGTCGAATTGTTCACCACGATTGGCAAAGTCGAGCGCGCGGAGATCCAGTACGAGCCAGGTGGGCGATCTCGAGGATCTGGTGTCGTCGAGTTTGATACTGCCGAGAACGCTGAAACAGCCATCTGTATGTGCCTTTGCGCTTGGCGTCAGGCTTCTGCTAACAGTACGCAGCAAAATTCACGGGCTACATGTACGGCGGCCGCCCTCTCGGATTGAGCTACGTCAAGTACACCAATGTCAACGGGAACGAAGCTATGGAGGGTCAAGAGGCAACAGGTGAAATGACTCAAGACCAGATAATGTGAGCTGTTGGCTCTACAACTGAGTTCGACCCGTGTCGATTCTCCCTTCGG
Organism: Phialophora chinensis; assembly: GCA_016109575.1. Lineage (NCBI taxonomy): Eukaryota > Fungi > Ascomycota > Eurotiomycetes > Chaetothyriales > Herpotrichiellaceae > Phialophora > Phialophora chinensis. The sequence continues at coordinate 1,536,249 of JADWPU010000005.1, read as the reverse complement.
CATCCACCGGCAGCGCGATAACACCGACAAGCGGCGCGGTCGCCGTTCTGCACGCCTCTGTCGACCCCATTTTCAGATTGTACTTTTACGACTTTCCTTCGACTTCTCATCAACGAGACAGTTTTGGGGGCCGACATGCACTGCGTGTCATGCACCCTTCATCTCCTTACGTCTGCAAACTTCAGGAACAAAAGCAGTGAATTCATGCGAGTGGTTTAGGGTTGGCTTGGGCACCGGTGGATGAGACAGTGGAAAGGAGGCTCGGTTGTGTCAAGGGGCGGGAACTTGCATGTTGGAATCAACTTCCCTTAGTGTCTTCATCGCCATGTGACGGGAGACGGCTAGATAGTTGAACCCGCCATGAGTGTTTTCGGGGGAAACAGGCACGACCACCAACCCTGGGCAGGAAGGATGAGTCACAGCGGCACGCCAAACAGAATGCATATGGTAGCTTGGGCACACGGAATCTTCAATGCGGTTGTAGAGGTGATTTTGGTGGTGAGGTTCTGGTGAGGGTAAGATCATGATCGGCGCTGATCAAACGTGAGGGTGAGCTACGGCCCAAGGTTGCCGTAAGGGTAAGAACGACTGTAGATCCGGCGCATGCAGGTGGGCGGCTGGAGATGAACCCATCGACGAACGGGTGAGTGAGTGTGTGCGATGGGACCCTTTTCACGAGCACCAAGCAGCCCCAACGCCGCTTGCTGGCTGCACGCACTCAGTCCCGGCGAGGATGCCACCAGCTTCTGACTGCGAACCGAAAGTAAGTCTCGGGCAGCAAGAGCTGTCCGTGGTGTGCAGCAGCCTCACGTAAACTTGCATTTCAAGCACGACCCACGACGACGCAACATCCGATTGATCTGGTGAGTACGGAGTAAGGGACGGGTCACGCCTCCATTGTATGCAGAGGTGACTTCGAGGTCCAGCACACTTTACACGTCCAACCCCTCAATACACGAACCTCTTGCTGATCTTAATGACAAAGGACCAACTCTTTTCTCTACTTCGTACTCTTATCGTACTCTTTCCGCAGTTACTCCTGGCCCACATACCGTCCGCCGAAACCTCTACTTGTGCACTCCGGCCGAGTTCACCCACTCTGAGACGTGAAGCAGAGCGAAAGCAATCACTGACTCCTCACCCACCCACTCATAGATTCACACATGCGGCTCTGCAACCGCAAATCCCAAGACCAACCCCGCGGCTGCACAAAGTTCTGGACCACCCTTCCCCCCTGCAAACTCAGGTGGAATAAACCTCGACTCGGCGTGGTGCTGCGCCTTCCAAATCACACCTGCCGTATATGCAATGGCGTGGCGCCCACTTTATCTCCCCCCAAGACTCGGATGGGGAAGACGCCGTCCTCTGTGGGCACGAGCTTGAGCTCCAGTGCGCCGGATGTCGAATTCCTACACTGTCCACTTCTAGGATAGTGGTCCCGTAAAGTCCTGCTCGTGGTTACACAAAGCTTGGTCCTGGGATGGGTGTTACAGTGTTGTGTACTACATACTAAGTGGTACGGGTGGTCGTCGCTTGCTTGTGCTTGTAGTTAGGAGTCGGTTACACAGGAATCGGCAGGTGGGTGTGACGATCTACGATCGATGGATCCTGGCGTGTTTTCGAATGATACGAGGTTCACTCACACACACAGCGAGTGCTACAGGGAAGGGTAATTGTGAGGAGATAGTATCATGTGGCGAGAAGGCAAGAATAATGCGGATTTGCTAACTTGACCTGACTGGCTGACTGCTAACCAGTAGCTAAGCTGGGTGACGGCGAGCAAGAGATGCATGCGCTACATGCAAGACATGATTTGATAGCAACGACGAACACAGGCCTCTATCTGCTTGTGGATCTCACGAACAATAGCTGAAAGAGTGGAGCGGGTGGTCTTGACCGAGCAGTGTGCTCCATGTGGCTTCTCTTTTTCGAATTGTTGAGCATCTGATCTGTCCTGTCCTGTCCTGTCCTGCGACGGGGTTTGACAGATGGTCCTGAGGATCTGACAATCGTTGGTCGGCAGTCAGGCCTGAGATGAAATTCCTGGGGTGCTTACAACGTCGAGGAGAGGCGATCGTCGCGGCAGTCGCAGGGGAGGCATTGCGAAGGGCTGTACAGTGCTTATCCCTGAGCAAGAGGAGGTGGCGCCGCTAACAGAGCTCCGTGCCCTCAACGGCGTCTAATGCCGACCAAGGTCCCAGAGTTTGCCAGGGCTTGATGGAAAGAGTGAGTGAGTGCGTGGTGGACGCGAATGCCGGTTGGTCTTCACGCTGTGGCCCATCACAGATAAGCCAGCATCCACGACCTTGAGTCCCTTGCCGCATGAACACCGCTTCCGTTCGTGGACCAGAAGCATCGCTCTGGAGCTGCTCGTATAAAGAGAGGCATGGGTCCGCTTGGAGAACAAAAAATAGTCAGCCATACCTGGACATTGCTGGCTGGCTGGGCAATGGCACGCCCAGAGTTCTCAGAGGCTTTTGACGCCCTGTTGCCACCAAGAACCCACTGACGCGGTAAGTCGGCGGTCGGGGGTGGTGGATTCCTGCTTCCCCCCGACCAACGAGCCGTAAGGGGCATCCTTCATATTTCATACCCTGGTGGATACTCCGTACTTGGATGGGTGAAGTCTCAGACGTCCGTACTATAGCACGTGCCTCGAGGGCCTGCAGTGGCCTTGCTCATGGTGAAAGAACTCTCGGAGATGCACAAAGCGTCGTAAATGGGGTCGAGTCCTCTGATGACTCGAAGGATGCCTGGACAAGAGAGCTTCGGTAATAATACATCTTGCCTGGAAGGAGCTCGAGTTCGATCGTGATTGGGGTGCAAGAAAGAGCCTATGGGAACCCTGCCCTCGGACAGTACGACACCCTTTGATCGGTTCCGGACTCAGGCTGAGCACGCCCTTGAATTTCACCGTGCCGTGAGTGGCAGGAGTGCAAGAACGCACCGTAAGTCGAGAGGCGACACAGACACGGTACGAGATTCCTACCTGGCATCAGGTCTCAAGTGGTTGAAGAAGGTCTGCATGTGACGGACTCACCAGGAAGGATAGCAGCTCACCTGCGCACGCAGTGGTTGCATCCTTGAGTCACCCGTACCCGTTCTCGTACTGTATCCAAGCATCCACACGGCCGCCGATCGGTGGTGAGGCTCCATCCAGCCGCGGCTGGCTGCGGGCGTGCATGCGTGGAAGCAAGGGACCCTGGTTCCCGGTGTGCATACAGTAACTAACTACAGCCGCGAGAACGCCATCTTGACCTTACTCTCTGGAGGCATCCACAGCGAGCCCGTTCGGTGCTGTGTATGTACGTCCTGGATGAGGAGCCCTGCTCTTTTCACTCTTTGGACTTACCTTGCTTGATCTGTTGTGTTCCCAGAGAGCTGCCCGAAAGGACGCCGATGCCCACGCATAATAACATGTACTCCCCGCCTTCTCTGGCCTTGCGCTGCCCGAAAGGGTCTCCAGCAGGTAGATCGAGGAAAACGGATGTTAGGGATGTTAGTAGATTTTCTGGAACCGATATCGAGACAACGGTTGTTCATGCACCTGAAAGTCACATCGTCGCCAGGGGTATAAAGTCCACGGCGGCGCGCGCTCTTGAGCACAAGCCGGGTCACAGCCCAGTCAGCCCAGTACAGCACCAGCACCGGTATCAGTGTCAGCATCAGACCCAATATCCGCACCTCCACTTCCTGATACCCAACGCGTCCGTCAAAGGAAGCCCACGATGAATTAGCCATCTCAACAGCTGTGCGCGCGAGCGCCGTCATTGCACTTCACGGGCTCTCCTTGTTTTTTAGACCGACAAGCATGACTCGCCGAGCTCCATGCCGACTTATCACGCCTTTGTGGAGTGACAGGGAGGTGCAGGGGGGCCTTCACACCGCTTTTTCTGTCCCATCTGTCGACATAGCCTCCCGAGCTCGTTGCATGTCCTCAGCTTCTGCAAAAGTTGAGCGCGAAATCCTGCTAGATCGAAGACGAGGACGCAGCCCGCTACTGATAGGACACTTTGTGGTGACCAAGCAGCCCGGGATCTCGGCCTGATAGGGCTGGGAGGGTGGCAGTTGTCAGCTCGCTCGGCCGGCCCTCGTAATGACGCGTTCGTCTCCCCTCGAACCAGGGGTCCTGGTCAATCTGCATTCCGACCAGCTCGCTCGCTCTCAGACTTGTCCTTGTCGCCGATGCTGAAGTCGCCTCTCAACCACCAGAGTGTGAGGTGAGAGACGGGCATATCGACCTAATGCGATCGCCTTGACCAGACTTGCCGGTCTTGTCATCTCTGCGCTGTGCTTGACCGCGCGCTCGCGATTTAGGCTCGGCAAATGATGCTGGAGATCGCCGGCGCCGTTCAGGCTCAAAGTCAATTTCAACCATGGTCCCGGCCGAACATGAACATGGCTGCTGATGCTGTGATACACCTTGTGGTCTTACGATGAGGGTGTCCTAGACTAGAGCACGGCTTGTGAAGTCTTGACCAATATGCCAATGGTCGATCTCTGGAGCCGGAACTGGCAGGATCGTACTGTATGTGATGCGAAGAGGTCATGACGGATTGAATACTGCGGTGCCAGAGGACTCGGCCTAGACAGAGGGCTATCTCCCCGTCTACAGTTGAATGAAGAGACAAACCAGAAATGGCAGACCGGGAATCGCAGCGCGACCCCGATGTTCTGTTGCTTTTCTCCTCTGTCAGACGTGCCGGCTCTGACGAGGTCTCCCTCAAACAATAGCCTCCTCTCGCTCATCATCCTGGGAAGGACACGCCGGACAAGGCTCGTACATCCTCAACAACCTTGGAAACTGCCCTGCATCAAGGTGACGGTCAATCAAAGTCAGTCAGACATGACGGACGAGGATTGTTCCTGGTGGTAGCCGCCAGCCATACCCCCGCACACTCCTGGCTCGAGATAACAATCTGTCTCCGCGTCATTTGGCCGCCGACCAGAGGGGCATGCTCATTTGAAGGGAACAAAACCAACCCAAGCAGTGCGAGAGGGCAGTAGCTCTTCTAACCTACAATCTCGCCCGTAGGGTTACGATCCGCAAATGCCGCAAGCATGTCAATGAAAGCGGTATTCTCTTGTTGATATCTCGCCAGCATCCCCTGCGCCGCCCGCAACATTTATGAAGCAACCAACTCGACTCGGCATCCTGTGCGCATCTGGGAGTATCTTCGCCGCTGCTCACCGTAAGTATCTGGTATTCGGAACCCTCTTCTCCCGACCTCCCTCGCTCGGGCCACGAATCCCCTACGGTGCTCTCAACCAAAGCGACGCGGAAGGGGTCTCGACGGGACTCCAAACCTGACTCGACAATTGTTTCGGCCCCGAAGATCATACTTTCGATACACTGGGCATGCTCCCCTTCGCTCCCCTTGACATCGCAATACGAAATCTAGTTAGCGCATCTCCACCTGCCGCGAATTCATTGGATACTTGGATCGAGCTTAGCTTTCCTACTTACTACAAGTACACAAGGCAACCAGCGCCGTGTATGCTTCGCTTCGTATCCAACAATCGTTGACTGGGAGAGAGGTAGGTTTCACGCCCCGGTGTGGGTGCCCGCGAAGGGCATGCGAAGTATAAGTACCATACATTCATGTCTTCATGTCAGTCGTATGTCTCCGTGGCCGTGCATGCCCTTCATATAATATTCCACTGGAGGCGCCACATCTCCCTGATCCGTGATTTTCTTCTTTCTCCCCCCGAAAACCAAAACCGGTGGAAAAAGCCAGCCGACGCTGCACGCAGTCCGAGATGGTCGTCGACCTTGACGTCGTCCGCGCGTCCAACGCCTCGCTCGTCCAGCGCCAGCCTCTTGTCGCCGTGTTCTTCGGCGGCACAGGCGGCATAGGCAGCTACACGATCCGCGCGCTCGCTGCCGCGGAGGCGAAGAACGGCGGGAAAGGTCTCCGCGCGTACATCGTCGGCAGGAATGTCGCCGCGGCGGACAGAATCCTGGCCGAGTGTCGTGACATCTGTGCGCAGCAAGGGGAGTGCGAGGCCGAGACCGGGTCGGAGTGCAAGTTCGAATTCAAGTTCATCAAGGCGGAGGACATGTCGTTGATCAAAGAAGTCGATCGGCTTTGCCGGGAAATCATCACCGCCGAGGAACAACGACACGGCAGCGACGCCCGGATTGATTACCTGATGATGAGCCAGGGGGGGATGATTTTCTTGCCCCGAAAAGGTACGCCGCTGTCGTCCTCTCTCTCTCTCTGTCTACGAGTGCGAGGCCGAGTGGGAAGTGCCCGGTTCTAACCCCTCGCCCTCGGACAGACACGCAAGAAGGCCTCGACGCCACAATGTCCCTGATGTACTACTCCCGGATGCGCATCGTGACGACGCTGCTCCCGCTTCTGCTCCGCAGCTCCAGCGTCCCCGCGACCGTGGTGTCCGTGTACGCCGCGGGCGCGGAAGCCAAGCTCTACCCGGCCGACCTCTCGCTCCGGGACCCAAAGCTGTACAGCTACACCCAGGCGCGCAGCCACATGTGCTACATGCATTGCCTGTTCTTCGAACATCTGGCGCTGGCGACGGCCACCAAGTTGAGACTGATCCACATCTTCCCCGGCTTGGTGCCGGGCCCGGGCTTCCACGACCCGCAATTGCCGCTCTGGTTCCGCGTGCTGTTCAACTACGTCGTCAGACCGCTGTTGGGGCGCTGGATCACGGTCAAGCCGCAAGAGTGTGGTGAGAGGATGGTGAGCCTTGCGGCGCCGGGGGGATATCATGCGGCCACAACATCGCATTCGGGTTCGGATTCCTGTCCGGCTTCGAGTCCCTCTTCCCCCTCTTGTGCGAAAGATGACGGACCCGAACCCGGGCTCCCGGGTAGTGGCGTCTACTCATTGACGTGGAGTGGGGAGAGTAACTACCCGGCGAAGAAGTATGAGGTGATCGACAAGGAGGCGTTGAGGGCGAAGGTCTACGAGCACACGATGAAGGCGTTTCAGGTCATCGACGAAGGTGGTGTGTTTGCCGAGTAAGACCAACGACAGGTAAATCGAAGGGGAATGGGACGCGATGATGGATGGAATGGGGCGCCGAATACAGGATGAAATGAAATATCCTCTGCAAGTCATAATCAAACCCCCCGGTGCGGTACCAAGTAGAGAGAGCGGCGATTTGTCCTTCCAAGGGGCGTGGTGTCGTCAAACGTCCCCCAGAGTTGTAGCTAGGTAGTTACTGTGCTGATCAACCGGCTCTTTTCTCCCAGCGAGTAGCTCGAATAGAACCATCCATGCAGTCATGGTGTTCCAAACGTCTATGTCGAAAGGCACGGAGTCATAACGACGAACCCAGGGCGGGCTTTCGAAGTTTCTTGCTGAATCAGAGCTAGCCTCAAGTCAGTGCCGGTGAGATCTGATCAGACCATCAACTCGTCCGAAGATGTCAATCCGCCAGACCTGTAACGGGAAATAATCCTTCATATACAGTGATTGGGCCGACAGCCTTGATCTGCCGATACCGTCATCTAGTTCGATCCTCGTCCTTGGATATAGTGGTCCCAGATTGGGAAGATAAAAGGTGTGTCTCGAAATATGTCACTCAGCCGATTCGATTACACCTTTCCAATTCCCTCCCATCAGCTCCGCTGTCTGTTCAACATCATCCTTCGCCAAAACCTCGTCTTGCGTCAGAAACAACGGGACGTGTAGACAGGCAGCTTGATGACCGTGGCGGTGGTATCGATCGCGTCGCCAGAGAGCATGGTCCCGGGGGAGAAGCGGTCGGAGGGGTCAAGGACGCGAGAGTTGTAGGAATGTCCGGTGCGGTCAGACTATCCGGTTGCTCGTTCGTTCTGAGGTGTTTGCCAGACCAAGCGCAAGAGCACTTACATATACCAGCTCCCAGAGCCTTGGCTGACCCTTTTCGCAAACTGAATCGTTCGCAATCATAGGCGACTTCTGAGAGTTTTCAACTCGACGGGGTTCGCTCGCCGAAAGGGGCGCTGCGCCGTGGAGAATGTGGCGGGGAGTGTAGATGAGAGACGGAATAGAGTCTTCGTGATTCACTTTCCGTTGGTGGACATTCAGGTATCACCTTCCTCGATCTTCTGTCCCTCAACCGCCGTGTCATCGAGCACAACAATCCCATAGGGATCCCTATCCCTCTCACTAACCACGACCCCAACACTCTCATCCTCCAACATCTGCTTCAATTCCTCACTCAGACCCCTCTTTCCACTCTCTTCACTCCTGACCTTGGCCCACTCACTTTCGACCTCTCTCTCCAGCCTATCTCTCATGATACCCCACAGATAGCCTCTTTCTGAATTGGAGTGGAAAAGCGTCATGACACATCCACCCCGCTCAGTCACGGCAAGCGCCTCATGATGACTCAGTTCACCCGTGAAGATTAAATCGGCGTGGGTGCCTCGGACGACACCTCCTCCACTACCGGGACAGGTCGCCACACTGGAGATGTTCATCTCCCCTAGATTTCGGCCTTGCGGGATCGCCACAGCGAAGCCCTTGGGCAGCCCGATTGCATGGGCTATCCTTGTGATCAGTAGTGTCAACGGCTGAGGTGTGGAGAACTCGATCAACCGCCCAGCTCCAGTATTCGAAGTATTGTAGTTCTCAGAGCCAGTGAACTGATTCGCCGCATCGATTGCCGCCCGTGGGGAAGGCGTGATAACACTCCGCGTGTGCGAAATCACGTTGGCATGAAACTCGTCGGTAGGGAGCGGTAAGCTCGGCCTCGAATACGTCCTATGCACATGACTCGGTCTCGTCAGCCTCATTTTCGTTTTCGGTGTGGTGAACGGATCGGTCATGGCATCATTGTCATGCTCCGCAGCGGACGGGGAGGTCGGTCTCGTCGACGTCTTGGAAGGCGCCTCGGACCCGCTTTCAGATGTGGTGACTTCTGTTTCTGAAGGCAGAGATGCCGCGGCATAAGCTTCGGGCTCGGGGTCCTCGAGCTTGCCGGTTACGATGTCGCAGAGCCAGTCAGCCATGCCATTGGGGACGGTGTCAACTGCGGTGTGTGGGCAGTACACGCTGATTCCATGCGCAAGCAGTAGAGTCATGGAAAGTTGTTGGGTGTCATTTGTGGTGATGTATTTAAGAGGGCGGAAGATAATGGGATGATATGCGACCACGACGGAGTGGTTGTTCTCGATAGCTTCGTCCGCCACTGCTCGAGTGAGGTCGACCGTTAGCAGGACGGAGTTGCGATTGCGCGGTCGCGAGGGGATGAAGGGTGCTTCTAACAGCAAGCCGGTGTTGTCGAATGATTTGTCTGCCAACGCGTCAGGGTAGAGGCGGCGCATCGACGACACGACCGCGGTGGTGAATGGGGAGACATTGTAGGTGCTCATCTTGCGACGGATGGGAAGTGGAGGTGCTCTGAGCTTAGGGACAGATATAGCGCGAGGGAGCAAGGTTCGAAGCATCCGGATCTACTCTGCGGATGCGCATCGTAGGGAGGTACTGGATTGAAGGCGCGGACTCGTTGTATTCTGGTGCCGCCTATTGTCGTTGAAGTTGGAGAGCCCAAGGCTGAAGCAAAAGTCGCCCGAAAACCGCGAGTGACGCAATGGCCGAAGATTCCCCAGCATTGATTTCCAATTCTCGACAGGCTGTATCGCGACCTGACTCCCACACAATACTCCGCCAACAATCACACCACTGCTTCAACTGCTCAAGAACCCCCATATACAGCCACAGCCTCATGAACCCCCGCACCATCCTGGCACTCCAAGCCACCCGCCAAGTACTAGCGAAACCGACTACCATCCGCTCATCAAAGCGCCTTGCCCAGAGTGCGAAAGCAGCAACCATCTACGAGTCAGCAACCTCGCGACAACGCATACATTTACGTCCTTTCACCGTCGACGCCCGCCGAGCTGCCCCTTCTCCTATTGACATCCCCATGGCCGCCAACGCCGACACTCAGGCCGCGCAAGTCTCCTCATCATTCTCCCAGCCCATCGACGCAGACTATTTGACCAAAAAGCTCCAGTCCTCGCTGAACATCACCCACATTTCCATAGAAGACATGTCCGGCGGCTGCGGCCAGGCCTTCAACGCCATCATTGTGTCTCCGGACTTCGAGAAGAAGACATTACTGGCGAGGAGTAGACTTGTCAATGGTGTGTTGAAGGAGGAGATTGCGGCGATTCATGCGTGGACCCCGCGGTGTCTGACGCCGGAGCAGTGGGAGAAGGAGAAGGAGCGGATAGGGTAGGACAGGACTGGATAGGGGAATGAGCTTGGGGGAGATAGGATGGGAGGGTGGGTAGATAGGGAGGTCGAGTTATTTAGGCTCGATGGCTTCATTGAGGGCCAGCCGTTGAATGTTGTCCGCGCATGCCTTATCACGATAGATCGCACCCAAGGCGGTGGACTGTTCTTCTACGAACGCGGCGATCTCGAAGATTCCGCCCATGTATAAAGCTGGGAGGGGGGTCAGCACAAATTCACCAAGGGTCGCGCCTTTGGCGGGTTCCCATTAAGTATCTTATCGCACCGTATCACAGTGGAATCTGCTGTACAGCAAGATAATTACTTCACTATAGTCGAATGCAGGACATGCATCTTGCTATATTCTTCGGAAGTCAGCTTCTCTGCTGCTTCTCGGAACAGCGCGCCGTAAATATCGCTATATCTCAATTACCCGTCCTCGCCCGTATATAGACCCAGATGGAGCGATTCGGCCGTCCTTCTCAGCAAAAGCGTCGTTGGCTTTTGGAAAAGATATCGTAACATGACACAAAATCCCGCCAGCAGCTCTTTTCCACCCTTATGTCTTCTTCGTCAAGTCGTTACGTGGGGTTCTGTATGCCCCGTCAAACAGCTAGTGACCGCTTCCCATCCATTCCCCGCGTTCAGCGACTCAGAACATGGCGTCTCTTCCCGAGCCGTTGCTTAAGACAGGCGCGAGCATCCTCACCCTGCTCTTCTGCTTCTAGAATACTCGATAGCTTGTGAACCAGAAGGCAGCGAGGGGCGGCATCGGCATAGTTCGCGACGTTTGTCTTCCTTTGAAAACACAAACAACGGCGCTCACACAGGTGCCAGTTGCTTCTCCTAGATTTACCGCACATGGTTTTGACTGCCATTTATGGGTGATGCCCGTCTTTCAAGGCTCGATATCGGTTATTGCCGCATTGGCGCCGCCATCGGTTGTTGCTGCGGTGGGTATATTCTTTGGCGCTTGTTCGCACTCCCCATATCCGCGCCGCCCGACATTTCGGACTGACCTCGTCGATGTGTCGGTCGTGGCTGTTGCGTCATCATGCTCTGTCCTCGCATGCCCACCGGCGTTTGTGGTCCGGCTTGATACGTGTTCCCGTTTGCATCAACATACTGTTGCTGTGACGAAATGCCGGCGTAGTGCATGTTTGGATTAACGGGCGAAACACCCGAGTACTGACTGGGTGAATTCCACGTCCCCGTCGAGCCAGCTGGGGAAGCGCCTGCTGACATGTCGTCCCGGACGGAGTGCGCCGTTGATGAAGCAGCTCCGGACGGTGCAGTCGTCGCCGACAAGGGCTGCTGTTCCATACCTTGTGGTAGCTTCTTCAGATGCATTAAATGCTTCTCTAACATGTCAAGCAATGATTTCCGCGTAAATGGCTTAGGGAGGACGTCGTCCATTCCGTGATGGAAATACATCTGAATGTCGTCAGATCGGATATTCGAGGTCATCGCAACGATCGGCGTTCGGTCACATTGGCGGATAATGTGGCAGGCAGATACACCGTCCAAGTTGGGCATGATAATGTCCATCAAGATCATGTCGTACTTGTTGCCTTCCTGTATCTTGCTGACGGCTTCCAGCCCGTCCAGCGCCGAATCCACCACACAGGCGAATGAGTATAGGAATTTGCCGCCAATCTGTCGACAAGTCGGGTCGTCTTCGACCAAAAGTATTCGAGGCGGGCGACTCCAGCCAGGATCTGACAAACCGCTTTTCTTTCGAGTGTCGGCAAACTGTGTTCGAGGATCGGCTCCATCTCGCGGTGGCATCGGGTAGGGAATGTTGTGGATGTACTCGCTGGACATGGGATCGATCCCGTTTGTCGTTCCCATCGGATACACCACGGTCTCCAATTCAGCGGGATTGATTTTCGCATAAGCCATGGTGCCACTTGAGGCGGCAGAATTGGGCCCGCGGAATAGCCCGCCTCGAGGATCCTGTCCGACCGGCGGGGTCGCGATGCTCGTGTTCATCTGTTCAAGGGCCGTGATGTTAAATTGGCCATCAGCATTGATGTCGCTCAACAACTTTTGAGCGTGCTGGAGGGGCGACGCCGGGACGTCATCGTCTTGCGGAGGCATGGTCTGGCTTGTCGGCGTCAGTGTTGTGTTTGTCTGTGCGGCGTCCCCCGGCGGGGCGAACAGTGCTTTGCTATCCCTTCGCTGCTTCGCATCGACGGAATTCAAGTATGTCATGACATCTTGCATGGCTCGGTCGTGATTGAGCACCGTCTTCTGTAGTCGAAGGACTTCTTGTATCATCATCTGGTGGTTCATTTGCAGCTGGTTGGTGGTCGCCACCAAGGACTCAATCTGTTGGGCTTGAGCGACAATTTGCTGGTTCATGAGGTCAATCTGTTGAATAGGGATCTGCTCGTCATTCATGCTTGACGGCTTACGAGGTGCCGGTGCCTTCCGTCGGATGTTATCGAGACTGTCCTTATTGTGCTGCCGAAACTCTGGATGCTTGAACTCCCACGCGTTTGCGCCATACATAGATGTTCCCCCCTCCTCATTATTTTGTCGCACCTTATGGAAGTCATACTTGTTCAGCTGCCGGACGAAACTGGCGAAATTCGAGTGTTTGAAGTGTTTCGGGAGTATTGACTTGGTAAACTTTTCGTTCTCGAGGACCACGAAACTGTCTCCGTCATCCCCCCAGCGCACCACAGAAGAGTATGAAGGATCTTCGAGCATTCTATGCAAAGGTGTCAGTATTCAATGATCATATTGAGCCGGATGCGGGATACGTACTTATAAAGCTTGCGCACAAAGTCGCTTGAATTGTTCGCTGCGCTGCCTCCATCCATCTTGACTGGACCCTATTGTGTGTAGATCAGACTGGTCTGTGTTTCCCTGCAATGGCCAGGTTTCAAGAATGGAAAAAGTGTCTTTGCAGTCGGTGATGCAATTCGCTGCACAAAGTCAAATCACCACAGCATCGCTACGGATGCGCGAAAGCGGTATAAGAGTCTTGACGTGGTATAATCACAATAGCCGATCGAGGTATGCGTGGGCTGTCGTCTGACAATGGCGATTGGAATGGAATGCGTTGGCGGTAGATGCTTCCCGTGGCACAGACAGCCCGGATGCTCGAATTCGCTGGTTGCCAAAATGCAGGCTCCGTCGCGGCAGGAATGGGGGATTCCCGAGGTAAAGAGCCCGTCAGCTAGATATACAGCAATCGAGGAATTCAGTCGGGGATCGTTTGTTGAGCCTGCGCAGCGAGAGTGCAGTCGTAGCGCGGAGCCGTTGTCGAGCGGTATAAAGGTGTCGGTAAGTGAGCGATGCTGAAGATGGATGTGGTGGATGATGGAAAGGGTACAGTACGAGCACTGGGGAAGAGAGTTGGCAGGCAAGTGGGATCTTTTCGGAATGGGCTCGTCGGTTGGAGCTTGGAGACTTTGGAGGGTAGAACAATGCCAGATTTCCTGGGAACGACCAGTCTTGCTTTGCCTCGCTCTATCGGTGTCTGGCGAGTGCCACAACACCATTCGCTCGTTGAGGGATGCTGAACCAGTGAGCGTCATCGAAACGTCCACTCAGGTGGATTTCCCAGGAGCGCTCTTGATTCAGGCAGGCATGGGGCTTGAGGAGTGGGTAGCGCATCTGCGGCTAAAGGACAGCGCGAAGACGAGGGGAAATTCGGTTAACTGGGATGGTGGATAGCACTTGCGGCGCACTGGGCGCCATGCTAGGGCTCGATGACAGCCGGCACTGATAGGACGCTCCTGGATCAGAAATTCAAGCACAGGAAACGATCGGATCGGGGAGACCAGGTGATGGGCCTTATGTCTCAGCGAACCCCGACGCACCACTAACGATTGTCATCCCAGCAAAGTCCCAGGATCGTGCTCTCGTCTTGACTGGATTCGCTAAAATGCCCATGAAGGAGCAACAAGGATGACGGATGAGGCGCTCGCTCTGTCACAGATTTGGCCAATTTTGCGTCTGTTCACCTTCCCCAAATTGAAGGCCAAAACGATCAGCTACGAGTACACACCCAACGAGAGCGAAACGGGTAAACGGCTGTACCGAGTACTTGTTACTCGTAGCTGCAGATATTAAGGCTGACCAAAGCTTCCTTCACGCTGATCTTCCCAACTTCGCGACACGGAGCAAATCCCGGGACTGGCAGAGCCCCTGCAAGTGCCAAACGAACGTAGCCGAGAAATGCAATGTTTCGGTTGATCAAGGGTCTAGTAAGGAGTGCTAAAAGCAGACATGACCACGTCGTGTGTGTGCTTTGCACTCTTTGCCAGGCCATGACCACCTAGTTGGCGGAGACCGCCGTTCAATATCATTGGAAGTTCTTCGTGCGCGGCGGCAAGCTCTTTGTTAGGGAAAAAAGGGGTATTTTGAACAGACCGTTTCTTTGCCTATTCCGCGCGGAGGTGCCCGTAGCTTTGATTTTCCACCAGTTTGGATAATTTCCAGTTCAAGTTTCGCCGAAAAGAATCCGATTGTGGTGGGAAGCGCTTGGATGCGCTGCGCTCACTTTATGTGCTGATGGCGATCACGCGCCGATCAAGCAGGCGCGTCAGACTCGGCGCGGATTGCGAAGTCAGAGTCGTCGCCGTTTTCGGAATTGGCAATGACGGTGAGTAAGGTAGTGGCCGATGTCTGTGATGTGGTGACAATTTCAAACCAGTAATGATCGTGTTGTCAAAAGATCGGAGCCATTCTCGTCAATGGCGACCTTAGCGGCACGCCGCTCTACACAGTAATCCGTCGTAAAAAGTACTTGGTACGTCCTTCCGTGATGAGATCTTGCAGTCATGCAAACAGCCCGGCAAGAATGTCATCGAAAGCCAGCTTGCTGCGGTCGAGGCTCTCCTGGTCCATGGATTCGCTTCGCTACCGAGACCGCGGATCGCCTCGAAGCAGAGTGGCAGGGTCTAACAAAACAGTATGCACAAGCGACACCGCACCATCGGTTTGCGGCGTGCTCCCCCTTTTCAGCGACTTGAAACCTCGGGGAAGCAGAGCCGTGAGGACGACTCGTGCCTGAGATCTGTTTCGAGCTTCAGTCGGGCTACTCCCGTATCACATCGCGTATCAAGTTCTTTGCAGCAAAAGTGCTTCTCAGCTTCCAAACAAGCCAAATGTGTCCCTTCCAAGAAGTCGTCACTCACGTCGGCTTTCATGGCAGTGAGTCACCAAATGCATCAGCCGCCAAAGCCATCACAATTCCTGCAGTGCATCAGATGTTGAGTGGTCAAGTAGTCTTGAATGATGGGGGTGAGTCTAGACTCTGTGGAACACGAACTGGATCCCAGGCTCTCTCGCTCTGGGAACGGCTCCTGCAGACGGATATGCAAGTCAAACAAATTCAGATTCGGCAAGGTCTAACTTAGGCAAGGATGCCCAATCTAGTAACCAGGGAAATATCGATATCGAGCTTGATTCAAGGGAATGAATAAGTACTCCTTGGCTGTGCTGGAGGCTTTCTGTCGCGATGCGAATATTTGCGAGTCTGCGGGGTCCAGAACCGAGCGAGCACTCTGATCGATCGATGCATGGGCTCTTATCTGGCTCTTTGCACGAGGTTTCGCTACAGTGTGCTTTGTGTGATCGACCTCAGTGGACTCCGTACCGCCATATCGTTTCTAACTTCACTGAACCCATCCGTGGTGCGAGTACGAGTACGCAGCGCTCTGATCTGTCTACTTACAAGCTCTTCGCCCCGCGGTAGGTTTTTGTCAGATGTTGGTATGCGATTGGAGAGAGCTCGCCGCTCAACATCGGTCCGCTTGCCCGCACCTCCTATTGGCCTCATCTCCATAGACAAGGTCCTCAAATAATTCCAAATACATCGTGCATGAGGTTCGCCGCAGATCTGAATGAGAAGGCTGGAAACCGCAGACTTTAACACCGCCGAGACTATCACTCAGGTTGCCCGTGTCACCGAAGCATTGTATGCTAGGTGCCTAACCCAGAAAAGCGGTAGAGACGACGCTTTATGCTATGTACACGGACAGGTTACAAAATGTTCTTGCCCCATCACCGAAGCTCGGAGCCAACAAGAAACTAAGTTCAGTAATCGTTCACCGGTGGGTCAGGCAGGACGGTACGGGGCTTCCGATCAGGTACTCTTACGGAAGCTCAGAGAAGCTACAAGCCAACCCCGCATGATGTCGTCCTTCGCTCTTGCACCATTTCTGTGGGACGCGCAGTACGCTACCGATTGGCATTATACAAGGCAAGAGCGTATTGAAGTCTAGCGAGTGCACCTGCAATACATTCCAAATAAATTTCTCAATTGGAAGGTACTCATCCACATAAATGTTCTCTCGATCCATCCTCCGTTCTTCAGCCTCACTTCGTACCGCATCCTCCAAACCCTTCATCAGATCTTTCTCCTCAACACCCGCAATCATGGTAGTTCAAGCCCCGATCATTTCTAGTTCTCAGTACTGATTCCTCTGCAGGTCAAAGAAGGCGACTCCATCCCAAACATCGACCTCTATGAGGACTCACCTGGCAACAAGGTCAACCTGTCCAAAGAGCTCGCTTCCGGCAAAGGGGTTGTCATTGGCGTTCCCGCTGCGTTCTCTCCCTCCTGCTCAGACACACATGTCCCTGGCTACATTGCCAGTGACAAGTTGAAAGATGCTGGAAAGGTCTTTGTGGTCTCCGTCAACGATGCCTTCGTGTAAGCAAGGAACATCTGCGTACATGGACCTGGCATGGCTGACTCTTCCTTTACAGAATGAAAGCATGGGCAAAGAGCTTGGACGAGTCGAAGAAGAGTGGTATACGATTCCTCGCTGACCCGGCTGGAGAATTCACTCGAGCTTGGGACGTCGAGTTCGACGCTGCTAAGATCCTGGGAAACAACCGAAGCAAGCGGTATGCTGTGCTCACCGATAATGGAAAGGTTGTCAAGGTCGCAGTTGAGCCAGACAATACTGGTGTCACCAGTAAGTTAACGTGTTTTAAGCTCAGCACTCAATACCATACTGACCAAGAACAGTCTCTGCTGCCGAGAAGGTCCTGTAGCGCTTTCACGCTCAACCGTGAAGCTCCTGACAAGTGTGAAATGCTACGGCAATGGCAAAACAAAAGGCAAAACTTGATCATCCATGTACTGTAACAGCGAAGCAGTTTAGGCCACAAAAAAGAAAGGGACAGCGAAACTATGCGCTGAGCAACCATTAACCACCGAATTCATTTTGCCCACATCTTCTAGCAACAACGTAGAGCTGGCATTTCCGGTTTGCTCGGCCTAACTCAGCAAAGCACGTACCTCTACTCCAGTTCTAGGGTACAGCTCTCTCAGTGAGCCAATCGGGCCGTTGACGTTCGCCTTGTCAAGCTCACCCTCATCTCCCGTATCTTCTTCAGTCTCTGTAGTCTCCATATCCACGGTCTCCAACAAGCCCTCTAACTCGTCGAACTCGGTGCAAAACCTCTCCACAGCTTCGGCAACTACGTCAGAAGCCAGTGTACGATCAAGCAGAGCCTTGAGTGCTTCCTGCACATCCATGAGTGCAGATGAAAGGAATTCGTCCAACCGCTGCGCAGATTCATCAAGGTTCTCAACGAGCCACTTCCTTCTCTCACGCGAAGGTTGACTTCTTCGTCCGTCGATCTCTTGCATGAGGTCCGCAACGCCGGAGTAGTCGAGGAATGTTGTGCTGACGAATTCCACCAGTTGATCTCTCAACGTTTGAATCTCATGGGCGGACTTTTGGAGCGGTACCTGCGCCGCAGTCGCGTGTACCGACACATTGGCCAAGGTCGCTTTCAGGGCGGTCATGTAATTGATCTTATAGATGCAGCTTTTCCGCATGTCCGAAATTTGGGTTGCGCCTTGGGCACAAGCGGAGATGATGCCGCCCAGCACTGCTGTGTAGAGGCGCTCGAGTTCGGCTTCGGTCATTTGCGGTCCTCTCGCACGACAAATCTCGCTAAACTGCGATAATGCCGTAGCTAGGAACACTGGAGGCGTCAGATCCTGTGTTGGTTCCGCATCCATCGATGCGACAGCGGTCGAGGTCTCTTCCTTCATGGCCTCCTCGAACTGCGAGAGTGTGGAAGCTTGGAGTTGTTGAACAAGCGTGGTCAGAGTACTGTCGTCGCCCAGCAACTTTGCGAAGATTCCACGGTAGAAGTCCAGCAGATTGAACACCTTGAACATGAGCACAGCGTCCCCGCTCGCACGCACCGTGACATCGATCCTCGACTGCAGAGTTTGACACACGAGCGAGAGATTGCTCGATATCAGTTCCGAGAGCGCTTTCCTGCCGTCGAACACTTCCTCCTCCTCACCCTCTTCTCCTTCAGAAGCGCTACTGTCCCGTCGACGTCTGCTAATCCTTGCCCACGGCTCACTTACCCGCCCCTCACTCAAGCCCCGGGCCAACTCCTGCTCGTCACCGACAAACAGTCCCTCGAGCGCCTCCTTCTCCGACACACTCGCGCTATGCACCCAAGCGAGCATATCGCCAACATACCTCAAAGGCTCATGGGTAGAGAATTCAATCGCCTTACCCAACCCAGCCGCACCAGCACCTCCCGTCAACGCATCTTGAAACCCCTCGCTCAGCGTTTTCTGCCTCGACTCAGCAAAGAAATCCAAACACTTCTGAAACAGGGTCGGCCGTTCGGACAGGACGCGCAGACCCCGCCGAATACCCCCCGAGATATGCGGATCCTCAATGTCAAGCGTCCTGAACTGGCTTTGGATCGAAGCGTAGAGTTTCTTAAACGCCGCGTCCAGCGTGCGGGTCGTCGAGTCAAGTAGCTCAACTCCAAGTCGCGAGGAGCCTTCGTCGTCTAACCCCGGTGCCGTGGACGTGGCGCCATCGGATGCGTCCGTCGAAGTGTAGCCCAAAAGCAAGGAACAATCCTTATGCAGGGCCTTGACGCGGGCGAGCGCGCTGAAGAACCGCTCATCCACCGCGTCCGCCGCGCTCATATTAGTCAGGACGGCCATCTCCTCGTCCGAGACGAGAAAATGGCTCCTAAACGCGCGGAGAAGCTGTTCCTTCGCTTCTGTGTCCTGCTTCCGCTTCAACAGCATCCCTGCCTCTTCTAACGTCGGGGCACTCTCCCTCTTCGCCGCGAGGACATGCGTCCTCATGGCCGCGCACGTCGCGTTCAAAGTGGTGATCATGTCACCTACTCGACGTAGCTGCGCGGCGACCTGACCGAAGTCGGCTACGATGCGCGCATCACAGTCTATCACCTCCTTCTGGGCACTTGCTTTGAGATGCCGTCTTGTGTGTTCGTCATTTTGGACGCCCCGGGCGTCGAGCAGCCGGAGGACGTCTCGGATTTCATGGTCAGCGTATGACGAGGAGAGCACGGAGGAGAGTTTGGTGTTTAGCAGCGTGGCGGTCCGTTTTGAGGGGCCGCCATCGGACTCCGAGGTGATGGGGCCGTCGAAGACGTTGGGTGATGTTGATGGTCCTGCTGATGGGAAGCCATCGAGACTGGCGAGGAATGGTGTTGCCATGGGAAGAAGCGCCGCGGACGTGGTTCTCGGTTCTAGAGCCGAGATGTGTTTGGCGAGGCTGCGCATAAGGGCTGCGGCAAGGCTGCGTACGAGGCGCCAGCCAAATTATGTTCATCGTCACCTGCGCCCTAAAGTGGGGTAAAATTGGGTGAATTCGGGGGATGGAATAGCGGGGTTTGTTTACAGCCCGGGCAACATTTCGAGCGCTCAATGCTCACATGCGAGTTATCCAGCACTCGGCACCCACTCGAGACCCGTCCTTCCCAGGTCAGGAATCTGAACATTCGGTTCCGCAACTCAGAATGACAGTCTGCAACAAGCTGCTTAGGTTTCCAGAGAGAAAAGGTTTGCGGGCTTGACTCGTCGCGGAAGTGACGGTGGGGTTACGATGTCTCCTTCTGAATATCTAGTTTTTATCTGACTGTTGGAATTGCGGTGCAAACCTGTGGATTCTTTCCAGGACTCGACGCTGCAACCTGATACCTGCTCGCCTTACATCTGCGAGATCAGCCACTTGACGCCTCCAATCAGGTTTCCCACAAACTGCTGGCCCTCGGGCACGGAGGGGAATATCCAGAAATAATGTGGCAGGCCCTTGTAGTGGTCGTGCTTCGTGGGCACACCGGCCTTCTTCAACGCGGCCTCCATCACGTACGCATCATCTCTCAGCGGATCCTTCTCGCAGCTCACAAAGTAAGTGGGCGGGAAGTTCTTGTGGTTGTCCGTGGCCAGGGCGGTGAAGATGTCGCTGTCCTTGGGGTCGACGCCGGCGTGGTCGTAGAAGATCTTCATGGAGTTCTTGTCGATGATGGGCACGCCCTCCTTGTTCTCCTCGTACGCCTTGTAGATGTCCTTGTACTCGTCCGGGACGTGGTCGAAGTGTAGCGCGCAGGGCACGATGGCGGCGATGCCTCGGATGCCGTCGCGCTTCGACGGGTCCTTGACGATGCGGTTGGCGATCTGCAACGCCAGCGCCCCGCCGGCTGAGCCGCCGATGGTGTAGAATTTATTCGGGTCTCCGCCGTAGGAGGTTGCGTTTTGTCGCGCCTAGAATGGACGAAGTGCACAAGTTGTGTTAGAGACAGCTGTCGATCGTTTAAACACGCTTCGGGGATAGGATACTAGGCTCACCCATTTGTAGACCTTGAGGCTGTCTTCGAGCTGGGTGGGGACCTTGTGCTCGGGAGCCAGGCGATAGTCAATGTTGACGACGATGGAAGGCACCGCTTCGGCGACGATTCTGCAGAGCAGATCGTCCGAGTTCAGGTCGCCCGTCATCCACCCGCCGCCGTGTGTCCAGATGGCCACGGGGAGGGGTCCGGACTTGGCAGCCTCCTTGGGCGTGTACAAGCGGTACTTGATCCCGTCGACCTCACCGTCCTTGCTTTCGACGGCCTCGGACGGCGGAGGGAGCTGAGGCAGAAGCATAGCTACCAGCTGGTCATATTGAGCTCGGATCTCCTCGGGCGTGCCGGTCATCACCATCCGACCGCCTAAATTCTTTTCCAACTGTAATAGCGCGCGTCAGACCAAGAACCGATGATCGGGGGAGAAGAAACATAACTTACATCGAGCCATGATTGTGCGTACGCCATTATGGAGTAGGCGCTTGAGTCAAACTGAATGGAAGGGGATTTGTTTTCGAGTGATAGATAACCAGGCGTGTCAGGCTACAGATTGTGGTCTGGAATCACCTGGAATACACGGTTTATATATGCAGGCTTGAGACCCCGGCCTTAGGCCTCGAGCGGGGACTGAATCGAATAATATACTCGTAGTATACATTCAGCCCCATTCGACCTCGGTTATACGCAGTATGCGCCAGTCCGCTAGGAACTTAGAAAAGCGCGGCCCGCCGTGCTCAATGGCCAGCCAAGGGGCAAACCGCATCAAGTGGATTGAGCAAGACTTGCCAGACACGTCGAGTCAGTTGGCCTGGATCCTCGACGAGTGCGCATCACAGCCGATGCCCGCGCCAGGCCAGCCCTACCGCCTACCCAATATGTCTGCCCGTGGCAGTGAGAGCGAGCCACGACGGTATGACTATTGGTTCAAACCCCACAACCTCACGAGTGGTTTGCTCCACCGAGCAAGATACTCCATAATACAGTAATAATCACTCGTACTCTGCAGGACTGGATCCTCGGATGACAAGCAGGGACGTGTCTCTCTAGTGATCAAGAGAGCTCAATGGCCTGTCGGTGCAGTCATCTTATAGCCCAGTCGCTCAATACCGAGGATGTCCTGACATGTATACTCAGCACTCGTACACACCTGCGAGGTCGACTATTTTGCATACACCCTGGCGGCATCAGACTTGACGACTAGTCGGCATTCGCACAGTCCGCAGAGCATATCACCAGAGGAAAACTGGCTATAACAGCGAAGGGAGGCTCTCAGTCGTAGCCTGCTGGCCCTGAAGCTTGAGAAGTTTGATCGAGGCCAGATTAGGAAGGTATTGATTTCGCGGTGCCAGTCCCGCGCAGACGGCCTGAAGGCCGGATAGACTCATCACCAATCTCACTCCGCGGAACAATGCTACCTCCCACTCCCTCCAGTTCCCAGAAACGAAAAGGCAAAAAAAAGGAGCTCTTACGCAGACAGTAAGACGGTATCTGGTGTAAAATGTCAGAGCATCGCCGAAGACCCATTCAAGAAGCTTCGCCAAAATTCATATGTCCCGTCTCCTGTGCGTGCTTCATGGCCCCAGCCTCGCCAGTCAATGTAACCCCACAGTCATTGCACATGAGCTGAAACCCGGCGGTGTCCGTGAAGTAATGCTTTTCTTGCAGTTTCTGGCACAGGGCGATGGCTTGCGGAAGGGCTTCATCCGCTAACGGCTGCACAAATTGCTTGACGTCGAATTCTGGCGGTTGGCCCTGCACGCTCAGAGCGATTGTATCGTAGTGTATGCCAGAGTATACGATGAAGCAGCGGCTTTGCGCCTGTTCATTGTACCTGTCCACTCGCAAGCTTTGCACGTCTATGCTGCAGATCTCGACGTCGAAGTGCTGACTGAGGATATCGAGCTCGATTTGGCCGCCCCAAGCATCTTCTGTCTGGATCCAACGGCAGTAAGCGTCGGGCTCCTTGTTATCGAGAACGGCCTTGGTGTATTTCTCCGGATTTGCTTGAATGTACTGGGCGATAATCGACCGAAGTTCGGTTACCGCATCCACATCCGACAAAACGGCGCTCGCCACAGCTCTGAAGAGGCAGGAATTGTCATCTGGCATTATCCTTAATACCAAGGTGCCTTGCAGATCCGGACACCAAATCTCGGGAGGATCCGCCATTTCTGCGTTCTGCTTCCGTGATAGCGAGAGGGGCGCTGCGGAGGGCTCCTGCGCTCTCGAAGGTGCATGAGAAGGATCTGCTAAATGGGGAGCCGCTCTACCGCGATCCGTCGAAGGTCGAGCTGTCCGCATGGCGCTCTTTGCTGCATCGCTGGGCGTTGGTTGCGTCAAACTCGTTTGGCCGGATGACTTGACTTCATGGACAATGAGCTGTTCCCCGTTCAATTTGACATCAAGTGCCGACAGCAGCTTGGTGGCCGGTTCCTCATCGAGTGAAAGCGGTTTTGGCGGATACCCATACTTGACCTCAAAGGAGGATAGTGATGTTTCGGTCTCGATTGTTTTCCGCAGTGTGTCAATGGTGGCAGAGTCATCGAGAGTAACTGTGGAGGATTTGCCCGAGGGGCCCCGTATTCGGATCCTCATCTTATCTTGCGAGTGGGAGGAGGTCGCAGAGAATGAATCAAGCCGGATCCGAATGTTTCAAAGATATGTAATCTTGCCACGCGGAAGCATGTGGTCATAGATGGAAGGGATGAAGCGATAGATGGTGAGATTTGCGCCTGCTCTGGCTCCTTGTAATACGTGGCTTCGGCTTGCCCAAACGATAGATTGCAAACGCATAGATCACTCGTGCTATTTCGTACTCACCCTACCTGTCCACATGGACATTTTTGAAGTGGTGTTGAACGCACGAATGAGTTCGATTGTCTAATCAGCCCGGTTCCGGCTTAACCCCAGATTTCCCGACTCGGCCCTCGACGCGACTCGACGACCAGGACGCGTTCTCCGAACTCACTTGATTCGGAGACTTGGGTTTGTCTGTCTACAGCACCCACTGCTGATAATGTAACATAGGAGGAAGTGGTAGTGCTGAATTGAAGTGAGCGTATTAAGAGGTCTCAGCGACAGACACGCTCGCCAAGACATTCCCCTTCAGGTTTTGGAGACGCAGCTTTCCATGGGCCTCACTGTGTCCCCGCCGTCGCATGTCGCATCTTCCGTGAAACGCGCCATCAAACTCGGACATCGACAAGGCTCTCCATGTCATTGCCTGCGCAACTCCCTCACCTCGTCTCCTTACGCATAGAACCGTCGCCGTAGTCGCGCTGAGAAAATGGCCGATTCCGAGACCGCAGATGCTAAAGCATCGGAGCCCGTCCAGTCCATCGAAGTCGAGCCTGCCGCGAAGAATGAAGACGCAGCCGACTCAAAAGAGGAGGGCGCCGCGGACGAAAACGCCGAAGACGACGCCGAAGCCGACGAAGACGATGCGCCGGGAGAAGAAGGGGACGGCCGTCCTGTTTCTCGCGACCAATACAAAGCCCTCAAGAGCATTACGGACACCTTGACGAACCATAAAATTCAGGTCAAAAATGAGTCCGTAGAGTCCATTGAACGAACCGCAGTATGCAAAGACTAATGCGCATCACAGGGACTATTTTCCTTCGCAACTGTTCAAGCGCATACCGAATCGAAGAGTCCTGCCAGATTACCACGAAATCATCAAAGATCCCGTGGCCATCAGTACTCTCAAGCAGAAGATCCAGAGGAAGCAATACACAGGCATTCCCGAGTTCGTCCGGGACTTCGCCATGATCGTCCACAACGCTCAAGTCTACAATCGACCCAACTCTGGCCCGGTGCGCGACGTTTTCTTGCTGCAAACCGTCTTCAAAGACGAGTTGAAGAAGCTGGTAGACGAAGGATTGATCAAGGAAGAGGAAACCGTCTTTCCAGATCTCGGAGAGATACCTGACGCGACTCCTGAGCCCACTCCCGTCTCGGAGGATGAGGAGGATAATGACGACGAGGACGAGGAAGACGAGGATGATGACGGCGCCGACGACGACTCAGAAGATGGCAGGCGAAAGAGACGCCGAAGAGGTGGCCGAACCAGTATTTCTGGACGCAAAGGCCGCGATGACGATGACAAAGCCGGCGAACCGAAGCGGCGAGGACGGCCTCCCAAGGTCGACACACCTATGGAAGCCCGAATCAAAGCCATCCTTAAAGGTCTTCGCAAGCCCAAGGACAAGGCTGGTAACTTGAAAATCCGGCACTTTGAGCGGCTACCGGACAAGCAGGAGTACCCGAGTTATTTCGCTGAGATCAAAGACCCGATTGCCCTGGACATGATCAAGAAGAAGGCCAAGCGGAAGAAGTACCAATCCATCGAGCACTTCATGAAGGATATTGATCTTCTCTTCAACAATGCAAAGCAGTTCAACGAGGATGGTAGTGAGATCTATCGGGATGCTGCGGACCTGCATGCAGAAGCACAGAAATTGGCCGAAGTCGAGAAAGCCAAACCCGACGACGAGTACCTTATGGAGGACGGGCGGAGACCCTTACCAAATGGTATCCTCCACAAGAATGAGCTCTGGCGGGTCGGTGACTGGGTTCATCTCCAGAACCAAAATGATGTGACCAAACCGATTGTCGCTCAGATATACCGAACCTGGGAGGACACTGAGGGACAGAAATGGATCAATGCTTGTTGGTACTATCGACCTGAGCAGACGGTGCATCAGTACGAGAAGCACTTCTGGCCGAATGAAGTGGTCAAGACAGGACAGTATCGGGACCACCAGATCGACGAGGTCCTCGACCGTTGCTTTGTCATGTTCTTCACAAGATACACTCGGGGCAGACCTCGTAACATCAGCACAACCACCGAGGTCTACGTCTGCGAAGCTCGATACAACGAAGAAAAGCACAGATTCAACAAGATCAAAACCTGGGCTAGCTGTTTACCCGACGAGGTTCGGGACAAGGACTATGAAATGGACTTGTTTGACACTCCCCGAAAGATTAAGAAAGTGCCCAGTCCACTCAAGCACTTGTTGAAGGACGATACGAAGGATTCGGGTCCGCTTCCCACACCACAATGGGGTCATCCAAACGCGCCACCTATAGTCGGAGGAATTCATAAACAACCTCGTGATGAAAATGTAGGTCTCTGTCCTATCTGCGACGTTCACTGGATTTTACTGCTTGGGCTGCCCACACAAAGACCTGTCGCTAACCTTTATGCAAACAGCAATCACCACCACCTGAACCAACTCCTCCACCACCTCCTACACCACCACCGCCAGTTGTAAGACAACCATCTATGAGCACTGTCACAAGCATGGCGCCACGTCCCGTGGTGAATGGCGCAAGCCACACACCGACATTGCAGCCTCAACTCACACGTCCGTCACCATCATTGACCCCGAACCCATATCAACACCAGTCAATCTCCCCTGCTCCGCAGTACGGCAGACAGAACTCATTCGCACAGTCACAAACCACATACCGTGCCAACATTGCGCCTTCGACGCCAGCCATCCAGCAGAACCATCATTCTTATACCACGCATCAACCAATCCACCCTCAACCAAGCCTGACTCCAGCCCACCAAGGAAATTACACCTCATCGGCCACTCCATCTCATTCGCAAGCGGCCTTCAGCCGGCCCTTGTATCAACAGCAAACCTCAACCACAGCGCCCGCCTCTCACCCACACCCGGCCTACCCTACAGCGACCCCCGCGGCCTCGAGCACGTACCCGGACCATCGCGCCGCCGCCGAAGTTTTCGTGCTCTCTGACACAGCTAATGCTTCCATTCCAAAACACATCCGCGACAAGTTCCCGCAGGACGATCAGGGCCGGGTCTTGTTCTTTGCAAAGCCGCCCGTCATGCATGACATGACCGTGCGGGGCAAGGAAGGCCAAGTGTTGAAGCACACGGAGAAATACCTCAGAGCGAAAGAAGAGAGGGAGCAGAGGAAACGCGCGCGAGACCTAGAGAAAACACAGGCCCAAGCTGCCAAGAGGGTCAGGGTGTGAAAAGAAGGTGGTTTTATTATTATTATTATGATTGGACTAGAGGTTGGTCTGCAACAGGACTGCAGCTTGAGTCGAACGGACAACAGTCTTTAATGGAGATGCCTTTATTTCACATGATCTGTATCCTATCCAGGCTCGCCGCGCAACAGCTGCGGGATACTCGATGGCTAAAGCTACAGTAGCGGCATGGGTTAGAAGTCTCAGTCTTTTTAGATCCAGAGGAAGTTCGAGCCAATTCAATTATACGAGACTTGATCACGTACGAGAATCAAGTATGGGAAATTGGGCTCGAAAAGGATAATGACGAGTTATATTGGTAGGCAGTCGAAAGGACAGAGAAGACTAGATCCTCTGAGCACCCTTCTTCTGTTCACACGTTCGTCACCTCTGCCTCACTCACTTGCTACCACAGGACCACACTACGCGTATAGAATGCACGGCTCGACATCTCGGTGCGGGCATGTTCTTCTACTGTTCAATTACAGTAGCCACGATACTACCGACTGGATTAATTGGGTGTGGCACTTGACTTCTCTCCTCGCTTACAGAAATACAGTGAATACATAAAGTAGGCGGCCCGAGGATGGTTGGTGGACACGCCTCGAAACCACACGACCATTCAGATCCAGTTCCGTATCGGTAATGTGTCTCACTTTTCTCGCTCTGCCAACCAAAGGCGCCATTTTGGAGCGGCTCTTCGTCGCCAGCTCTTCCCGTAAATGTACGTCGGCACTGCAGCGACCATGGAGCAGAGGACACAGAGCCCGAAGAACAAGAAGGTGTAGCCGTACCCTGCGGCGTTGATGAAGGGTTGGACCGAGTACGAGATCGCAAAGTTGATGCACGACGAGCAGATTGCCAATACGACAACAAGTTCGCCAGCGATCTGAAAGACTCACGTGTTAGTGATTTTCTTCTGCTACGAGACGTCAGGGCGGAGAGGGACTTACTCCGGGAAAACACTCCATGGCGTAGGCCGTGGCGATCGAGCATGCCGACACTTGGTGGGCAATCATGGCGCCGACTCCGAAGGCTATCGTCATCCAGTGCATGCCGAACTCTGCTCCCCAGCCATAGAGCTGATAACCGACAGCGGCGTAGATGAATGAAAGGCTCAACGTCCACAGCCGCATTTCTGGCTCTTTGATTCCCTGGTTTCGTCGGGCAAGGAAGATGACTACATGGTCACTGAGCACGCCGGTCGCCCAACCGACAAAATTCCCCACCAGGGCGGCGAGGAAGACCAAGCCGGTAGAGGTGGTCGACCAGTTGTAGGGAGGCTCAGTCAGAATCTCCGAGATCGTGTTGAAGCTGACAATTCCGGCAGTGCAGCCAAACGCGAAGATGACTCCAGCGATGACAATGTTGGGGAACGTGAACAGCAGGAAAGGCCGTCGGAAGTACTGCCAATAGGTGGTCTGATCTTGCGGATAGTATACCCAGAGCCTGAGCTTCTGGATGTATGACCGCTTCGGAAAGTAGGACGCCAACTCGCTCTCTGATGTGGTTTCGCTCGGGCTCTGGGCGTTGACTGAGGTGTCTGTGGTGTCCTTGAGATCATCAGATTTGACGATCTGTGTCTGTGTCACGGAATGCAGTCCTGTAGTTCGGCTGAACAAGAATCTGGGGAACAGAGTCTCCTCAAAGGTGAAAAAAAGCAGCGCCAGAACACCGCCATCAATGATTGCGACGATGTACTGGGACCATCTCCAGCCAGGGCCATCTGCGATACTGCCGCCGGTGATGAGGCCTAGGATGGAACCAAGCTGTTGACCAAAAAGGTAGAACGACAGCATTCTGCCGCGTTGGTGGGTGAAGAACATGTCGAACACACTCAATTGAATGACAGCTTGGTACGCTGCGGTTCCCACTCCATTCAGGACCATAGCTAGCATCCAGGAGGCGGTTCCGTGGAATTTGCCCAGCCAGATGCCAGCACACATGCAGATGACCGTGGACGCAAGAAAGACAGGCCTTCTGCCAATCTTCATAGCGGTCGGGATCCAAAAAATGTTGACGAAGCCGAGGAGCAGGTAATTGAGCGCGCTTCCACCGTTCATGTTGGTCAAAGACACATTGGTTTCCTCGGAGACGGTAGTCCAGGCAGCTCCCAGAGTGTTCTCCCCATAGGAGAATGCGCACGCATACAATGCCAACAAAAATAGCTGATAGTACTTCTGAAACCGATGCCAACGTAAGGGGTCAGCACCGGCAGCTGTCGGCGGCGGTATAAGAACAATATCACTTGTCCCCTTTGCGTGAGCTGTTTCAAGACTGTGGTCGACTGTGGTCAAAGTCAGAAGGAGAGCAGCGTTGTATTGAAGTGTTCAGTTTT
The DNA here is from genome assembly GCA_016109575.1 of Phialophora chinensis. Classification (NCBI taxonomy): domain Eukaryota; kingdom Fungi; phylum Ascomycota; class Eurotiomycetes; order Chaetothyriales; family Herpotrichiellaceae; genus Phialophora; species Phialophora chinensis. The sequence continues at coordinate 1,507,106 of JADWPU010000005.1, read as the reverse complement.
CACATACCATCAATCAATCGCTCAGTGCCGGGGACGTCCAGCTCGAACATGTCTTCTGCCATTGTCAACGGTTTCGACGAGGATGTTCTGTGACTGCGACCAAGTTCTGTGGAATCGGCAGAGGGAAGGCATTTTGTACACATCTTTGAGTGCCTTGGTCCTATACCAAATGCGGGGGAGTCGCCGTTGGGACCGATTGTCAAGGGCCTCCACTTGATGCCGTCGCTGTCAATGAAGGTCCAGGCGGTCCAATGAAAAGAGACCGGCACTGTCTAGTGAAGCTTGTTCGATGATAAGCGCCACAACCGGGCGCATGATCCGTCCAGGATTTGTCGGTTGCAGCGCCGGAGAACTGCGTCCTACTTCGAACCCAGTAGAACAGGGCAGACTCCACCTTGATACTGGTAATCAAGTGTGCGCCGCATTGTCACCCCACAGCAGCAAATCGCTTGGACCTGCAGCGCCAAACCCAGAGAACGATAATCTGTCGGTTGTATGGCCTTTTGAGGGCGCCCTCAAGAGATGTGAGGTGATGATCGCCCGGCAAGCGTCCGATAGACCGGATGCAGAGCCAGATGGGAGGCGTGGAGCCTTCGGCGATATACACAATGGGTCGATCTGGACTAAAGCTTAGGCCAGCGACATGTTCCCGCAGAACGGAGCGACGAAGCGGTTCCAGTCATTCTGCTCAATATCACATTCGTGATGCGGCATGTAGTCCAATTCTCGTGCCTGCCATACATTTTCGATGACCGACCGCGCCTTTGTTGCATTGACCACCGAGCCCGAGAGCTTGTCCAAGACAGTAAGGATAAATGGTCTCGCGTGTTTAGGAGCACCGTTGCAGTCCAGATCCCATTGGAGATCCTGACTTGGATCAAGTTCGACAGCGGCGATGAATAGCGGCCAACTGATCCCTGAAAGTATGTCCGAGTCTAGAAGAAACGGCGACGAGGCGAAGGATGCTGGGTATCTGTGCAATCACCCAAGAAGTCGATGGCCCGGCTCCGTTCAGCACACACTGAAGATACAGCTCCGCGGCCAGCCTTTTGAGTTCCGCGGCTTGTCCCAGTATACTCACGTCGATTTCCCCTACTTGTTGCTCCAGATTTGCCAGCCGGTACTCCAGAGAGGCGGCTTCAGCTTGAAACTGAAGACTGCATCGACTCGTCAGATCTTGACGCCCAAGCTCCGTGATTCTGCTCAGAATCGATACGAGTTCCGGAGAGCAGCCGAGCCAAGGATCACAATCTGAGCTTTCCGATGTCCAAAAGTCGCTTCCAAAGACAGGATCCTCGCCGCACGCTGTTCGGCCCATGACGTCTTGAAAAGCGAAGAAGCGCTCACAGAAATGGCTGAGTTGGCGTTCTGCAGGACCATTCGATCGCGTAGTCAGACCTTGTCGGCGAATGCGGATCAGGTCTCGGGCTCCCTTCAAATGTATAACCCATCGTCGGTCACATTCATTGATAATCTCGAACCAGCAGAGCAAGAGCATGACAGTCAAAGTCTCTGGATCGTTTGCAACTGTCCAGAGATCGCCGGTTCTGAGCTTGACCTGAAGAGCTTGGAGAGCGCTATGGCTCCGTTGAAGTGCCATCCTTTTGTATGTATGATCGCTTCGTGCACGATGACATGCTGCCAGAGCTAGGATTGAGTCCATGGCTAGAGTCGACGTGGTAACAGCAAATGGAATGAGCAAGGAGGCGAGCGGGGATTGTGAAATCGAACTCGCTACAGTAAGCGGGCAGACCCTTTCCACGTAGTAGGAAAGTAAGAGAGATCTCTCCCGTTGTTCTCCTATCGAGAGCAAAGCTGGTGGTGACAAGACGGGAATATTGAGCGGCGCAATATTTTCCGTCACCAACCAAGGACTGAGCGACGACCTGCTGATAGTGTCTTCGACTTGTGATTCATCTGGGGTTGTAATTATCGGCGACGTGGCTGGCACGTGCATTCTCGACAGGGTGCCATATGCCAGAGCCTCGAGATGTGCCATGAAGCCAATATCGAGGTTCAAGAAGCTGTATGGGTGTATCTCTGGGAGGGCACACCATGTTGCAACACCATCGGTGGAGCTGGGACTTAGCTGGCATGATGCTCCTTTGAATGGGTCTTTCGACCAAACACCAGCCCGACCGAAAGTGAGTCCTTTCGAGAGGAACTCAGTCTCCCATTTGAGGGCGGTTGTCTTGTTGCATTCGAACCCGCGGGCCTGGCATTGGGAGCAGACGGGCCTCAACTCGTCGCATTTGATTTTGCGCTTCCGACACGTTTGACATCCTGTTCTCGTGCGCCGCTTAACGGGGCGAGCGGTGGATTTCCTGGGTCGGGGCATTGGCGAAGGACATGCTGAGCAAACGTGCTAGACCTTGCTTGTGTAGGAGGAAGGGCGAGATCGAGACTCGGTAGTGGCGGAGGGGCGATGTGGAGAGTCCACGAGAGTCTCAATGAGACTCTCGCTTGGACCTTCTCTCCCGCTTTCCTTCGTTCATCTCTGAGCTCCATCGCGTCCATTTCCGACAGCAATGCATGCTGGCTTTGACAAGCCTGTCCCTTCAAATGGGGGAGTGCGCATGGCCTCTGTAAGGTCCTGCGCTCGGTATTGTTCTCTTCTCTTTTCCCTGTGCAGTGTTTGCTAACATGGCCTCCCCTCTCTCACACGACTCCAAAATCCTCATAGTGGGCGCAGGCACCTGGGGCTGTAGTACGGCCCTTCACCTGGCTCGACGTGGCTATGCGTCCATCACCGTTCTTGATCCGTATCCTGTCCCCTCTCCAATCTCTGCAGGCAATGACTTGAACAAAATCCTCGAGCTCGGTTCGTTCGCAGGCGACGACGAGGATGAGCGATACGTGTCCAACAAACTCCTTGAAGCAGCTACGGACGGCTGGCTGAACGACCCCGTCTTCAAACCCTACTTCCACGAGACCGGATGCATTATTGCCGCGACTTCGGAGGAAGCGAGGGCTCATATGAACTCGCGTGACGGGCCGAGCGAGTCCGATGGATGGCTTCCTCTGAGAACCAGGGAAGACTTCATTGCCACAATGCCCAAGGGAGTCCTGACGGGTGACTTCCCCGGTTGGCAGGGCTGGTGGAAGAAAACCGGCGCAGGCTGGGTACACGCCCGTAAGAGCATGGAAAGCGCTGCTCGAGAAGCTGCACGGCTGGGCGTGGATTTCGTGACGGGCGAACAGGTTGGCAGAGTCACAGGTCTGATCTACGAGCTCTCCGACGTCAAAGGAGCACTGACTGCAGATGGCAAGTCACATTATGCGGATCGCACCATCCTGTGCGCAGGCGCCAACGCCGCAGCGCTTTTCGACCTGCAAGACCAACTCCGCCCTACAGCCTGGACACTAGCACATATCAAAATGACACCGGAGGAAGCCAAGATCTACAAGGACCTCCCCGTGCTTTTCAACATCGAACGTGGCTTCTTCATGGAACCGGACGCGGACAATCATGAGCTCAAGATGTGTGACGAGCATCCAGGATACTGCAACTGGACTCTCGATGGGAGCACGCCATTTGCGAAGCATCAAATACCTCTCGAGAGCGAGGCTCGTTGCCGTGCCTTCTTGCGCGAAATCATGCCCCATCTTGCCGACCGCCCGTTCAGCTTTGCACGCATTTGCTGGTGCGCAGACACCCCAAACCGTGCCTTTCTCATCTCTTCACACCCTAGTTACCCCTCTTTAGTGCTCGGTGTTGGGGGCAGTGGCCATGGGTTCTGTCATATCCCCGCGATAGGAGGCTTCATTGCCGATGCGATGGAAGAGAAATTGGAAGCGCGGTTGAAGCAGAGCTTTAGATGGAGGCCCGAGACAGCGGTTGGGCGAGATTGGAAAGGTTTACAGGGCAGATTCGGACCTGAAGGCGCGAATCGAGTAATGGATTTTCAGGATATCAAAGAGGATGAGTGGACGAGGATTCAAAGTCCCGCAAAAGAGCGTGGTTCAAGACTGTAAGAGTATAGGATTCCTGCCATGGAGATGTGCTCTCTACAAGCCAGCTCACGACGTCTGTCCTAGGTTCGCTTCACTTCTCCGGCCTGGCATCGAGCCGCTAGGATCTTGTCCTGGCAAGGATGGGTAGTCGTGACTTCAAGACAAAAATCACATCCGAGCCGAGTTGATCGAAATCGCAAAGGCTTCCCTCTGCCCAGCTACACTGCAATATACAATGAACCAAAGCGTGACTTCGGGTGACACAGCATTCCGTGGAGCTATCGTTCTGCCTCATTCCTCTTGCCACTTCTGTTGCTCTCCCGTCAACGGTCCTTGCCTCTCACGTTCAAGGTTCGGCTCTTGCGCGAGGATGAGAATGAGAATGAGAATCTACGACTGTCATGGTGTCTGAGTACTGTGCATTGCACATACTTACTGTATGGTCAGTCGGTCTGTCTGTCGGTTGGTCGGTTGATCAGCCTCTGGGACTAAAATCAGCGACTCGTTCAACATTTCCGAGTATACTAACTCCTCCTAAGCCGACGTTACGTCCAAGAAGGGGAGAGCCGCCCCCTAGCACCCGTCGATTGCCTGCTTCTTGGTACGTCGCCGCAGCATCTTTGCCACGTACTCATCCTCGTGCCGTTAGCTGGCAAGCATATGCATTCTTCACTACGTGACGAATCGCGAGACGGCAGGACAGCAACTTGGACTACGATATAAAATGCAAGCTCGGCAAACGTAGGAAATGGCCTTACCGAACGCAGTAACAGGCATCGCGACCATAGTAGGGCGATCGGACAAGGCGTCTCCCCGGGTGTACCATGCATAGATGCTCCTTGCGCATTGAACTCATTCACCTTTGTTGGTTGCTGTGAGTTGTCTGAAGACAAGTAGTCGGTTAGCACCATTGGGAGGCTTTGGCCGACTGCCTGGGTGATGATCTGAGCTGTTTGTCCCCATCAGAACTTAAAGCATCGTCACACTCATTGTGACCAGATATCCCAAATTTGATCATATGCGACATAATGGAACTCGCCAATGCTCGTGCCTGATCCGTACACTCTACCCTTGCTCTTGGTGCAGGAGAGATGTCGCGGCGTTCTGGTCCACTGCTACTATCCCCTTCCTGAGGAGAGTGGAAGCTGCGGCCCGGGCGTCTGAATCGACTCTGTCTAATGGCAGCCATAGTGTTTGCAGGTTGCGAGAACCGGCCGGCCCAGCGATGGTGCCTCCTAGCAATGTTGCCTGCATTTAACCATGGTGAACTTGGATTGAAGTATTTGACCTTGCTAGGGAATAGCGTGCTGCAACTCGACTTGGTTTCCATGGAGAATCATGACCTTGACAACAAGGGGATCAAAAGAGAGTGCCGCTGGCCTGTCGGAAGCGTCGAGTGACGCGGTCACTCGGGAACGACGCGTCGTCCACCGAGACGCAGGTAGGAAACAAATCGCAGCTGCGAGCACCAAACCCGGAGGGTTGGCGCAAGATGCCATGTCATGCCCACTAGAATCCCAAAGATGCCTAGAAAAGGTCGAGTGTCTTCTTCTCCCACCGATCTTTCTGCCATTCTTTTGTTTTGTAGTCGTCCGTTGAGATCCCACCATAGGATCGTTGTGTCGGATGCATGTAGTACACAAAACCAGACGACGGACCCTTTGGAATGCCACATAGGTTGTAGCACGCCAACTCCACCAGTCCAACACGCTTGTACATCGTGTGGCTGCTGTCCACCTTATCCACCAACAGGCCGTAAACAAAGCGTGAACCGGTGCGTTGCTTACTGATTTGGAGGACGTACAGCTCTTTCCATATTTTGTCGAGCTGGCGAGGCTTCACCAGGTAGTAGTAAAACTCATCGGATTCCGGATAGTCCAAAAACACATCTTTGATGAATCGTCCTCTCGGTCCGTCAGCCTTTGGCGATAATTTGACCTTGGACACCCACAGTGGCCGGCAGTATCCTTCCACCTCAACAGAAGAACCTTCTAATGTGTCAAGGTAGGGGCTGGCACTGGAGTGGCGCAATTTGCAGCACACAATTCGTGGCCCATATTCATTTTGCCAGTGGTTCAGTTCGGAGACCATGTCTTGAGAAGCTCCACGCTTGGCGAAGTAGAAAAGGTCGTCGTCGATGTGGACGGGTCCGTCGACTGAGGCCCAGCTCCACCTTGGGGCCCGGTAGAGTGATAACGGCTGGAGCGTCTGAGCTGCGAGCGACAGCTTGGCTTTGATGGCAATGTAGCCACTGAATCCGTGCAACGGCTTTGTCTTCTCTTCAGGGGCCACTCTCTTCCATGTAAGGCCCCTGAAAAAGTCCCACTCCCAGAGACCGGCGAGATATTGTCCCATTTCTTGATGGGCAAACTTTTCCGCTAGCCCAGCTACCGCTGCTAATTTATCAGAGGGTCGAGATAAGAAACGACTGGTGTACTCTGAAACGCAATTATACCAGATCTCTGCCGCGAAATCCGAGTCGAAGTAAGGCTTGTAGGAGGTTGGGTCTGAAGATCTGCTGCGCCAGTACGCATCGTACTCGTCCCTGTCGATGAAGTAACCAGCTTTCTGACAACCAAGTCGAAACTCATCGTGAGATCGAGACGAGCTGTGCACATAGCCTTCCGCCCACTCACTCTCTCTACAGAACCACAACAACTGATCTCGGGTAACTTGTACTAGCCTCGAAGTTACCAATCGTTCTTGCAGAGTCCACGCGCGCTTGTTGATTGCAGCATTAACGTTCAGATGGAAATCACCTCTGAGCGTCTCTCGTAAGCAGTAATACTCACAACCCGAACCAGGAAGAGGTGGCGACACTGGATGACTACGAAGGTGTAAAAAGCCATCGTGGCAGCTAACAGCATCAGCAATCGCAAGCGTGAAGATGGCATTGTTGTAGTAATGGGCCATATTGCGGGCCTCGCGCATCCAGTCATCTTGATCATGCTGCATGATACAAAAGCCGTCGATCCAGATATAGCCATATCCCAGCCGTCTCGTAAGTACCACCGCGTCCTGGAAGGTTTTGGGCAACAGGGCAAAGTCGATGCCCACTGAGATGCGTTCCGCAATGTTGTCCCGGGTGGTGGAGAAAGCATCGTCTACCAAGCCCCAGCAGTGACTGAGAGCGACGTACTTCCCAATTGCTCCGTCGTGCTCTGTCAGCAAGATTTTGTGGCCGTCACGAACATCGAGGAGTCGCCTCGGCAAAGGTCGAGCTTCCTGCGCTTTGCAGAACTTATGGTGAGTGCAGGCTTTGAGCCAGTCTCGGACCAGACTGACGGTTGCATCAGAAAGAGGATTATGAGCCACGAGGCGAGGGAAGTGCCCAGGGTACAAGTGAATGTCCTCGTCTTCGGGATGACCTTCCTCATATTCTCCTCTGCGGTCAACAAGCCCTTGACTTGGGGAATCGGTTGTACGTGGCGACCTGCAAAGATCATATTTCAGGATTGTTGCCTCTTCATTGATTTTGAGCTCAACCTGCGTCGGACGTCCAGTCCCCCAAACTTGCTGAGGGTCCTCGCATTTGCTCACCCACAGCGACAACAGGATACCAGGATCGTTTTCAGCACGATCATCAAGATCAGCAATTCGTCGAGTGAGGAAAAAACACAGCGCACATCGTGAATCGGCCGATTGACAGGAATCTTCTAGTTTGCGAGAGTAGATGCACTGCCGAAGCGAAGACTCTTGTTCTTGCACAGTGACGAGCTTGCAGTAGTCGCAGAGGACGTTTAGTCGTGAAGCCGCAAGGTTGGCCGTCCTAAGACGAACTGATCGTCTAAGGGGTATGTCGCGTGCTTTCAGATTATGCCGCTTGCGCTTTGACTTCATTCTCTCAAAGCCTGGTTTGTCACTGGATTTGGGAGAGCTGCGAGAGCGGCGAGGACGGCGCGTAACGGTAGTAGTCATGGACTGTATCACGTGATAAATGCTTTTGGAGATTTGCCTGAGCCGCAAAGCCGTTTGACAATCTCATCTTCAACTCTACCTTCTCGCGTTTCTTTTATGCCAATAAATTAAGAGAATCTTTGCCCACCATCCCATCAGTCGCGCCTGCAGAATCTGTGTTCGAGTAAGAGATGGACAGCCGCCTCAATGGACATGAAGATGTCTACATAATCTACTTTGATGCTTCGAAGCACTTCAACGCCATATCCTTTCAACTCGTAGATCGCTTCGTCCATCTGTCATCAGCCTCGAAGCAACATCTGAACGAAGAACAATGCGCCATCATAGGTCTGTAAGGCGCATGCCGTGGTATTACTCTGTGCGGAACATTCGGGCGGTAAAAGATACAACCAGTGGTCTGAAATGCGGACAGGCGCAAATTCGATCCGCTTTCACTTCTCACTTCTATTGTCCTACACGGCCTCCCTCGTGACCTGAGGCACCTCCTAATCCACTGGGAATTTAGCTATATAGTTGACATCAAGGTCAAAGGGCATGTCATGAGTATACAGCAACCCAAGAAACGTCTTACAGGACCAGCAGAACATGTCGAGTCCATACTGCGGATACATCGTCCGGACCCTATCTCACCTGTAGCTCTGCATTGCACACCAGCAGAGTGCCAGTCCTGGACGAGAAAAGGCCACTGTAACGGTTTGACGGCGAGCCAAAACGCACCTCAGCATCTAGCACTCCTCCAACGCTGGGCTGGCCGGTTGCTAGCTGCCCTTTTCGCTGCTGAAATGGGTTGAAGACTGTGTGCAGAATATTTTTTGCTGCAAGATTCTCATAACATTCGCGAGGCTGCCCTGGTTGAGTCGTCACTAGTACCAGGTGAGTGAAGGTTAACATCCTTGGCAGCTCGATGGCCGCGTGAGCGAAGAGAGACACCACTATGTCAACCTTGTTTCTTCAAAAGATACGAGGCTTCTGCGCTTCGCTGCCGATCTCAATCCATTCCTTTTGTTCAACTGCGCTTTGTTCCTCGCCGTCATCAACCATCTCTCCAACACAATCCAAACATTCAAGATGCCTCGTAGACTTCGGGGTCGTGCCGCAGAGGCCGGCGAAGAGGGAAATAAAGAAGACACTGGACGACCAGTGAGACAAACACGAGTCCCGGATCGATTTGGGCAGAGCCAGGTAACTTCGAGCGACATCCCTGAACCTCGAAAATGCCATCGGCTCGGGCGACCCAACGACAATCCCTACCTACCCCAACGTCATCAAGGCAGCGACAATTGTAGGACCTCCGAAGATGCCTCGGATTCCGATCTTGAAAGACCGCGTCGTCCATGTACGAGCCGCCAACGCCGTGCTCCTACCCAACAGACCACTGCAACGGACAAATGTCGAGCAGCGAAATCTCCCAGCCCTGCCTCCGAGTCCTCGTATGGTGAAGCGCCTGCAGATGAGGTCCTTTCCTTCCTGATGCAAGTCGGCCCTGGCACTCTACCTGCCGATTTCGACATACGCTCATTCCTCGCGGACGCACCGAAGAAGAGAGTCAAGAAGCACTCTCCGCCACCGTCCAACGTTGAGCCTATGCCTCCTAACCTGTTGGAGCTCGCAAAAGAACCTGTTCCTACCACTTTCGAACACCCCCATGACCAAATATGGACGGCTGGATTAGTATGGCTCCACCATTCCTTGCAAAGAGGCAGGATCAAGCGCAAAATTCGCAAGACGCACTCCGAACCCGCCAAGAATTGGTGTATCTGCCGCGGAGGCGACATGAAAGGACGGTCCGGTTCAATCCGATGCGAGGATCCAACATGCTCGATTGTATGGTATCACTGGGAATGCTTGAGCGATTTGGAGCGGGTGATTGCAAAGAAGCACAAGCTCTGGGCTTGTCTGCGTTGTCTGTTGCAAAGAGCACTCCAGTACTTCACGCATTTCCCTCAATCATGGCTAAAGGGCGTCACAGGGCTAGAGAATCCCGCCATCACCAAAGGGCTGCAGAAGATTGTGGACGACATCAAACTTACCGTGGAACGTTGGAAGATGCAACAGATAGACTCTGATTCCGACTATTGTCCCGAAGTCGATGTCAACAACCCGCGCTCCATTGTGGCCGGTGCCCCTCGAGTCTATGTGCCAGATGGGAGGTGGTCTCAGGCTCGTTCTGTTTCCCCTCAACCCCATTACAGCGATGGCTCGAATCATCTTTTCGAGCGCCTCCAACGATGCTGAGGGCCAAGGTGAAGGTAACACAGCTGTCGATCCGGGCGCCGGCGATGATGGTGCCCGTCCTTAGGACGGCAGGCTGGGATGCGGGCGATAAAGAGCCTTCAACGATACTCATGGGAGCATCTTGACGGGTCCTGTACGCGCGCTTTAATTCTGATTAATGAGCCTGCTTTTGGTGAAGCGGCTATATCTGGTCTGCCCCGAATGAGACTCATACACTTCTGCCCTCCTCTTGCTTGACAAGCCCCCAGCAGGAAGTCAACCACTGCTTGGAATGGCGGTACAGCAATGCTTTCCGCCCACATTTCCAGCTACTACTAGGCGGGGTGATCACGCCTAAGCGTAAGGAAGCGGCTGAACGCAAAGAGCCAATGGCCCGAGCTATGAATCTTGGTACTGTTCAGGCGGAAACCGAGGCAGATCTTCAAATCGATCGGATGACAGGGCTGCGTACGAACCCGTCGATGGCAATCAATGGAAAGACGTTGGATGTGCAGACCACCGTGAGGATCGATATGCGTTGATGTCAGGGATCTCCTTTCTCGCATGTTTGTGATTCCTCTCTGAAGTTCCGTTCACAGCTTGCAGCGACATTGGTCGATGGAGGTGACGGGCTTCTCTTTTACTGGGTGGGAGAAGAGCACGATAGCTCGAGAGATGGAGACGATGCCTGTGCATTTTCAACTTGTACCGCAATCTTTTGTCCCTGGTGTGTTAACACTGCCTCATCCTCGGTGTACTAGAGCACTCTGCCTTGACGCTGACAAGCTGCGGTGATGATCTCGGCAAAACTGCATCTCCAACCCCCGGCGAGAAGCCTTCAAACTTCAAGACAGGCTGAGCAGCTGTATTGTGACATCGTACCACCCGCCATACATCTCTATGATCTCCGAATCGACAGCAATATGTGCAGCGATATTGTGAATGGGCCACCTCCCAGCATCTCGATTTTATGCAGTATCATTGATAACGGATCTCATCGAAATGTAATACGCTGGCAGTTTTTGGTCCGTCATCTGGGGGTTTTCGTCCGCAACCAGCTTGTTGATACCAATCGCAGACCTACATGAGGTACCACGCATCGAAAGCTTGACTCACGGCTGACTAGATCTTCTCCTTCCCCTCTCTGCCCTTTCAGCAATACTATCGGCCGATATACTGATATCAGTGAGAGATAAACATGAGGTTTCCGAACAATGAGCTCACCCTTCGTGACGAGAAGGGATCAAAAGCAACCGACAAGAGCATACCATCCCGGTGGTCCCATCATTGAACTGAGACGACGGAATAGTAAAAGCACCCATATCGATATCGATAGCGCACTCCCACCATGTTGATCCTCATAGCAGGCGTGTCGGGCAACCTGGGCCGCCTCCTTGCCCGGCACAGTCTCGACCGAGGGCACCAAGTCCGCGGGTTCGGACGGTCGCCTTCAAAACTCCCGGCCTCGCTCCTGGAGAGGTTCGAGTCCTTTGTCGAATGCGACTTCTACGACGACCGCGTCGCCCTAGACAAGGCAGTGTCCGGAGCAGACGCCGTTATCTGCTCCTACGTCTCCCACGCCGAAGCCATTCTCGAGTCCCAATTGGCCCTCCTCAGGGCAGTAGAGCGGGCGGGCATCAAGATCTACCACGCCCATTCCTGGAACTCGGACTGGACCAAGGTCGGCTTCGAGGACTGGGAGCACTACGACGCGTACAAGTCGTTCCGCCGACACGTCGAGTTGACCTCGGCCATCAGACCGGTCTACGTCTTCACGGGCATTGTGGCCGAATTCGCATTCAGCGAGGTCGTCGGCATCGCTCATCTCAAGAAAGGAGAAGGAGAAGAAGAAGAAGGCGGCGAAACGGTCATGGCTCACTGGGGCACCGGCGACGCCAGATGGGATTTCACCTACTTTGACGATGCCGCTCGATTCAGCGTCGACCTGATCACCACGAACGAATCCGTGCTCAAGGGCGAGGGCGGCTTCTTCCGTATCCACTCGGCGGAAGCGAGCGCCAGAGACCTGGCGCGCGCGTATGAGAAGGTGAAAGGCGAGAAGGTCAAGCTCAAGTCGCTGGGAGACCTGGACTGGTTGAAGCGCCAGTATGAACGTGCAAAGACGACGACTGATCCCAGGAACTACTTCACCTATGGGAACTACTACATCCAGGCTGTGAACATTGAGGGCACGTGGAAACTGGAAAATCCAACAGTGGTGGGAGGGCCGGATGCGGTGGAGCGTCTGTTTGAGGCTCAAATCGACATTCCCAGGGAGTATCAGTGATGACTGGCGCCAGTTGAGAAACATACAGGACCCTGTACCCATCGCGTTGGTTGGAAACCAAAAGTGACGCCCAAGGTAGTGCAATATCATAGTGGAATGTGTCTTGCAGCCTTGCAGACTTCTCTCCAGCCTGGTTTGCTCCGTACTATCTACTGCATATCTCGACACGACAAGAATGGTCATCAATTCGACAGGCATCAACCAAGCGCCAAATACATATATGCAAGGAACATCGTCGAAGCGACAATCACCCCACGCGCCATGTATGTCAGTATACGTCTGTACGGGACATGAACATCAAATGTCAAATGCATGCATGTGTATCGTCAATCCAACCAACCAACCCGACGCGATCCAAGATAATCACCCATTTTATGCATGACCCCACAATGCAACGCGACGCAACCTAGTCGGGTGAATCATACAGTATAGTATGGTATAGCGTAATGTAGTGTATGTAGTATATCATAGCACAGCGCAGTATGCTCGCTCGCTCGCTCGCTCACCACAACGACCCAAGAAAGATTGATGTTAACTTTTTGAGGGGGATAAATCCCTCACGCCTCGATTGCGCGCGGCGTGCGTTATCAATCGTCAAAATTCTGCACCTGCCAACTCAGGATCATCATCCATAGAAACAGTACGGCGAGGATGATGCTCCAGGCGAAGCTGGCCTTCCAACAACTGCAGATGTTGCTCTGGGTCAGCCAAGCGAGGGTCTCGATGCTCACGCCGCGGAACTCCTGGTTGTTGACGTAGTTGTTGCAGTTGCCGTTGACGTTGCCGTCGCCGTATAGTTGGACGGCCGTCTCGATTAGCGTGGTCAGCCACAGAACGAACAGCACGAACGAGCCCAACAGGATGATGCCGGGGATGAGCATGCGGCGGGCGGCCAGAATGAGGATGATGATCAGGAAGACGATGGTCAGGGAGCCGGTGATTACGGCGAAGGTGAAGATCCTGTATCACACGGTGCCGTGTCAGTTACATGTGGTCTTGCGGTAGGGAGTGTGGATTGGGGGGGAGGCTGGCTAGAGGTGTAGAGGTGTAGAGGTTTGCTGGCTGGACCGTGCTGCACTGCACTGCACTGCGCGGCAAACATGTCCCGCCTCGTCTTCTCTATTTCGCTCCCTCCATGCGTACACGTACCAAGGTACTCCTAAGCGCATTTGATCCTGCACTGCGATGAACCACGCGTTGATGCCCAGGACTGTGGACGAGCCGGCCAGGACAATGAATATCCAGAGGTTGAGCTGGACTTCGGGCCAGATGTACCGTCGCCGCGTCTCGCGGGTTATGATTTCTGTGGCCATTGTTGGATTGTAGGTGGGTAGTTAGGTGTGTGGGGGGGAGCGCGACTCGCGCCGTGTTGCGATGCGGTTGCGCTTAAGAGCTGGTTTGTTTGTCCGATCGTTGGCAGGGTAGAGTATATAGGGCAGAGCTCTCTGTGTAGAAGGTGCGGATGCTGGTGGTGCGACGCGGGTGCTAGAATTTGGTCCGGTGCAGTGGCTTCGAGTTAAGACTTATGTTTGTTATACCCTGTCGTCCATGAAGAGCGGTCGCATGTCGGGTCCGTTTGCGCAGCTGGATGGATGACTGTAGCATGGATATCGCGACACGTCGAGTTGGGCTGCAAAGAGCTACGATAGGAGAGTCAAGGGTCAGGTGTCGGTAGGTACAGGTGCAGTGAGTGCAGATACCCGAGCAGCAAGATGTGGACGTCGTGGCGTGGTGTGGTGTGGTGTCGAGGTCGGTCAGGTTTGGGCAATGAGAGACAGCCACGACGCGGGCATCGTGTTGGTTGTTGAAATTATGATGCATGTGGACATGCAACCGCCGCCAGACCCGGTGGCTTGGGCAACCAGTTCGCAGCCCCGCAGGGTGGCGGGCAGGGTGTCAGCGTGGAGGGTACACAGCATGACGGGGTAAGTAAACAAACATTGCGCATGCAGAGAGAAGAGACACAATATACGGAGTAGATACAGTTTGTCCTCATGGCTGCGTTTAATGCTACAGTATTCCGCCGCTGGTCAAGGGCATAGATGGGCATGGACCTGCACTTGAAGAATGTCAGAGACGTGCGGCCCGCGATGCGGTATACCCTCTACTCGTCCTCTGGATAATCGCCCATACCGTATTCCAACAATGTCGCCGGCGCCCGTATAGAAAAGAGCCCTTCAATTGCTGAGCTCGTCGCGCGTGCTGCTTCTCATCCTGGGATCGATATGTCCTGGGGTACAGCACGTCAGCGTAGTCGGCGGGAGGTGACGGTGATGCACTAGGTAGATACCTCGCCTTCAACGTCACCACGACTCGTATCACGCACTCTGGACGATGCAGGCCGTCTGGAGGTTCTCCTCTCCACGAAGACCTCTTCCTGGTAGCCTCTGCTCCTCCGTGGTCTGGCGCTGGAGCTGGGCCTGTGGTGGACAATGTCCTCCTCGACGATGGTCCTTCTCCGGTTGAACACCACGCCGCCAAAGGTGACAATTGCGTAGATCAGGTAAACAATGAGTAGGAACCCCCCAACCGATCCCACCACGATGGCTGTGAGAACACCTGGCGACGGTCCGGAATTGAGTCCAAGGTAAGTTGTGGGGATGGCAAGAATTCCTGATTGTCGTTTGGTGAGAGCAGAGCCCGCGCCGGCAGCAAAGTCGAAGGCTTGGAAACTGTCCATGTCTGAAGGCAACACTAAAGGGTGAGAAGTAAATGTGTGGTGACTTTGCGGTCTGCCATTGTTGTTTTGGGGAACTACCGCCACAACAAACCGTCCCGGGCTGCTGGGGCGCCTCAGCCCTAAACCAACTGACCAAGACGGCATGGTTCTGGGCGGGCAGTCGACGTACCTTGGGGGGCCCCATGAAACTCGCTAGGCACCTGACAAGGCGCCTATCGAGTTTCTACCTTCTTTGACTGGCGTGACCAGGTCATTCGTACATACGTAGCATACCGTGTAGCACTGCTCGTGATCGATCCAGATAAGAGCGGAGACATTTCGTCGTAGCCCGCTCTCCTGTCCAAGAAAGAAGAACGATGACTTCGCCTGCCTATCCGATGGGATCAGAGACGAGCCTGACGCCATCGCCGCCGCCGTGGCCGTCGGGGAATGCAGCTGTGCCGCCAGTCAACGGCACTATGCCGCCGACCCTGGTTGAGCCTTACACTCGAACTGTGCAGCTGGATGCGCCGACTAAGAGTACTCCTTCTAATGGAAGGAGATGGGGATTTTCGAGGCCGGCGAAGGCTCCCTTGACATCTGAATACAAAGACCCGTGGTATAGCAAGTCTGGTAGGTTGTTTGCTTTGTCTGGTAGACGTATTCCATTAACCCTACTTACAGCGGAGGAATACCCGGCCGGGTACCCGAGCCTGGCCGCGTATATGAGTGATGACATTGATGGACGGATCTATCGCCGCTTCAGCTACTTGCGGAATCACCTCCTGCTGTATACGCAAGATAAGTTGAACGCGCTGGAGCAGGCTCTGGAGGCTGTCGACCGAGATGACGAGGAGAAGGCGAAGAACGGAGAAATAGAGGCTTTGTATCGTCTGACCTCAAGGAGGTACAATCAGCGGACCGCCAACATCGGACCCAGTGTTGAGGCTCAACCATGCGCGTGTTGCCACAATACCGCGAATAATCAAGCCCTTCCAGGGACTACAGCCCGGACGACAAATACACCTGACAATGGCGGTCTCTCGCAGCATAAGGACAACGCAACCAAGCGAATGGAGATACTCAGCGACGTCGAGAAGACTCTGGAGAGATATGACGAGCTTTTGCTTCGCGAACATGAGATTTCATCCATTCGCGAGTCTACCGCAAAGCAGCGTGCGAGCCTCAGTAACTTCATCTGGAATGGAAAGCCATGTGGACCCGGCAAGAACAAGAAGCCCCTTGCTAAGCAGGAGAACGAATTAATCTACAGAAAAGACGATTCCTTGCTGTTGGGTACCCAGGAAGATGCCTGGCTCGGGACTGCTGCGGAGTCGATGAAACGCCTGATGCCAGCAGTAATGAGAAGAGTACGTGTCACTCCTGTTACCGGCATCCAGTACTTATCCCTTGTCACAGTATCTTCTCATGACGCGCGAAGACCGAGAGAAGAGCAAAGCATCTACGACGGAATATCTATCAAACCACCGCGTCAATAGCTTCGTGAAGGCCGCTGTCTCCGTCGCCAGTACAATTCTTCTGGTGCTTCCCATCATCATCCTGTACGCTTTAAGCACGAGCGGGGCGTCTGGATGGCTCAAGATTGGGATTCTGCTGATCTTCGTCGTGGCTTTCGCCCTTGCCTTGTCTATCCTCACCAACGCTTCGAGGAGTGAAATGTTTGGCGCATCAGCCGGGTACGGCTGTCAACATCCCGTGGTGATTTGATGCGAGCTGACAGGGTTCCAGTTACACTGCAGTCCTTATCGTGTTCTTGACGTTTACAGGGACGTAAGAGTGGCGGAGGGCAGCTGGTTGGAGCAGCCACAGAGCCCACGAGGCTGTATGCCAAGTCGTTGCCGTCGCAACGCGGCCCCCCACCCCCTCCCCCCATTGCTCGACTCTCACACCTGCTTGCTGCATTCGAAGCACACGACGTCGAAACAAGCCCTTGCTGCCCATCCATAGTCACGTAACTATACCACGATCAAGATGAGTGTCAGGGTTGTCGCTCGCATCCGGCCTCTGCTCAACTCGGAAATTGAAAAAGATCAAATTGTGACCAGCCAGCCAGGCCCAGATGGAAAGGCGACCATCGTGAAAATACCCAATCCTAAGAACTTTGCCGAGGAGTACAGCTTCCAGTTCAACAGCGTTTACGAACAAGATGCCACACAACAAATCCTCTACGATAGCGAAGGTGAGTAGACGTCTCCGCGGGCGAAGCGGCAGCACTAACACCCGCGTGCAGTTGCGCCGACCGTCAAACACCTCTTTCTCGGATACGATGTCACGATTTTCGCATATGGCTCCACGGGGACCGGAAAGACACACACGATGCGGGGCGGCAAGTCGCTAGCTGAACGGGGCATGATACCGAGACTGCTGAGCAGCATCTATAGAAAAAGCCGAGCACTTGAGAAGAGCGGCGGTGGAGAGACAACCGTGGATGTGTCGATGAGTTACTATGAGATCTACAATGACCGCGTGTTCGACCTGTTTGAGGCGCCCGAAAAGAGAACTCCTACCGGGCTGCCCATCAGGGAAGCGGAGGGCGGGAAAACTGTCGTTGTCGGCCTGACCGAGGTCCCGTGCTCGTCGTTGAAGGAGTTTGAGGTGCTCTACGACAAAGCCAACGCGAATCGAAGTACGGGTGCCACCAAGCTGAATGCGCATTCGTCTCGGTCGCATGCAATTTTATGCGTCAAGCTCACCATCGCGACTCCGACCGAGACTCGCGTCAGCACCGCCTCGGCCATCGACCTTGCTGGCTCGGAGGACAATCGAAGAACAGGCAATGGCAAGGATAGAATGGTCGAGTCCGCCAGCATCAACAAGTCTCTCTTCGTGCTCGCACAATGTGTCGAAGCTATCAGCAAGAAGCAACAGCGCATCCCTTATCGAGAGTCGAAGATGACCAGAATCTTATCACTGGGCCAGAACAATGGCTTGACGGTCATGATCCTCAACCTGGCTCCCGTCAAAGCATACCATCTAGACACTCTCAGCTCACTCAACTTTGCTAACCGAACAAAGAAAATTGAGGTCAGAGAGGTCGAGAACGAGCCCATATTCAAAGGCCCGCCCAGACCCGTTGCCCCAGCCGGGGGTCCTACGATACAGCGTCAACCGCTTCGGCCGCTCTCCAACGGCATCAATGTCAACCTCGCCGCCAATCGTGAGGCAGCCACAAAGAATGACAAGCCGCCGAAAGCCTTTTCCGTGTACTCGGACCGCACCAAGACCGCAACAGCGCGACCAGTTCCTCAGAAGTCGTCGCCGTCGAAGCGCGTTGCAGACACCTCGTTTTGCGCATCCACCCGTCCCTCGAAGCTATCTCGCCCGACCCCGAGTTTCATCCGACGCGCTCCGGAACCTCAGCCGGCGGGCATGGACAAAGCATCTATCGAAGCCTTGGTTGAGAAAAAGGTGTCCGAAGTGCTTGCCGCTCGCGCAATGAACGCCCCTGATCCTCAGCCGATGAAAGCCGTCTCCGAAGAGGTCCAACGGCGGCTTGACAGCATCGAGAAGCGCCTGGAGGGTCAAGACGGCGAGAGGGCTGAGGGCCTAAGCTACCTGTTGATGGCGAAGCAGCATCAAGCCAGAGGCGAAGACGGCAGTGCCCTGAAGATGTACGAACTCGCAAGGCCATACTTCCCGGATAACGAGAAGTTAAAGTGCAAAATCGAGCGGCTGCGGGAGAAACTGGTGGCGAAGAGAAGAGAAGATGTCGACCCTACTGAGGAGATAGAGCAGAGACCAACCATGTCAAGAGCAGTCCACCAGACAAAGTCCTCACGAGCCGACGATGAAGACGAGAGCTACCAGGACGAAGGCCATGAATCAGCCTATCATGACTCTGGGGACGAAGACAGACCGGTCGATCGTTCACGAACCAAGAAGCAGATCAAACAGCAGCAGCAAAAGAGAAAAGCCCGAGTATCTTCGCCTGATCCCCTCGGCTCTCAAGATTCCGAGGTCCTTGTCGGCACACTCACGCCACGGACGAAACATCTCCTCGACATAGTAAACACGCGGGACGTCGCACAGATCAAGAGACTGCACGGATTGGGGGCGAAGCGTGCCGAGGGGATCGTAGAATATCTCAACGAACAGATTGGGGATACCGATGATGGATTCGTGATGCGAAGCTGGGAGGATCTTGCCAGACTGCGTGGCATTGGGAAGAAGACCTTGGAGACGATGAGAGAAGGCGTGCTGGTTTGAGCACCTGTCGACGGAATGGAGTGGAGTGGAATGTATCGTTATGTAGGCATACAGGGGACTCACTCGTACGGAGTACCGGAACGGGAGCGCGCATTGCATAGTTCAAAATTGGAGTGTCACATCCTCGAATCGTTAAGAAGCAGCCAGAGTCAATACAGCGATTCGAGGGATGAACGAGTAGTGGAAGCCCAGTTCTACACTAGCGATCTGTCTCGCAGGCGCTGGCCCGGAGTACAGTACTCAGTCAACTTGGCTGCGCCATTTCTATCTCCATCTCCCCTTCGTCAGCACACACATGCACATGCAGAACAAGAGAGGGTGACAGAGAGGGCTCCTCCACACACCACTCGGCGGACAGGGGATGACGTCTCTCACGCCTCGCGCATAAACGCGGCAATCCTCTCGTTCATGAACGCCGTGTCCGTGGGATTCAACCCCCCGCCAGCGACGTGGCCCCATACGCTCTCGATGACGGCCAGCGTGCCGCGCCGCAGGAGCTTCATCTCGACCTCGGAGTCCTCGGGCGGGAAATACTGGTCGGTCCGACACGGCATGAGGAGCACCTTGGCCTGGATGGAGCGGAGGGCCGCGGCGAAGGTGTCGTCGTCGGGCACTTTGCCTCCCAGCTGGGTCTGTTGTTCTTCAGAAGGAGGAGGAGGCTTTGCTTCCGCTCCTGCTCCTGTTCCCGCTTCCGGGTCTGGCTTTTCCACATGCACGGCACCTACGTCACCCATCTGCCACATGCGCGCGAGGACGAGCAAGTCCTCGGCATCCCAGGCGAGCGTGCCGTCCTCGCGCGCGCGCATCCACTCCTCCACACTCGCCGGCCGGCCTGGCAGCAGCGTGGTGAACAGCCTTTGACGGAACCAGGCCGCCGAGGTCAACCAGGCGGCATACGCCCTCGCGAACGCCCGCAGGCCCGTCTTGGGAAGCACCTCCTTGAGATGGACGCCGACGGGCTCCCCGGCGGCGACCTTGGCCTTCATGGCCTTCCAGGCGATGTAGTCGATCGAGCTGGTCAGGGCGGCAATGGGCCCCTCGAGGAACGCGTAGTTGTGCAGGCTGGTGCGCGCGCTCGAGCAGATGGCCACCACCCGCGTCACAAAGTCCGGGTACATGACCCCCCAATGGTAGGCCTGCTGGCCGCCCATGCTGAAGCCGACGACGGCCTCGAGGTGCGTGACGCCCAGGTGGCGCGTGAGCAGGGCGTGCTGGGCGCGCACCACGTCCGCGTACCGCAGCTCCCCCGGTTCGGGGAAGAAGGCCTTGGTGCTCGGGCTGGCCGATTCGCCGTTGCCGAGCATCGCGACCACGATGACGTGGTACGGCGCCAGCGCGTCGTGCGGGGCCGTTGTGAAGGTGAGGGTTGTGTTGATCAGCCCGGAGTAGCATGTTGGGATGAGGACCACGCCGGCCGTCGACGAGGCGTTGAATGACCGGTACGCCACGCGCACATCGTGCAGCGTCGTGCCGTTGGTGAAGTGGAAGTCTGGGATCGAGTACGACTCGACCCCCGTGGCGTCGTAACTGGCATTGTTCGTCATGGTGGATGTTGTCGTCGCTTGCTGACCGCGAGCGTACAAATGGCCAAGTCACTCGGTGCCGATTCCAGCAAAATTCAGATACGATCTGCTGGCGTCGGCGAAAACCCGACGTCTGCCGTTGATAGAAGCACGCAAGAGGGGAAGGAGGATGGATATATCAATGACGAATGGAGAAGGTGGAAGGACACACGGCCTTCTCCGACATGCAAAGCACAAGTGAACGTCTCGGTTCTGCTATTACTGCATCCCAGTCGTAAGTCGTTAATCCTGAATGTAGACAATGCCCTTACAAACACGACAGCATCCAACGTGCTGCTGTATCCAAAGAGGCTCGTTGCTCAGATTTCCAAAACATGAAGCCTGGTCCGAGGCTTCGCTTGCCTCGCCCGCAGCAGCTTCAATTCTTCTCCCAGCAACTTCGCGTCTCGCCATTGCTCTTCCATATTGCTCATGCGAATAGCAGCCATAACCGCAAATACTCCCGCACGGAACTTCTGCACTGGCTTGAGCTTCACCTCGTACTTTCTCTTGTCAACAGATACGCCCATCTCCCCCAGAATGCGAAGATCGACCTGATTGCTGGAGAACTCGTCAGTATTGATCCAACCGCAAATGATCATGCGATACATACCATTCAACCCTCATTGCCTCGTTCTTCTCAATCAGAGCTTTACTCCAAGCCAAGTCTTTTCTCAATCGCTCTTCCCGTCGGCACTTGGCCTTCAGCCACATAATCTCCTTGATAAGGCCCTTCATCTCTTTTGTGCGAATCTCGTCTTTACTTGACTTGCCAGAGGTGAGCCGCTCGAGCATGTCTTCGTACTTGCTTTGCAACAACTCGAGCTCGTTCTCCACCATTTCTGCTTTCTTGTTGGCGAGACTGCGCTCCTCTCGGAGGCGGCGGAGATGTTGCTTCATTTCGTAGGCTTCACTGTCCCGGGTCGAGAGGCGCACGGACAGATCGTTGAGATCCGCTTGCTCTTGCTGCAAGCGCTTGATATGGGCTTTCAGGTCGCTGATCTGCTTATCGCGCTTGCGGAGTTCCGATGAGATGCGTTGTGTCTCGTCCATGCCATCATGAAGGCGGTTCAGTTGCCCTTGCAGATCGTCCACAAGATCGCTTTGCTCTGCGATTTTGGCGTTCAAGGACTCAATCTCAGCGGTCCGCGATCTCAACTGTGTCTGCAAGGCGACTAGCTCCTCATCACCTGTGGAAGCTCGACGGGCGGTACGCCTCAGATCCCGGTTCTCCGAGCTGAGTACCTTGACTTCTGCTTGAGCGTCAACGAGTTCCTCCCGGAGCTTGGCCACTTCTTTCGAATGAGATGGCGGCGGCGAAACAGAAGGTGATTTGGACTTGTATTGTGCAAGTCTAGTCTCGTGCAGGTCCCGTTCGAGGTCATTGACTTGTATCTTCAGATCTCGGTTGGCTGCCTTCAAGTCTGACTCTCGCTTTGCTGCTGCCGTCTCCTTTCGCCGGGCTTCCGATAAATCGTGCTTTAACCCGGAAACATCTGCACTAGGCGAGGTCACCACTTTGGATTGGTTGTCCAGCAGGCCCTCAAGTTCTTTGATGCGTACCTCCAAACGAGAAACCTTGTTCTTCGCACTGAGGAGATCCCGGTCCCTGGTCTCAGAGTTGGAGGCCTTCTGATTTCGAAGCGAGGTGATTTCTGCATTGAGCCGGTTCTCTTCGCTGCTGGCACGCTCAAGTTCGGCATTGATCTCGTCCTCAAGCGCTTGATTAGCTTCTTGCAGGCTGTCACGTTCAGTGGTCAGTTTTGCAATGTCTTTCTCGAGCTTGACTTTCAGGCGCTTCAGCTCTCGCTTCTCTTGGTCAACATTAAACGTGTCGTCGTTGGACTTGTGTTGCGCACTCTGAAGCCTCGCTTCTAGGTCGTCGCGCTCCTTGTCCGCCATTTCCATTGCAATGTGCGCATTCTGCAATTCGCTCCGAAGATTCGAGAGCTCTTCCT
Organism: Phialophora chinensis; assembly: GCA_016109575.1. Classification (NCBI taxonomy): domain Eukaryota; kingdom Fungi; phylum Ascomycota; class Eurotiomycetes; order Chaetothyriales; family Herpotrichiellaceae; genus Phialophora; species Phialophora chinensis. Next base: position 1,484,327 of record JADWPU010000005.1, on the reverse strand, counting down.
GCAGCGACAGCTTCTCTTGCTGCATCTTCTGGATCTGGGCCTCGGCATTAGTGGAGTACTTCTGTTGCTGCTTCTCGGCGAACTCGTGTTCTTGCTCGATATCTGCCTGCAGCACTTCGATCTCCTCTTCCAGCTCGGCCACCTTCTCTTTCAGTGCAGCTTGTTCACGGATTGAAATGCGCAGCTCTTCCTTAGCATTGTTCAGCTCTAACCGGCTCTCGTCAGATGCGGTTCGCTTATTTGCAAGATCTTGCTGGAGTTCCCCAATTTGCCTGGACAGAACCTTTTCTTCTTGCTGATGGCGTTGCTTCTCACTTTCAAGAGCAGCTTGCAATTTCATTTCCCGGCCGTTCACAGTTCCCTGAGACTCCTGAAGCCTGTCGACAGTTCGTTGAAGGCCAATGGCTTTCTCTTCGGCTCTCTGAGAGGCGGCTTCGAGCGTTCGTCTCCGTGCCTCCCATTCTTCAAGGTCAGCGGCATGGTCACGTCCCTTTGAGTTGACTTCGCGGTGCAGTTGGTCGATTTGTTCGTTCAGGTGGTCGAGTTCTTGCTTGTGCTGTGATCGAAGGGTGCCATCGTTCTGAGCGGCGCGTTGCCTTTCAACATCGAGAGCGTCTTCGAGATCTTGAATCGCTTTCCGGGACTGGATGAGATCTTTCTGCAAGTCAGCAGACTCTTTAGTTAGAGCGTCATGGCGGATCTGGAGGAGGTCTTTCTCTTCGCTCTTGATTTGTAGTTCCCCTTGGACAGTCTCGAACTGTTTCGTCATGTTGATCAACTTTCGTTCAAAGGTGTCGCGTTGCTGCTGTGACAGCTCGAGGTCTTGTTGCAATTTGCGGTGGTCAGACGCCCCTTCTCGTTCGAGTTCTCGCACCCTCTCTCGCAGGTGCTGCTCCGAGTCTGATTTCTGGGAAAGTTCAGCCCTGAGCAAACCATGTCGTTCCTGCAGTTCTTGGAGATCGTCCTCGAGCTTGTTCGCCTTGTCCTCCAGCTGTCTGCTCAATCCTTTAGTCGTGAAAGACTTGTTAGCCATCTCATCCCGAAGCTCGTCCAGGTCTTCCTCGGCCTTGCGCTTTTCGTCCAACGCATCTTCTTGAGCCTCTTTTGCCTCTTGCGCGTCGGCCTTTGCGCGCTCCAAGCTTTGCTTGAGGTCTTCGATCTCTTGCCTTGCCGATTCTAGTTCTTCTTCAACCTCGGCGGCATCGGTGGACTCCTTGCTGGCCTTTGCTTTGAACGCATCGATTTGGTCATCTCGATCATCAATTGCTCGATCCTTCTCTCGAAGGTCAGCTTGCAGATCCTCGATCTCGTCCCTTAGCTTCTTGATTGTCGATTGCTCCTGGTCTTCGGTACGACTTTTCTCGCTTTGCAACTGCTGGATCTGTTTGTCCTTCGCTTTCACGTCTGCTCTCAGACTCTCCAACTCAGCTCGGATGCTTTCATCCACCTGCTTCCGTCTGATTCGTTCTTTGAATTCTTCAAGCTGTAGTCGATAGACCTCGGCGTCCTTTTCAGCCTGGGCAATGTGCTTCTTGAACTTGTGTAACTCCCTCTGCATGGTAATCTTGTTGACTTTTAAATCTGTATTTTCTCTCAGTGCAGCGTGATTGAACTCAGTTCCTCGCTTCGACAGTGCCTCTTCCAGGAAATGTATCTTCATCTTCAAGCCGAAGTTCTCCTTCTCGATCTTGTCGATGATGCTTTCTTGCTCTCGCAACGTCATCATGTTCCCGTCATTAACAAGGCCAGCCCCGTCGCGTCCGGGTAGTTGAACGAGGGGCGTACTATGAGCGCTGCTGCTGATCTGTTGGGGCATCGGGGTGTTGTCGAGTGCGTTTCCTGCCGAGCTTGTGGTATGTTCACTGGCTAGATGCGAGAGGTCACTGAGTCTCGGTCCCGGGGTGCGACCGTCTCTGAGATACGACGGTGTAGCACTAGGCTTTCTACTAGAAAGTCGGCGTGCCATATTCTTCTTCGTAGCACTCTGCATGAGCGGCGTGAACTCAGATCGAGCAGGATTGCCGTTCGGCACCAGGCGCAGAGGATCTCGAAGACCAAGGCGTGGGGTCTTGAGTCTGACGCCTTGGTTCTTGATGTCCTTCATCTGGCTAAGCAGGTCGCGGTTTTCATTAGGAACGTGGAAAGACTTCTCCGGCGACATGTTGCCGAGAGTGTCGAGGCGATCGCTGATGTAGGAGGCATCGGTCGCGTGCGGTGTATTAATGTAATTCTCCATGCTGTGCAAAAAGAGGTCGAGGTCCCGCGACCAGCCTTCAAAGGTAGGATCTGCCCGACGCAATATCAAATCCAACACGTAAACATACTGTTGTATCCCAAGTGAAATACGTGAGACAATCGAAGGTCAATGTTGTTGTTTAGTCGAAAGAGGAATAGTCGGTTTGGGGCTGGGCAGCCCAGTCGTCCATTCACTCAACCGTACTAGGCTTCGACTTTGTTAGCACTGTTTGCTTCACCGTACCGAACAAGGCTGAATAGCGGCGGGACGCGCGCTGTGCTGTGGCGGATTCAAACACGCGAGGCTGCGCACCCACCCACAAGGCTTTGTGGCATGCGCTCTTCAACCCTCCCCTCTCGTTTGCCGTTCGTCCAACAACATCTCTTCCAGCCTCGCAATGCCGCCAACCGAGGAGGACATCGCGTGGTTTCGCTCGACTTTCCACCCCGTCCCGAGGCCTGCTTTGCCCGATGATTGTATCGAGTACTCGCTCTACATCATATCGCCGTCACTGGATGCCAACAGCGACTCTGACCTGCGAGCCCGGTTGCGCGATGTCCAAAAATACGCCACCGAGTTGCATCGGCAACACCTGAGGGATTACATATGGCAGCGCCAAAGGTTCGCGCTTGAGCTTCAAAAAGAGGATGGTGAGGTCTGTGCGGTCATGACAAGGGCAGTCGCGAATAGACTAACACCATACCTAGGGCTGAGCTTCTTGCGCGGACAGACAGAGTATGGCGACTCGGTCGAAGATGAATGGGTCATCGTCTGGTTGCTGCGCGAATTGACAATCAAGTTCCCCGACCTATGGGTGAAAGTCACGGACAGCGACGGCGAATTCTTGCTGATCGAGGCGTCCGGCACCCTGCCGTCGTGGCTCGAGCCGGATGTGGCGGAGAATCGCGTCTGGATCAACCATGGCCATCTTAAGATCATTAAGCCGGCGGCTGCGGCGCGAACTTCCAGGCGAACGGAGGAGAAATTGACACTCGAACAAGCCCGCAGCATCATCGTGTCGGAACCCAGAAGAATAATGCACTCGATCAGCATCGAGGAAGAGGCCTTTTTCAGACTTCGAAACTACCCGGAACAGATCTCGGAGAACATGCACCACGCCATGGTCACCATACCCCGGAAGGTGGCATATCTGCTTCACCAAAAGCCAGCGTACATCGCGCCCGCTGTTGAAGCCTTCTATCTGAGAGACCCAATCGCCCTCAAACCACTGCAAAGCAAGGAGAACAAGAACAAGATGGCCTTCCCACCTCAGGACCTTGTGACTGTCAGCGTTAAATTCCCACGCGTGGCATACGCGCAGGTGAAATCCCAGGACTTTCCACCACCCGCAGTTTTCACAGGCACCCTACCATCTCAGACAGATACAAAGGCCTACGTCCCCGCAGAAACCGGTATGAAAGTCATCTGCGGCTTTGAAATGTTGGTCACGGATTCTCAGCACCAAGACCGACCTGAAGTCCGTGAGATGAAACTGCTTCTCGAGGATCTTGCATGCGGTGATGAAGTGTTGCCCTCAGACAGTGATATCGAGGCATGGCCAAAACGGGAAGACGATGAAAAGTGGCTAGATATTAACTTCGATGATCTGGACAACGAGCTACGAGGTCAAAAGGGTCAATCTGATTCGAAGGGCAAGAAGCCCGGCTTCGGTGACAAGGCAGCACAAGAAAACCTCCAGAGAATTGTGAAGCAGTTTGAAGACTTCTTGAACGATGACAAGGCTGGCGTCGACGGCGCGGGCCTGGGTGATAGCGATCTTGACGAGATTGACGATGGTGACGATCTGGATGACGACGAGCTAGACGATGACGATGAAGGAGAGGACAAAGAAGCCAGTTTTGGCGAGGACGAATTCACCAAAATGATGCAGGAGATGATGGGCATGCCGCCCGATGTGATGCAGGAAATCATGAAAGGGAAACTTGGACCCGGTGCTCAGGATCCCACATCACGCTCGGGATTGCGTCCCTTACCTGACGAAACAGGAGAACAAACAGCCGAAGCCAACGACGATGTGGAGTATGATGAGGATATGCGGACGTTCATGAAGCAAATGGAAGCCGAGCTGAGAGGGCACGGTGCTCTCAACTTAGGCTCTTCCGTAACGGGTGTCGGTCAACAGAAGTCGATCACAAACTCAAAATCAAAAGGTGGCGAGCAAGTCGCGGATGCCGACGAAGAGTACGAACTCTCCTCAGATGACGACATCGACAACGAGATCGACATCGACCTGGCTAGAAATTTGCTCGAGAGCCTCAAAGCTCAGGCCGGGAAAGCCGGCCCAGGCGGCAACCTCATGGGTATGATGGGGCTGAAGATGCCCAGAGACGAAGCTGATAGCGATGAGGACGATGATGGTCAGCCGGGGCCAAGTGGAGTACGGCACATGACAGAAGGGCTCCCAAAGGTCGAGGAATTAGACTGAAGGCCCTCGATAGCATGACTGATACCCATATATTACCTTGGAAGCGTGCCAGCGTGGCAAAATCACGCCTGGTTGCCAAACCCAACATCAACGGTCCGTATTTGTGTCTGATCCATCGAGTCTCACCTCCGAGGCGTCCATCCCGCAACGACACACCCCGACTGCATGGGTCGGCGAATCCCGCAACCCTGGGATATCCAGATGTCTGCTGCGAGTGGCGCCCGCTTCAACTTAATCGGCGGTTTCACAAGCCGAAGGCCATTATGACTGGGTGAAGACTACCAAGAATTGCTGGCTGGGAGTGGGTGCCCTTCATATGCATCCATGTTCGACCTCAGGCGCGGGCATAAATATAGCGAACGCCCTGCCACGACCGACCCGGGCATTGTCTTAGTGAAGTAGTGAAAGGCTCAAAGTTCCATGTTTTGGCTAACGGCTACATTGTTGCGGGATTGAGATTACCTTGCTATAGAAGGAGTTCGACAGTATAAGCATGTCTTTCATCAGACCGGACTGTTCTAGGACAGTCCCACTACTCAATACCCATCCTTGCCCGGAATCACACCAAAAGCACCACCGCCCCTTCCGAACATCTCTCTAACGTCACTCGTGATATCCTCGGGCCGTTCCCATGCAGCAAAATGTCCACCGCTGTCGTGTTCGCGTTCAAACACCACATTCCCCGTCGTCCTCACCCAAGAACTGGGCAGGACATGAATGTCTCTCGGAAAATGACTATACCCGATCTTCACATCAGGAAGCCACTTCCTCATCTTGTCTCTACCCATTCTCTCACCCCAGCTTCCACTCCTTCCTATCTCGTAGTAAATCCGCTCGGCTGCGGCTGGCCCAGCGGTACTAAACCAGTAGATACTCACCCACGTGCAGATCTCTTCGTCGGTCCACGGATAATTGTCCGTCCAGTCGTGCAATTTTTCGTACATCCAGGCGAGAAGGCCGACGGGACTGTCTTGCAGAAGATAGCCCAGGGTCTGCGGCTTTGTGCTCTGGAGGAGATTGTAGCCGAAACCTTCGTTGTCGAACCAGGCGGTTCGAGCGACGCCGGATTTCTCGCGCGGGGAGGGACGGGAGAAGGGGTTCAAGACCTTCGAGACATAGAGCCACGGGTGGGACAGGAAGGTAGGCGGATTGGTGACGTCCATGTTGAAGTGTGTCGCCTTGCAGGCGGCTGGGTAGAGCATAGAGATCGCACGCGTAATGTACCAGCCCCAGTCCCCTCCTTGGGTCACATACTGGTTATACCCGAGCCGAAGCATCAGGTTGTGCAGTGTTTCCGCGTACTGTTCCATGGAGAAGCCGCGCTTCTTGGTTCCCTCCGAGAAGCCAAAGTTGGGTATCGAGGGTGCGACGACGTGAAAGGCCGGTTTCCCATTCCCGCCTGCGGAGAGGGAATCGATCATCTTCGTGGCCTCCAGGAAATGGCCCGGCCAGCCATGTACAAAGAGCAATGGAATCGCTCCCTGGACATGGCTCTTCTTGTGGAGGAAATGGATAGCAAGACTTTCATAGCCCTCACATTGGATTGACGTGCTGAAGTGTGGTAGCTGGTTGAGTTTCTCTTCTACCTTGCGCCAGGAGAAGTCGTGCCGCCAGTAATTGGCCAGCCGTTGGATGTCGGAGAGTGGCGCGCCCATGTCCCATCCCGCCGAGTCGAGCTCGTCAGGGAATAGCGCCGCATCGAGCTTGGAGTTGAGTGTCTGGATGCGAGAATCGGGAACGGAGATCTGGTATGGTTTAATATCGGTAGACATTTTGGAGATGACTGTAGATGGTATGGCTCGACCTGCCTGGTAATAAGCAGACCTACTCAGCGACGACTAAACACGGAGCAAATGCCCAGAGAGGTTTTATAGAACTGATATCGGGCCATGTGCGGCGCGTCCAGGCTCCTAGGCGAAAGTATTCGGCTCATCGTGACCTCCTTCATCGGTTTTGCTCACTAAGGTTACCAGACCGGCTGCGCGTATGTTAGTCAGGAAGACTGAAGGTAAGGCCTCGGTTCGATAGATGTGCAGAATTCCTGGAGCAGCAGTGATAAATCGCTGTAGTTAGGCCCGCCGACGCATTGTTGATCACCGTGCAATTAGGTAAGCGAGCGAAGCGAGGGGGAGCGCGTATACATCTTGGCAATAGCTTGGCAGTCACGTGGTGGTTCACGGAGTCAGGACGCAACTTCAACCTTAATTCCACCAATTCTCCGTCGCACTGCAGGCTCGGCGGGGTTGGCGCGGGGGCCCCAGGCAGGCAAGCCTTACAAGCTCAACTTGGCGCTTATCTTGTTCTCGTTTCCCATCTTCTATCGTTTTTGCACTTCGTCCTCCCCCTCGAAAGGCTCCCTTTGACTACTCGTATTCAGATTCTATGAATCAAACATTGCTTCTTGAGTCCGTATGGAAGCCGGCCAACTCCCATCCATGCGGTGAAGCGGCAATTCGGCACCACCGGCTTCGATTCTATGCACCCCTCTCCTTTCCAGGTCTCCGGATAGGCTAAATAGCCTGGTACCTGCAGGTAAAGTTGAAAACCAGACATGGTGACGTATAGCGGACAGGCATACCACTGTCTTCCTACCAGTACCGTCCACAGCTTTCTCTTTTTCATTTACCGTTCACATGACAGGTCGATTCAATTGCCGCAGAGGTCCTGAATCCTTCCCCTCCCCTAACGTGAAAGACTCGGCCCAGCGGGATTCTAATACGATGCCCTCAAAATGATTTGAAGTTGCGACAGCGGCATCATCGGTACTGAGTCCGTCCACGCCCCGCCACGGCGGCTAGAAAAGCTGAGGGAAGCCATCATGGGGATGTCAAGCTTTCACTGAAGCATTCCCGAGCGCGTGCGAAGTCTCCAAGACGAAACCACAATGCTTGTCGCAAATCTTTTTCAGACCGTCTTCGTTCTGTTGGCCTGCGAAGCTTTGACCGGCCAAGCGTACAATCCCCGGCCCTACTTGAAAGCCTTGGAAGCCCGCCAGAGCGGCAGCACAGGATCCCCTTTGCGTGTTGACCTTGGCTATGAGATCTATGAGGGTACCTCGAACAGTACATCGAGAATAAACATCTGGAGAGGGTGAAACTCTCATCCGGCGTATAGTCATCTTGTGCGCTAGAGCTGATGGAATGCCCAGAATCCGTTTTGCCGCACCACCAACGGGCTCTAATCGATGGCAAGCTCCCAAGCCGCCAGCTCAGAACCGCTCCTCGGTTATCAATGCTACCTCATTTGCACCAATCTGTCCGCAAGGACCTGATGCCTCTTACGCCGTCCACTCGGTCAATCAGACTGGCGCAGACGAAGACTGTCTGTTCTTGAACGTCTACGCGCCCGCAAATGCATCGTCGCTCCCGGTCCTTGTTTGGATACACGGAGGGGGCTACGGCGGCGGAAACGGAAGACAGGACCTCTCCGCGATCATGAACGCCAACAACAACAGTTTTGTTGGAGTTGCGATCCAATATCGGGTTTGGCTTCCTTCTCTCACAGCTCGCGCGTGAACATCTTGCTCATTCGAAGGCAGCTCGCAGCACTGGGATTCCTGTCCTCGGATGAAGTCTTCCGAAACGGGGTGGTGAATGCCGGTCTTCTTGATCAGGTGAGATCTCACCACTCATTGGCCATCATTTACTCAACCCCTGTAGCATTTTGCTTTGCAATGGGTACAGTCGTACATCGGTCTTTTTGGTGGCAATGCTTCTCAGGTTACCATCTCTGGCGAAAGCGCTGGTACTATTCCAAATACCCAGATTTCCTTTCCATTGGCTGATCGCCGTAGGTGGCGGCTCAGTCATGCTTCAGGACATGGCTTATGGTGGGAGCCTCGGGACTTCTCTTTTCATCAATGTAAGTCTAGGTATCTACAGGATCCGGTCGTGACCTTTTCTTACCTGGGTTTAGACTATCGCTGCATCGCCGTATCTTCCCACGCAATACGGCTACAAAGACTGGATTCCTTCCCAAGCTTACTACGCCTTTGCAACAGCAGCTGGCTGCCCCCCCGGCCTCCCATATGGTGCTCAGACGCAGACCATCTTCGAATGCTTGGTAAGCAAGGATACTGACGTGTTGATCAATGCCAGCGCCACAATGTCAGAGTCAGGAAACTATGGAACTTGGGCATTCCTCCCAGTGTACGTGAACATTCCTTCCACCCCCGCTGCTTCTCCTGCTGACCAAATTGTGCCAGCACCGACGGAGTCTTCATCCAAGATCTACCAAGCAGGCAGCTCCTGCGAAAGAGAGTAAACGGGTTAAACGCTCTGGTCGGCAACAACGCCAATGAGGGACCATCATTCACTCCCCAGAATGTTACCACAGAGGAAGACCTTGTTGCTTGGTTGCAAATGACATTTCCTCTCTTCACCAACGACGACATTGCGAAAGTCCTGCTCTACTATCCTAGTTCGAATTCCTCGACGGCTTCAGGTGCGCCTTTGTACGCGACGTCCGGAAATTCTGGCGCGTCAGCGCTGAATCAAAGCTCAGTCGGAACGGGACAGCAACAACGAGCAGATGTGCGTCGACTGTCGAGCGGATGTAATTGAAGCGCCTAAAGCTGACTGGAATTTGCAGAACATCTACGCCGAGACGACCTTCGTGTGCCCTTCTTATTGGATGGTGATGGCGTATAACGATCTTGGAAGGACGTCCTACAAATACCAGTTTTCAGTCCCGCCGGCTTTGCATGGCTCGGATGTCAGCGGATGTGCGTTTCTCTTTGCTTCTTCTGACGTTTTCATGCCTCCGTGGTCTTCCTCTCCCTTGCCCAACCGGAGGCAGGCGCAGGCCGCAATATGCTCGGGTAGTCACTAACAACAACAACCTAAGACTTTGGCCCTGCCGCACAAAACATCGGCCCCGACCTAGCTCTGGCATTCCGTCAAATCTGGGGTAATTTTGTTACCAAGAATAACCCCAGTATTCCATCGAACGTTGCCATCGGAGCTTCCGCTGCGAATTCATCGTCTTCAACGACGACAAACCCGGCGACTAACTGGCCCCAGTTTAGCATGTATGCACCATACCAGATCAATTTGAACCAGGTGAGTAGTCCTGAAAGTCGCCTCGCAATGACACCCCCTTCTACAGTCTTCTACGTGTGCGCCGGACTGCTGATGCCGTGTGGCCCTTCAGACCGGAGGAACACCCTTCTCCGCGAATATCACGCAGATTGGTCACAACATCACAGAGACAGGTAGTCCTGGCCTACGCAACAACATCGCCCTCGTGGATGCTTGGACCTGGGAGGCCGGCAGGGGCTACAGATGCGAGTTCTGGAGAAGTATGGGCGCCATTGTGCCGGAGTAACTGGTACATGCACGCCGAGGGAAAAGTGTCATGGGCACAGTCATGGGCACAGTCATGGACACGCAGATACTCAGATTGAGCAGCCGATTGACCAACCCAGAATGTACAGATCTCACGTTTCTCCTATCAGCCTGTACTATCAGCCTTGCGCCAATAGCGAGGCTAAGTACTCCGTAGCGACGTGGCCAAGGGTCGCTCGGAAGACCTTCCTCCTGTGAGCGAGGACGGTGAAATGGAGTAGCCTGAATTGCGGCTTCCATCGCATCAAGTCGCACTCGCCCAAGCCTCTCACAATGCGGGTGTCACTCGCCTCTTCCAGTTGCGCATCTTCGCGTGCCGGCCCATCAGCTGTAAAGGAGGCTCGTCTCCGCTTGCAGATTGCTTGCCGAAAGAGCTCAATTATCGAGTCCGCCGGGTCATGGTCAACATCACCCCGCATAGGCCCCTCCAAGTCTAGCTGATTGATGCCGCGAACGTAATGTCTCTTCGAGTGAGCATGGGCTCGCTCCACCCTCCTCGCAGCGTCCAGCAGATCACCAAAGCCGCACAGGATTACGAATATGATGCCCAGATACCGCTACGGTACTGGCTCCGGTCCGCCCAAGCAATGCTGCAAGAGGTGGGCAGCATGGCTTTCACGAGCAGCGAACTAAGCACTGACTTGTTACGCAGGCACAAGTTTATATACGCGAAGGCGACGAAGAAACGACATATCTCCTTCTCTTCCGCCATGCACATTTGATTCTCTCTCAATTACCGGCCCACCCGCAAGCCAGGGAGAAAACGAACAAGCTGCTGCTGAAGCAAGCCGAGAAGGAGGTCAACCAAAACTTTAAAGTCCTCGACCTGCTGAAGCCTCGCATCAACGAGAGGTACGAGCGTTATGTCAAGCTCATCAAAGAAAGAGAGGCGAGGAGGACTGCGCAGGCTCAATACCATTATGGAAACGAAACTCAAAGTCCCCAACCGGCACCCGAACAAAGAAGCCAGAGACTTCAGGCACACGAGAACAAAGAACTCGCAGTCCAGATAGCGCAGAAAGAAATCTCTAGAAGAGCTGCCAATCGAAAAGCTGCGCAGGCTTCTGGCCATGATGGGGATGACCTGTCTCGGAGACTGCAGGAAATTCGGGCTCGCGTTGAGGGGAGGACGTCGTTTAGTGCTCGGGATGGCGCTGATGTGCCGCCAGCGGCGAGGCCTTCGACGTACCGCTACCCGAGCATTCCTGCCCATCATGCCCAGCAGCCACAGGAATTTCATATTCCGCCTCTTGGCGCCCAGAGGGATGTTGCAGGTGTACCTCCGGCATTGCCTCCGAAGCCGAGCAGTGGTGCTCCGCCGCCTCATCCAGAAAAGGTGCCAGAGCCAACAAGTACGAGGATACAGACCCCAGAGCCCGCGCACATCTTTGCTCCAGCAGCGTACCTAGAAAACGGCACGCCGCTACGTACTATATTCCTTCCCCCGACCTTGCGGACGACATTTTTGAGACTGGCATACAAGAACACGATGGCCAATTTGGAAACCTGCGGGTTCCTAGCGGGAACTCTGATAGCCAACGCCTTCTTCATCAGTAGGCTCATCATTCCATCGCAAACGGCCACTTCGGATACGTGTGAAATGACAAATGAGTCGCAGCTCTTTGATTATGTGGATTCGGAGGACCTCATGATTCTTGGTTGGATTCACACGCACCCGACTCAAACTTGCTTTATGAGCAGTAGAGACCTACATACTCATGCTGGGTATCAGGTGATGCTAGCGGAGAGCATTGCCATTGTTTGTGCACCTAGCAAGGGCGACACTACCCATGGTGGGGATTGGGGGGCGTATCGGTTGACAGATCCTCCTGGCAAGAAAGCGATCCTCAGCTGCGAGCGGCCGGGAATATTCCATCCTCATGACACCGAGAATATTTACACCGACGCACTGCGGCCGGGACACGTGGTGGAGGCGAAAGGGATGGAGTTCGAGGTGGTGGACCTTCGAGGTAAATAGTCCACAGCAAGGCGTGATGGAGAGAATGCTGGTAATATTGGGCCAGAAATGGACGACGCGGGTCAGACCCGAGAGTAAGGTCTCAGTTAAGGATGCCACTGACAGTACGTATACCGCATGTACTCCATCGACAAGCGGAAGACCGGGGTGCTGAGAATGATGGCTTTCGCTTTCTTCGGCATCTGATAGTGTATCAAGCAGAAGCCAAGAACACAGTTAAGAGACAGTTTCGTGTCGGAAGAGTATACTAGCACCGTTTTCCTGGATATCTCTTTCACAGGTCACTTTATCAATATGTCACATCTGAGATCCGAATTTATCCAGGAAGGCAGAATTTGTTCTGCACATGTCGTGTGCGGGTATCTCGAAGATGCACATGTGGTCCGGTACAAAGGAGGAACCGAAATCAGCCTGCATGCACTGCCTTGCAGCCACAGAACGCCATCCGACGAGGATCCCAGGCAAGACAGGCCCGCCCCACCAAGTCAAACGTCGTCCTTATCGGGGCTCTTCTGGGTCGGATAAATTTACAGGAGAGCGCCGCGATTCGACGGGCTTACCCTTGCCGTGCAAGAATTGTGAAGCAGTCGAGCTGTCTCGTTGTGCTCCTAGCCAAAAGCCCTCGACGTCGTTGGGCAAGGCACCCAGCTACTCCGACCCGGCTGTATCAGGCTGTGGAGTTTATCGCGCACGAGCAAATCAGGCTGCAGGGTGAATGCAAGGCCTTGCACACCAATGCAGGAACAGTGCATTTGGTGCCTCGGCAGGATGCTGATCCCAGGCACATCAGCCAGAGCAACAACAGATGTTCTCTGTCTGTTCCTGCTTCCAATATGATCATGAGCAAATGCTGGTGCCCATAGACACAGGTTGGTCAACTCAACCGGTGCATCCGATATTGATCTGGATCAAAATAGAATTAAGCATTGAGGCCACAGACCACTTGAGGGAATTGAAGAGATAGGCTTGAGCGGACGCTGATGAGCAGGTTTGCGAGTGGATGATGAGGCGGACAAGACTGTGCCTGGCTAGAAGAACCACAGCGACACCTAAAACCCTGTCTAGGCCTGAACGGGCTTGGTGTGGCTCGACGCCTTCACCAATTCGATCGTGGGCGTTTGACAGGCAATTTCCGAGGGGGGCTTCTGTCGCCAAATCTCAGCTGTCGCGTTGTCATTTGATGCTCCACCAAACACGCCTTTCCACCTTGCGCACGGGTCATGGACCAATTGCAACAACAACCCAGGTGCCTAGCGTCTGGTATCCGTCGACCTGTTTCCCATCCCACAGTCTTGTGACTTCTTCCAATTCCTCTTCACCACGCATTCCTTTGGGCCAGCATCACCAACAACCTCACCACATCGCCATCGAGGCACGTATACGCCGACAGCATCTCGGTTGCTCACCATTCTCGACGTTCGGGTTCGCGTCTCAGCCAAGACTGTCTTCTCACGCTCGTTAAGCCAATATTGCAGCTTCGGTCCAGAACTCAGGGGCGTCAGTGTGTCAGGTCTGAAACGCAACCTGCATTCCCCAGCCAACACCTCCTTGGACCTTTCCAAACACCAAACCAGAACTCAGGAACCTCTCTCCAACCGTCCATGTATAATCCGGGGCCTGGTTGTGAAAAGTGAACAAAAGAGCAAGGGAGAAAATAGCAGTGCGGGTCACTGCGGCGAGGGCGAACAAAGAAGCACCACAAATAAACAGCAAAAGGCGAACCAAGGTCGAATGGTCACGGCAGCTGTCACCGCCTAATCTGTCCAGAAGTGAACAACAAAATTGGTCTTCGTCGACATCTCATTTCGAATCTACCATTTGCATATCGCTGATTCGAGGTCGGCAACCATCACTCTTTGATTCTGTAACGGATCTCTCCAGTCGCGCCTCTGTTGGAATTTGACTTTTATCTGGCTTTCTGTTTTCGGGGAAGCCAAACATTTACAATGACTCGATCAATACTACGCGTCGTCGCGCTGACTTGGGCTTTCGCCCTTCTGGCGTCCGCCCAGGACGATTCATCGACTGCTCCGACTTCCACGGCCGCACCCAAGGCCATCACGACATTGGGCTGCTACGACCACCCTGACCCCCTGACCGTGCAAGCGGATTACGACTTCCAAAGCTCTGGATACTGTCAGACACAATGTACAGAGTTGAACAAGCCTGTCATGGCCATCACGGGAGGGTCGACATGTTATTGTGGCGATGAAATCCCTCCTCTGGACCAAGAGGTCGATCCCAAGAACTGCAACACTGTATGCGCCGGCTACGGTTTATCAACTTGCGGTGGCATCGGGTTTTGGCAGGTCTACCTGACCGGATTGACTGGAGATGTTGAAACAGCACCCAACACCACATCTAGTACGAGCACATCTTCTCCGCAAGGCACCGGCGGCTCTGGCTCAAGCAGCACTGAGCCTGCGGTGGTGACTCGACCTGGTGAGACGGTCGTGGTAACTCAGTCCCCTACGGCTGTCGCCGACCAGAGCAAGTCGTCCGGCAGCTCTAACAAGGTCGCCATTGCGGTCGGGGTAGTTGTCGGTGTTGTCGGTCTTGCCGGCATCATCGGAGGCGTTCTGCTCTACTTGAGACACAAGCGAAATCGCGAGATCGAAGAAGAACACCGTCGTAATGCGGCTGTGAGCTCGTTCGTCGGCTCCGGGGCGTCGGACAAGTCTTCGACTGACCAACGACTCGACCCGTCCATCTACTCACATCGCCGACAGAGCATTGGCAGCATTGCTGATGAGCGGGACTTTTCAAGGCGGATATTGCAGGTATGTTGGCGTTGTAGGCATGTTGGGAGTTGAGCTAACTCTGAAATATCAGGTGCGGAACCCGGATCGAGATTCGAAGCAATCGACCATGGCGTAGTACCGTCTGGCTGCTTCAACGCCGCTGTCCTGTGTGCAGTTGAGCACATATGTTGTGTTGATCTACCACACCAACTATTTACGAGTACTTCATCTCAACGCGATATTGCTGGAAACCCTCGCTCGAATCTCCACATCACGCATACTTACGACTCGACACTACGATCCAGACTCAGCCTCTCGATTTCCACCTCGCTTCCCGCATTTCAGCAACAATCGAAATGATGACGCTCCTTGGTTGTTTTCTTACTCTCCTTTACTATCTGTTCTTAGAATTCACGACCCTGTTCTCGGTGGTCAAGGCATAGCTCTGGCGTTGGTGGTCTGTGTGAGGGTAGGAAGGCTATGATGCTTTCGGGGGGGGCGGTGATATTAGGCCCCGAGAATAGCCCAAGTATAGAACGAAGGAGGCTGGCTCTCGACGGGGGGCACCTTTGGCGCCTCGATGGTCACGCTGGCCAGTGATGGAGGATAGGGATACCGACATTATCATGAAGGAAGATGACTCCAAGATATCCGCCTACTAATATCGCACGCGAGGGTTGACAATACACCATCCGGCTCTCGCCCAGAACCAAAAGCATCTTACCTCGCTGGATAATGTCTGATAGGAGGGAAGAGGGGGAGGGGGGAAGGGGGACCTTCAGGGAAGTTGGATTGAAGATGGAGTAACCTGAAGACTACTCGAAACGATTGGGCCACATTCCGACAATTTATCGACCTTGATCTTGAATCTTGTGGAGTTTTCTTGTGTAACGCAACCAACACATAGCAGGGCAGGGGTCGGCATAGCCAGGTCCCATGAGATTTGTGGGCTAGCTATGTATATCCATGTCCATGTCTATGTATGTAGATAAAAGAAAAGTTGGAGTGCGACCTCGCCTCGCCGCCGACTGCTGTACCACCATACTATATATATCACACATCATCCCATGAAGCAATATCACTGTCGAACTGACCTCCACCGTCAGTGCTGTACCTCGTACTTTCCCCATACTTTTGTAGCATAGCCTAGCTTAGCCACCCAGCCATCCACACATCCCCGGTGGGTGAGCTGTTTTCCGAACTTTGTCGTCGAGTACAATACGAGGTACATAATACATACATAGTCCGTACATGTGCTGTAGGTCTGTCTGAATGATCGATCGAAAGACACATCATCTCATGTCCTGTCCTCTTGCGTCGGGGCCGCTCTTCATGGCTCTGCAAATGCGCGCAATTGGGACGGAGTGTCCAAGGGCATGGCATGGTCTCATCATGATAGTGTGTAAGGTAGCCATGTCCGGTACGCTAGTATTGCGAAGTCACTGACCTAAGCAACGAAGAGAAAAACGGATGGATTTCAATTATAATTGATCTTCACATGTTGATTGCCTGGTTTCGGTGCCATTTCAGCCTATGGATGTGTGTGTGTGTATGTGTATGTGCATGTTGTGTGCTTTGGATGTGCTCACTGTTCAAGTTCCGTCCAATTACCACAACCACTGAATTCTCGTTCTTCGAGCAGGTGAGGGCAGTCTGAAGTTAGCATTCTTGCCACCATGTATATTCGGTGGTCTCTGGGTCGTCTGTTGCGGTTGTTTAACTGGCTAGCTCGCTGATTGAGTTGACCATTTATGTTTGAGCACGTCTTGGTGTTTTCGGCAAGTTGATCTGAGGTGCAAAACATGCCCGGGTGTTAGAGCGCGCGGACTTGACGGGGCATGCTCATTTATACTGACAATCTTGATGACATGAGTTGATGTCTAGTCGTTGCAGTGCGAAGAGTGGGAATTCGGACTTCGTTTGTTGACGAGGTGTTTGAGCTTGGGTATCGAATGAACCGCTGTCTGTTATCGAGGCGGCTGCAATAGGGTTGTTGTGGAAGAGCGAGTCCGCCACCTTCACTCCCATTTTCTTCATCTCAGTTCCTGGCGGCGGGAATGCGCACGGCCGTCAGTATATCGCTCACACTCCAGCCCGGCCCGCCGGGCACAATCTCCCGCCACGCTTCATCGGGGACTCTATTCTCAGCAGGAAGTAATGACCAGTTCGGAGATGGCCTCGAGGCATCGAGGTGTTTAAAGTCGTCGATTTGGTTCCATTGATTTGGCACAATGGTAGGGTCTTCTTGTATGGAGGAGATCAGATCACTCTGCCAAGACAAGTCAGCAAAGCGACACAACCACGGCGTGGGTTTGTGGAACTCACATGGAATTTCGGCAATTCCGCAAACCGGATACCCTTGCAATCTTCAATGATGGGTCGACTGGTACAGTGTAGATAGACATCCACATCTTCACACTCGTGCATGCGGAATTGGCGACATTTGATGACCAGTACGGATTTCTTCACGCCTGTGATGTGCGCGGGGCCGGAAACCGAGCCACAGAGCAGCAAAGAAGAGGTGACGGATGTGATTGTTATTGACGCAAATGGAGAACTTGCCGTCGTCGGCACTGAAAGGTCGACAACACAGCTAGAGAGCTTCGAAAGGGAGCACGGCGTGCGGGCGTTAGGTGCGGAGGATGGAAGGATGATATGGGTGTTGGATTGATTGGATATTGCAGTAGAGGTCGCTGTTGTGGATAATGATGGCTGGTCGGTGTTTTGTGCGGGATCTGCTGGTGGTGGTTGTCGTTTTGTTTCTGTATTGACATGCGCTTTCGATGCCCGCTCCTCGTCCTCTTCTCCTCCCTCCTCTTCTGTCGTCTGTTGCCCATCTTGGGCGACCTCATTGGCAGGCGTGTTGATGTAGCTGGGGGTGTTTGCGAAGGGAGTGTTCGTTGACGGGGAGCCGAAACCAGGCCCTCCCCCTTTGCGCTTCTCAGCGGCCAATTCTGCAGCGTCACTCAACGACAGAGCTGAAGGGCTCTTGGATTTGAACGAGAACTTGGGCTTCGGGGCATGTGACCTTCTCGTCTCTTCGAGCTGCTCTTGCAGAGCTTTAACAGCTTCACCATAGGTTCTCTGATCGTACGGTGGGAGGTATCCTGCTGCGTCTTTGAGCTCGGCAGACAGGCGAGTTATGCCTGCGAGACAGTGGTCCATTGCATCGGTCCGCTCGCCGCCAATTAGAGCCGTGTCTGCAAGTCGACCCATTTGTTCCTGCAGGGCGGTGATTTCGTGCTGGAAGAACTGAAAGAAACGCTGCTGGTGCGAGAGTTGGGGGACAGGCGCGGCCATACTGGGCGATGTAGAAGCTTCTGCTGCCATGTTCTTGTAAAAAAAGTGCAAGGTAGGCCACGCGATGGCCGCCTTGCAAGATAGAGTTAGAAATGGAACAAACAGAGTTTGTCACACGACGATGTCCTACCGGCTGTTGAGCTGGAAGAAGCAATGACGAAGGGATCGTGAGTTGAGCTTCTCACGTTTCTGCGGTGCAATGCGGGGAAAACCGTGGGGGACACGATGGACGATGGCCGAGGGGGATACCGATTGGCGGAGGGGCCTAAAGAAGCCTAAAGAAGCCTAATGAAGCCCAAAGAGCCGCTTAAGCCAAATTGCTCGCGGCTCAGCCTGGTTTGGGACGAGGCTGACGCCGTCCTGTCATCACCCCCGACTCGCCCTCACCCGTGCCTCACCTGGCGTGGTCTTGTACATAACATAAAGCGTCAGCGTCAGAGCCGTCGTCCGCAAGTAAAATCGACCAGGTACACACTTTGCCTCTGCGCCAAATTCGCTACACAGCGCCGCACGCGGGAAATCTGATGCTGGTCGTCCTAAACAAGTTCACCTGTTCTTTGGGACGAATATGAAAAAGACTAAAGAGACAAGAGGTTAAGGCTCTAAAGTCGGATGGACGAGAATTTCGCCCACCCCGAACAACACGACGAGCCTCTTCTCTTCTCGAAAGCATGGGGACGTCCCCTTTCAGCGCGCCTTCATCCCCACCCCACTCGTTGCCTGCAGAACGATCCTACGTGCCCGGTGCAATGCAAGATCAGAGTCAGAAAGGAAAGGCGCCTCCGTCGCCCCTCATGTCACTCCCAGCACTCCAGACGCCGAGGCCATCGACCGAGTCCACACTCCAGCGGATGATCTGGCCGCGGCCGAACAAGGCTCGGTCCATTCTGGTGAGAACCTTGACCTTGTGACCTAGCTGGCGCAAGCCTTCCACCGTGGCCTCGGGAAGGCCTTCCTCACAGTAGACGGTAGGGTCAAAGACGTCGCGGTGGCCCGGCAAGCCAGCGCCAATACAGACGCGTGGGGCGTCTAGAGCCTGCTGCGGGTTCAGGTGGCCGACAATCTGGCCGAGCAGGACCTGGACGTGGCCCTGGGGCTGCATGAAGCCGCCCATGACGCCGAACACGGAGTGAAGCGAGCCGTCATGCAAGTTGGTCACCGCGGCAGGGATGATGGTGTGGTAGGGTCGCTTTCGTGGCGCCAGCACGTTCGGATGGGCGCGGTCGAGCGAGAAGTTGGCCGCGCGGTTCTGCAGGGTGAAGCCACAGCCGTACGGGATGATGCAGGTGCCGAATCCGCCGTAATTGCTGTTGATGAAGGAGATGGCGTTGCCTTCGCGGTCCGACACGGCAAAGTAGACGGTGTCGCTGCTCTGCAGGGCCGGGCTGCCGTGCATGGGGATGTCGCCGGCGCGGTCGGGCGAGAACAGCGCGGCCCGCTTGGCCAGGTAGGAGAGCGAGAGGAGCGACGCGGTCGGCACGTGCACTTCGTTCGGGTCCGTCACGAACCAGGAGGCGTCGGCGAAGGAGATGCGCAGGGCCTCGACGATGGCGTGGACGTACGGGGCGCTGTTGAAATCGGCGGGCGTGAATGTCGGGATCTGGCCGGTCGCTTCGAGCTGTTGGATAATGCCGAGCGCCATGAGCGCCACAATGCCTTGGCCGTTGGGCGGGTGTTCCCAGACTTCGACGCCCAAGTCGGACCGCGGAGTCGGATTGGATACTGCCTCCTTGAGATACTCGGCCACGTTCTGGCCGCGGAACTTGAGCGAGATAGGCTCGACGGACTCGCTCCCGGCCTCGAGGTGGTGTGTGAGGTCGTCCAGCTCGAGGTGTCCGCCTAGGTCTTGGACCACTTTGATGATTTCCTGGGCGATTCGGCCGGCGTAGAAGCCCTTCTTGCCCTCCTTGGCCAGGGTGCGGAACGTCGCGGCCAGCGTGGGGTTTTTCATGATCTCGCCCGCTCGTGGAGGCCGCACGCCGTCGACAGCGGCGGCGGCATTGTCGGGGTCTTTCTTGAACATCTCGCGGAAGTTGGGGGACGCGCGCCGGATCGTGTTCTCGTCGCGGTTCCACTAGGCCACAACCAGGACCTGGGTCAGTTCTCTTCTTTGTATATCATCTTCTCGACGGGGCCATGGAATCGGAAGGCCACACTCACAAAGTAAGCCACCCCCTCGCTGACCGGGAAACCTTGCTCTGCCAGCTCAATTGCTGGCGCCAAAATCTGTTCCATCGACAGCCGGCCGCTCCCAAACCGCTCGACGGCGTCGACCCATCCGCCAGCAGCCCCTGGGACAGACACCGCATGCACACTGTCCATCGGGATCTGGCCGGCAACATCGTCCGCAAGACCGAGCGACGCGCGCACCTGTTCTAGGGTGCATTTGGACCCGGACCGTCCGGATGCGTTCATCGCCGAGACCTTTTTGGTCTTTGCATCGTAGAAGAGGCAAAACACGTCCCCTCCAATGCCGGTGGAGCAGGGCTCCGTCACGTTGAGTCCTGCAGCTGCATTTCCCCCGCCGCTCGGTCAGTCCTGAATATGTCCCCGGGTCTCTCGTCACCTTACCGACAGCCACGGCGGCATCCTGAGGCGCCAGCGGCAATTAATCATCCAAGTCGCGAGAGAAGACGGGGAAAGAGGGAACAAAGAAATCTGCACTTACCGCACAATTACCCCCGGCATTCAGTATGTCGATCCCACATTTGGCCGCGAGGGGCTGCGTGCACGAGACAATGCCCTTGCTGCTATGGACGACACTCCTGCGGCTGGCGAACTTGAAGAACTCGGCGGATTCGGGGGGGAAGACGGACGACGTGCTGAGAGGCATGGCGGGAGGGGAAGGGAGGGGAAGGGAGGGGAAGGGAGGAGCCAGGCAGATTGTGCCTGAGAGGGCAAGACGCTGAATTCTGACGAGACCTGCTCCTTGAGTGCTAATGAGGGAAGATTCGAGCCTTTGCATTTGTCGGCGCGGTCATGATATCTTTCTTTTTCTCGCCTTTAGTCCCCTGGCCCACATGGAGCATGCTTTATTTGGGTTGTGTTGATGTTCCCCTCTAGATTCACCCATGCTTGACTCTCAGTCTCGGACCCTTGGGGGGCCTTCCGGAGCGGTTGCTTCAATTGGGAGAAGGTGTAGCTCGAGAATGCACCGCCTTCGCTCCTTGATTGTCGTATCATGTCAAGCGTTCCGCCAACTTTCCTGGCCATGTACGAGTAGAGTCTCGTGGTTCATCAGCATTTTCGAGACTCGGCGGGGTTCAGATTGCCATCCGTTGTTGGCTCGGTGTCCAAAAAAACAACCGGCCAACCGGTTCAGGCATGTTCGGAGGTCTGACAAACGACCAGCCTATCAGCATTGAGGGCTGTCTAACAGGCACCTCATGAAATACGGGGTACTTACTTGGAAAGCCTAATCATCGGTACTTATCCAGCCTATCATTCCGGCTTCCGGCCAAGGGTCCACCAGATAACCGGGTCTCAGATAGGGTGTCTGCCAGCCAGTGTCCGGTATCCGGTTGCTCCTCTGATGTACGCGCACCCTTTTACATTGACATGTGTGGGCCTGATGCGTACCGGGGCTTTGGAAGGTTGTCCGTTCGGTGATGCTGAGAGACGCTGTCTTCTGGAATCCGTACATCTAGACCCATTCGACGGAGGAAGCGAGCATCCCGGGTGTCGTACAAGGGGAAGGGAACACAAAACCGTGGGGGAATGTGGGGACCATAAAAGTGGTGGACGCTGCAGAGAAAATACATGGGAGATGGAGACGTACGAGGAGAGCGTAAGGATTGATCAGAACGGCCCGCATTCGTTTTTCTACGCGGCTTTCTCTAGAGGACATCCTCTCCCCCTTCTCTCTCTACAACTCGACGGCCGCGACGTTACACCTCCCTCACCATGGACTTGATGATCTGTACCATGTGCGGCGGCCAGCATTCGACCCGGGCCGCCAAATCGTGCAAAGTGTGCGACGACCCACGACAATACCTTCCACCTGACGGGTGAGTGCTGGTCTCATTCCTCTTGATGCAGTTAGAATACTGTCCGAATCCCACATGATGGATACGCTAACTGGGACGGTTTGACAGCCAGTCGTGGACGACGCTCCGCGAACTGCGGCAGTCGAAGAAATACCGCAACGTCTTTCGCAAAGACCCCAACCACTCCGGCATGATCAGCATCTGGACCGAGCCACAGCTAGCCATCGGACAGCGCACCATCTTGTGCTGCACCCCGCAGGGGAATATCCTGTGGGACTGTATCACGTACCTCGATGACGACACGGTGGCGCGGATCAACGAACTCGGCGGCGTTGCGGCCATTGTCATCTCCCATCCGCACTACTATACCACGATGCTGCACTGGGCCGAGGCCTTTGGGTGCCCGGTCTACCTGAGCGGCGAGGACGAGGAGTGGGTGCTTCGCAAAGGCGAGGCGCAGCAGCTGTGGAAGGGCAAAGAGCTCGAGCTGCTCGACGGCCAATTCCGCGTGGTCAAGGTGGGAGGACACTTTCCGGGGAGCAGCGTGATGTGGTGGAAGGCTGAGCGCAAGCTGTTCGTGGCCGACACCATCACGGTGATTCCGAGTGGTGTGTATCATGTAGATCGGCTCCCGGACACGTCCAGCTTCACGTTCATGTGGAGTTATCCCAACATGGTGGGTGTCCATTTCATTGCTCATCGTCTGTAGGGGGCTGGGGGCTTGTTTTGCTAACATCACCTGCTCCTCCCCACAGATCCCACTCCCCCCTGACGAGGTCCACGGTATCTGGAAAGGCCTAGCCGAGCTCGACTTCGAAGACTGCCACGGCGCCTTCTGGCTGAGAGACACGCGAGGCAACAGCAAAGCCCGCGTCTTGGAGAGTGCCAAGTTGTTTGTCAAGTTCATGAATCACCCGGACCATGCCATTTTCAAGGAGGCCATCGCGCCCAAAGCGTTGATGAATGGTCATGGCAAGTGAGTGGGGGTCTGTAGGGCCGGGCAGAGCAGGCGAGTACATAATTACATCTAGGATAGGTACCGGAGGCCCTAGACAGCGACCTCAGCGGTTGCGTTAGAAAGTCATATTGGGCTCCATGGCCCACACATCACCCCATTCGTCCATCCTATACTGTGCTGCCACATCCCCGGGCGCCGAGGGGTCAGGCCAGGCGCCCCAGTCGGGATAGCCGTAGTCACGGTCCGCCAGGGTGACTTCGCCGTCGACCTCGGAAGCGCCTGGGGAGTCGTCTCGCGGCCCTGTCCTTCGGTCCGCGGGTTGGGATCCGTGGGAATCGTGGTGGTGGAGATCCCGTTTGGGGTGGGCCGGCTTCTCGGCGCGGTCAGGATGGGCACGCGAGGTTTCCTTTGTGATAGTGGCGACGGCAGCGGTCGAGGTAGGATCGTCCATCAGCTGCTGCATGAAACCGGACGCGACCTTGGCGAAGCGCTGCATGGTCGGGGAGAACTCGTGGCAGTAGCGCAAGATGGCCATGCAGGTCTTGAGCGCGTCGGTCATGGCGGCGGCGTGCTCGTCGAACTCGGGCCCGGCGACGAGCTTGCCGAGAATCAAGGAGATCGCGGTGGCTTCGACGAAGTAGACGTCCCACCAGGTCTTGGGGTTGAAGAGGTCACGCGAGGCCAGCTTCTCGAGCAGGCGGGCGGAGGCCAGGGCGGACTCGATACAGGTCCTGGCACAGCGCACGGTCATGTCGGCCGGGGTGCCGCCGAGGTCCTTTCCACGAGAGCGGGCGGCGAGGAACGGTCTCGTAAGGATCATGCGGCTATAGTGGTACTGGATGTGGAGGAGGAGGATGGCTCGGTGGTGGGAGGGGGGGAACTCGGGGCTCCAGCGCAGGTGGAAGGGGATCTTGTCGCTCCAGTGGGACAGCTGGAGGGAGAGGTCGGAGACTAGGTCGACCTGGGCGGGTGAGAGGTCGTCGGTCTCGGCTTCGGCGCCGATGTAGGCGCGGCAAATGCGGCCGAGGATCGTCATCAGGCGGGACTGGGCGTCCAGGTGGTCGAGCGGGAAGACGTTGGCCATGTCCAGGAGGCCCTCGGTGGGCACGGTGACGCTGAGCTCCAAGTCGTCGATGGCCGAGGGCCGGCCGAGCGACGAGCACTCGATACGTTCAAAGGCGTACAGCGTCCACCAGACGCGCTTGCGCACCTGGCGCAGCAAGGGGCTGCATTTGCCGTAGGTGCCGTTGCTGTGCAGGCCGATGGCGACGGCGATGCGGATGGCCGCGCCCGTGATGTTCCAGCACGCGTTGCGCTCCTTGGAGAGATGCAGGTGCAGGCAGTAGACCAGCAGCGCCTGGACGTGGCCCAGCGTGCATCCGACAATCACCTCCGGGAGCAGCGTTTTGGCCTTGCCCACGTACCGCTCGATGATGCCCCCTTTGCGAGCCGCGAACTGCGCGTGCAGCGGGTTGTCCGAAGGCGCCTCCAGCGCCAGCACAAACACCATGTACAGCGCCATCAGCCAGGCCGGGTCTTGCGCCGCCGACTCCCACGTGTCGTCGTAGGCTTCTTGGAACAGCGCCCGGTGGAACACGGGGAAGTCGCAGTGTACCTTGGTGAAGAACGTGTCCAACAGCGCGTTGGCCACCTCGCGCGGCGGCAGGTCCAGCTGCGTCCAGTGCGTGGGTCGTTTCTGTGCCGTCTGGCCCATCGTTTGGGCATGGTCGGGTCCTTCCAGTGTCTGCGCTGGCGTCTGCCGTACGTGGATCATCTCCCGTAGTCGCACCACGTACGTGTACGACCCCGTGGGCCCGATGAACTGGCACCTGCCCAACAGATCCTCGACAAAGGGCTGGAACGGCGGCGACGAGGACGCCGACCTGCCCACCGCGGCCTCCGTCGTGTTCGCCGTGTGACTCTCCCAGGACAACAGCGACGACGGGGCCCGCAACAGAGGACTGTACAGGGTCGTGGTAATGGCGGCCCCGCTGGAGGTCCGGGTCGCTTCTTGCTGGAGCGGATGGAATGCTGGCATCGCCTGCACGCGGCGAGCTCGCGGTCGGGACGTGATGCAGGGCTGGCCGTGAACTAGACACGCCCGGCAGCTCTCGTTGGCCCCGGACCGTGCACATTTACACCGTTTGGCTCGACAGTAGTCGCAGCTGGTTTCTGTCCGCTGCCGTCGTTCCGGGGGAACTCGACGCCGCATCAGCCGAGCCAGCGTCGCCGGTGAGGGCGACCGAGCTGGTTCCATGGTGCAAGATCAAGTGTGAGGCGCGAAGTGAGTGGTGGTGATACCGGGACCGGGAGACGAAGAGGTTCATGTGGACGATGTCGTGTACCTGGACTGGCCGAGGCTTGAAGCCTCCGACGTTTGGTGAATCGTTCGGTCCCTTCATCATTGAGGCACGTTAATTTGGCAAATGGAACTTAGAGGCACGAAGCCGCACCAGTGCGAGAATATGAGGTGGTCAAGTGGCCAACGGGAGAGAGGCATCCACGTCCCCTTATCTTTGCTCAATCATACGCTGAACCTGCTCAGCGCCCATCTCCTCCCGGCTCCACCCCGGCTAGACGGGTGCGTATGTACGGATTATCTAGGTAAGGAAGAGGCCATCGGTGTTCCCGCCCGAGGCAAGCTACTCCCAGCGCCGCGTGGAGGGTCGAGGCTTCTCTCCCCCTTCTATTCTCACCCAGCTCGGGCACCGGCGCGGCTCTCTTCACAGAATGTACCGGAATTCAAGTCCCTCATCGCCCTTACCGGGGTCAGGGGCTCCTTGGGCCAGCAGTCTCGCCTTCTGGGCGTTCTTGCGACGCAGCCAGAAGAGCATGATCCACACGCCCACCCAGGCTGCAAAACAGCTGGCTAGGGCAGTCCCATGCCCGATGGGATATCGGGGCTTGTCGGTGGCCCGGTAGATCTGCCCAGCCGCAATGCCACCGGCATTGCCCAACATGACCACCATGGTGATGGCGGTCGCCCGCTTGAAGTACGGCTGGGTGTTTCCGCTGATCCAGGCCAGGTTTAAACCTGGGATGGACGACTGACCCATCAGCAAGATATAGCAGGCGGCGTACGAGAGCTTGTTGTTGCGACTGCCCAGCAGAATACTGTAGGCTGTCATGATGAAGAGCCCCATGACCAGTATGACCTGCCCGCGCTTCTGGATCCGGTCCGAGACCCAGGACACGGTGAAGACTGAGATGGCGCCCGTCAAGTAAACCGGGATGGTCATGTACTGGGCCTCGAGGGCCGTGTAGCCGATGCCGTTGACAATCGTGGGTAAGAAGGCGCTGACACCTGCGCCGCGCCCCGTCAGTCACTTCTTCCAAGCACGAGACCAGCACCCCTCCCACCATGGAACTAACTCACTGAAGTTATACACGTCCGCACACAGCTCGATGCACGCTGATAGCCAGCAAATAGGCGAGGTCAAGGCCGCCTTGACATCAGGCCAGTTAAAGACGTCGGTGTTGGCGCCGCCCATCCGGCCCTTGGCGATCTCTTTCTCTTCGGCGTTGAGGAAGTAGGCATCGTCGGGCGTGTCCGGGATCAGGAAGTAGAAGCAGATGGAGACGACGAAGGATACCATTCCTTCGACGAAGTAGAGCCACCGCCAGCCTTCATAGCCGCCCACGCCGTCGATGCGGGTGACCACGGTGGCAAAGATGCCGCCTAGGGCACCGGCGAGCGAGTTGGCCGCGAGGATACAGGCAACTCGCTTACCAATCTCTTCACGTTTCCAGAACAACGAGATATAGACGTTCAACGATGGGAACAGTGCCGACTCGGTCATGCCCAGCACCAGGCGGACGGCGATCAGGGAAGCCCCGCTCTGGATGAATCCCGTCATGGCAGACACAATGCTCCACGCCAACATGAGAGAGGGAACTGGGGGAGCGCTCGATTAGAGGGGAAGTTGTCAGGGGGCATGGATCCTTCCCTACTCACTGAACTTGGATGGCCCGATCTTCTTCATCATCAGCGTCAAGGGAATCTCGAAAATGATATAGGTGACATAAAAGATAGAGACAGCCACTGCGAAACCGGCAAGTTAGCCATTGCCCACCCACGAAATTTCTGGTGATAGGAGACGTCTACCATTGAACTCGTAGCCGGGCATGTGCAGGTCGGTCACCATGCCCGCCACTTTAGCATTTCCAATATTAGAACGGTCGAGGAAGTTGAGCACGAATGCAGTCATGCACACAGGCAAGAGG
Source organism: Phialophora chinensis (assembly GCA_016109575.1). Lineage (NCBI taxonomy): Eukaryota > Fungi > Ascomycota > Eurotiomycetes > Chaetothyriales > Herpotrichiellaceae > Phialophora > Phialophora chinensis. Next base: position 1,457,113 of record JADWPU010000005.1, on the reverse strand, counting down.
TGCCAGTCCAGCTTGCGGACGACACTCCGCTCCTTCTCCTTGTCGACGTAGACATGGATGGAGCCCGTGTCCGTGTCGGGTGTGACGTCTCCAATGGTCTCGTTGGGTACCGGCTTCTGTTCCAACGACATGGTGGCGGGAGCTTGCTGCAGGGCAAGAGAAACACAGGGGGTGAGACGAGTCAGACGGGATAGTTGAGAGCTGTGCCAGATGGTCCAGATCTCATCTCGAGGTGTACTATTTATACAGGCCACGGTGCAAGAGATGAGGCGCGATCGATATCGCGGCCGGTGCCCATCCAACACACTCGGGCGGGTTATCGATGTGCTACCAGAGCGCTGGGAATGATTTTCGCTGCATGTATTGAAGTTGAGCCTCGGTGAGCCTGGGCTTCAGTCAACCTATCTGACCATCCTATTTCTCCAGCTTCTGGTCAGATATGCTGGCTTCAAACAAGCTTGTCGTGGCACGGGAAGGACGAGGGCGTCTTATCTCGGTGGGTCCTGGCGAAGGCGGTAGGTCCGTTTCCCGGATAGCAGTCATCCGCGCTTCCCATCCCATCGTCCCATCGATGTGGACGACGCCCCGATCGGTGGCTAGCCCAGAAGAGCGACCAGGAGTATGGCGACCCTGGGAGGGATGAACGTGCCGGGGTTTAGGGATGTACGTGGCGACTCGAGTTGATGGTGGATCGGAATGCAGGTTCGGACGAGCAGCTCCTTGAACAACCGTCCCATATGTAGCGTTCTTCTTCCCAGGCCTCAGAATGCTGAGAGAGCTGGGAATCAAGCAACGACATCCAGACAGACAGATCATGTCGCAACCACTCAAGGTCATCGTTGTCGGTGGTGGCATTGGCGGTCTGTCCGCGGCCATCGCCATCCTGCTTGCGGGACATTCGGTGACCGTGCTGGAATCACAGGAGAAGATCGAAGAAGTATGTCGGGCTTGCAGGAGTCGGTGTTGAGGTGATTGAGCCTCTGCTAACGGGTCCTGCTCCCCAGATCGGTGCGGGTTTGCAATTCTCGGCCAACGCAACGCGCATTCTCAAAGACTGGAGGGTCGACAAGGCCATCGAAGCGGACGTGGTCGAGCCATACAGTTGCATCATGAAGCGGTGGAAGGATGGCAGCAAGATTGGCTTCGTGGATCTACACAAGTACCACCGCGACAGCTACGGGGCGCCCTTCTGGGACATCCATCGCCACGACCTCATCGTCGCCCTGTACGAACGCGCCGAGGAGCTCGGGGCTGACATCCGCGTCAACTCGAAGGTGGTGGACCTGAACTTTGAACAGGCCACCGTGTTTCTCCAGGATGGCTCCAGTCTGCAGGGCGACCTGGTGGTGGGTGCGGACGGGCTCAATTCCATCTGTCGCAAGAAGCTGGTGCCGACCGAAGCGCCCGAGTATACGGGGGACATCGCCTTCCGCGTCCTGCTGAACTACGACGACCTGCCCGAGGACCCGGATTTCCGGGATCTGGTGACCAAGCCGCAAGTAACCTACTGGCTTGGCCACAACAGTCATGTCATTGTCTACATCCTCAAGAACGGCAAGCAGATCAACCTCGTCGCCGTGGCACCTGACGACCTGCCGCCCGGAGTCATCCGTGCGCCGTGTGATATAAGTGACTGCACCAAGATCTTCCGCGACTGGGATCCTCTGTAAGCCTTCTCCCCCCCCTCTCTCTGCCAGTACGGAGATGATCTCGGTTAACCCAAGCCAAGGATCAACAAGTTGATCTCCCAGAAGGACGAGATCTGGAAGTGGAAGTTGCACAAACGGCCGGAATTGGATCAATGGAACCACCCCTCCGGCCGTTTCACGCTGATCGGGTCAGTTTGAGATGCCCGGGGGTTCTCCGTGTCACTGTGAAGTGTGCTGACTGGAAGGTCCAGCGATGCGGTGCATCCGACGCTCCCCTACCTCTCACAAGGCGCTGCCATCACGGTGGAAGACGCTGCCGTGCTGGGCCATGTGCTGACCAAACCAATCTCGCTCTCGGCTGCTCTGGCCCAATACCAAGCGCTGCGAAAACCACGGTCGACCGAGGTGGTTCGGGCCGCCACCCGTCAGCAGGGATGGTATCATCTCCCGGACGGCGAGAAGCAGCAGATGCGGGATGCCATGATCGGGTCCGAACAGTCCATGGAAGGAGACCCATTCTTGTGGCGCGAGCCGACCTTCGCGCCGTGGTTGTATGGGTATGATGCCTACGCGGAAGCAAAGAAACAGATGGAGGCAGTGAGCGGGTATGCCAACGGCCTGAAGAACTAGAGTCGTTGAGTTTGTGTTGTCTCGATTCGTGTAGTGAAATAAAATCTCCCTAACCACCTTTCTGGCTTGTTCGCCCCTTAGACCCTGCCGGCGGTTGTCGAGGGGAGCCGCGTCTTTTCCATCTCTCCTCGCTGAGCGTGGGAGATGATGATACTGCAGGTCTCAGTGACAGTAGGCAGCGTATGCACGGGCCACACCCAACCAGGTTTTCCTCGAACGAGCCGCCACGTGTGATCATCCATGCACGACATCAGTCGACGAATCCGGAGCGTCGAGCCTCATCGGCTCCAAGAAAAGACCAAAAGATCAGCCACTGGGCGATGAAAAGGTCTGGGGCAACGTTCTACCGGCGCAGGCTCTATCACAGAATACCTGTTGTTCCGTTGTTCACCACCTGGACTATGGCTATAGCTTGAAGTAGACGCCGATCCCTATTCCTTGGATCACTGGAGGGTGGAGGGAAGTGGGCACCAGCCAGGTCGATAACAACTATCATATCTGTGGATCGCGGCGTGAGCTATCGACTATCTGTGGGGCGTCCGGCGTTCAAGTTGATGGTGCGTGCATGCTTCCGGGCTAGCGATCCCGTCGAACAAAGCACTTTCCGTGTACGTGTACGAGAGCTGGCCACGAGCAATACCATTTGATCAATTGCTGGCGTGCCGACGTTCGTACCGTCGTGCGACGTTGCCATCATCGACGGTGCTCAGGCCACACCGTTGCTCGTACGCGACGTCTCGGGCTATAAGGCTTGCGACCAGGCATAGGGTTCACACTTAACCTCCTGTCGAAGCATCTCGATTCAAGTCTTTTCTCATGGCCCCTTTCATCGGCGCAACAGACGGAGGAGCAGAAACCATGTCGACCAACGGTACCCACATCAATGGAGCTACTCCGGCGCTGCCCCGGCGCAAGTTGAGAATTGCGTGGGTCTCCTCGGACATGGAGCACGAGCAACAACACTGACGGCACCACAGCATTATCGGCGGAGGATTGGCCGGTGCAACGGCTGGAGGGTTGTTGACCAAACTTCCTGACGTGGACGTCAAAATCTACGAGAAATCCGACCTTGTGCGCGAGGTTGGCGCCTTGATCGGCGTGACAGTTGCGGGTATGAGACATTTCTACCATCGGCACGCTCTACCGGAGGGCACATCGGCTAATAGATCGATCCAGCCATGAAGACGCTGTCGCGATATTTGTCCCCGGAAGGGTTTGCAGAGCTCCAGCATGTCCTGTACCGGGGACCGTTCGCCGACGGCATCAACCACCGTCACTGGAAGACAGGTGAAATTCTTCGTCAGGCGGTGTCGCCGCACACGCCGCGCCATCTCCAGGAGGGTCGGACCAGTCGGGCGCCGCTGCACAAGATCTTGATGAATGAGGTGCCCGAGGGCATCATTCAATATTCCCGCACGGCCTTGTCGACTGAGAAAATCACCGAGGGCGACGAGGCCGGCGCCATCAAGGTCACCTTCGCCGACGGGTCCACGGGAATTGCCGATGTCGTCGTCGCAGCCGATGGGCTCTACTCGGTGCGTTCGCCAGAGTACTTGAGCTCCCGGCGCCTGGCTGACAACGCTTCCATAGAAAATCCGGAGACACTATCATCCCAACAGCCAGATTGCCTCGCGCGGACGTGTGGCATATCGGTACATTTTTCCCACCGGGTTGGTCGAAAAGATCAAAGATCTGCCGGAAGACACGTCGTCCTTCCGGAAGCATGGCGAGATCGTCTTCCTGTCTCGACTCAGTAAGATTGCCCCCTTCCCCAACTGGCAAACCTCGGTCCTCCATTGCATATTCTGACTCACCTCTTCTTGCAGATCCTGGCGTCTACGCCTTCACGGCCCTGATTGACACTCCCGATGAAGAGTCCGCCCAGGCGGAGTGGGCCAAGCCAATGGGCCAAGCTGGTATTGAGCGATTACGACAGGGTCTCGCCGTGAGTTGGACTCGCGGCCTTTCTCGGTCCGAGTGGCCAAGAAACCGATGACTGACGCGAAAACCAGGGTTGGAATCCGATTATCCACCGCGTCATCGACGTCCTCCCCGACATCCAGGTGTACCCGTTGCAGACATCCGAATGGATGCGCAGCCTGGTGCGAGACGACGCCGTGGCATTCGTGGGCGATGCGGCCCATCGTAAGCGTCCCTTCCTCCGTCCGCCCATGCCTTCTGGCTAACATTCCCCTTCTTCAGCCACGGCGGGTGCTTACGGAACCGGATGCTCGTTGGCTTTCAATGACGTGTGGTGTCTGTATCGCTCGCTCGGGCGCACCCACGATCCCAAAGCTCCACCAAACGCCGTGCCGTACCACATCCCCTACTCGCTACATCTGTACAACGAAAGCCGCGTCCATTTCCTGCATCGGGTGGAGCGGCAAATCCAGATGGACAAGCTGGACAACAAGTACATCATGGGAGCCGGCGATGACTATCAGGAGTGGGTCCGGAGGTACAACGAGCGCTTCACCATCAACTGGTGGCTGTTGGAACACGACGCCGAGGCCGAATGGCAACGAGTCGAGAGCGAGGAGCGGTTCCGTCGCGAAGAATTGGGTCTGGGCGCCGTCAGACAGCAAATGGCCGACGTCAACCTAGGTGCGGCCGAGGGGCTGGCTCCTCATTTGGGAGCCTTCTGAGGTCTGTAACGTCTTCAGGCATACCGAAAGGCCGTAGGTGAGATGACTAGAGAATGAGCAATGATAACTTGAACGAAGATGGCGGGGCAACCTAGAAGTATCAGGTCGTGACGGGATATTGCGCGCCGCTTCAATGGCTTGGCTGACCTACCCATATTAGGCACCCCTAAGTTTGGGTGCTCGCGCCTAACGCGGCTGCGCTTTTGTAGGCCCAATTTTTCAGAACCACCATCCACCTTTCTGCTCTTCCTTCTGTCTGTGTCAGTCCTCTCGCTTCTGCTGCGTATGATCTTTCGAGTCTTCGTTCGGCGCGCATCAACTGTTGCAAAGAGAACTCCTCGGCGCGCTGCTGGTCGCTACGAGATCACCAGTCAGAGCCTGTGTAGTGAGTGCGACTCTGTTGCGCGGGCTAATCCCTGGTTGACCTTCTTTAGACGATGTTCTCAACCGACTGCGTCCGAGTCTCCCCAGTCCGTCGACATGCGACGTGATCGATATAAATCCCGGTGTCGGCCTCTGGTCCAAGGCCCTGCATCAAGCTCTCCAACCTCGACGACACGTCCTTGTCGAACCCGAATTGAAACATTACACAGACAGCCTGGGGTCCCTGCTTAACAGCCGCGGGTCACGATATAGACATGCCACCAACCTTGAGGAAGCATTTGATCCTGAGAAGGGACTCTTGTCCGAATATGCCACGGGGAAAGGTGCTTCACCGGGAAAACTCCCCGAATTCAATCAATCGCTGTTAATGACAGTCAACTTCTCCAGCCGGAGAGTTTCCCAAGGCGCGTACTTGGGCTCCCTGGGCAAGAAGTTCTTTGACGATCTGTTTTTCTCCCTCTTCTCAAACCAGGCTGGCCGCAGTCTGTTCCGCTATGGTTTGATTCGGATATTGGCATGGATCCCCGAGGAGATGGGCAAAGAACCCTTCGTTCCGCGCACTGTGTACCGTCGTTTCAAGCAGACCATCATACTCGAGGCAATGGCAGACATCACTGAGGTCGCCGGTGTCCCGGGAGGCTTTGGTACCACTAGGTACAGAAGATGGCCTGAGCTCGAGTTGGAAGAGTATGCTGCCATCAATGCCCGGGCAAAAGAGAATCCCGCCCATCAGGTACCTCGCTTGAGACTGGACGATCCCCCTGCGCCAGATCTCCGCAGCATTGACCCCACTCCGCACAATCTTGAATCCTTGCCGTTCTCGACCGATGCGCTCTGGGTCCCCGACTTTGTTCGGGTATTAGAGCGTCTGAAAAAGGAAGAACCTGCCTTCTATCGCACCCACGCTGAAGGACGAATACCCGGTGAAATGCGCTATAAAACCCCACTTCAAAGGGAATGGGCAGCGTACCTGAGAGAAGCTAGTACCAAACATCGCACCCACATGAGAGCAGTCGAGGTCGTCAATGAGGGAAGGCGGCTGATTGCCAACTGGAAGGCTGCCTTACAGGATGCCCATGGTCACCCACTGGACCCGGCTCTTGAACAACAGCTCCGACTCCGCGGCGACGAGAATCACAAGAAAATACATGCCATGTTTGAGACGAATAGAATCTGGGCCCAGAAAGCCCTCGACGACTGCCGAGCCGTTGATATGTCGCCGCCTATACTTTTCTGGTCTCGTCGGGAAACACATCCCTTGATCGTGCATGACGGCGAATTTGAGCCATCGAACCGACACATGGCTCTGTTGGACGTAGTTCCACACCCCGATCTGCTGAGGAAACTCAACACGCACGACAAGATGGTGTGCTTTCGACACGTCATGTCCACGCTCTCCAATTGCCTCTCGTACTCGGTGCCCCAGGCGGCAAAAATGCTGGTCCACGACGCAGGTGTCGAAGAGTTTCTCAAGTCAATCCGTGGGATTCATGATCCTACTAAGGGAGGGTGGTATGATCTGACGCAATTACGGTTGAGAGCTCTACCCGCAGATATGTTTGTTGAGATCGCATTGGCGTACGAGAGGTGGCCTTTCCGTCCCCGAACCGAGACTATGCTCCTGGCAGCTCCGGATTCGCAAGCTACATATAGTGCTGAAGAAGGGGATATTAGGTGAGCCAATAATGGCTTTACTTGAACTGTGTACAATATCTTCATGATGTACTCGAAGGCGCTGCTAAAATGCGGGCTGAGTTGAGGCTCATTTAAGCTTCTTCCAGCTGGGTTCAGCTCTGAAGTCTCCGCACCGTTTCATCTGGATCACATCCCACATTCATTCACCGGCCCAGACTTTAGGTCGTTGGGGCATGCACTTAATGTCTCTATGCAGAAGGCGTTCTTGCAGCGCGCCCTAGAACATTCGCATTCGTGTCGCATTTGCACTTAATTGCCCTCATTGGTGAGGATGTGGAAATGCCTGCAGCATTGCAGGCAGCAGCATATTCCACATTTCTTCATCAATGTAACTCGAGTGCGATGGGTGATACGGCGGCGATATAAATAAAGCTGATCTCTATTTTGATTTCTATATCCTGATACGGATAGATGATACACGACATTGACTAAGTTCTTAGAACGCGAAAACGAAGACAAAGAAGAATCTCACGTTGTCTCCGACCACCACAGTGCTGTAAGTCAAATAGACGCACCAATATGGACATCTCCAACCTCGTCCAAAACGGCGCGGCCAGCAAGACCGACCCGGCGGATGTCATTATGTGGTCGTCTCCATCTTCTCAAGAACAGGCCAGCATACCGGCAAGCAGCTCCAAGACACCAGCGTTCCCAGGCCCCCTGCTGGTCGTGGACCATGAACGCGATCGCCAACGGTCCCAACGCTCGCCACTCCTCCCCGCCGCAAAGGCCCGCACGGCCCTTCTCCTCATCGACATCCAGCGCGGCCTCAACACGTCGCACGGCTACTTCGGCACCGAGCGCTCAACGCCGATGCTGGAAGCCAACGTCGCGACCCTGCTAGGCCGGTGTCGCGAGTATAATACTCATAACAGTAATGCCCGCGTGGCCGCCAACGGGGGCGGAGACCACCCGATCCAGATCATCCACGTGTTCCATCGGAGCAGCAACCCGGACAGTCCGCTGCACGAGAGCGGCAGGGCGCAAAAGGACGGCATGGCCTTCATGCCGTGCGCGGCGCCGGACGAGTCGTCGCCCCTCGAAACCGTGCTCTCCAAGACGGCCAATTCGGCGTTCGCGGACGGGAAGCTCGCGAGGCTGTTGGCGGAGAAGAAGATCGCGCAGCTTGTCGTCGTGGGGATCGCGACCGATCATTGCCTGTCCACGAGCGTGAGGTGGGCGAAGGATCTGGGGGTCGTGAAGCGCGACTGGGATGGGGAGGCGGCCGAGAATCAAGGCAAGATCGTGGTCGTCAGGGATGCCACGGCTTGTTTTGGAAAGGGCGGGGTCGGCGCCGAGATGGTCCAGAGGGTCAGTCTTGCCAGTCTGGAAGGCGAGTTTGCCGAGCTGGCGAGTACAGATGATGTGTTGGGAGAGTTGTTCACGTAGGGGAAGAGTACCGTGAGGGTAATTATCACCGGGGGCACGAGGGAAATGAAAGGATAGTGCGATGGAGTTGGAAGATTTGAAGGGGTCTTGGAGGGTAGGCATTTGCATGGGCATAGGGCATGAAGGTGAGTGTCGTCTGATGGTCCAGGGATGGAAGCGGGGACTTCGAAATCAATTGATTGTATCCTCGTGGCAGGCGTGGCCATGCAATTGGGATCTTACGCCGTCTATGGCTCTAGCAGAGCTGATCGGCTGCGAATGGGACTGGAGGATCAAGAATGGAGACTCGATAATGAGCGTTGATAACATCGCGATTGATATTGAATAGGGGAGCCAGCCTTATGTCCATCGATACGCCATCATTTATTGACCATTGACCATTGACCATATTGGACTTATCATCCCCTATATTGTGACTTTGGCACGCCTGTCGATCGAGCCCTTCTAACTCGGTCGAAACTGCGGATGTGCAAACACCAAGATCATATTGCTTGCTTGCTGCTCGCTTCTTATAGTGGCCGCCATCCGAGCTCACAGCCTACAGTTCAAGAGGGTATTAGCCGACGATTCCACCGGACGACAATTGCCAAGGACACAATATTTCCGTTCCGGTGACGGAAGCGTCCGTTCAAGCTGGGGAGGTGCACCTACACGAATAGTGGTAGGCATCCAGTAGGTGGTATTTGTTCAGTTGCTGTATCCACCATCTCACTGTATGAGCTACATTGATGTCGCGGTACAGTCCGAGCCTGCTCCGGGCGGAGAGAACTTTGCAGATATCGAAACCGGTAGATCGGGTCGACCGATTCGATCGACTGTAGCCATGACTGAACCGACCATGACGGCCATTACTTCAGGCTCCAAAACGTTGTGAAGCCTAGTCGGACGGTGATGGATCACAGTGAGGGTTTCCGATGTCTTGACCAAATACGAAGTCATCTTGACACATCTCGATGTTCAGTGAGACATACTTATACGAGCTCTGAGTTGAAAGACTGTACGGCTAAGCAGCTGTAAGCAGTATTTGGATCGGCTTCGCAGCTTGTTGTAGGTGAAATTCCTTGAGGAAGAGCGACCGCGCTGGATCGAAGAGTGTCCAGCGTTTGCCAAAGCGATTGTGTTTAGAAATTTCACCTCTTTGCTGGCCTGGACGATCTGTGACGTTTAAGACAACATTTGACCGGTGGACAGTGAACACTACGTTCGCAGGATCAGCGGCTATCGGCCGCGGTGAGTCTCATTGAGTTCTTTTGTGTTGAGTAATGGAGCAGCGAAGATGTCGAATCTTCGGGGATGCACAACCTAATTATAAGTCAACACGATGACCGGCAGAGACCCATGAGGAAATCTTTGAGGCTTTCCTATGGACAAGGTGTTCTGGACTCGGACGGCATACGAAGACCGCTGAATTGCCGCCTCTTAGAGAACGGGCCCACCACACCTATCATTGAAGTCTGAGTGGCTGACGTAAGGCCAGGTCGGCCTTGTGGACGAGGCTCTCCAAAGAGGCCAATGACTGACGAGAGCAGCAAATCCTGTTACCTTGCTCCTAATGCGTAGATTCGGAAGACATTGTCGAGCTCGACATCCGGGAGATGTATAAAGAGCCCGAAGAAGAGAACTCACCTTCTCGAGAGCAAGCCGGCTGTTCAATCTCTTCGACTATCATTCCAGGATCAATCGTTGTTCTGCCACAATGCCGGCCTTCAAAATGCTCCTGCCTGCTCTTTTCCTCATCCCGACGCTTGTCCTCGGGTACCCCTATTCAGCACCGCAAAGCTCAGACGACGGCGACCAAATCACCTGCTTCGAGCAAGGCAGTGGATTTGTCACCACTGCCCAGGCCAACGACCTCGTAGACGAGTTCGACCGCCTGATTTGTCAATCAAACCCTAGTGCCGGCATCTCATTGAACGGACTCGAGGGCGTCTCCGTCGATGACCCTTCCGGCACAATCATCTTCCAGAATACTTTGAACCAGGTGGCTACCCCGCCAAGCTGTGGGGAGGTCGTTGGAGATTTCCAGAAGTTGTTGGCTGCATGTTTCACGAACCAGGGCAGTTACGGTGGTGTGTTGATCGAGACGGCCGGCGGCGGAGCAACAAGTTATATTATCAAGTCGCCATGACTAGAGCACGGATAAAGGAAGAAGCCGAGACGGGGGCAAAGACTTGCGAACTGCTTGAAGAGGGACGGTGATGGTTGCGGTGGAGGATACGGTGGTGGACAGAGTTAGTACTGATATTGGGGTTGAGCTAGCTCCTGACAGTCAATGGCCAGCTTCTTCCCTTGAGCCATCTCCCTCGCTCGTAGGTTTCATCTCGACTTCCACGTGCATCACACATGGGCAATGCTAAAGTAGTCGGCTAGAGTCAGACTAGTTGCTGCATGCAAGGTTGGAGGCTGATTTCGCGCTCCCTGGGAAACCGTTCTCGCGTCTAGGGACTGCGGTGAATCGGCTCACTCGGCTTCATGGAGAACGTCTCATAATGTAGCTATACCAGCTGATCAGACGATCATCCTGGCAAAAGAGTCCGATGTGCATGAGCGAATGACAGCATGTCAGTCATATAAGGCCGAAAGGGACGGTGTTGATGGACGAGGTGGTCGACACTGAACTTCGAAGCCGAAAGTGAATCAGAAATAAGTTGAAGCGTCACTTACCCTTGCTGTGTCATCAACTCCTCAACTAACCGTATGGGGCTAGCGGCTACAGGTTGAAGTTCCGGCAAACTTTCCCCCATATTGACACGCAGGACTGCCAACTGTCACGCTGGTGTAACTGGCTGGTTCTTTTCTCACCTTCCTCTTCCTTCATGTGCCGATAAGCATCTGCCTCGAAGCTTCGCGGCGTGCCGTTCCATTCCTACAGGGTTACCCCGCTTAGGCGTCCTATCATTCCACTTGATTTGATTGGCACAGGTACGAGGAGACATGGTATCCTGCGCGCAATTGCAGCAGCTCCTCGTCGGACATGGAGCGGTCACAGAATGACTTTATCATCTCCCCAAGGTTTGAAGGCGCGTGTACCGAGTATATCAGTTGACATCTCCCCAACCACCCTCTCTTCTGTGCCATCTGTTCGATATCGTTTGCCCGTCTCTGCCTTTGATCTCGATTGTTGGCTTGGTTCTCAACATGAGCAAAGTTGCCGAAGTTGCAGCACGTGGCGAAGAGGTCTCCGCGAGTGATAGCAATGATGCCGTCCTCGGTGAGAAGCTGGGGACCGTGAGAGATGTCGAAGATATGAAACGTATGGGCAAAGATCAACTATTCAGGGTAACTCAGTGTGCCGTCTACGACGTAAGAATGGTAGGCTGACGACACGACCGCAGCGAAACTTTGGATTCTTGTCCATCTTCGGGTTTGCTATGATTCTGATGCAGACGTGGCAAGCTTTACTTGGGTAAGCCCGCAAAAGCCCCGATATGGGCTTGCTGTATTTCGATTGACCGCGAGCGCTCTAGGACCATTGTCTTTGGTCTCGGTAATGGCGGTACAGCTGGCCTGATATATATGTACATCATCGTCGTTTTCTTCTTCAGCCTCGTCAACATCTCCATGGCTGAGATGGCTTCCATGGCACCGACGGCAGGTGTGTACAATATTTAGTTGTCCCCGGTCGAACGCTTCCGAGACTCACACAGCCACAGGGGGTCAGTACCACTGGATCTCTGAGTTTGCGCCTCGAAACCAGCAGAAGCTGCTATCCTTCATCGTGGGGTGGCTCTGTACACTCGGCTGGCAGAGCGGAGTCTCGATAGGATGTTTTCTTGCAGCGACTGAGATCCAAGGTCTCATTGTCCTCAACAACAACAGTTACAGCTACGAACGGTGGCACGGAACTCTGCTCACTATTGCAATTGTCCTCTTTGTCGCGTTCTTCAACACCTTCTTTGCAAAGTATCTTCCACTCGTTGAGCGATTTGTTCTCGGCCTGCACATTGGGGGTTTCATTTGCATACTTGTTCCGTTATGGGCTCTTGGCCCGCGAGGAAACTCTCATCAGATTTGGACCGTCTTCGAAGATGGCGGCGAATGGGGTTCGAGTACGAGCCATAATGTTAACTGGTCCGAATACTGCTAACTGTCCGCAGCCGGTCTCGCAACTCTTGTTGGCTTGATCACACCTACCACTGCTTTTCTTGGTGCTGACGCAGCTGTCCACATGGCTGAGGAGTTGAGAAACGCTTCCAAGACTCTCCCAAGAGTCATGATATGGACTTCAATCATTAACGGAGCGCTTGGCTTTGTGATGCTCATGTATGCTGTCGATCCGCGAAACTACCAACTCCCACTGACAAACCCTACAGTACCTTTTGCTGTAAGGTGACCTGATCACTAGATGAGAGCATCCGCTCTCGGCTACGCGTATTGACGTCTCTCAGACACATTGGGCGACCTGGATAGCGTCCTTGCGACGCCGACCGGTTATCCCTTCATCCAAGTCTTCTATAACGCCACCGGATCGAAGGGCGGTGCTACGGCAATGTCATGCATCCTCGTCCTTTCGTCTATCGCGAACGGCATGACCAACATGGCCACTGCGTCTCGACAACTGTTCGCCTTCGCCCGCGACAAAGGCTTGCCCTTTCACACTTGGTTCGCTAAGGTCGGGAATCGCACCGAAATTCCGACCAACGGTGAGTCGCAGGCCACGTAGTCATTTCGTCCGTTGTCTAACCTAGTATCAAGCCGTATGTTTCACCATCGCCTTCTCGGTCCTATTTTCTTTGGTCAACATCGGTTCAACCGTAGCCTTCAATCAGATCTTATCGCTTGGCGTCGCGGCATTACTTTCCTCCTACCTCGTCTCGATCAGCTGCGTCGCCCTTCGTCGCATTCGTAAGCAACCGCTTCTCGACCGCGCTTTCAACCTGGGTCCATTAGGACTTCCCATCAACCTAGCCTCCATCGCCTTCCTCCTCTTGGCCTTTGTCATGAGCTTCTTCCCAGGAATGGCACACCCGACTCCTCAGACCATGAATTGGTCGTGCCTGGCTTACGGTGGAGTGCTCATCATTGGGGGAGGATACTATGTGTTTTGGGCACGACATCACTATGTTGGACCTGTGGAATATGTCCGCAAGAGCGCTTGAACCTGAAAGGGACGCGGTCGGCAATTACTGCCCCTCAGACGTGGTATCGAGGTCCTGGACATTTAGCATGGCAGGAGCTTCGCGCAATATGTCACTCCGAGAGGGGCACCGGCTGTACACGATCCCAGTAAACTTTAACGTTTTCCGGTGTTTCCTGCCTCGTTTCTGAGAAGAGGACCAGGCCAAGTTTGGTCGCTTCTTTGTGAACGTCAGGCTGGCAGAAAGGGGGAGATATACAATGCCGGGGAGCACACCCGCCCACCTTTGACTTTGACTGGTGATCGAGGCATCAGCATGCTGCATATGGAGCATCTAGAGCATAGAGCAATGCGCGTCCATGAAGGCCAAAACAACGATGCTGTGACTCATAATTACCCAAGCCGTCAATAAGGAGAACCAAAGTGAGGACCCGTCCATCACGGCAGTCTGGTCGGCAAATTCCAGCGCCGAGGTCCTGGAAGTGTCTCTTTGTCTCCCCTGTTTCTGCCTGGTGGTCATGTCACAGAAATGCTATCAGAAGAACCCTTCTTCTCATATGACCTTCCGCTTTCCGAGCCTCCTGGCCTTAAGATGTGCTTTCTCCTCGGAGGGGCCAACGTTGGCTCAACTCCCTTGTCCCATCTACGAATCCGTGGCCATAGGCTCGAAAAGTCAACGCCTCCGAAAGTCGGAGAACTGCATACGTAGCTTGGAATTCGGCATCAGCTGGATACGAATCCAATGGCCAGTAGGGATGGATGTATATGTACTCCGCACGTTGCTAAACTAGTACGTACATACATCCTTTCCAGCGCCGCCATTGTCCCGCAACTCACAAACAGGTCCACCTCTCGGTTTGTATATAATGCACCGTTCGATGTAATCCATAGCTGGTCGAGCCATCTCAATAAGACATACAAAGAGAGACAGCGAGAGAGACAGACAAAGAGAGAGAGAGTGTGTGTGTGTATGTGTGTGTGAAATCCAATGGCGTATCAATTCCCCAACCCCGTCGAAACATCCGAGCACGTCCTCGCCCTCCTCGACCGGCTGCACCGACAATCCGAAGCCCAGGAAGCGGCGTTCGACATTTCCAAACACGCCAGCTCGTCGGCCCAGGACTTCAAGCAAGCCGTCCAGGACAAGTTCATCGCCCTCGACCAGGACAAATGCCACTGCCTGTACACGCTCTGCCGGGCCCTCAACGCCAAAAACATCGTCGAGGCGGGGACCAGCTTCGGCGTCAGCACCATGTACTTGGGCCTGGCGGTGACGCGGAACGTCGAAGCCACGGGCGGCACGGGCACGGTGATCGGCACGGAACACGAGCCCTCCAAGGCCGAGAGGGCGCGGGCGTACTGGGCCGAGGCCGGCGACGAGGTGTCGCGACACATTGACTTGAGAGTCGGGGATCTGCGGGAGACGTTGAAGGCGGATCTGCCTGCCGAGGTCGACGTCTTGCTCTTGGACAGTGAGTGCCTCCCTGCTTCCCCTCCCTCCCTTTTCTCCGGCATCATATCGTTACGCAGCTTCCCGGTAGCATTTGCGTGCCGCGGCCCGGGTTCAGCTGGAGTACGAGTACAAATAAAGAGCATCTCTGCTGACTGATGGACGTGGCGGTGGACAAAGTCTGGGCACCGATGGCGCTTCCAGCCCTGAAGCTCGTTCAGCCGAAGATGCGATATGGGGCCGTCGTCATCAGCGACAATCCCATCGCGTCGGAAGAGAGGTATAAGGAATTGTTCACATACTTGCGGGCCCAGGACAGTGGCTTCATCAACCTGACTTTGCCGTACAACAACGGGCTGGAAATGAGTGTGTATGTGCCTTCTCGCAAATAGAATGGCTCCTCGCTCGCTCACTCGGGAGGGACAGACGGTGGATATTAATTTAGCTAGTGCGTCCACCTCTTGTAGGTCATCATGTATGGGGAATGAGAACAATTCTGTATCAGACAGATCTCCGATGCGTTTAGTCATCTTTGCAACTGTTATTGCAAGGACTGGCGACTGGAAGCCTACGCACAAGGCTGGGACAAGGCTGGACGATAAGGCTGAGCTGATGCAGATTGTTGGCCTGCCCACGCGCCAGGCGGTGCACTGCCGACGTGGACATGTCATCTCGTCTCCTCGAAGCTGTAACCCCCTGCCTCCAGAACGAGGTCATCGTTTTAAAGGGCTCGCTCAACTCTAACACCGTGGATTGTTTTCAACCCACGTAGCATCACATGTGTCGTGGGGGCTTATTATAGCCCCGCTCCGTCCTGTCCAGAGCGGACAGCCAGACCAGGAACTCCTCCAGCGTAATATATACAAAATGGTGGGTGCGCCATCCTGTCCGCCTCGGTGAAAATGACACCCCTGACTGAGCACGACCAGGATCACCCGTATCACAGCGGGAAGCTACCCTATGGGTGGATCAGTGTGGCAGACTACTGGCCCTCGCGCCTGCTGCACATCCCCACCATGACCTCGGTAGAGAGGGACGGAGTCAACGTGTATGCGGGCGTAGAAAGACCAAAGTACAACATCCTGACATACACATGGGGCCGGTGGAGGATCAGCACGAATCCGAAAGCTCCGGCCCTGGATGTGCGGAACACGCGATGGAACATCCCTCCTATCGAGCCAGACCACTTCACGGTCGAAGAATTCCAAAATGTCGTCAATCTCCTAGCCAGTAACGGCGTTGACTGGGCGTGGATCGACGTGGCTTGCATCGACCAAGACGATCAACAGGCCAACGCCGAGGAAGTCGGACAGCAGGCCAGCATCTTCAAGAACGCCCACCGCGTGTTCGTTTGGCTTTCACACCTTGAGCGTGATGTCCTCACCTCCGCCGTGGCGACAATCCAAGATAAGGGTCTGCAGCTGCGCGATCACGTCGACGAGCTAGCCACACAGGACCCTCTTCCTGACGTGATTGCTTCGCTGCACAGGGCGTTCAAGAGCTTTTTCGCCGACCCGTGGTTCTCGTCGCTATGGACTCTTCAAGAGGTGATGCTGCGGAACGATGCGCTGGTCGTCTCCAAGGAGGCCGAGCCCATTATGTGGGACGCAGATCACCAAATGTTCCTGACCATGTTCATCAACCACTGCCAGAACATGTTCCAGGACCTGGAGTGCATTTACAGGAGAATCGACGAGCCGGGACCTAGAAAATCGTCATTGTTGTCGTCATTGTCGGCACCGGCGGCGACGGGGGTGGCTTCGGGGCCACAGAGTCTCGAGATGAAAGCGCAGATTTTCGAGATGAAGCAGCTGCTTCTTCAGGCCGGGTTTTATTTCCTCTTCAGCGACAATCCGAACGTGCAGTACGGGATAGCTCGCTACCGCATCACGTCCAGAGACGTCGATCGTGTGTATGCCATTATGCAGATCTACCATCTCCGCGTGGGCACGTCGATCCGGCCCAAGGAACAGCCCACCCTGCCCGAGCTGATCGATGAGTTCGCGGTGGCTATCAACAAAATGTGTCCGATCTTGGGCCAGATGTTTGTCCATACGCAGGCGCCGGAGCCGTTGAAAAGCTGGCGCATCACCGAGAAGTCTACCGTGCCGGATCCCCTCCAGATGTACAAGGAGCCGCGACCGAGGAGCGAATTGACCGTGGAGTCAGGAATGATGGTTGCCCGGGGCCCGCGCTGCCTCTTCTCCGACCTTCTCGCCCGGGGGGGAAACCAAGACTCGTACAGCTTCGTGTTCAAGATGGCGCTGGACGCTCACGTGGTTGACGCGCTGCCCTTACTTCACACTCCGCTTAGTGGTAGCCCGTCGTCGTGGAGCGACACCTCCCTTGGACGCAAAGTGCTGTGGCAGTACGGACTCCAAAGCGTATGGGTCCTCTGGCTGGGAGATATCCGAGCTACTTGGGACATCAAGAGACAGATATTCCTCCGCTCCCAAGTCGGGCTGCTGTTGGCCCGTGTTGATCAAGATGGGGAGAAGCTCGCGTGTCAACGGTTGGGAGTATGCATCTGGACGCCACAGAGTCCCGCGGCTGAACAAGACATGGACAAGCTGCCTTGGGTGGACGTTGAGTTACAACTTCACTAGAGATATGTCCCCGTCTAGCTCATGCCAATTTCAACACGTCGACTCTCCCCTCAGCGAACTCATAGCTCCAGAGTCTTTACTGTTTCGGACCTGTCTTCCATCCAGATTGGAATAACAGACCCGCAGACATTGCCGACTTCGCACTCGGCCCACGAAACACGCTAACTCTCGTAAACCGCGCCATGTCGCTGGACGAGGTAAGACCCCGTTTATTGGCCGAGGACAGCTCAAGTTTGCGAAAGATGTAGATGGTGGCATTCCCTTCAACGAGGATCACTCTTTCTGAGGTGCGTCCGCATGAGGTAGAGGCCCAAAAATCCCTCGTGGCGGTCGCAGCAGAGCCTACCGCCGCCCCATGGGATACCTGCAACGTACCGTTGAGCTTGGAGGCAGCAGTTTCGGTGAGCTCATCTTTGAGGTTGATGACGAGGTTGATGACCACGACCAAGCAGTCGCTATCGAGCATAGTTCTCTGCGGCAACCGTTCAAACGGAGCAGTTGAAGGAGACAGAGGAAAGATGGCTTAATGAGTTGGATTCAAGTTGAAGAAAGGAATCCGAGTCGGGGCCGTTGGATTTGTCAGAATTGTTCGTAGGATGTAAGTTACTTTGCACTGGTGTACTATTCAGACAGGGTGTTCCACGGAGACAGGACCATACCTCACCGGTGCTTAATCAAATCCTCCTCTTGACCCGCTCTCAGGACTTGCGAGGAATGGAAATCCAGTGTTCGTCGACTGTTGATCCATGTCTAAGTGCAGACAAGAGTGGATATGTGCGGGGACCGTATGCAGTACTTGCTGTTGTGAATACCACAGGTACAGTAGTGTAGAGATGTACAAAGCAAGGAAGACTTCGGAAAGCCCATTCATCCGACCGCGCCATGAATCGTGTCGATGCGCTGGCGACAATCAACACGGTGAAAAGACTTTGTTTGCCAGTATGTAACATCTTGGATTACTGGTGGAAGGACCTTCCTCCGCTCGAGATGTACCTTACGCTGTAAATGTCTGGCTCAAGACGGTTACCATAGAAGTGTGGACCGGTCAAGGCTTGCTCATCTCTACCATCATCGCGACTATCGTATGATCCCCATCAAGGAAGTCGAAATTCACTGCTCAAAGAATGCCCCCGAATGCATTTGGCATAAGCCCCGCCGATGTGGATGCAATGAGAACCATCTCAAGCAGAACACTAGAGCGGGAACGGCTCAGGTGGGCATGCTACGAGGAGTGTCGGATTGGTAACCTTCGGGACATCTGTTTACTAGTAATCTTTGCAAGGTGAGGGTGGGGTGAATCAAGTTGAGTAGAAGGTGAATGAAGCTTGGATAACACGATTCACCAAGGTCACTGGGGCACGTAAGAAGCACCGCGGGATTTGGGTGGCGCACCTGGAGCAAAGTTCGCCAAGATGACCTCACAAACAAAATCACAACATCAGCGAACGGGATGTGTAGGCGCCCGAGGCCACCTCCACCTCCGCACCGCGTCACAAAACTTGTCCGCCATTTCCCGACGCGTCGCAGTTTACAGATATCTGTTGGAAACACCGCGTTTAATCTGGGACTTAACTGAAGATCGCAACGATCGCTTGAAGCAGCATCCGCAGCTCTTGCCGCGCTATGCCACGCGCACCTCTGCGGCGTCGCCAGCTCAACCGAAACGGCCGGGCTCCGCGCAGTCCGCGCTTCAAAAAGATCCCCAGCAGCAGCCCCGCCAAGGCAGAACTAGCAAAGAAACTTGCGCATAAGCCCATCGGCCCTCGACCGAACGATAGCGATGACAGCGATAGGCTTGTAGTCAAACGCAATGGGAGGAGAGGGAGCAATGTCGCAAGTCAAGAGATTTACGCATCGGGCGCCGTTGGGAAGGGTGACAAGCCAGGCGATTATCCAACGAGGGCACAGAGGAGGAAGAGTCTGACGGATGCGACAAGGGAGATTCTTGCGAATGGCCCGAAGGAGGTGCGGAATGGACAAGAGCCAGTGGCAGCGAACGGCGGCGGATCATATACTCATCCTCCAGAGAAGCGACAGCAGAAACAACCGCAGATGAACGGCGTCGTCAAGAAGCCCACGATCGCACTGACAAACGGACAGCCTCCTGCAGCTGTCACATCTTCAGCTGTCAAACCGCCTGGGTCTGCTCTAAGACCAGTACAACCGACACCGACACGGGAGAACTCGATTATCGGCACACTAAAACCCAGACGAAGGCAGCCTAGTATTCTGCAAAACATTGACCAGGACTCATCTAGCTTCGACATTGAAGACGAAGAGCAATTTTTACCCGACGACGAATCGACTCCCTTCGACAAATCCGAACCTCAACGTCCAATCTCGACTTCCAACCCTTCATCGCCCTTCCTCTCGTCCTCGTCACGAAAACGGAAGTTTGGTGCCTCCCATCCGCTTGGTCCGGCTGAAAATGAGAAGCTTCGAATGCCGACTAGCTCGCCACTTTCCTCTGCTCAACGATCCCAAAATACCCCCGAACCGTCGCTTCCAGCAATCCCCGTCTCTGCCTTGCGGGCATCGGGTCGAAAACAGCGCGAGAGCCTCCGCGATGTAGACGATATCATGGCTCTCCCAGAAAGCAGTTCCTCGGTATCATCATCTCCGACCAAGAAGCAAATCCCCTCATCAGCCGCCAAGTTGAAGAAGCGATCTACGAAGACCATCCCCGCCATCACGACGAAACAACTGCTCGAAGCCGCAATGCCGTCGAAGCGCCGTCGAACCGTCCGAGAACGAACACGAAATCGTGGGGACTTCCATAACCCTGCTGATTCCGACTCCGAACCGGCGGACGAGGGAGATGACTCAAATTTCCTACCCGCTAGAAATGGTCGCAAGACGCGGCGGAAAGAGCCACTCTCCAAGCTGAGCGGCGCGCGGACAAGAACAAAAGCCAAACCCGAGTCTGGCAAAGTTGCTGCCACTGCCAAACAAAAGCAAGCAGCCTCAAAGTCAAGTACGAGCCATCTTCTCACCACTTCTGCCACTGCGCCAATCCTGACGCCCTCCACTTCCACATCGAATCGCAAAACTAAGTCTCCATCACAGCAGCATTCTACTACAAACATGTCGTCCAATACCGTCGGAGACCTCAAGGCAGGAATGTTGAAGCCGTATGGTGGCTCCCACCGGCGCGGGCAGGGACATGGACGTCGTATTACCGCGGACCGAGAGGATAAAGAGAATCAAGCCTCACGAGAACTAGAGTCGAGCGATGAATTTTCTGCAGATGAGCGACATGTCGGAAACACACAAAGTAATCAGCGGCCGAGTAAAAGCAAGTGGGCGGATATAGACGCTTGGGATATGGACTTCGAGGATGTGGAGGTCTTGACTGGTTCGGGAGGGAGTTCGCCTTTTCTAGGATGACGACCACACTGGGCTATTTGCCCGAGGGAAGCCGTCGAGTGACCGGACAGGATAGGGGAGGACAGAACTGTCGACTTGAAAGAGACATGCCTTTTACGAGACGATGAGATGAGATAATGCTGTTTATGATTCCTTTGCACCTCGGATCATACCCAGGATGAGAGTCTGTGTTCGCCACAGGCACCCTTTACAGACTCGTTGTTAAGTGTGTCGACATGACACCTGCCCCGTGTTTTGTAAAATCCTTGTACGACTCAGAGGCTGCTGTCTCCTGGTACAGTGACAGCCACGGAAGAAGTGTGTTGCAAGTGAGCTGGACCGACGTCAAGAGACTAGGACTGCGTACAAGATTGCTGTTATAAGCCAGTGATTTATCCCGGAAGATCAAAAAAATGTAGAGCGCCGCTGTCAGACAATCAAGTCGGAATACGAGGCTGAATGCCAAGGCCTACAAGGCTGCCGATTCAATGACGCCGCAGTTCAAGCCTCACCTTCATTTCTGTCTCCGATGCCAGCCACTGAAATTCCTACTTCAACGATGAATGCGCATGCACACGCATTTCTTTCTTGATATTAGCACTTGGGAGAGTCAACGACCCGTTCGAGTCAGTGTCAAATCACTGGTTGTGATTCATTCCCTCAAATGGCAGTCTCGTGAGCCGCCTGGCATTCCCCACCACGCTTGTCTGCGATCATGGATCATTTCCTAGCGGAGAGTGCTGCTCTGCTGTCAACGCCCTTACCGCAGGCTGAGAGTCACTATGACCAGACTGCAAAAGGTCTCGTCGCAGCACTGAACAAATTCTCACCATCAGATCTAGCATCCGCCCGAGGGGCTCTCGATGTATGCTCTCCTCACCTCGATGTCGGCCAAAACTGACAACGACGACCAGGAATTACCTTCATCACACCACACAATCCTCTACACATACATCCTACTAGCAAACGTCGAAGCGTCCGCACCAAGCGGCAAAGCTGTCTCGAGACAAGTACCTTCAGCTGTCCTTCCTGAAGGTGCACTATGGCGCTACATTACCCATCTTCTCTTCGAGTTCGATCCGATACAAGCGCGATATTGCGGCAGTCAATTGCTGCGAATCGTCGATTACGTGTCCCTGGGCGCAGAGCAAACTACAAATTATGTCCCTGCCATTCAAATGCTCCATCATTTCATTCTCAGACTAGACAGCACATCCTCTACCCTCACCTCCACCCATCGAACCTTCGTCCGGCTATGTCTGCTATCCCAAGCCTACGCTGAAGCTGCACAGGTTCTAGACAAACCTATCTACCATATCCCTTCTCTACAGACCGACCTCAGGACGAACAGATATCTCTGTTCGAATTCAGATCGATTATACCTGTTCCTTAGCCCCGCCACTGGCCTATCGCAACCAGTGACAAGTCGAACATACCTTGAATACTTTTTGTTGGGCGGCATGTGCTACATGGCCTTGAGGCGATACGACGACGCTATGCTCTTCCTTGAGGTTGTCCTTACGGCTCCCACCATCCTCAATGTTGCAAGCGCAATCATGGTAGAGGCGTACAAGAAGTGGTTGCTCGTTGGACTGTTGAGACGTGGAGTCACCCCCACGATACCGAAGAACGTCGGCCAGAATGCCATCAAGCACATTCGAGCACTGGCGAGGTCGTACGAATGTGTAGCCGAGGCCTTCGAATTCGGAAATATTCAGCGGTTGCGAGCGGAAATTGAGGCGGGGAACCTCATGTGGCAAGAGGACAATAACTACGGTCTCATGGTTGAGGTCTACCAAGCTTTCCGAAAGTTTGCAGTTCTGAAACTGGGGCGAACCTTTGTTGCGCTATCAATAGCGGAGGTTGCCAGAAGAACCTCGCCCGATGCTAGCAACCTTAATGAAACGAAGGCGTACCTCGGAGCGCTGATTGCGAGCGGAGCCTTGAGCGCTGTCGTCACTGATGGAAGCGATGGTGATCAGACCTTACGCTTTCTGTCTTCGTCGACATCGGCAAAATCGGAAGCACAAGTCGAATCGGCTCTGGCAGTCCAGACGCAAGACTTACAAATTCTCCTCAAGCATGTCCAAGACACTGAACATCGTCTGGAAGTGAGCAAAGAGTACATCGACTACCTAAGGAAACTGAAGAAACTCAAAGATGAGGAGAAGAAGAATGGTAGGACGGGCGCTGGACGGTCGGCAGCTGCGGATGATGTTGACGAGGACATGATGGAGGAATTTTAGAGGAACCCAACACCCATAGGCTGAGACGAGAACTCCGATTGAGGATAGTCAAGCCAATACTCGACACAGACCACGCGGCATTGATAGGTGCAGATCGGCTTTCTTCTGTTGCCCGTGAGGCTAGCGACAGCGTCGATCGACCCGGGACAGCTTCGGGTGGACAACACGGTCTACTGCCTGACTACCCTGGCGATAGGATTGTCGCAGGGGCAAAAGCTGGTTGAATGGCAGGCACGTTCGAAGAACACGCGAGAAGCGTGCCGGCCACGAACGAAAAGCACAATGAGACATGAAACGGAGTACAGCCATTGTAGACTTAGGGGTTCGTGACGTGAAAATGAGTTAGAAGCGCTAGAAGGAAAGCGATAATGTGCCCTCCCTTTACTTTCGCCCCCGGAGTTGCTGTGTGCGTGTGTGCGTGTGTGCGTGTGTTTTGTGCGCTGCGAGGGAGAGAGCAAGAGCGAGGCATCAACTAACGAAACGAGTATCTAGTTCGTCACGAGGCTGATGCTTAAGAACAGCTTCGCGCAGAATTTTATGCCTTCCATCGTCACGCTACTTGTATGCAGTCAATGACTCGAAGTCGCTCAATGACGATGCCATGGGCATCAAGCGTACAATCCCTTCTGCCACCACAGACATCTCTCATTCGCGACATTGTCCTTGATTGGCGCAATGGCCGTCAAGTTCAGATTCTGCACCGTGGCCCCTGCGCCGTATTTTGGGAAGGATGGTAATCCCGCCGCGTTCGGATTGCCGGTCATGACAAAGCTCGTGAAATATCTCTGCATGGTGACTGCCAGCGTCTCGTTCTTGACGTTGGGACTGGGTCCGTTGTAGTAGGTATAGTAGACGTCGTCGCCGTGAAGGCTCGGTGGGACGCTGAAGATGTAGTTGAAGGTGCTGTTGTTGTACGCTCGGGCTAGCATGTTGGTACTGCATGTGAAGAAGGCTTCCGTGACCATCAGCGCACTTCGTCCTGTAGGCGTGGTATACCCTGCCGAACCGTCATATACCGGCGGATATAGCGTGTGAGAGATGTTGTTGACAGCGGCGTCGCTAATGGTGGGGAACTAAAATGTCCCAAAGAAAGCCGTATTAGCTAGAGCTTCAGGAGTAATATCACGAGACAGACAGCGCTCGACAGGCAGTCCATACTTTGTGTGACGGGCTTCGAAAGACAATCGTTCAACAAAGCTCGCAGGAAGAGAGCAGCCTTGAGTCTTGTCTCCGAACGGATACGTCTCCAGCAAGATGCACTTGGCAAGGATAGGGTGACTTACGTAGAGGCGAAGGTCGGCTTCAAAGGCAGTTTCGTTCTGGGCGAAAGGGTCCATGAACCCGATGCCTTCGTTGATGTTATGGCCGGCCATGATCTTGAGCGTTTTGTCGAAAGAACCGTTGAGCAGGAGCTGGCCAGGTAAAGCTGGCGCAAAAATGCCGTCTACGACCGCGTTGAAAGTAAAGGTGCCGTATGGAGTCGAGCTTCCCACTAGCTTGTAGTTGGCGAATCGGAGAGCTTCTGTAGACATGTTTCGTGCCTCCTCAAGGGTGCTGACGCCTGCCGTGCCCAAAAAGGAGTGGTAGACTGCTTCTTGAAGCTTGTGGCTAGGCGTCATTTGGAATCCAGGACTCTGCACGATGGCCTGCTGGAAGGGTACCTTGCCCTTGGAGCCGCCGAATGCGGTAATTTGGTGCATGGTACTGCCACCCCCGGCCGATTCCCCCATGACTGTGACTTGATTCGGGTTTCCGCCGAATTTGGTTATGTGCTGTTGGATCCACTCGAGGGCGAGGCGCTGGTCATAGAGACCCGCATTCGCTATTCCTCCAGATTTTTGAAAAGTTGGCCCGGAGAGAAAGCCCTGGTCGCCAGGATTAGAACTCATCAATGTTGAAGGCGCGGTGCTAAGGGCATACGAAGGCTCCGAGGCGATAATTCATCGCCACCCAGATGATACCTTTCCCGCCCTGACTCTGGCTAGCCTTGATGAGGCCTGCAGCAGATGGACTGTATAGAGTCTTAGACCCGACGACATATCCGCCTCCATGAATCCAGACCATTCTGGTTCGCACGTCAGGTGGATCGGACAGCTTTGAAGGACCAAGTTCGCTTACACTGGTGCTCCTTTGCCTTGCCCGGCGGCTTCAAAAACAGCTTGTGGTACCATCACATCGAGGAACAAACAGTCCTCGCTAGCTGTTGGATCGGGTGGTGGAGTTGCTGCCAGCTGGGGCACTTGGTAGCCCGCAGAGATGTTGAAAGCAGCAGTGCCGTTGGCAAGCCAATCTGCCGAGTAAACAGTCCAGGCTGGAAGGGTTTGGAAACAGGTCACAGCTTTGGAACCATCATTGAGTGGCTTGACGCCATTAAGGGCGGGAGCGACGGGAGCTGAAAAGCGCAGCTTTCCAACTGGAGGTGCCCCATAGCGCACGTTTGAGAAGTTGTAGTACTGGCCGGATTCCTGGAGGTTCATCAGTATCTGTAAGTCAAGCCTCCTGGACGCTATTCTTGCTCACGTTGAACGTCGCCTGATGCAACTCGTAGCCTAGGTCAACCACAGGTAGCGAAGGCGCTGGAGCAGCCACACCCAGGTAGGCTCCCGCAAGCAACAAAGCTGTCACTCGCACCATGTTAGCAGTTATTTCCGTGTGTAAACTGGCAGGAAATGGAACAGAGCCAAACTGCCCACAGTCAAGAGGATTTATACCATTGTCGGAGCCATATTATCCCGGCTTCGCAGTTGCTCCGCGCAAGCTGCGAAGCGGGGTGGAGAAGCTAGACAGAAGCGACGTGTGCCATCTTGTTTCTGTGGCCTTTAGCCGCATTCTGTAGCTGCAGAGATTGTGTAGAAGTACAAGCACAAAGTTGAACACAGAGCAGCGGAATAGAAACTCACGGTGGCACACTTTCCTCATTGGATTTAGACTTTGTCTAGCGTGGATCGCTACTCCAGTAAAAGCTTGGTCGGTGGCCTGCCCAATGCACGTGTCAATTTCATCTTACCTAGTATGGCTTAGTTCACGTAGGCTCGCACTTGTGTCTTTCTGAGATCCTTCGTTATCCTCACCCAATCTGTCATTGTTCGTTATACAGGTTAAAGACACTGTACATGCGGAGGTTGTGCTGTACCGAGGAGTCCTCGCTCCACCGGCGTTGGTGATACGCCCCAGACTCCGCGTCTCCCCGGGGAAGAAGCAGCACTCGCGGGGTCAATTCCCAGGTCCGGTGGACTCCGGTGGACGCAAAAGGCCAAGCGGATTGAGTCCACATGGTCGCTGTGGATCGCTTGCGCTTCCATATTCTGTTTGCCGCCGGTGAAGAATGACTTTACTCTGAGAAAGCATCTCTGGGGGAACGTGCTGGGTGGAATCATGCAACCCATGATGGGGCCCACGTCGCCTTGAGACCCGCATGTATTTAAAGATGATGGCTCCTGCTCAAAACTCCCAAGATCTTCCTCAAGATTGTTACTCCCTCCAGGCAAATCTGATTTCACATTGCCATCATGAGAGCTCATTCACTGGATGATTCCAAGGGCGCCGACCATGTCACGGCAGACCAGGTCGAGGCCGCCATGAAAGGGCTTTCGACCGAAGATGGAGGGGCCGGATTTACTGTTAAACAGCAGAGAAGGATTGTCCGAAGAATCGATCTGCGTCTCGCCGTGACGCTCGGATGCCTTTATTGTATCAGCCTGCTTGATAGAACCAACTTGGGTGCCGCATCCGTGGCAGGGTATGTGCACGCCTGTCTGGACTTCTGTTCGCTGACTCTGGATCAAGGATGCAGAAAAGTCTGAACATGAACGAAGACAACAACGCCTACACGATCGTGTCGCTCGTCTTTTTCATCTCGTACACGATTTTCCAGGCGCCTGCCGTTGTCTTTATCCGCAAACTCGGACCACGCAACTTCCTTGCAGCCATCGTCCTCGCTTGGGGAGCTGTCATGATTGTGAGTCGAGAACCACATTTCCAACAAGCTCCCGCCCTAATCTTGGAACAGGGATTCGGCTTCGTACCGAGCTGGGAGGTCATGTGCGTCCTTCGGGTCATACTTGGTGCACTTGAAGCAGGCTGTAAGTTGCAGGTCCTTCCTCACAGTTCCACTTGCCTTTCCCACAGACTGCGTCCCGAATCCATCTGGTCTTCTTGCTGACACCGTTAGTTTATCCTGGATGCGTCTATCTCCTCAGCACGTGGTACCCTCGGTTCGACCTGCAAAAACGCAATGCCCTGTTCTATTTGATCGGTAGCATGGCCTCGGGGTTTGGTGGAATATTGGCCTACGGGCTCATGCAAATGGACGGTCTTTCGAACCTCTCAGGTTGGCGTTGGATATTCATCGTCCGTATTTGATCGATTGCATTCCAGTCTAGTTACTGACCTCGTTCAGATGGAGGGCATCTTGACATGCATCCTTGCAGTTGGTGCTTGGTTCATCATCGTTGACTTCCCAGAGGATTCGCCGAAGTCCTGGCATTTCCTCAACGAGGCTGAAGCAACTTGGGTTGTTGCACGCATCGAAAAAGACCGCTCCGACACCTTTCCTGACAAGTTTTCTGTCGGCAAATACCTCCGAAATGCCTTGGACAGCAAAGTCTGGGCGTTTGCCTGGCTCTATATGCTGACGACCACAAATTCGTACGCCATCGCCTACTTCCTGCCAATCATCCTCCGCAATGGGATGGGCTTCTCGGTGGCCGCCGCCCAATGTCTCACAGCACCTCCTTATGTTGCCGCGGCGATTGTTATGTTCGCCGAGTCTTACTATGCCGACAAGTGGCGCGTGCGTGGTCCGGTAGTTGTCGGGAATGCTCTCATGGGTGAGGTCATTTGTTCACGCGCACCTCTGTACCGACTGACTCTTTTTCAGGCATTCTCGGTCTGGGCTTGTTGGGATACGTTCACAACAGCGGTGTCCGCTATTTCGGCGTCTTCTTGGCGACGACAGCATGTAAGCGAGATGTGGCTGAGGCCTTGTCTGGACACTTGACTGACTAGGGAACTCTCAGGTAACGCGAATTGCCCAGCGTTGATCACTTACCAGGGGTAAGTCGGACTCGTCTTCCAGTCTGATGACGATGCGGCTTGACTGACCGTGTGTCTAGGAACAACGTCCGCGGTCAATGGAAACGAGCATTGACATCGGCCACTCTTGTCGGCGGCGGCAGCATCGGCGGTATAATTGGAACAACGGTCTTCCGCGCTCAGGACGCCCCCAACTATCGCCCGGGAATCTTGACTTGTTTGATTGCCAATGTAATGATCGTATTGATTGTTGCCGCCTTGAGCGTCAAATTCAACCGGGCCAACAAGAGGGTGGACAACGGTGGGAAGCCGATTGAAGGGTTGGAAGGGTTCAAATACACCCTCTAGCCAGTTTCAGGGTAGGATAGCAGGCGAAGGGGCGACAGCAAGGATTGGGAACCGTTGGAAGTAGCTGCTTCCGTGTTTCCCGAGAGACTGCATAGGAGATAGTGGTAGAGAGTCAGTCAGTTCCAGAACGAGCCTCGTCCTCCACCGGGCATACGTCCCCACTTGAAGCCAACTGCTAGTCGAGCGCGATGCTGCCGCTGTCAGTTGTATGGGCAATCGTCTGACTGGTTTGAGCTGGCGACTTCGGCAGACATCTAGCAAACGGGCCGGCGCCGAAGCGTAGAGTGGCTGGTGGCCATATTGCCTGTCCGCAGAGACGGTGTTAGAAATAGGTGTGCAACTGCGGACTCTTGGTCTTGGACTCACGCTCTGCTGTCAGTCTGCACGGCGTTGATTTTCTGCCACCCGTACGAGCACCGTACTTCGTACAAGTTGTAACCAAAAGTCGTTCGGATCCGACGTCGTTAGGCGTCATTATGTACCCCACGTGCCCCCCGCACTTTCTCGGCGCAGCGCAGGCGCAGGCAAGTCACCCCCGTGCGTGCCCGTCGAATCCTCGCTTCCCCAGCGGCCGGATCACCCCGACGTGACCTCGTGCTCAAGGCGGACTGACAGCTTCAGGAATTGTCGATTACTTTGCTCACCAACCCCATCGGAACCATCCACTCCAGCATTCTTTATCCCCTGCATCCGCTCTCGGGTATGGATCACGCACAGCGCTCCAGCAGACATGCATGGGCATGCGACCGCTGTCGCCGTCAAAAGCTCAGGGTATGTCCACTTCCCAAGACTTCTCAAGGGAGGTTGACCAAATATGCAGTGCGATGTCGAGAAACCATGCATTCTGTGTGTCAGAGCCGGCGCTACGTGTGAATCGCGACTATCGGGGCAGTCTCCTTCTCTCAAGCGCAAGAGATCCGTCCATTCAGACGCCACCGGTCGCGCAAAAGTAGCAGTGCCATCACCTACTTCAGGGTATGTCCACCATCGTGGCCCACTGGATGCGACTGCGAGTCACGCTTCGGTGGACAGCGTTCCGCATCCGGGCTCTTCCCATTTCGATTGTACCAGCCCAGATGCCACGGATGCGTCAAGGACAAGCCCCGAAGAAAGCCACCAATATGGCGTCAACGACTCCACCATGGGATTCGCAAAAATCGTACTCGGCGAGGACGATGAAAGTGACTCTCCAGCTACCGGAACGATTCCTGGTGATGCCGGACGCTTGAACACGGACACGCAGTTCTTTCCCTGGATTTCCACGCCGTTGTCCTCGCCAAGCGTCCTCCAAGTCGCAGTCGACGCCTACTTCGACAGGGTAAACTGGTACATCATGCTGTTCCATCAGCCTTCGTTTATAATTCGTGCACAAAGCATTCTGCAGCGATCCGCATGGAGACGAGATGAGTTGGTGGATGTGCTGCTGGTGGCTACAGTCGCCAGCCTCGGGTTGCGATGTGTCCAACATGACAAGACGTGGCACGGGCACCAGTTGTTGGAGTCCTACTCGGTCACGGCCGAAGCACTTTGTTCGGACTTGGTGTCTCAAATCGGCTCGCGCTTTTACGAAGTGATGTTGGAGTCGCGAATCGAAGCTTACCAGATCTGCATGCTACTGACCACTTACCATGTGTACTTTGGGTCCTCAAATTTTGCCTGGAACGTTTCTGGCGTTTCGACCCGGACAGCATATGCACTGGCTCTCCACTGCGATAAGACACGAAACAATAGCGAGATCGCTTGCGAAGTCAGCAACCGGTGTTGGAATCACCTGGTTGTGTCGGATCAATTTTCGTCTATGATATTCGGACGTCCAGCCGCACTCGACCCTGCCTTCGCTCAATTGAAGAAGCTCAAAGACTTGGATGATACGATTCTTCCCGAAAGTACAACAAATTTACCGATTTTCCAAGGACCTGGAGCTCACGTCTCATTTCTGACCTATCACACCTTGAAGTTTGAGCTGTACCACATCATTCGGCAGACTTTGCAGAGATTCAGGGTCATGCAATTGCAAAGCCCAGTCTCTGTACAGGATTTGAAAGCCCTCATTCAGGTCGTCAACAGTACAGAAGTCCTGTTGAAGCAGTGGTACGACGATCTGCCGCCAGTATTCAAGCCGTCAGAGTGGCCTGCGGGTAACCCCTGGAATGTTCTTGAGCTTGGCCAATGTACTCCGGAAGAACAGAGTGTTAGGAGGAAAATCGGCTTGCAAGGCCTCATCCTTCAGCTTCTATACGATGCCGCCAGAGTTTGGGCCCATCGACCTTTGCTGAAACTTCGCATATGCCTTTCACCCAAAACGGATATCACGAAGATATCCCTCGATGAAGTTCCAGATTCACTAGGCATTTCAGTACAGGCTGCGCTGCGGATGTCGCGCGTGCCGGTGGACGAATTCGCCGGCCAGCTCGCACAATCTTTTGCCTTGATGCATCTTTTCACCGCCGGAATCATACTGTGCATCGCACCAACTTGTCAGCCATACAGTCAGATGGCGAGCGATGCAAAGGCCGGGGTCCTAAGAATCATTGCAGCAAGTAGGGCGATCGAGGACGAGAGCAAGATCGCCCGGCATACCGATGAAATGTTGACAAGACTTTACAAGAAGACAATGCAACGAGAGATGGATAATGCTTTACGAAATGTGGACAAAGGCGCAGCCAGGGATCGAAGAAGCCATACGATCTCCGTGAAGCAATCTCCGGGCAGTCGTGAAGGTCCCCAACCGCACCGACCACCCAATATCGTATCGGAAGAGACCTTGCGTACCCAGACGGATATGGTAAGCCCGACCGCGGCCGCAGGATACAGCGGAACCCTTTCTGCTTTCGACCCACACACCCGCCGTCCTGATGAACCGCCGGAAGGACCTGTGGTCTCATACCTCCAGTTTGAATCACTTCGCCACAACGACAGCATGGACCCCCATGATGCCGAACATTTCGACGAAGCCTATGGTGCTTTCGAACAGATGTTCAATCTCGACTTTGCCGACTTTTCCTTCAACCCCGAGTAGTTCCATCTGCCTTCGCCATCATGTCGCTGCTGTCAGAAACCGGCTCTTGTCATCTCCATCCTGCTTGTGCTAGGTGACGATTCTGTATACCAAGACCTTCATTTGCGAGACTTGTTCTGGATTTCGTGGACGAGCATGTTCACGCCAATTTAACTGGGCTCGTATGCGCCGTCTCCAGAATTGACCATGTGAGGGAGTACTGCTTGGGCCGAGATAGTAATTCCGTGGATGGATCCCGCTTTACAACGAATTCTGACTCGTCGCCCTTACGCGGCCGGTTGAAATACGATCGTGGTCCATTACTCAACATACAATTTTTGACAACCTCTGAGCGGGCTCACATATCACTCATTCTCGAGGTGCCTTGATGCCGCAATAGGTGGCTCCATCCTGCTGGTAGAAACATCCGGGCCTATCAAAGAGATATTCCAGCTAGCATCATCCGGGCTAATGGTCCTCGTTTCCTGAGGGATGGCTCCTTTTCCCGGCGAAAAGCAATCGGCGGTGGGACTTCTACCCTGGTGGAACACTCACTCTCTATGGAGATGGCATTCAAGGAGAGAGGGAGGGAGAGAACACGCCTCCTCCTTTTTTCATGACTAGGCGCCCACCAAAAGCGTTGATATATTTCTCCCTCGCTTGTTCAATTTACCTCACCAAGGCACCTCCTCGCCCGTATAATTGTAGAATTTCCCGGTATCCTCGTCCCTCAAGTTATGCACCACCTTCAACATCTACACATAGGATGGATCCGTCAGTCAGTCGATCAGTACACACTCGCACTGGCATACATTTTACAATTTCACAAAGAAGGGAGGGAGGAACCGAGGACTGGAAGAACGTCAACTCACCCCACCGACACTCTTCTCCGGCGTGAGCAGTGCGCCCTCGCCACCCATGCGCGTCTTGACCCAGCCTGTGCGGTTCCAACATGCGTTATTAGCTCGTCAGCTGTAGCAGCGAGAGAAGAAGAAGATGGAGGAAGAGGAGGAGAAAGGGAGAAAAATGATCCTAGCATGAACACTAAACCTGAGAGGGCGCAGAACACGTACCTGGATCCATGCATATGACTTTGATGCCCCGATCCTTCAACTGCTCGCTCTGGTGCACCGTCAACATATTCACCGCGGCCTTGGAGATCGAGTATGTCGTGCACTTGGGCCTGTCCAAAAAGAACCCGGTGATATCAGCATTGCTCCGGTCGCTTTTCCCTTTTCGCTGCTGACATTTCACCCTTCACCTTCGCCAATGCCAATGCCAATGCCATTGCTAGGGCGACCAGTGGAAAAGATCAAGCAGAGCAGAGCAGAGCAGAGCAGAGCAAACGTGAGAACAAAAGAAAGGCGTCAACCGTACAGTTTCTTCCCACAACTGCCCAACCCGCTCGTCATGTTCAAGACGACGCTCCCGGCGCCCAGGTTCTGTACCAGCACCTTGACCGTCTCTGCGGGACCCATGACGTTGACGTCAATGTGCTGCCTGAGACTCTCGGCCGTCATGTCCAAGCTGGTCTGCTCGGACGTGGCGTTGATGCCGGCGTTGTTGAACAGGTAATCGATCTGCTTGTGGGCGCCTCCACCGCCACCGAGGGTCTCCCCGACCGCGTCGCCGAACGCGTGGATCGACTCGATGGAGCCGGTGTTGCATTCGAGGATGTGCACTCTGCCCGAGGCGCGGGAGGCGAGGTGTTTCAGGTCGTCGAGCTCGCCCTGGAGACTGCGCACGGCGGCGATGACGGTGTTGGTGTCGGTGTTGGTGATCTGGCGGACGAACTCGAGACCCAGGCCCCGGTTTGCGCCTGTCACGACGTAGATGGGCATTGCTGGAGTGATATTTTTAATTCTACTTTAGTAATTTAGGACAGTGAATGAAGGTGGAGGTGCTGTATCGGAGGGGGTGGGAGGGGAAGAGTGTGATTCTTCTCGAGATCAGATCTATAGGTAACAAGAACAACACAACTGCTGCATTTTCGATAAAGATATGATGACTCTGGCACTCAAGTCCATCCACCTCACTCGGTAGTTCCGCCGCATTTTCTCAAATCAGCCTAAAGCACAACCCCATCATAGTGTCATTCGTTCGTTACGGAGTATGTACGAGTAAGTGCTCCGTCCACCCACGTCGGCTTCGATCCCGCCGGGGTTTCGCCGAGTCAAACGGGGCAGATCTGCCTTGTGGAGGAGCGTGTCTGGTAAGAAATCCCGACCCAGGATATAATGTGATACGAATACGATACAGTTCGCGACACTGGATCCTGTCATCGCATAGAGGTGCGTCGAACAGGTGTATTTGACATCGCAACACATGCCTTCCCTGAAGGTTTGAAGCGCAATGGCTGCCTGAAAATCCGCCGATCACAGAACATTTCGAAAGGTTTCAGCCCCGTCGGCCTCCTTGGGCAAATCGCCAAGTGCTCCTGCAGAGCCGGCGGCGGTGGACAAGCTACGTTGCCTTCTTTCACTCCTCGCTTCTACCTAGAAGGCAGTGGTCCAAGGACCGCGTCAGGACTGTCGGAAGCCTGGGATCCGGACCAGATCATGGCAGTATTCTGACGTGTCTTGCCTATTCTGAAAGAAAAGGAAACACAGCTGGTCAGTTGCCTCGTCTTTTTGTGGGAGATGGACGGGATAGGGTGCAAGAATGCAGTCTGCGAGATGGGCTTTGCGGCTCCTCGTCCCTTTGTCTTCCCCGTCTCCGACGTACGAGGTTGTCCTCCGATTTCGGCTGTCAGTGAGGACGTCTTCTTCCCACCATGAAGCAGCCTTGAGAAGCCGACTGCAGCGTCCAGATCAAGGCCATTCGCTGAAGAGGACTCCTTACCTGGGTGCAAGTAAGCTCTGTCAAATTCGACTACTTCGGTCGCCGTGCTGCGCACTCGACATGCCCGAGAAGTCGGTGCTTCGAAGAAGTCCAAGCGGATGGTATTACTCGACTGCTTGGAGATCCTGCCCACAAGTCAGTATCGCGACCTCGGAGGTGCCATGTGGTTGCTCAAAACGCTCCTCGAGAGTATGGCCAATAAAGCTGCGTATTAACCATCTGGACCCCGAGGAGATTTCAGCCCTAGACTGCGTCGCTCGAATCAGGCGTTCACACACAAGGGAAGGCGTGCGAGCTCAGTTGCGCAACGTTCCATACTAGACTACTTGAGCTTATCCTGCTGCGGATTAGTAGGAATGATCCATGTCTGTTCTTCGATTCCCAGAAGGTGCGGACGTTCCTCATCACAATGTGTGTATTATGAAGCAGTCTGGAGGAAGCCGGAAGAAAGCTACCGGACGTGGAAGTGTGAGTTGCGCGAGAAAGAGCACAGTCAAGGACGGGCTGTATTATGTAGCCTGAGGTCAATGCCACGGCAATGCCATCCATGACCTTGTAAACCCCTGCCGAGAGGCTGGGTCCACCATACATTCCACAACCTTCGCTTGTGCCTGCGGCCAACGACGAGATACATAGCGATTCACAAGGCGAGCGTGAAAGAGTCACGACGCAAACAACGTCCCATTACTGCTGCAGAGTCGATCCTTCTTTGGGAAGTTCAATAACCTCCGCAAGGTTGAGTGTTTGCACTGTCTACCACGCGAGATATGGAGGCAGGTTCCGAACACTTGTTTCGACGAAGTTGCTGGACGAGAGATCTTTGATGGTATTGCTCCAATTGACCTATACTCCTGAAAGCTATGAAGACGGGTATTTGCCATACTGACACAATTTCATCCTCCCACTTTCTGCTTCAATGTACAATTTCAACAACGGACGTTTCATGCGGTTGCGCTGGCCCCCGTGTCTGTGGTTGCAGTCACTCTTTCAATCTCGATCTTGGGCATTCCTTGCGAGGCGGCACCCAGATCAGTCGTCTTCGCATTCGGGTCTAATGCAACAGTCAGCTACTTCGTTCAAGGCATCCTGCTCCAGCACCGTGAACTTACTCTTCTTGTAGTAATCGCCAATTGCAGACTTGATGGCGTCTTCCGCGAGCATTGAACAGTGTAGCTTCACTGGTGGCAGGCAGAGTTCCTTAGCAATCTCGGTGTTGCGAATCTTGCCCGCCTGCTCCAATGTCATCCCTCGGACAAGCTCGGTGAGATATGAAGAGGAAGCAATTGCGGAACCGCAGCCAAAAGTCTTGAACTTGACATCGGCGATTGTCTGTGTGTTGGGGTCAACCTTGATTTGGAGTTTCATCACATCGCCGCAAGCTGGTGCACCGACGAGACCTGTGTATCCGCAAATGCATCAGTAATCATGATGGCAAAATGTGGTGTTGAACGAAGCTCCGCTGTCTCGCCCGAGGGAAAGACCGAGCTTCGGTGATTGCCCACTCGTGCGAACTCACCTGTACCAACGTCCAGCGCCTTCTTATCCATCGAACCGACATTTCGGGGATTCGAATAGTGATCCAGCACCTTCTCATGATAACTCCGTCTCTGCTGTACGCCGGCGGCGGCAGGTCTGATGGTCGACGAAGGGGAGGCGAGACTCGGTCGGAGAGCGGAGATCTGGGCCGAGGTGCGCAATGCGCGTGGAATCGAGAGGAGAGCTCGTTGTGACATCGTGCGTGGTAAGTTTGCGTGTATCTGTGATCAGTTGTGGATGGACGAGTGGTTGATTGTAGGATCAAGTTCGTGTAGAGAGTGTGCAGGGTGTGAGATATTGAAATCGTAGTCTGCCTGCGTCAAAAGTAAATTGACGAAAGATGTCGATAATCGAAGGCGAGGAGGGGTCTGGCAGCCACCGCTCATTGGCTGGGTTCCACGTGACTCTGGCGCTAGCCCTTTTCTGGAGATGACGTTGTGCAACTCGGTCGTCCTTTCCGTTTGTCGATTGGTGCCACTTGCCACCGAATCGAGCAACAGCCACCGACCGACTGCGACGCGCTTTGACGTAGCCCAAGGATCGCGTTCACCTTGGCCGAGATGAAGCCCAAGAATCAGAGCAAAAGCAAAGACAAGGCTGCCTCGTCGCCGAGCACCTCGACACCCAAGAAAGATCACCTGAAGAGTCCCTCACATCCCTATACCTTTGAGCATCTTCACAACGCCTACATCACTTCTCTCTCACACACCAATACCATGCCGTTCACGAAGAAGAGGAAGTCCGCAGCCGGTTCAGATGTTGACGAGGTCTCCACCACGAAACGCGGGAAAGGTGCCTCCGGGAGTGCCTTTCGACCGTCGTCCAAAGTTCAAATCGACGCGGATGGAAACAAGTACTGGGAAATCGCGAAGGCCAGACGAGTGACCATTTCCGAGTTCAAAGGACAGACAATGGTCGGGATCAGAGAGTACTACGAAAAAGACGGCCAGTGGTTGCCAGGCAAGAAGGTACTGTCACACCACTATCTGGCTATCAGGTGACTTTGCTTACAATCCTACAGGGCATCTCCTTGACCCTCGAACAATACTCCGCTCTCATCCAAATCACGCCGCAGATTGAGGACCTGCTCAAGTCGCAAGGCGAGAAAGTGCCACGACCGAATTATAGTGGAATCGCACCGACGGAGGATGACGACCAGACCGACGACCAAGGAGCGCAAAAAGGCATCAAGCCAAACATTGATGCTACGAGTGATGAAGATGAATGAGTGAAATGACGACAAAACCACGATGAGACCTTCCTTGATCAAAGTCCCAGCAGACACAGGCTGCTTCCCACCTGCCATACCTTGAAGACGAGGCGGAATTGAGGACCAACAGTGTATCGCGTCGATTTGTGCGTCAAGAGCTCTAAGGTACGTTCTGTCTACCCTCATTCGACATCCTAGAAGGCTGGTTACCAAATTTGTCGCAGGCATTATTATGAGCTGGACTCCCACTCTGCCAACCTGGATGCCAGGCTACCCTTCTTCCAATGCATCTCATAGTCTTCTTTCAGTTCGACTTGAGACTTTTCCCCGGGTTTTCCATAGCCTCCACCTCCAGGCGTCATCTGGAAGTCCATGAATCAGCAGATTGTGAGAAGAAGGAAAGATGAGACTTACCACAATGATTCGCTCTCCGGGCTGCATGCTGGCTGTGTTCTTCGCTCCCATGCTGATGAACCGCTTTTCATACTCATCTTCACCTTCGTCGTCTCTTCTCTTCCCCTCGTGTTCACCGCCGGTCCCTTTGCTCTTAGCCCTTTTGATATTCCTCACCCAGATGTTCTTCCCGCACTGTGCATCACCACCCCCGTGCAAACCATACGGCCTGTACACTCTCCTCTCGCTCAGGATACTGACCTGCACAGGTATGCGGAACTCGATGTCCCGAATGACCCCGTCACCACCTCTATGTTGTCCAACGCCGCCACTCCCTGCTCTGAGACTGAACTCCCTCAATATCACGGGATATCTCCTCTCGAATACCTCGGCATCCGTGATTCTGGTATTCGTCATGTGCGTATGCACACCGCTCGTACCCTCCCAATCCTTACCCGCGCCACTGCCTCCCGCAATTGTCTCATAATACCCAAAGCCCTTCTGTTCAGCCCCACCCTTCAGGTTTCCTCCAAACCCAAAGGTCAAGTTGTTGCAATCACCCTGACTCGCCGCACACGCTTCAAAGCACTTGAACACCACGTCCGTCACCCTCTGACTGGTCAAAACGTTCCCACCCACCACGGCAGCTTTCTCACTCGGCGACAAGAAACTGCCAGGCGGAATACGCACGTCCACCGGCTTCAAACACCCTTGGTTCAACGGAATGTCCTGATCAATCAAACACCTCAAACAGTAAATGATGGCCGAGTACGTCACCGCCTCCGGGGCATTGATGTTGCCATAAACTTCCGGCCCAGTCCCTTCAAAGTCGAATACCGCCTCCCCCTTCTCGGCGTCGATACTGATCTTCAGGGCGATGGGGGAGCCATCATCCATGTAGTCCACGGCCTGCAAGTCCTTGCCCTCAAACCTCTTGGACACCTCTTTCAGCAGCTCGCGCACAGACTTCTCCGCATTATTTTGAATGTTCTGCATGTAGAACTGCACAACATCTTCGCCGTAATCTTCAATCAGTGCCGAGATCAAGTTGATGCCCTTTTGATTCGCTGCGATCTGAGCCTTTAAGTCGTTCAAGTTGTCCGCGAGACATCTGGTGCCGCTACACTCGGGGTATTGCGCTGGCTCGTCGTACAATAGTTCCGTGATCCTCTTCTCGTCGAACTTGCCCTCCGACACCAGTTTCTCGGACTTTATCGCCGCGCCTTCTTGGTAAAGTTCTCGGCTATGAGGAGGCATGCTCCCCGGTAGAATCCCGCCAATATCAGCGTGATGAGCCCGACTGGCGACGTAGAAGATGATCTTGTCACCACTGAAAGCCGGCGTCACGACCGTGATGTCCGGCAAGTGTGTGCCCCCGTATTCCGGGTGGTTCGAGACGATGACATCGCCTTTCTTCAGTTTTCCGCGCCAGATTTCCGCCTGTGTGCGCACGCACGTGGACATACTCCCCAGATGGACTGGCAAATGAGGTGCATTGGCAACGAGACCGCCCTGCTCGTCGAACAGCGCACAGCTGTAATCGAGACGTTCCTTGACGTTCGTGCTGACTGACGTTTTCTGCAGAGCACGACCCATCTGTTCGGCAATGGCCATGAACCGGTGGGCGAAGATGGAGAGCAGAATGGGATCGACTTCTCGGGCGTTGGCCTTCTTGCTCGTCCCCTCTTCGCCGATATTGATCACCACGTGCGTCTCGATGACGAGGGCCGACGCTCCTGGCGTGACGATGATGGTCTGCGTGCCGTCTGCGATGATTGCCGGTCCTGCTACGCGGGCGCCAACCTCCAGGTCCTCGAGCTTGTAA
Source organism: Phialophora chinensis (assembly GCA_016109575.1). Lineage (NCBI taxonomy): Eukaryota > Fungi > Ascomycota > Eurotiomycetes > Chaetothyriales > Herpotrichiellaceae > Phialophora > Phialophora chinensis. Next base: position 1,417,791 of record JADWPU010000005.1, on the reverse strand, counting down.
ATCCGCGTGTCCTGCCGTCCGCCCTCGAAGTACACCTTTGCGGTGCTGTGGGCCTTTTCAGGCGCAACGTCCTTCGGCTTGATGGCTTTGAGTTGCTGGTCCGCCGTCTTGGACATGCCGCGGAAGGACTTCCCAATGCCGCGCACGCGGACGTCGTCGACGATGGTATCTCGGTCGGGTAGCGTGAAGCCGAATTCCTGTTCGTGCTGGCGGACGAATGCAGCGCCAAACGCCCAGTTGTCGCCGTCGTACAGCTCTTTGGATTCCGACTCCGTGGGCTTGATGACCATCAATGCGGATTCGGTCCCGCGGTACCGCATGTTCAGGTATTCCTCGTACTCGATCGCGTCGTCGGCGAAGCCCTGGTCGTTGAGTCGTTTGCGCGACCGTTCCCTCAACTCGGCCATTTTCTTCTTCAGATCGTCGTGCGACGACGCGTTGTCCCACACGTGGGACTCAGGGACTTGCGACTCGTCGACCACGTCGGCGAGGGCCATGCCGTAGGCTGACAACACGGACGAGTACCTGTGCACGAGAATCTGTCTTATTCCCAGGGACTCAGCGATCGCAACGGCGTGTTGACCCCCCGCGCCGCCGAACGTGGCAAGGCGGTGTTGTGAAGTGTCGTGCCCTTTGGCTTCGGTGAGGGACCGGATCGGGCGGGTCATGGTCTCGTTGGCGATCTTGATGAAGCCGTAGGCAACCTCGTCAGCGGTCATGTGCTTGTCTGTCTTGCTGTTGATCTCGTCGGTGAGTTGTTCGAATAGTTTCTTGCTGGCTTCCGGGTCGAGGCCCTCATCCTCATTTTTGCCGAAGATCTTGGGGAAGAATTCTGGTAATAGGCGGCCGAGGAAGAGATTCGCGTCCGTGACGGTCAGGGGGCCGCCCTTTCTGTAGCATGCCGGCCCGGGATGTGCGCCTGCGGATTCGGGACCGACGACAAAGAGGCCGTTTCTGAAGAAGAGCCGAGACCCTCCTCCTGCTGCGACGGTGTTGATGTCCAGCTGGGGTGACTGGATTGTAACTCCCGCTGTGGTAGTTTCGAAGACGTGCTCGTAGCGTCCTTGCCCATATCGACTGACGTCTGTGCTTGTGCCGCCCATGTCAAAGCCGATGACCGGGGTTTTGGTCTCCGGGTCATAGGAGGTCAACGCATAGCCGACCACACCGCCTGCTGGCCCCGACAGGATGGCACGTAGGCCGGAGAATTTGTCAACATCAACGAGGCCGCCGTCAGATTGCATGAACTCGCATCTGGCGCCTTTCTCGCCTTCTTCCTTCTTCACGCTCTCGGTGCCAAGGCCTCCTTCGAACCCGGCTTGGAATCCTGCAATATATTTCTTGATGGCAGGAGTGAGATACGCATCCGCGCACGCCGATGTCGCTCGAGGGACCAATTTGATCATGGGCATGAGTTCGTGACTCAGACTGACGTGCTGGAAGCCAATCTCGTGCGCGAGCTTGCCGATCAAGGCCTCATGGTCGGGAAACGTGTACCCGTGCATCAGGCACACGGCAATGCTTCGGAAGCCTTCGTCATAAAGCTGTTTCAGCTGTTCCTTGATCTTACCTTCCTCTGGCCGCCGCAATATCCGGACAGCTTCGCCCGAGAGGCCTTCCACGAGGTCGTGGTTCTTGTAGTCCTCATGTTTGGCTTCCGCTTTCGTCTGCTGTCTCTGAGGGTCCTCGGCATAGTCTTCAAGTGTAACTCGCTCGTCGATCTCCACGACCTTCTGGTAGAGAACGTCGGGCCTCCGGATGGCAAGATCAAAGATCTTCGGTCTAGATTGATTGCCGATCTCCAAGCAGTCCTTGAACCCGCGAGTGACCACCATAGCCATCTTCTCTCCTTTCCGCTCAAGCAATGCATTGGTAGCGACTGTGGTTCCCATACGAATACTCTCGATCTTACTTGTGTCGAGAGCCTCACCTCTAGGGATATCGCGCCCCGTGAACTTTGACATGAGCCGCCGAATACCTTCCAGCGGTGCATCTTCGTAATTCGACGGATCTTCTGAGAGCAGTTTGATGATAATGTCGTCTTCCATGCGTCCTGTGCCTGGATTACCGACACAGTCTGTGAAGGTGCCTCCTCGCTGTTCAAGTTACTGGGTGAGTAGGAGGTACGCCGCGGTATGATTGGGACTTACGTCAATGGCTATGCGAATGCCTCTTTCTGCTCGGCCGGCGTCCCCCATGGTTACAGTATTTCAGGTACACAGACAGGAAAAGAGGTATTGTTCGAGATGTAAATTAAAAAGGTGTTCCTCTCCAGGTCTCATATGCAGTCTGCCAGCCTTGAAAGCGCCCTTGCTCGGACAGTGTCGCGAGAGCCTTACGGATTGCTCAAGGAGGAGAAGTCCGCATCAGTAATTCATCGGCCTCCACTTGCCGACAATCCAGTAGAAATGCTACACAGTAGACGCTGTACTAGTGGCACTTACAGTCTGATGTCTGTGGAATGTATTGGGTTTCTCTGTGATAGAAGATGGCGCAAGTCGATGGCAAACCGAAGAAGAAGGCAAAATCTGGGAATCAATCAGATCTGCTTCAGCGCATGGGCAGAAATAGTTCGTGAGATAGAAGTCAGAGGTCACAATTTCGTCACTGCTGTCGGGGCTTGCTGTCGGTGCGCTTCACCGTAGTATTACGGCGGGGATGAAGGAGCTAGCCGCACCTTCATCGTAACATACTCCCTACGGGGTAGATGTGTCTGATTTCTCTACGAACACAGGCGCTGGCAGCATAAAGTAGCCCCTTTCAGCGTTCTCTTCTGTCAATAAAACATCATCAGCCATTCATTTCCAAGATGAACGCCATATCTGTTGCCCTTCCAAACCGACCCAAGTGCGTCGCTCGTGCTCAGTGAAAAGAAAACCACATAAATTTCATGACCATCAGTGGCCATCAATGCTGAAATGTCCGCCAGGGTCGTCAGGTCCTTCTCATCTCATGTGACTTAAGGACTGGCCGTCACTCTGAGCTTGAGCCTTTGCTGCTGCTGCTGGATGCTCTCTCAAAAGCACGTTCGCCACCTTTGGTTACGCAGTGCTTCACTACCCAAGGATGCTGGAGGACATCTTCGAGTGGAATACGCTTTTCGGGATCCAGTACTAAGAGCTGTGAAAATATTAGCGACCTCAATTCGGAGCACGTAAACAATAAGAGAAGACTTACCCGCATGATTAGGTCCCTGGCCTCAGAGCTCACGAAGCTTGGAACTTTCATGTCACACCGTGCAATTCTCCGCTGTGTCATGATGGTGGTGTCCTCGAACGGCGCTTCGCCAACAAGAAACTCGTATGTAAGTACACCCAGACTCCACAGGTCGACCTTTTCGTTGTAGAAATTGTCTGAGCTGCCTGGCTTGAGCATCTCAGGCGGAAGGTAATCCAGGGTGCCACACATAGTTTGTCTCCTGTTGTTGGGAGCGTGCACTGACCAACCAAAGTCGGAGATCTTGATTTCGCCGTGGATACCGACAAGGATATTTTCAGGCTTGATGTCTCGGTGCATGACATGCTTCTTGTGCAGGTATTTGAGGGCTGCAGCCATCTGGGCAATATATTGTGCCGCCTTCCATTCTGGGAAACGACCTTCCTTGCGGAGATGTTTGTACAGCTCTCCCTTACCGGCGAATTCGAGGATCAGAAATACGCGCTTGCTGTCATGGAAATGGCCGAATAGCCTGAGGATGTTGGGGTGCCTCAGGTTGGACTGGATCTCGATTTCTCTTCGGACTTGCTTCTCGACTTTGCCCTGCTGCAATTCCGACTTATGGAGGACCTTGAGGGCGCACACAAATCCCGACGATCTTTCGCGGGCCAGGTAGACTCGTCCGAACTTTCCTTTTCCAAGAGGCTTCCCAATCTCAAACATGCCGAGGTGGAATTGTTTGGGAGCTTGTGGTTGATCGAAGAAGTACTTGGGAGTGGCTCTGCCCCGGATCGAGTCATCGCTCTCTTCCGACTCTCTGGCTGACTGAAGCGCTACTCGGACCGGCGAAGGGGGATGGGTAGGAACCGTTGTGGTTGTTGTGATGGTCGCAATGGAGGCTACGTTCTGTTTAGACTCCCCAGTCACTTGGAGAGGGTATTTGACGAGGTTCGATCGAGCTTGTGTTGATGATAATGTTGGTATAACACCCGCAGGCGCGGTCTGCATTTATACCGTCAGTATTACATGAGCGCGCTGTGCGCACAGGATGATTCTACCTTGGACTTGAGCCCAGTCGCCGCTGGTGCTTCATTCTCATCATTGACGGTAAGGTGCTCAAATCGTGACTCCAGTGTCTTCGTCGCCATGATGCAGAAGGTGAAGGAGGATGAGAGTATGAAAAAGGTGTTAGCAGAGGCCGATCTGATCCAAGAATGGCGAATAAGACAAGAGAAGGTTGTTCGTTATAGCCCGGTTGGTCGGTTTCGGCGTTCGGTGATCGAGGGAAGAAGGTCTCATACACAGCAGTAAACAATGCTGGGCGTCATAGCAACCACAGCCTCGGGCCGCCGCTTTTGCAACGAGGCTGCGTTGTTCCCCGCACTGCACTTTCAACACAGTATGATACGGATAAGTACCACCCTGCTTTCTTCTCGTTTTGTATATCTGCTCAACGCCCACGCCAAATCAGCTTCTTCCATCGGCATTGTGTCGCTCTTGAAGACCTCTCGGCTTTGGGCAACCTCCTAATTCGTGTAGTCATCATGGCGGTCAATGGCCACCGGCCGCCTAATGGCGTCGAGACAACCTTTCCTTTGCCTTCCGCTGCTCCCCCACGGGCGTTCTCGATCGAGGGATTCCGTGTCCAGACCCAGAAGTTACCAATCTTGAAAGCCGGGCCTATCGAAGAGATGACCAAAAGGCTGGGGATTGCTCCGCCCGAGATGATCTTCGGCGACAATCTCGTCACAATCGAGCATCCGGGGTCCCGATGGGGAATCAAGTTTGACGCATTTGGGGCTTTGGATCGTGTTGACAAAACCGGTGAGCGACGGTTGAAGGTGGCCTACTCCAAGGAATGGCAACAGAGCAGGGAAGATCAACATGACATCAAAGAAGTCGTCAAGCCGTTCGATTGGTCCTATACCACTGACTACAAAGGCGACCTTGCGCCGGGAAGCCGAGAATTCCAGTCTTCTGAAGATCCGATTCCGCTCGAACTACTCAAGCGACCAGACCCTATTTTGTTCTTCGACGACGTGGTGCTTTATGAGGACGAGCTCGCTGATAACGGCATCACAATGCTCTCCTGCAAAATCCGCGTCATGCCTGCACGATTACTCCTCCTCTGCCGTTTTTTTATGAGGCTCGACAATGTCCTTGTCAGATTGCGGGATACCAGAGTATACGTTGACTTTGGGAAGAAAGAGATAATCAGAGAATACATCGCGAAGGAAGAGGCATACAGTAAAATCTGTGACCGTCTGGCAGGCAGAAGAGACGATGTCACCGCCGTGCTCCGCGACCCAAATCAGATGGCTGACCTCTTACCCGTGATGGAGAAAACGCTGGAGCGAGTGGCATTGGGAGGATGAGGCGCGGCACAGCTCCCCGGGGCGTGCACTGTGCTTGACCGGGATTGTCTTGTCGAAAAGAGCTGTCTAGTGAGTTGTATGGCGACTTAACTATCTCAAGTGGTCGATACCGCAGACAGACACGCATCGATTCGACCGAGGGATCGCGCAACATCTCATGAGTCATGAATCTGGCAGCGAGTATCGAAGGACGCCTACAACTACAACCCAGCCAGCGAAATACGCCAGACACCTGCAGTTAGTGTGTCTACGAATTGCTAACCCGGCCCCTGGACTGAGTATTGGGCTCTTGGTCAGATCACTGCACGTGAAACAGCACCTCAGCTCTGGACTGGGAGGCGTGCAAAGATACCCGGAGCTATGCAAGGACTGCGTGGCATCTCTGTGCATGGATGCTACATTACGTCCCTTTATTGGGTTAAGTGTCCATCAGGACCGCGAGTGGTTGAGAGCGGAGTAGTGACCATGCGTGCCGTTTAGGTGTCAGATCGCGTTGTCTCTCGGCTATCAGCCAAGGTTATCTATGAGAACGCGCTCGGCGCCTGACACGCGTCTTCAGGCTGTCAACCCCGGAAGCTCTTCCGGCTCTGGAAGAAACGAAGCGAACGATGGTGGATGAAACCAATTTCCGCTGTCTGAAAGAGGCTTAACGTCAACTTGGAGCCTGGCCAATAAGATCGCGTAGTCTTCAGCCTTCCTCGACGTCTTATCCACGCCCGCTCAAAGAATTGTGGTGACCCTGAATCTAGCCAGATTTTAGTACGAAGCCACAAACGCCGCATACAGAAGATGACTTCTGACTTGTCCCTGAGGGATGGACTTCTCGACAAGGCGCTTGCAAATCTCCCAGGGCAGCAGCTGACAAGGTTGACAGCCCCCCCACAAATTACTCCATGACCTCTGCACGACCTTCCATCACTTTTCGACACAGATCTTGCCATTGAGTCTCTTCATCTTCAGTGCCGTGGCACGATGTGCCAGCGTCGCGGTTTCCGTGCTTTGGTTCTGGCTGTTATTCCTTTCTTCGCCAATGCACTGCCTTCAGTTCCCGTTGCAACTGACCCGATCCTGGTGACGGCAACGGTGCCAACAGTACTACCATCTTTGGTGACAATCTATTCTGTCGTACCTGCAAGCGATGCGGCGCCAAACCTAGAGACGATAGTCACCACGACGATCGATGGCACAGCGACAACCATAACCTCAACGGCAGTTGTTGCCGGCTCCGTCACTAGTACTATCATCTCGACCATCACTTTCGCAACGAGTCAAGTCGTTGTTAGTACCGTTGGCTATTCAACAATCTTTGGTCCAGATCCAACAACACCGGCCGTTCCTGCCATATCTGAGACAGCTATATCTACGTCAGCAACATCTCCGTCGACGGCATTGCCTACTTCAGAGCCGGTGTCGACGACTTCTTCATCCGAACAAACCACTAGCCTTGCAGCTCTTTCTACTTCCTCATCCGTGGTGACTTCATCGAGAAGTCCATCCAGCACTTCAGCCGCCGTTGGCTCCAACAATTCGTCATCAGCTTCGACCTCGTCGTCTCATTCTAAAGGGCTCTCCACTGGTGCTAAAGCTGGAATTGGCGTGGGCGTTGCCCTGGTCGTCATACTTTTGGTTGTTCTATCCTTCTTGCTAGGCCAACGTTATACGCGTCGTCGCAACAATCTCTCTAGGGCCGCGCCCGACGAAGTCTCCGTTGACGAAAAGGACGTGTTCCAAGCTGGACGCCCTTACGAGACCACTAGCCCACAAGGCGCTTCGCCTGCACTCACGACAGGTAAAACTCATGCCTATTCCACGAACACAACGGCGATCGGGAGCGGCTCCCCATCCGGAAGCGGGCGTTCTTATGACATCCCGGGTTCACCTCCAGCAGACAGACGTCACGAAAATTCAGAACTATCAGCTCTACCGCCAATCATCAAAGAAGACAGCCCGATGTACGTCGGTGTTCCTACCCATATGTCAGGCTCGAAGCGTTGGAGTATGAAAGAATTCATGAAATGAGAAGTCCGGCGGGTATTACGATGATCAAGTGAATCCACGGCTTCCTATCACAGTTCAATTCCGTGCAGCCGACCGAATATCTTCCAAGAATGTCCAAAGCTCAACGATGTATCTCGGGGAGAGAAATAGCTTTGCAACTGGTGTCTACACTGGTCCTGGAATTCAGACGTGCGCACCAGAGCCGAGCCCTCCCGGCCTGAGAAGTCTTGCTGGGAGAATCAAGTGCGGAGCTGCATACAGCGTTTCCGCCAGCGTGAGGTGCAGATATGGGTAATGAGTCTCAAACCTAGAGCAGCGCCCCAGCCTGGTTTGGCTCATGCTTCCTACCAAGATCGGCCATGAGCGGCCCTCCACAACCACGGACTCGGTTCAATACATTTCGCTCTGAATGCTCACACGTGTCAACACTTACATGTCACCGCAACACCTCAACTTCGATCAATGCAATGGGCCGGACCTTTCACTTTTGCGGGCCTTGTTCTGGAAAGGAAATCAACACGCGGAATTTTCTTCCCTTTGTCGGAACTGCCCCTCGAGGGGCACGGATAACAGAACATACACATGGGCGTCCACCCAAGATCCGTAATATGTAGTGTGTAATTCCTATTATGCAGCCCCACAGCTTCATTCTGATGCAGGTTTCACTTTCTCTTACTGGCGAGGCAGAAGCATAATAACGTTTATGTAATCAGTGCCAAGGCTGAAGTCACGCTTCCTGCCAAGCCTGATCACGTGACGTGAGCTGGCGTCAAAATGGGGCGAGGCGCTCCGATTGTCACCCCGAGTTTTCTCTCTTCTTCAATTCCCCGACCGTGTATATCCAGTGAAGTCCGCGCTCTGATTTCTACTTGCTCAGACACATTTGCGACTCGCTCTATAACTAGCTCTGCGACATTTGCGCTCCTGATGGTCCATGATGCCGGCTCTACTGGAGGATCCCGAAGCGCCTGTGATCTACCGGGCCTCGGGACAAGAGCCGTATCCCACCTCAGATAACCCGCAAATACCGTCCTCGATATTCCCTAGGCCTGTCACTCTTCGGGATCGTGTCACAGTCGCAACTCTAATACCGTTCTTCTCGCCAGATGCCGTGCCCAAGCGGCTTCTGGCGTATCTGTCAGAGCAGTTGAATAAGGAAATTGAAGGCGGAGACACGTATCCAATGATCGACCCGCTGCCACTGGAGACCTTTGGCCCGTATTGGTTCGGAAACTTTGGCGCTGTCATGGTTCTCGGTGATATTGGAGGAATCGAGGCGGTGGCTGATATGGATGCCAACGGCGTTGACTGGAATAAGAAATGCCTGGGGAGCTTTTATATCAAGCCAAATTACCCCGGTCGAAGTAGCCATGTTTGCAACGGTGGGTTTCTGGTGACGCCTGCGGCTCGCAACAAGGGCGTTGGAAAGTCTATGGGCCAATGCTACCTGGACTGGGCACCGGGGCTGGTAGGTTTGGCGTCGACGGAGATAGCCTAGAGCTGATAAAGCTGATGATCACCAGGGGTATACGTATTCGGTCTTCAATCTGGTCTACGAATCCAACACGGCTTCTACAAAGATATGGGACTCGCTCGGTTTTAAACGCATCGGCCGAGTACCTGGATGTGGCAACTTGAAATCCTCGGAAGAGCCCGTTGACGCTATCATATATGGCAGAGACCTCAAATCAGAGGGCGAGAGCGATGTTTCGGAAGAACGCTTCGATAAAATCCGCTACTATCTGAGACACCTCCTGTACCCTCAGGGCGCCGATCGGTCTGAGAAAAGTCGTCTTCGAAGTGCGGCCACCCACTACAAACTGGTGCCCGCTGAAGACGGTGGCGCCGAGAAGCTCTTTTTGAAGGACAAGGAAGTCATTTCCGACTCAAATGCCCAGTACGAGATCGCCAAGCGGATTCATCTCCAGTCGCATGCGGGTATCAATAAGACGACGGCTATCATTGCGACCAAATACCATTGGATTCGGATCAAGGAGACAGTCAGCCACGTGATCAAGAATTGCCCGGAGTGTAAAGACGTGAACAAGCCTCCGATTCTGCGCTCGGAGAACCGGCCTGGTCGAAGCAAGACGATCGATGAAGCTCCGCCAAATCTACCCAAACCACAAGCACAAGCACCTATACCCGCAGCACCGCCACAGCCAAACTTGCAGCACTTGCCGCAGGAGGCCCGGGATCTCACAACCAGTCACATCTCAGATCACGATTTCGCAGCAATACAGCAGCCCATGGACTTATCTAACGATCATGACCACCTGGTGGCAGACCATGATCATCACCTGGATCCGTATGACGAAATGGCCATTGACCCGCAAATCATGGAACAAATACAGGCACAGCTAGCTGGAGCATATGATCCTAACGGCCACCCGTATGATCCGGCTGGACTGTCTTCCTTCGCAAGCACCCCGCATTTACCACCACACCATGATCCAAGTGACTTCGATCGGCCACCAGAGCATCACTTCATTCCCGATGCTGATCAGCAACTGATGACACACGATCACGTTATGGACGATGGCGGCGGGCCAGGTACTGGACTGGATGACATGCAGCCAATGCAACATGTCCTGCCCATGGACTACATCGAGCCTGGGAATCAAACACGATTCAAACTTGAGCAATAAGTTGGGCGCTGGCGTTCGGTGCGTGTGGAGTAAGGTCGACGAGACAACGACGTCGGTACAAAGACAAAGCAGGACTACTGACTCTTGCTAGCAATCGCTAGGTCTGGCAATCAAGGTGAGGAATTTGAAGGTCACGGTCAGGATCAGGGACATGCATTTGAGGGCTAGCCAAGGTGCTTGGATACATAGAAAGGGCTGCCAGTGATAGATAAAATATAACAAGCTGGAGACAACATGCCCGAGAACGACTTGATGTCAGTTGATGAAATGGATAGACTGGAGACTGATTAACAGTCGTCCAACTGATCTTCTACTCGGCATTTCGTGTGATTCTGTTGTCGGTTGGAAGGCAAAAAGCCCCCTGTCTGACAAATCGCCCCTCCATCATGCTCCTGGCAATTCGGCGTCCTGTTTCGTTGTCAGACCGATAGCATTCCGTCTCTTCTTGATTATTAAAACCCACTCGCGGGCTTCTCTCCCCATACAGCAGTGACCCATCTTCGAAAATGCAGTGACGACGTATCTCGATAATTCAAATTCGGATATGAGCATGGGCCAGCCTCAGCGGTCGACGCGCCCACCGCCTCGATTGCGCGTCAAGACAGGTTGCCAAACGTGCCTGAAGCGCCGCAAGAAATGCCCCGAGAACCGGCCAGTATGCGCACCTTGTGAACGACTCCATCTCACCTGTGCCTACCGGGACTCACCATCACCTGCGGCTTCTGAAGTCGTCCTAGCAAGGCCTCAAGCCGGATCTACTGCTGTCGAGAGTGCCCCAGGGCTCTTACCTCTGACGGCGCCATTGAGCATCCGACCTGAGGGACTCAGAACCGAGCGCGACTGGAACGTGTTCAACTACTGTGCGACCAAGTACATGAGCGTCATAACATCACCGGAGTCACTTTCCAAGTACCGAGACTTGTCATTCATCTTCGCCGTCGGGTACGACAAGCCATGGGTCGTGCATGCTGCTCTTGCCCCGGCCGCGCTCCACGCCTCATTCTCGTCCTTGATCACCAAGGAGGACGCCGTGCTCTACACCCAAAGTGCCCTTCGAGGGCTGCGACAATCTCTTGTGCCGTCAAGGCCTGCAACGCTTCGCCGAGACCCATGCCTTGCGACCTCATTATTCCTCGGTGTCTTTGAGGGAGGTTCCTGCCATCGTCTCCAGGATTGTTCGATTGCTGACTTCGGTTAGGATTTCTATTTGTCGCCCTTTAATGCAGGCCTGACGCACCACCAAGCCATAGCGCAAATACTGGAGGCCCAGTTTGCCGCTTCCTCCCGTCTGGATATCAAGTCGTTGTCGATCCTGCACTTGACTTTACTCGATGCGGCCTTGTATCACCTCTCCACGAGATTGATACTGGAAAAAGACATCAACGGTCTCTCGGACGCCTTCCCTTTGGCAACGTTCAGCAAATACATCGAGGCGCTTGAAAGCGAAGCGAGGGAATTCCACGGCCAGCGAGCAATCTTGCCCGTGCTGGGTAGGACACCGCCGGCTTTATTCGTCCTAATCTTCCACATCACCTGCCTGAGCCGACAAGTCCCCGCTCCTCCCGGTGAGCACTACGGGCACGCTTTCCAATACTTGATCGAACTGGACCGCATCGAGGATAACTATCCGGTTGTCCGCACCGATGAGCATGCAGATCTTGAGGCTAATGGGATCGCCACTTCACATAATTCCGGGCTTGCGGCGAAGCTTTACTTCCTCGCCGCCCAAATATTCGTGGCCAAGGTTGTCGATCCAGAGCGAGTCACCTCCACGTCGCCCCAAGTGCAGGCTTGGGTTACGAAGGGAATAGCATTGCTGGAATTGTTCGATCCAACTGTTCCGTGTGGACAATTCATCTGCTGGCCTCTATTGATTCTGGGCTGTGCAGTATGTCCAACAACCGGCTCGGAAGCTGCACGATGCGGCGATGAGCTTGAGCTCCACCGAAGGCAGATGCGCCGTCTTATTCAGGATCGACTCGTGCAGATCTGGAATGTCTCGTATTCGGGCTATGTGCAGAGAACCTTGGGTGCTCTCGAAAAAGTCTGGAAGCTACCCAGTATTATTGCACGAAATCCTACAGCAGGGTCCGATCTCCTCAGAGTTGAAGCTGAATACGACGGACTCAATGCACTGCTTTCTAAAAGCGGCCTTGGAGCGGCCTTTCCACTCGCAGGCAATGGCTAGGTTGAAGAACCTAGTCGTGAGCGGAAACTGTGAGACGAAGAAGTTATTGCCTGAACTCAAGCTTTCAAGCATTTATCAACGATTCGAGCCACCCTTATGCATTCTTCGTCACGCATACGGCTTGTGAAGACCTGGATTGAGCATGGCGCGCCATCTTGCACTTCGGGGTCATCTAGCACATCCTATTAGCAAACAGTCGTTGTTGAGGATGAGTCACTCACAAGAAGGGCCAGCCTGATGTGGCTGCAATGTGAATGGCCCATGATCAAGCTGCTTCGAAGTCTTGGAGAATGGTATGACACAGGCCGGATACTGTCAATGTCAGCACTTGCCCCTCTGTTAATCATACGGGAGAGACCCACGTCGAGTAAGTTGAGGTGAGCAGTATATGGAGGCCAACCGAACGTGTCATGTGGCACTGCTGTGTTTTGTGCTGGAGGTCCAAGGACCGCATCCAATTTCAAGTCTGACCATAACCTTCGCCAATCCTCTGACAATTCCTGGCGTTTGACGGTCAAAGCTGCGTACTGCTGCAGTTTGCTAAGCTTGCTGATATCCGGCACAAAGCTCTTCTCACCACGGTTGGCAGGCTGGGGCTGGGCCGCGACTGAGGGAACAGGAGGCTCGCCGCTCGCTTTGATATGTCCGACGGGCGTCTCTGTTTCGAGGGTGAAGAGTAAGGCTGCTACTTCGGTGGCATCAGCAACATGGCCTTGTTCGGCGCTCAGCTGTATCACTTGGTGACCATCAGCCTGGATTCTCTCCACAGCCTCAGCAAGCGCTCGCTTAACCGGTGGGTGGAGTGGATAGGAGGGATCCTCAGCAAGAACTCCAATCCTCAGTTTGGAGTTCGTGATTGGGCCCAATTGTCGCCAGGGTACATCTATCGCGGTTGAGTCCAAGGTCGCGGGGATTGAGTCGATGACTGCCTTGGTGAAAATTTCCAAGGCCTCAAAATCATTGGCAAGTGGTCCAGCGCAGGCAGTGATGGGTTTCCACCCCGGTAATCCTGGGGTTGCTTGGCCCCCATACGGAATCCGGGAAGACGTTGGCTTGAATCCATATGTGCCGCAGCACAATGATGGGATACGTATCGATCCAGCGACGTCCGTTCCGACGCCCAGTGGAGAGCCTCGGAGCGCAACTAGTGCTCCTTCCCCTCCACTCGACCCTCCAGCGTTCAAAGCGGTGTTGTGAGGATTCAGCGTTCGACCGAAGATGTTATTATCCGAGTCCGCTGTCATGAGCGTCATTGGGATGTTCGTCTTCACGTAGGGTACAGCACCAAGGCTCAGCAAAATGTCAACAATTGGCGAATTCTCGGTGGACTTCTTCCCCAAGAATGAGACGAATCCAATTGATGCATCGGTGCCAACAACCTGGAACGAGTCCTTAAGGCTGATTGGAAGACCATGCAGAGGCCCAACCAGTTTTCCCTCGCTTCTGTTTTGATCGAGATATCTCGCTCGTTCGAGAGCCTGGTCGAAGAATGTCTCTGTGAGACAGGAAGTCAGCTGCTGAGCGATCGCTGCCCTCTTTGAGAATGCTGTTGTGACCTCGACAGAGGTGAGGTGGCCCGAAGCAAGTTCTGTCAGCAGTTCTCGGACGCTATATTTTTCGGTAATTGCAAGTTCGCGGTCGGACAGGATGCCCGTTATCCTGACCACATCGAGGTCGATGAGTCTGTTCGTTTTCTTGTCGAGCGGGAATTCCAAGAGCTTCAGCACCTGGGGAGGCACTTGCCATTCCCGCGGGATAGCATCTCGGCATTGCTGTTGCTTGTTTGCGACTTTTGCCTGCCAGTCCACCAGGCTGTCGCTTGTTTCAGTGTTTGGACCTAAGCTCCCCATGGTGGCTAGCTGGGCTTGCAGGTGGGTATATGACTGAGCGCCTCTTCTCAAGTCGCGCTTGTGCTTCAGCCAGTGAAGAACAGCGCGGGTTTGCAGTGATTTATATTCAGTTGTGGTCGCTATATTTCGGATTTGTCAACGAAGGACAGGTACCGATCCCTCTTTTTCGGCAATGAGATGGTTAAGCGAGACTTTCGTCCATCGGCCGATCAGGCCTTGGCTTGTACAATCATCCCATACGAGCAGCCCGTCCGAAGGACCGTCTGCCCATCGCTGTTGTCCGCACACATTCCAGGAGCCCAATCACAGATCTTTGCGCCTTGCATCTTTCGCGCACCAATCGCATGTCTATCCGCCATGACTGGCATCAACCCCGGATTTTCGTCCTCTCTCACGAGGACCCCGATACATGCTGACTTCCGGCATATATTCTTCCGGCATATATTCCCTGACTAACGTACATTGCCACCGTAGAAAGAAACCTAAATTTACACTGATTACTCCTCCTATTTCGGCATTCTGATTCGGTGTCCTGGTCGCATCGACGCCGATTTCTCAAGATTGGTTAATTCAAGATCCCTTCGATAAAACCACGTTCCGGCCGACAATAGTCACATCGGGGTTGACTGCTTTTGAGGCTGCCACGTCACCTTTACCTTTGACTTCAGCTGAAACGAAATTAACCATCTTTTCCGAACACCAGACATGGGCGACCCCGCTGGTGGTGCAATGTTGCACAAGTTGGCCGCGAGGCTTGATCGTGACCCAGGAACTCCAGTCGACAGTCCGACCGAGTCATTCTGGCAAGTACCCCGACACTCGTTCGCGGACCAGCGGTCAGAGACTCTACCCAAGCAGACCGATGTAGTGATTATCGGCTCAGGGATCACGGGTATTAGTATAGCACAGCATCTGCTCCGCCTCCTGCCCTCGCTCAAGATCACCATGCTCGAAGCTCGCTCGGCAATATCTGGAGCGACGGGTCGTAACGGGGGACACATCAAGGCTGTTCCCTGGGCCGATTATTACGCCCTCAAGAAAGAGATGGGGCCAGAAAGCGCGGTGAAGATCACGAAGTTTCGATTAGCACATCTAGATGCTTTGGCCAGTGAGGCGGCTGCGCTGGGTGAGGCTGGCAGAGTGGGCTTGGTCCGCCGCGTGGAAGGAGTGAGCGCTGTTTTCGATCTCGAAGCGTGGCAAGCGGCCAAGCTCAAGCTGGAAGCGTGGCTTGAAGACTTCCCTGAGGAGCGCGGGCGGTGGACTGTTCACGAAGGAGAAGAGGAACTGAAGGTACGACTGGCGTTGGGGCCATTTCGTGACTTTGCTCGCCTGCTGATTTGAGTCAGAAACTCGGCATCGTCAATGCTTACGGGTGCATCAAAGGCCCTGCCGGTGCCGCGTGGCCATATCGATTTCTAGGGGTGGTGTTGTCCAAACTACTCGAGACTGGACAGCTGACGCTCGAAACGCACACGCCTGCAACAGAAGTACGTCGGAGCCAATCTTCCAGCCACCCATATGAGGTGGCAACAGCGAGAGGCACAATATGCACAAAGCAAGTCATCCACTGTACGAACGCGCACGCCGCACACTTGCTCCCCTATCTGAAAGGAAGGCTCTGGCCACTGAGGGGCCAGATGACAGTCCAATCGGTGCCGCAGGACTTTCCACGACTAGGCATCACCAGGTCGTGGAGCACTATGTGGGCAAGAGGCTTCGACTATATCACGCAATCTCCTGGCGATGATGGCTCACTGTACCTTGGTGGCGGCTTCTTCCAAGGTGGTCCAGAAAAGGACGAGGATTTGGGCAACACCGACGACAGCCAGTTGAGCGCTCTATGCCTGGAGCATCTCGAGACGGTTGCACGAAAAGCGTTTGTCGACGGCACAGACGTCAAGATTGACAAGAAGTGGACCGGCATCATGGGATTCACGGGGGATGGCCTCCCCCTGGTTGACCGTGTCCGCAGCTTCATGTCCGGACGAGAAGAATGCGATCCCCAGGCCGGTGGTGGTGAATGGATCGCCGCCGGCTGGGACGGGTACGGCATGGTCCATTGCTGGCTTGCGGGCAAGGCTCTCGCATATATGGCGTCGGGGCGCGAGGAGGAAGTTCTCGACTGGTTTCCAAAGCACGAGTTCCGTTGTACGAAGGATCGGCTAGAGAGGATGAATCCGGAAAGTGCACTCGGCCGTTTTCTCGGATTGCTCAGGTAGTATTAAGGAGGGAAGCATGACAATGACAAGAGATACAGGATGATGTCTGTGTAGATGCAGATTCCAGGTCCTCGACAACGAGCAAGCAAAGTAACCGAAACGGAAAATGCGCCTCAACGACCAAGATAGGCAATTCCAGCCCGACACTCACACGACTGTTTGATATGATGCAGCATGATAAGCGGCCTTGTCCATCTCGCTGCATTCGATTCGACGCATCGACTAACCACGGCTAGTTAACCAACCACCTGGCGACCGTCCGCCCTGCGCATATCGATATGATTCGACGCTGCCGCGTCGGCCTTCAGCGCCAGACCCGCGGATATGGCCTCTGATCGACCTTTGACTTCTCCGCATACGAGTCCTCACTCTCTCAAGCCCTTGGCATGCTAAGCACAGGGATCTGCTGGGCCGTCCTGGCTGGTGCCCGACTAACAGGTAGGCGGGTGGCAAAAGCCATGCGCGCACTCCAGCACTTTGGCACATGAGCACGCCAGCGCTTTTATTGATAACGGCTCGATACTGCGACATGGATGGATGGCTGGCTTGCCTTCGGATCGAGTCCAACTCTGAATCTCGCGAGCTACAAAAGTCGTCGTTCCCTCCTCTGCAGAGCTTTCGATATCATTGACTGATTTACTGACCGACTGTTTGATCGAGTTGATATTGCTGTCCCCAGTTTGAATTGTGTATTTGTTTTGGGCACTGTACTGTGCTGTGCACTCGTCTAGTCCTTCGAGACTTCTGCGCCCTCACCACCCCAAGACTCCCTCACAAGTGTACACCCTCGCCTCGCACGGCACAGTGCACGGCCAGATCAAAATGACCTACGACAGACTCCCGCCTGGGACGCAGAGAATCGAGGATAAGACCGGGCAGAAGATTCTCCTTGCGCCTCAGCCGAATGCGGATCCTAACCAGCCTTTGGTACGTGCGATGCAGTATATTCGAGTCCATTATGGGCATGTTCGAGTCCGGATCTACTCTTTCTTGTCCCGTCGTTGTCCTGCCTCATCTAGTCGCATTCATTTATCCTGTCACTCATTCCTTCATTGATACTGTAAAGGCAACGTACTAATCAACGGTCGACAGAACTGGTCGCCCTTCCGCAAATCACTACAGATGACGATCCTGTGTTTCTACGCCCTGATGGTCTTCGCCATGTAAGTACCCACACACGCGGCGGTCTGAGCTTGAATGAGTAGGAGTAAAGAAGTATACTTGAAGGCTCTTTGACGAGCCTCCATTACGCACGCTACGACTGCGTCTCGCTGATCCCACCCCTTCTCCGTATCTGGTCGTCTAGCTGGCTAACCCCCTCCTCTGCATCTAGTCTCTGCGTCGCCGTCCCGCTGTGGCAGGACTTCAACACCGAGCTCGGGATGAGCTACTCCGTCCTGAACGACGGGTACGCCACAAACATGGCCGCCCTGTCCGTCGGATGTATCATCTTCGTGCCGGTCGCGCTGCGCATCGGGCGCCGGCCCGTCTATATCGCCACGGCGCTGATCATGCTGGCCGCGGCGATTTGGCAGGCGAAGATGCACACGGTCGGCGACATGATTGGGGCGAATGTCATTTCGGGGCTCGCGGGCGCGGTTAACGAGGCCGTCTTTCAAGTTACGGTAGGTTCAGGCCTGAAAATAGTGTGATCTAGTTTCAGTTCGCCCACCCAGAAAAAAACTGGCTGACTTCCTGGCTGATTGCGTGCTCTACTTAGGTCTCCGATCTCTTCTTCGTGCACCAGCGAGGGACGATGAACGGGATATACCTCGCCATTGTCATCATTGGCAACTATCTCGGTCCCGTTGCAGCTGGATACGTGGCAGTCTCTCAACAGTGGAGATGGGTCTTCTGGTACTGCACCATCTTCATGGCCATCGTTGCGCTGGCCATGGTCTTCTTCCTCGAAGAAACAAAGTACACTCCCTTGGCGACGGACGGGCGCGAGGTCGTCCTCTCCACGACAATCGAACAAGGCGACTCCCTGGTCAAAGTCAACAGCACCACCAAGACCCCCACTGCCACACGCTTGGGATCCATCTCCGTCGATGCGACAGAAGCAGCCCAGAACACCGAACGCCGCCGCCTGGTGGAGATCGACCACTCCATTCCACTGAAGTCGTACCGACAACGCCACGCCCTCTGGACTCTCGAGAAGCAAGTGACTTCCGTGAACCGGGCGCCCTGGATGCACTTCTTCCAACCATTCCAGATCTTGGTGACGTTTCCGGCTGTCATGTTCACGGCGCTGCAGTATGGGTTTCTTATTGCTATGCTGGCGATCCTGGCAGTCACTCAGGCGACCTTGTATCCGTTTCCGCCGTACAACTTTACGCCGATTGGGGTGGGGAATATGAATTTGCCGCCTGGTAAGTTTCGCGCCCGTCCGAGATCGGACAAATGGAATTTGTCCTGTAGGGAAAGCGCGCGCCGGTCAAAGGTGCTAACACGGACGTTTGTCACATAGCTATTGGTGCCATTCTCGGATCTCTTTTCGGCGGGCCCCTGAACGACTATTTCATCCTACAAGTCGCCAAGCGGCGAGGCGGCATCTACGAGCCCGAGACTCGTCTATGGCTGTTCCTCATCCCCGGCGCTTGTATGCCGATTGGATTGTTCATGTACGGATTAACCATCTCCAAGGGCATGGCATGGCCGATCAACGCGGTCGGAGCCGGATTCATCGGCGCGGCCATTGGAGGTTGTGGCGACATCAGCTTGACGTATTGTCAGGACTGTTATCAATACGTGAGTACAGTACCCCCCAACCCCCACATCCCGAATCGCCTGAGAAAATCAATTGCTGACCTTGGCATGTCTGCTTTCGAACAGGTCCTTGGTGACGCACTCACGGGTGTTGTCTTCGTGCGCAACATCATCTCCACGGGGCTCGTCTTCGCCGTGACCCCCTGGATGGCCGGGATGGGCGTGTACAACATGTTTGTCCTGCTGGGATGTCTGAGCATCGCCGTTGCCTTGACCTGTGTCCCCTTGATCATCTGGGGACGGACATGGAGGGCGAAGTTTGCCGGCCGGTACGAGCATTTCGCGGCCAAGCAGTACTGAAATGAGGGTCGGCCGCCTGCTGGGGGAGGGGCGGGTTATATTACTGTATCCGCATTTCTACTCTTGGCAGGGTAAATATTACAGCCTGTGATTAGTGAGGCATGGCCCATGAGTTTTTGTACGGTGCTCGGCCTTTTGCAACGTGTATCTTCGAACATCGAGGTGACATCTCGTGCCACACAAGAGGGTCCAGCAAATAAACTCTTTGCAAAGCATTCGGCCCGGGCGCTCATGTTCACAGTTGGGGATGGGGGGTGAAACTTGAATCTTGAACCTCGAATCCTGCGACCACGACACTAAACGTCGAGATCACGCACGTTCAGTAACAGTAAGCCTTCCACGCACCGTTTCAGAAAGCTTTGCTGAGGAGGGCGCGAGGCCGAGGGGCGAGGCCGAATGATTCGACCGGCATGGCATGGCAGGCTTCTAGGCCGCCTCTTCAGCTCCTGCATTACTTGGATTACGATTGGAGGCGGGGAGAGAGGCACGGATAATCACCTTTGGCCCGCGATAGAGAATCCGCCCTTGATTGTATGACGTGCTGCGCAGATGGCAGGGCCTGAGGCGGCCCCCGACAATGGCGGCCCTTTTGTGCCCTTCGCAAGCCTGGCGGACCAGACGACGCTCGCCGAAAGAGTACCTACTGTACATAGCAGTGCTGCAGAGGCAACAACACCAGCAGGGAGATTTGGGCAAGAATGGCGCTCGAGCAACTGATGGCGCGGAGAAGAAGGTTTATTTCAGGATCGCCTGATGGGACTAGAACTCCTGCGGCGACAGTCGACGTGGCCGGCAGAAGGTAGCAGGAGCACAGGATGGTATGTATATGCCGGAGTATTATAACAAAGTATAATCATTCGTCGTCTCACTCTAAAGTCATGCAAGGACAAAGACACAACCGAGAAGCCCCATACTTCCAATGCGCCCATGCTCAAGAATTAAGGGTACAGATAGCCCTTTTCGAAGTAATTGCCATACATGTCCACCACCCCGGTCCGACCTTTGGGTATTGCATTGCGGACGACCTTGATCTCGCCTTCCCAGTGGCCCTCGACGAATCTCATATCAATGTCATTGACATCGCCGACTCGTCCAGAGGGTGTTTGGACCGGTTTATTCGCTGAAGTATTCGCGTATCCGTTCCCATTCGTATGGGCATGTGTGTATGATAGAGAGCCCGGCCCAGCTCCGTGGTCGAACCCGTAACCGTAACCTCTCGGTCCGGAGCTGTGACCTTGAGTCTGGCTGTCGAGACCACTATAGGAAATTCCGTGACCTGCACGGCTCATCCTGTAACGAGCCAATTCTTCCTCGTAGGCCTTCTTCCTCTCTTTCCTCCACGCTGCCACTTCGGCAATGACATCCACTTTGGGTTCTTCCTCCTGTTGCTGTTGCTGGATGGGATTCGAAGTCGGCGCAAGCATGGAATCCCGCGATCGCGGCCGATACTGGCCGTTCATGAATTTCGGCGAGACCGGGCTGCCTTGGATTTCAGCCAGGACACTTCTATGGGCGCCAGTACGTTGAGATTCATTCGAACTTCGCCTGTTTCGCCCCAAAGGCAGGTTCCTCGGACTTCTCAGGGTGCCGTTCGAGTAGTTCATCGAAAAGGGCGACAGGGTACCCTGGCCGTGAAAGCTGCCGTGCGGACTGTTGGAACCGCTTTCAGGTAGGTTATCTTCCGGGCTTAAGAGAATCTTGTCGTCGAAATGTGCGGTTGGGAAGTACTTTTCCGGATCATGTTGATATATTCCACACTCGTCTTGCTCTTCACCTTCCTCCCCGAAGAAGCTGAAATCGTTCTCCGCGGCCGACCATAAGTTCTCACTATCCCGGTCCCCGGTTGATGACTTGCTCATGCTGATGCGCTGGCGAGAATGTTGCCAACCGCGCTGCACAATAGTGTTCTCAGAGACGGGCTGTTCCATCTCGAGCACAATTGTGCGAAGCGCAAAGAGTGATCGTGCGTGTTCGAGCTCGGCAACGTGTCGAGTACGACCAGGTGGAAGCGAGTAGTCCGTTCGTGCAAGGAGACGAGCAAGTGCAGCTTCGTCAGCACAGGCCGAGATGAAGGACTTGAGTGCAGGTACAACTGACGATGATTTGGGGACCGTGGTGGGCACGTTCGTGAGGACAAGCGTTCGCAGGTTGGGGAGCACGGCAGGATGTAAACATGTAAGGTTTTGAACAGTGATCTTTGGCACGGCTGAGTTTGGTTGTCCCCCTCTGGAGGATAGTCCAGGAGGCCTTTTGGCCAACAGGGCATCTATTCGAGCCTGGCGGTGTTGCGATGCGGCGGACGGTAGCAACGGTGATAGATTCTTGGGGGGTGCGGAAGTCGGAGCCGCCGTCTTCATTATTGCCGCCGTCTCGTTTGAAGTCTTCGGAGCAGAGACTGTCCCGTTCGTCCCTTGTGGCACAGAGGTTGGTGGCGGTTGAGTCTTGGGCGGAGGCGGTGCGACCAGCGGCTGGAATGTCATGTTGGTGGGATGAGGTGACATTGGAGATACCGGCGACAGGATCGATCTCGTGGTACTGTGAGTGCCTGTCTCATCGGAGATCTCGGACTCTACCACGGTTGCCCGATCATCGTGCTCGGCGTCGTTGGAGTCGTCGTTCGCTACTACCTCCGGTGCGTAAGGCCCCTCACCGCGAATCGGACTTTGTGTTTCGACAATCGGACTTGATTCTTCGGGTTTCTCTCCAACCGGCGGACTGAGGGCAAAGTATATCAAATCACCTACCAGTTCGACCCTCGGCTGAGCAGGGGTAGCATCCAGTTCAAAGATCTCCTCGTTGGCCGGCAGCTCTGTAGCGTAATGAGCAGGGGCCGGCGCTTCGGCCAACTGCCTTCCCTCTGGAGGTAGCTCCGCTGCAAGAGGCTCAGACCCGGCAAGCTCGACAGACGCCGCTTTCGGCTTGACGACCGCAGGAGGCGTGTCCAGCTTTGCTGTGATCAGCGCGTGATCGACACGAAGGTAGGTTAGATTCTTGCTGGCTGAGCGAGCCAGCACAGGAATCAGCTTTTCGGCGCCTGGAAATCGAACTTCGTCGATGTAGCCTGTGGGCGAGGCAAGGGACTGGGTTCTTGCAATGGTTTTGACCGTGTCGACCGATCCGCCATCGAGGATATGGAGCCTTTCCGACTTGAGTAGACTTGACAATCCTTCGACAGATAGACGGTTTCCGGAAATGTAGAGGTGAGTAAGACCGCGGTGGGGAATGTCTTCGAATGCTAGCCTGCCTGTGAGTGGATTCGTCAGCTGTTTGAGGAGCTCGTGATCGAGTTCTTCACTCCGTAGAGTGTCCAGGCTGAAGAAATCGGGGCCTGGGGCCATGCCTACAGGCCAATCCTCGACGTTGAGGGTGCCACGTTGTGCCACATCTGAAGGCAAGAAGCATGCTTGCATCAGCGATCGCACGGCCATGTCAGTCAGAAGGTTGTCGCTCAGGTCCAACAGCCGTACTCGTATGCTGATCGCATTGGCTAACACCTCGGCCTCTCCGTCTTTCAGACCGACACCGCGCAGCTTGAGCACCTGAAGATCATGCAGATACGAAAGGGCTGCTAGGACTGCCGCGTCCCGAGCTGGTGAAGTATACGACAAGTCCAGGTAGACCAGACTGGAAAATCTCGGCAATGCGCCTGCCAGTGCAGAAGATGTGGTATTCGGCTCACTGGAAGCCAGAAGCAACTTCAACCCAAAAGCTGGCGATCTCTCCACCTCTTCGCTCGACAATCTTCTTCCCGCGCTCGTGGTGCGCAGCGCATTGAGACTGTGATGGTCGAAGAACGGTAACTTGGTGACGATCAGGCTTTGGAGGTTGGGAAGATATTCGAGAACATCGCGCAACCAGGTCGGGTTGGGACCGCCGTAGATTTCACTCAGAGCGGGCGGGAGATGTAGGGTATGCGTGAGGCTCCTCACGCTCAATCTTGCTTTGCGCAGGATTCGCTTAAACCGGGTCAGGGCGACATAGACGGCGTCGTTCTGAATGCCAAAGTGCGAAGCAGGGTCGCCCCAAAGGAACGGTACAAAGATTGAGTACCATTTCTGAGAGACGAGGCAGGCAGCGCACAGATCCCGGGAGGAGATCCAGGGCGCAATGATGGTCCATGCTTCACGACTGACGGCGCTTTCGTACGATGGGGGAACATCAGGCTTCATGACGACGTGGAAAGGTCAGTGTGGGACATGATGCAGTGCGGGTGAGTCAACAAGAGGGAGCGACAATGGAGAGTCCGCATGTGTTGAGAGAGCAGCATGCCACATGGCGGCGGCGCAGTTGACTTGGCTCTCTGGCATTTCAAGTTAGAAGTCACATACGAGTGACCGCCTTGCCGAAAACTGGGGCATGCGCCCACGTGACTGTTTTCCTTCCGTTCCGCGGGCAAGTGGGGGATAAAATCACGTGCTTACTCTTATCACGTCATTGTTACTTCCACCAGCAAGTCACCCAGCAGTCCTGGGGGTATATTTTTGTCCACTGCCCGGCTGTTCGACTGCTAAAATTCGTCCCGCTGACCACGCAGGTTTTGCCCCTAGACGTCGGGTACCATCAGGCGCGTGATGTTGTACCTGCTTGGCTACTGTCTAGGACACGGTGGGCATCAGATCTACGACTGCGTGCGACTCCAACAAACAGGCACTGCTGATCATAGCGAGGAGAAGAAAAATACGTTGAACGAGGCTTTTCCTTCGTGTCCTATGTAACCGGTCCGCTGCGCGGGGTGCTCCGCTATAGAATCAGTCCCTTCGACTGTACATGAGAATGCCTTGAAGCCACAGGAAAACAGCGTCTCTGAAAATGTTGGTGTCAAGCCCTCCTTGGGTATCATTATCATCTTCTCATGCCTTCCTTACATCACGTACAACAAATCAGTGTCTGGAAACCACCAGGTTAGCGTCAGTCCCAGAAAGGAAGAAGGCGAAGAACTTACTCAGCGGGTGTGAGCAACTCAGTTGAGGCTTCTGCGTATATTTCGAGGCCAATTCATCGCGAATGCTGTTCAACAGTTGCACGTAGCTCTGATGTGGGTTCTTCTTTAGGGAGGTCACAAAGGCCCAGCTCATTGCTCCGGTCGCTTCTCCTCCGATGTTGGCATCTTGACTGGTCTGTTCATCTTTGCTGCCAGACCACATGATCACATCGGCGGGGCTTGTCTTGGTCTGCTTGTTGCGTTCGTATGTGGAGTTTCCACCTCCGACCTTCTTAAACAGTCCCATTGCCTGGTTCGCCATGCCGCTCAAATCACCTCGAGCATATGACGAAACAATGGACAGCAAACCTTGGCCAGCTTCCTTTGCCAAGTTGGGCTCCTTGAGTACACCTTGGGTGGAGTAGATGTACGGCAAATCGAGGGCGGACCCGGAGTGGCACGAGTCGAAAATGGCCGTCAGGCGGACTCCTGGCTTCAGAGGCTTGACCATGATTCGGTGCATCTCGTCGTCTACAATATGACCGGCCGATCGGAAATCGACGGGGTAAATGACTTCGTCATAGCCGTCTTCTTCATCTCCGTCCAGATCCGGCGTCTGCCCACCATGACCACTATAGTGGAAGAAGAGGGAGTCGTTGGGTTGCGCATCCTTGACCAGCCAGTGCATGGCTCGAAGTATGTTGGCCTTTGTAGGTTGTGACATTGGGTTCTGCTGATCGTCTGTCAAAATAACCATGTCTTCTCGTGCATACCCAAAGTTCTGGTTTAGATAGGTCGACATGTTCTTCACATCGTTGATACAGCCCCGAAGTTGACCCCTCTGACCAAAGTAGTTGATGCCAATCAACAAGGCCTTGCGCTTTCCGGTACAGTTGGAGTACTGGAAGGCGTAACCGGACGGCGCGCCGTGTCCGAACTGCTGTGGTGCGGTAGGAGGCGGAGGAGGCGCTTGGGAGCCATATGGACTGGTATTATTGTACGCTGGCATTCCCGGTCGCGGGCCCGGGTACCCGTTCGGTTGTGGTGGCGGCGAGTGCCATTGACCGTAGCCGCCTTGGGATGGAGGAGGAGGGTTATTCTGTAAAAGTGTGTCAGCCTGTGCGCACGCTGGTAGCGTCCTGCTGGGGACGGGTTAACTCACATATCCGTACGGTGCAACGTTCTGTGGAGGGGGCTGCCAGCCTCCTTGCGGTGCGTAGCCCTGCTGACTGTAGGATTGTTGGTTGTATCCTTGGGAGGGATACGGCTGCGGCTGCGGCGAGGTCGACGGCGGATAGCCGTAGCCATTGTGTTGCTGCCTGCTATTAACCTCTCACTCTCTCATCATATTTGTTTGCTCACCTGCGCCCCGCCGTACCCTTGACCGGGATAGAACGACATCTCTTCGGTCTGTTGTGCTGGTTGCCTGACACCGAAGTAGTGCGAAGGGCACAAACGACCGGAACCGCGCTGGCGGGATGGTGAGCACCACTGAAAGAAGTCCCGGGCGTCGAGGAGTATCTCCTAGCTTCTGAAAGTGTTGTTTTCAGTTGTACGGAGGGAAAGAGTGTGTTAGAGGTAGCTGGTAAGACGAGGTTGAAGTCGAGAACAAGTTGGGGCCGCGCCGGTGGTCGGGACTGTTGTTTCGGCCAGAGGAGCAAGGATCTGTCTGTTAGCCTCTCCAAGTCTACGGAGTATCCAAGGTGGAGAAATGCAGTTGACGTGTTTTAGGCGAGTCGACACGCGAGAATCTTGTCTTGCTGGGGAAGATATAGGGAAGACAACAATGATATTCTCGGCAACGAGTGAAGGTCGAATGTGGCAGTGACAATCTCAAATGCTGCAGTTGTGTCGAAGCCCGACTGACTGTTTCCTCTCTTGTTCTTGACCGACGGCAGACGCAAGCAGCAGAAGCTGCAGGAAGAGCTGACGAATGCGACCCGCTCAGGCTTTTCCTCCGGCACTTTAGCTTCGTGATCAGTCATCGCATGTGATTCGCGCATCTCTCGTGCCAACTCACTCGGTTATTTCCAAGGGTCTGTGGCCCATGGACAAATCCAGCCCTTCCTGTGGCTTGGACATTGCGTGTTGTCGAAAGAAGCAGGAGCCCCGGACGCTGCCAGCGCCTAATCGAGAAACCGTTCGCCTAAATAGCTTTCTTGAAACATAGCCATCCTCTCACAATCATGGTGTTCTTGTTGCTGCAAGCTCGTCCTGCTTCTGAACCTTCCGATGACGAAGTTGGAGTGCCAAAGTGAGCCATGGGCTGAATGTTGGCGTTCCAGCGGGCACGGTCTCGACCACTCATCACCAAGTTCAGGAGAAATGGAATTAGACACAGCGACGACCTCTGCTTCGCGCAGTACCGTACAGAGTGTTTGGACAGGGGACATGGTTCTATCGCGCCATTTCGCGTCCACGTGGCATTCCTTGCCATCGTGCTGGAAGACTTTCCTGCTTTCTACCCCGTAACCAGCTTCCGGATTCATCGACAGTGATCTCTTGATCCAATGCTGAAACGACTACTTGTAGAGCAGCTCTGTCACACCTTTCAAGCACCTTCTCGCTTCATTGGCTCGACGTTCCAGGGCTGAAGTACGGGACACCAGCTGTCCTGCGGCCTCCATCAATCATCGACCTCCAGTATCTGCATGACGGCGTCTGGCCCAATTGAACTTCCGCCGCGTGCATCTTCCCGTAAACAGCAGTTCCCGACATGCAAGAGCCGTCAGGGGTGGACCGGATTGGGAAACTGCAGCCTTCACCGATCACTCCGCTGCAGCCACTTCGGTGACTTGGGCCAAACGAGTTCCCCGTAGGGCGGTCTCAAGACTGCTTGTTGTCGATGATGGCATTTCATTCAAAGTCAGATTTTGACCTTTCAGAGCCTCCATAGCC
The DNA here is from genome assembly GCA_016109575.1 of Phialophora chinensis. NCBI lineage: Eukaryota > Fungi > Ascomycota > Eurotiomycetes > Chaetothyriales > Herpotrichiellaceae > Phialophora > Phialophora chinensis. Next base: position 1,390,469 of record JADWPU010000005.1, on the reverse strand, counting down.
ATGCAGAAGATCCGCTGGATCTGCCATCCCCACACAATCATGAGTGCTCATTTTCGCCCTGGAAGCGCTCAGCCAGTTAGAGTTGAAGGGCTTTGCCCCTGAGACTCATGGCATTCAATGTCACCTTCGTGTCAATTAGACGTCAACATCATACTTATGTCCTGGCTCCCTGCGGCGCCAGACCAAAGTTCCGATTCACTGGCTGCCGATACGATTCGGGGGACAAAAGGACATGTACGCCCCCTGCAGATGGCTTACCACGGTGGCACATTGACAGAAAGGGCATTCCGGGAAGGCTCTCCGGTGACGGATGGATCACTACAGGCTAGGGGGTTCTCGGCTCACCCTGAGGCTCGCATAGGAGGTTGCAAATCCACGAGACTAAATCACTTATTGAGACACAAGCGGCCCCTGGGCCTTGATCTATTCTTCTGCAAAGGTAGATAGAGGCGCTGTGGCTCAGGACTCTTCTCCGATCAGCAAGTCTTCGATAGCAACCTCGGAAATCCGCTTTTGAGGGCTATGCTCTCCATCAGTGAGCGGATCGACTCCGGAAGCCACTCTTCCCCTTGCTCGAATCTCTTACAGACTGCTCTGCACTCACACATCCATTGACATCAGCCACAGGATTTCTTGCGAATAGCCAGAGCCACGATGGCGCCACCCGTTCATCGACTTGAGAGGTCTTCGCGTCTCGCCTTGTCACCTTGTCTTCTTCCTCCATCATTAGTCCAACCTGGCTAGTGAAGGGGTTATTCATCACATCCTCTGGCGTCATGGGTATTCATCGCCTGCGCTGCAGACTGCTGTCCGAGAACTTTTCTATGCTCGCCGAGATAACAAGCAGAGCGGGCCATATCGTATCTGGTCCTATCTTCTTCATCGTCTTGGCATGCCCCTGCCTCTTCCCCTCAATGCCCGCTGAGCGGCACCTGGTGGCAAGCCCCTGGCCGGTGCCTGAGGACCTTGGCTTTCCTCGTTCTTGATCGTTTCGTCGACACTTAGAATCAAACACGCTGCCTCGACAGCCGCAGAGATGGCATTGACCTTTACCAGCGCTGGCTCCCATACGAACGCATCCATGTTGTTCCGCACACCTTCGTGGTCAAAGTCAACGCCGGCCCAGACCTGTCCCTTTCGATGCTCCACTCGTAGACGGTTGAGGATGTCTGTCGCATCGAAACCGGCATTATCGCATAGTTGGCGTGGTATGACCTCCAGAGCCTTTGCAAAAGCTTTCACGACTGCTTGCTGCTTGTGTGGGACATTCTTGTCGGCGAATCGGTGAAGATACCCTGAGATCTCCATCTCGATTGCGCCTCCTCCGGCAACGATGGTGTGGTTAGTCAATGCCCGCTTGACAATCATGATGGCATCGTGTAACGACCGCTCAACTTCGGCAATGAATTGCTCGGCTCCACCTCTCAGCACCAGTGTACAAGTTTTCGCTTCTGGGCACTGACTGAACAGGTTATACCGCTCACCACCAATCTGGCGCTCTTCGAACAATCCACACGTTCCGAGGTGTTGAGGGAGAATGTCGCTGCATGTGCTCTGGGTGACCGCGCCGGTAGCCTGGCATACCCTCTCCAGGTCATCGCTTGAAACACGACCGGCGCAGAAAATATCCCGGTCTGCGAAATATTGCGTCGCCAGGTCGCCGATGGGCAGTTTGCTGAGCACCACCTTGGCGCCCGTCTTGAACAGTGCCTCCATCTTGTCATAGATGATCTGCCACTCCGCATCCACGATTGCCTGGTATTCAGATACCTGGTCAATGCGCACCTCGGCATTGTCTTTCTCTGCCTTCAACTCCAATTCCACATTTAGACATACGATTTTGGGATTTTTGAACGATTTCGGCTGTTGCTCGAATCCAGCGTAGGAGAACGTCTTCTTGAACGCGACACCATCGACGAAGAGTGAATCTTCAAGCGCACCGCCCGTGATTTTCTTGATCCCGATGAGTTTCTCGTTCAGGTCTTCCTGGTCGAGGGAGAGGACTGCGTCGACAACCACTACATTCCCCACAGTCAGTTCAATTCCAACCCAACCCAGAGAATTGTGTAGGCACAACAGAACATACTCTTGGTAAAGAACCCGGCATTGCGATGAATCAGTTTGCTGCTCATCGCCGTGGCTGCCAACTTCCGTAGCGTCTCCCTCTTCTCCTTTGTGTCATCCGTAGTCACGGCAATCTCCTTGATCTTGTTGATCGCCATCTGACTGGAGCGTCTCAACCCCTTCACAATCGTCTGCGAACTCACCCCCTGCTCGACCAATTCTTTGACCTCCTTGAGGATCTCTCCCGCGAGTACAACCACGGAGGTCGTTCCATCGCCGACCTCGGCGTCCTGCGACCTAGCAATGTCCGTGAGGATGCGCGCCGCGGGGTGGACGATGTCCAGCAGCCGCATGACGGTGGCGCCATCGTTTGTGATCGTCTGCTTCCCATTGGCATCGACGAGTAACAGGTCGCCACCGTAGGGACCCAGCGTGGATTTTATCGTAGATTGCACGGCGAGGCAGGCGGAGATGTTGGAGAGAATTTGGCCCTTTCCTTGCGAAGCGTCGGTTCCTACATTAAGCGGGTCAGTCAGTAAATCAATCAGTCGGTCAGTTGTACGCAGTCTCGGCGAGTCAGTCAATGGGTGGTGTGGTTCTCGATTCTTGCGGGGGACAACATTATTCGACGGTAGACGAGGCAATGAACGACTCACTGACCTTCTTTCAACACGATGATCGTGGGAGTTTGGCCCCCGAATGCCGCCATCTTGACAGCAACAACACTATCGACCCAGACAGAATATGATTCGGCGTGTAGGGAGGGAGGGAAGGAGGACGGTTCGTTGCGGTGCGGCCTGCGAAATTTGGGCCCGCGATCCTTGGGACTTGTGAATTTTGAGAACGGAGCATAGAGACTTGATGTGCAGTTACGAGTACTCCCACGTACTAACTCCGCAGTGCCACGAGTGCTTAATGAATGATACGGTCGATCCTAGGGACGACTTGCTGCCGTGGAGATTGACATATCCACGCACATGGTGCGTGGTTGCGTACCGATCTACCTGATGCCTGTGAGAAGCGCGGACTAGAGGTGGATCTTCCCTTGACCGACCTGCAGAAACTGGCAGTACTTAGATGTGATGGAATAAAATGGGATGAAATAAAAGGACTGGCTTTGCGCCGCTCGCTCACTGATGCAGCACGAATGCCATTTGAGCAAAATTAGGTGCGCTAAAAGAGACGAGTTGAGCTTGAAGACGAGTTGGTATATTGAGAAAACAGTACCTGTACTGTAGAGATCCGTGTGAAATTACAGTGCTTTACGACGAGAGTCCCCATTCCGGGCCTCTTGAGAGCCTTCGCCATTATTGAAGCGTAGTGACGCTGCCAGGCCCTTCACTGAGATGGCCTGCAAAAACGGCCACGCCTTTCGATTTCATCCCACTGTTATTGTACATGAGCATCTGACGTGGGCGGGATCTCCACCGCCGGCGTTTCAGCCTTGCGCAAAATCTCCTCCTCTTTGTCCTTCGGCCTCGGGGCCAGCAGAAACTGGACGACCCCGGCCATGGCGACAACCGCGCAACTCCACCACGCGCCTGCTGATCCCAAGCTGCTGTAGAAGATGCCGGCAAGCGGTGGCGCCACTGTACGGGCGGCCGAACAAGCCGACATTGCCAGCCCGTTCACTTCGCCCAGCACCAACGGTGAGGGCGTTTCATTCTTCAGCAGGATCAGGAATGCCGGGAATGAAACGACGCCGGTAAAACTCGTCAGTGCAAGGATACCATAGACGCCTGCCCCCGGATTAGGCAGCAGGGAGAGGAACGGCACAATGGTGTAGATGAAAGGGGCCAGAATCGTGACCGACAACACGGCCTTCCAGACACCCAATCTCGCTACGAAGATGGTGAAGACCACGCCTTGGAAAAACAGCGACATAAGGCTGCCGATTGCGAGGTAGCCTCCTACATCGTGCAAAGTCATGCCGAGACCGCCCTTTAGATCGAGCTCGCGTGAGCCTCGTCGTGCGTCGTCGAGAAGATACACGGGCAGCAGAGAGTAGAACCCCATTGAATGATAAGACTGGAATACCAGCGCAATGGTCCACATGATGACGCCTCTGTTGAACGCCTTGATCTTTTCCGGCTTCGTCGTGTGCTCCGTAATGTCGTCTTCCAGAACTGCCGATTCGAATCCCGTTTCGACTCCCGTCTCGACACGTGGGAGGGCAGGCCGCGCCAATGTGCTGGACTTGTGCTGGAGCCGGATCGAGCCAAGAGAAGACAGAGAGCCACGTCGAAGATCGAACGACGGGTCAACAGGCAGGGGCATTGATTCCGCCACATAACTCACTCCCCCAGGCGTGGTCGAAAAGGCGCTGACTGCCGATGCCCTCCTCCGCCTCGGTGGCAGCAAAGATGTCGTCTCATTAGCGGCTTCGACGCCGTTCGATTGCATGTGCACGTGGCTTGGGACTCGGCTTGGGGCGGGCGACCTCGGATTCGTCTCTTCGAGGAATATGATGCCTTGGATGATGGCGATGACAATGACGGCCACGGATACAAGATTCGGCAGCAGGTAGGGGTATTGGCCGAATATGCCGTCGGGCGAGAATATGTGGGGGTAGAACCGCGCAGGTTGTGCCAGGAAGCCGCCTAGGGCTGAACCGGCAATTGAGCCCAAACTCCAGACGAAGGGCTGCACTGCATATGCGGATGCTAGGATCCAAGGAGGTCAGCCATAGCACGCACGTGTGCACATCCGATCATGCGTGAGAAGACCTACGTTCGTGTTCGGGTCGCTTAACCATCTCAGCAACCATGGTCTGCATGACGGCAACATTCCCGTTCAGGAGTCCGCCGACCACCCTCGCCAGCAACGCTACCCAATATCTCTTGGCGAAGCCGAAGATCAAGCTCGAAAGAGCGACTCCCACGAGACCAAACAGCACGATCGGTTTCCTGCCATATCGATCTGAAATGCGGCCCCAGATCATCGCGGTGGATGCCTCGGCCATGGCGAACGCCGAAACCAAGAGCCCAGCGTAAAAGGATGCATCTTTCTCCCCTTTGATGTCCTCGACCATCACGAAGGTATAGGCCGTGATTGAGCAGAAGGCGATAGGCTCCGCAAGCCGACATAGTGCTATGCATGGTGCTGGTCAGTAATCTGAGCGGGAGATGATGAGATGGAATCGAATCATCCGAAGACTGGCAGCAACATACCCAAGACGGTGAGTTGTTTGTAAGGATAGGCATCGTCACCAACTCGTGGTGGCGGGACGTATCGCTCATGTTGTTCCGGCATGACCATGAACTCCGAAGTCTGGAATGGCTGGTCTGGATCAGGTCAATTGGCTACCGGCAGAAGGGTCACCGACAACAGACTCCCGCAACTCAAATTTCGATATCTCTCCAAAAAAAAGTCTACACGAAGGAGAAAAGCCGAATAAAACTTACCACGGAGAAAGAGGAGCGCACTCCCACACCTCTGACGAGTCTTTGCGTCAACGAATGGCGGGGATCAGCGACGCTCCCGGCCTCACATATGTGATGCCTCCCATGTCCACGTCCAGCTCCATCCTTGCAATTGAGGGGAACCTAAATGACTTGTTGTACCGCCTCCATGCAGGGTTTATTCCTGAGGTTGCCAGTCAAATTTCAGGGAGCACTCCACATCGGTTAGATCTCGGATCGACGTCTGTCCACAAATCTGATCCGACTATCACATCCATTCCGGGACTCACCTCGATCAGAGCGCACCCCACGCGTCAGGTGGCTCCTTAAGCAGCTCAGTGTGTGGTGTTAAAGAATTTTGTTTCCTCGGCACCCTCGAACGACCTCAAGCTTGAGATTGAGCTTGGCAGCTCGGCTTTCAGCGACTGTGTGGACTTGGTCCTATCCCAACCTAATGGACAGTCTTAAATTGCAGTCCAGAGATCTATACACGGAGCATTGGACATAGCCACAGCCATGATTTAATCACGGGATTCTATGTGAGATCAGTAACTTGCATGCCCGAGATAGCTGCTGTGCTTTGACAGACTTTGGGGCTGTTGCTCATCGCACGACCATTATCAATCTTGGCGATGGTATATACTTGGTGCCATCTGCGGGGAACGATGCTGAGAGTTGTCAATGGGTTGGTGCATATGCATGTTCCGGATGCAACTTGACCGCCTGTTCAGTGGTGAATTAGGCTGTTCTTCGGTTGAATCCCAAGGGCATTCACGGCATTTTCCCGCCTCGACTGTGATACGAGTATTGTGGAGTGAACCTTGCGGAGTTCCGGAGGCAAGCTAAAAAGTACATCACCTGAACACTTGCATTGCGGGCAGGAATCCTGCCTGGATTCAGATTGTGGGATTTTGTAGACTGGAGAAGGCAACCTCGACAGGAAAGCGGCCGTCACCTGTGCGTTCGCGGCTGTGCTTTCTGAAAACTCTGCCGACACCCGCGAGGACAGAAACCACGCTACTTCTCGTGGTGCCATGCACGTCATTATGCAGATGTTGAGATTTGTGCAACCTGGCCACTTTCGACGACTCGTCGATTGTGCACCGGCCTGTGATTCGACATCCTTCCACTGGCCTGTCAAGCAAAGCGATCGCCTTCGAGTCGCACAGGTCAACTTTGCATTAACACACCGCCGTGTCACAGAATCGTGGTCGAAGCTGCCACGCTGATGGCTTTGACGTGTCCGAAAATGCACAACTTAGACTCGAGAGGCTGTAACGTCATGTACAATTGGACATTGGAATCGGAAACCTGTAAGGACGAAAGCAAAGACTGATTGCAAGAGGTCAAAGCCCAAAGATCGAGCAGCGTTGGCCTTGGGCGGCAAAAGATGAGTACATAAAAACTGCTCGGAGCTCACATGCGGATCAGTCTGGCCGTGCCGCTTTTATAACGACCACACCTTCCCTTTCACTATCTCACTATCTCACTCACCTCACTCACCTTCACGCTCACCCTCTGTCCTGACCTACTTTACTAATCGCGTATGGCGCCAGCCAGGACCGGACCTAGACCAACGCGCCGACCGTTCTCTCCTTTACGTTCTATACACTATCGACTACCTTCTTGTCCCCTCGGTACGATTCAGTCGGGCTGAACATGAAGACGATGGTGCCTTCGAATGCTGCGGATGCTCGGGCCAGGGAGATGCACAGAATGTTCGAGGAATTCTTCTATTCTTAGAGTCTACTTGCCAGGGCTGGACTGAACAGATGTCAACACGATGACATGCTGTCAACACTAAGTTATGGACATGACCTGCACCGTGAACCCGGCCAACATGGCTCCCAATTTCCCATCCGTACACGACGCCCTAATCCAGGAAATGATTGTCGCTGCTCTCGGGGCAGGTCGAATACGGAGAGAAGAGTCCAAATCACGGCGTAGTGGCGACCTATCGTCAAGTGAGGAGCGACAAAATGTATTTATGAGCGGCAAGGTGAGAGGTAGAGCTACCGGACACCGAACCAGAGGAGGCGCATTGTGGACGACATGTTGAGGAAGGATAATATATGCCTTATCATCGTCAAAACGGCCATGGAAGGAGAGTTGGCGGAGGTTGCGAGCATGATAAACGAAGCATGACACAATGATCCAATGTACTTAATGTAACGATGTGACATGGCATGTTTGATACTGGCATTAGATATGTATCCAGGACTGTACAATGTAGAGCAGTATCTTCTTGGCAAACACATTAATCGGAGAGTTTCTCAAGGTGAAGACATTTGCATTTTGCTTTAATCCGCTGTGGCGGCGCCGAGAAGGTTCCGTCTTCATGCCATAGGCGGCTCATATTCATAGCGGTTGCTGGACAGATAGAGCTAGTCCGAGCTTGATTTTGAAAGCCAAACCCAGGTTGCGCATTTTGTTGATAATAGAAGTATCAAAGGAATGTTGAAGTCTTGCAAACAGGCCACTGTATCGGAACATGAAGGTCGCCGCTTAGACTTGTACCCGGAACGCGGTCGTCAACGCTCTTCCGCGACCGAGGTCTTTGTAATGCGAAGTACTAAAGCCTCACCACGTCGAATTCGTCTTCGAAAGCTTTCCTCCATGACGATGCTCATATCTGATCACAGCATCAAGTGGCAGAAGAAGACGGTCGCCACAACTGCAGCAGCCTTCCACGGAACGGAAACAGGAGCAGCCGTCGAGGTTCTCCTCTCGCCGGCAATGTGCATCGGTGGCGATGACCTCTTTTGTTTGGACTTCGTGCCACTTGCAGGGACGGGCAGGCTGCCGTCGCAAGTGAATGCTTCCGCAGTGCAAGCGCCGTTGCATTTTCCATATGCCTGCACAAAATCCCAGTTGCCATTCGCGTCCAGATTGTATTGGCAGACACATCCATCCTCGCCGCCCTCGCGAAGTCGGGGCACGAAAAGATCTCCAATATCCCAACCTAGGCAGATGAATAAGGGAGGGCCTGATGTGCTCCAATTGTCCGAATTTAGAAGGAGATCAGTACGGCACGCGTCGTCGTAGAGCTTCAGCCTGGCCTCATCGTAGCAGAGCGCCGCGCCACGGTATGGTTGTACTGAAGTCATTGTCCTGTCGCTGAAGTCGATGCCGTAGAATCGCAAGAGCTCTCTCTCAAAGAGATGGAGAAACAATGCGGATTGTGAGCGAAGAGCCGCCCTTTCATACTTTCAGTGCAATTGACCTTTCAGCCTGATGCTTGTTTTCGGGTCGCAGCTACGCCTCCTCGGAAACAGCCCTCGCTATACTTTACCAATACCAGATGGGCTCCAGCGGAAAGTGTCTGCTTTCCTCTCATCCATGCTGCCGTTTCGGTTTGCGAGTGCCCTTTCAGGCTCAGCTAGTCTGGCGGCTAAGCATTTCACTAGAGCAGCCAAAGCAATTCGACAGACCTCTCTGCCAACTTTCGACCCGATGCTGGCGAAATTCTCGGCCTAATGCGTCAAACTCAGCCGCAATATTTGCTGCTTGCAGCTAGGGCTGCAGCATCCTGCCGCATTCGTGCACAACCCTGACGCAAGAAGCCAAAGTACAAGTATAGCCGGGGAAGGCTGGATGTACTTTGCGGTATAGTCGCAACTTTACTTTGGTGGCATCGTCCTTTCAAGCAGGAGCAGAAGCGTCGATGGCCTGTAGACCGTTTCATCCTGAAGGAAGGAAAAGATGAACTCAGCCTCTGCGATGTACGTTCAGCGGACAACAAGCTTTGGGCCGTTGGAAGAAGCCCTATCTAAGAGAGGCTTAGCAGAAGCTTTTGCAGTGGAAGCGCGAGTCGAGCTGAGGGCTTTAGCGAAGCAAAGCGACGCCAATACGAGATATTATGAAGCTCGTAGGCTAGCTCATCTCGAGTTGCATGATGGACAGGCCCAGATCCTGTGCCACGGAAGAGGTTTGCTACTTCACTTACCGTATTGCCTGTCCAGCCGAGGTGAAAGCATGTCCTCATTAGTCGAGGTAATACAAGGCGCATTCTCCCTCGTACGCAAAACGGTGTGGGGCTCCCGGACATATCCATTTACTCCATACTATGCCACTGACTGGTGCTGGCTGTGCAAAATGGTGTCACTTGGTCAATGGTGTGTAGCTTCCAACTTTCATTTCAGCTGGCCAGCAACGGTCCGTCTGTCTCGATTCAGCGTCGAGCATCTCTCGCTTCTTCTTTGCATATCACTTCTGCCTAATTGCCAAATGGAGCGGCGCAAGTTACGGTATTGCACGTCGTTTGGGTAGCTTGCTAATGTATTGCTCTTCCTGGGATTGCAGGCTGAGTACCACAAGCCGAGTATGAAAAACAGCCCCCGATCATGGCGACTTGGTCACAATTAGGTTAAGGCCGACAAGGCTGGAATGCTATCCATCGCAGAAGTCCATCTCCTTCTACCCCACACTGTACATTCAGGCCCGTCATTCTCGCTAATTAGGGTAGATCAACCCAGGTCCGAAGAGTGTTTTGTTCGCAACATCGTTGGCGGTGGTGAACGGTCCACTGGAATTCGTGACCGCTGCAATGGTAAGCCCAAACAAGTTGTTGTTCGTGAAAGGAAAGTCGGCCTGAAATGTGATCACCCCGTTCCTTGAAGTAGCGTTACTGATTGTCTGTACGATGGGCAAATTCTGCTGGTTGATGTACACCAAGTTCAATCCCCGTGTCGAATCCGCCTGTATGCTGAAGGTAAGGGTCTGATCCACCGCTTGGATATTCTTCGTCAAGACGTTCAGCGTGCCAAAAATGGGGACATCAATTGTGTTGTCATTCGGACAGGTGCCAGGGACGATAAAGTTTTGCTGAAGTGAGGAATAGGCAAATTCGCGTGTTGACTGCGTCAGGAACGGGTTGTCAGCTGGGACGAGGTCTTGGAAGACCGTACGATAAACGCCTTGTTGCTCTCCCTCTTGGCTAACAGTGGATACGATCCCACGGACCACGCCCGAGTCGCCGTTCTGGGCAAGTCTCACTGCCACATCTTGGAGGGTACTGATAACAACGGCTGTGAAGTTCGAAGCTAACGAGATGGCGCTTGCGAGGTCGGTAGCTGAAGATTTGAAGAGACAAGGTTGAATCTGGGAAACATTGAAGTGTTTCAAGACTCCCCCTGCCTGAAGGGCATGCCACTGCTCTTGACCTTGGATGACAGTCAACTTTGCGATGATGTCAGCCTTCGTCGCTGGGTCAGGAATCTCGAAACCGGGAACATTGTTTGTGATATTCAGTAACAGTTGTGTGAAATAGTACACCTCGAAGGTTTCTTGGAGTTGGACGACCTTAAGACTTCGAAGATCATCAGGCGCGAATTTTGGTGGCGGCGGCGCGTTTGATATGGAGCCGTGGGCCTGCACCGTCAGCTCCTGGAAGGCGGGCGTGTTGTTGGCAATATTCGGAAAGCCATTAGACAACGGGAACACCACTGGCGCATTAGGGCCATTCGCCCCGACGGGGAATATGAAAGATGGGGACGAAGGTGTCGCAGGTGTCGTGTTATTGGAGGCACCAACCTGCGGAGCAGCTTTGGCTAAGAGAGTGAAAGCCGCGACTGCAGTGAGTGGGCAGATGATGTGCTGGGTGAAATGCATGTTTGCAGCCTGGATGATAGGACAAGAGCTTCCTCAGGGGGTTGAACGCGGACTTCTGTAGAGGATGAAGAGAGATCTGGCTTTGCGGCCAGAGCCGTTCCTTTATAGAGGACTGATAGGAGGAGACTGTTGCAGCCTCTTCGTGACCACGTTTTTTCTTCGTATAGACGGACGTATAACCCATGTTTGTCTCGCCTGTGATGAGGCTGTGCTCCCTCACAACTTGGATGAGCAAGTTCTTCAACACCATCGGAAAGTATGCGCTCAGCACTCTATCCGGCTCATCGAACCTTCGCGGAGGCTGGCCGCACCAGAAGTCGATATACGTACCCGTTTTGATGCCGGTATAGTTTCTCTAGATACGTTCCATGGCAAACCTTTGTCCGAAATGTTTCACTGCTCCTGGTTAGCTCTGAGATCCCGAGATGCACACGAGCATTCCTGCGGGTCTGCTGTGCATGCGTCAACCGACTGCACTTCCGGATGTGGTACATCATGGCGGCCGGATATGCTCGAAATAGGTCGCCATGCCGTCGATACTAGTCGTATAGGAAGTGCTCATGCGATGTAACGCGGCCTACACCTGTGGTGCCAACTGATGCATTTTCCGGGGAGATGTACAGCGCGCCACGTAGCTTTTGTCCCTATGCAATTGATGGAGTGGCCGCTCATCGAAGCGTATGACAAGTAGACAAGCAAACGCAAAGATTCACAGAGCCACCTAGCAGCTTCTGGCCATCGTTGCGAAGAGTCGGTGGACCAGATTCTCAATGTGGTATGGGATACGAAGCACAGCAAAAGAGCGGAGGTGCTTCGGGCTGGCTCCGGGCTGACTCCGTAACGAAGTCGACGCTCCGCCATGAGGCTTGGCATGTTTGTTGATTTTGAGCAACTTCGAGCTGCGATTCTTTTCGAGCTTGGGGGAACGCGGTCAATCAGCCAGGAGCCATGTCAACGCACCATCAGCTGTCATCTTGTCTTCCGTAGCTTTCCAGTCTGATCGGCAGAAGGGCAGCAAGATGCCTCTGGTTGCGGCCCAGAGCTTGCGAAGGCTGACGTGCCTGCCTACCAAATGGGCGTATCCCGCTCACTTGGTTGCGGGACGGAGAGTCGGCGGGTACAGGTACATCACGGTCCAAGCCACGCCCGCAACGGAGACCAGCACAATCAACATGGCCGGTAGATCAGCTTCTGCTACGTCCCCAGGTGAGAATGGATCTTGGTCTCCCGAATGCATCTGCTGACCGCTCTAGATGCTACGTTCGAGGTCATTGGAAGCCCCAACTCACTCTTGTCCGTCACTCTGTCTCCCTCTCAAGATCTATATGCACGGCGGGGGACATTGGTGGCCTTTGCTGGCGATCCTAATGGGACGGTCTCAACCCTACGAATCCTCAATCCGGTCCGGCGCGCATTAGTCGGCATCCCATTCCTGTACCAGAAAATTACATCGACCTCATCGGTCAATGCTCTAATATCGACCCGATCACCTTTGACCACCTTTGCTGTCCTCCAACTAGACGGAACTACGGACTGGAAGCTAGCCCAGAGGAAAGCATTGTTGGCATGGACCGGGAGCACGCTTTCTGTGAAGCCGAGCATCAGTGCGCGGTTTTCGCTGGCATATTGGGGAAGTTCCGATGTGACGGGAAGAGGACTACTGGCTCTTGCGGGTCAAGGGCAGGTGTACTCGGTTGAACTCTCCGCAGGGGAGACATACATTGTCCATCCGTCTCATATACTGGCTTACACCGCTTCATCGCCCTCGCCTGCACCGCAACCATTTCGGTTCAAGTCGACCAACATTCGATTTCAGATACCCCTTCAGCTCGGAAACTTCTTCCCATCTTCCAGATTTGTCGAAACTCTAAAGACAAGCAACACCTACAAATTCGTCGCAAATGCGTTGTACAGCATACGCACATGGAGTCGGCGAACTATCTGGGGAGATCGACTGTTTCTACAGTTCCAGGGCCCAGTCACCCTCTTGATTCAGAGCAGGGCGGCAAGAGTCAACGATGTCCTGACCGCTCAAGATGTGAACGAGATCGCCGATACACCGGCAGGCGCTGTACAAGAGGCTATTTCCAACGTCCGCTCTACAGGATCCGAGTCCAAACCAGGAGTTGCGGTACCCTTGCCGACATCATCTTCGCAACCAAAGCTGTCGACAGCAACCATCAGTCGCGATGGAAAGGTCTCGTTTGAAGCGTCACAGAGCCCTGAGTCGAAGAAGACATAGGTCTTGCTTCTTCGAGATTATGTACAATACTGGTTTCAAGTTGGCCCGGCCAGATCCTGCGTAGAATGGCATCGCTAGTGACAGTGACACGTTTCTGCAGAATGGCTGCTGGACAGCACCTCTGACATTGCGAATACTTCTCTCCAGACCTTGAGACACCAATACTACGGCAAAGGATAGGGAGGTGGACAACGACTCCGTCCAACGACTCTCTTTCTGTAGTCCACTTGAGTACGAAAGGATCATCTGTCGTTAGAAGACTTGTCCTGTACAAAATAACCCTTGGCTCGATTTCTCATGAACCGTTCGAGTGGTAAACTCGTCGTCTCCTCCTTCGGTACATCTATCTTCAATCTTCACCTCCCACGAGCTTCAAGACGAGTCTAAGAGAGGTTCTGTATCTTGGGAGTACTCCGTACAGAGAGTACGTGGTTGGCCTGCAAACCCCAACAGTAAACATTGACCCAAAAGCATACGAAAAGATTATCGGCATTGCAAAGATGGAATTGCCAAATAAACACCAAGTTCTCCGATGTGTTTGCTATTGCTTATTGCTGCTGCGCTGTCCGCCTGCTAGCCTTACATACCCCCTTTTCCAATGCCTGTCGGCCTCAGCCTTGCGGCCTTCTGTACGAGGTACTCCCACCCACTCCGAACTACGTGCTTAATCTGGCACGACACACTGGGTGAGAAAGCCACAGTAGCTCCTTATGTTCCATCCATCCACAGTAGTCTACTCTGTCTATTCCCTACTCTGTCTACTGTAGTTATAAAGCAGTGCGATCAGAGCATCAGGACTCGACAACATTGCGCTCAAGAGATCCAACTGTACGGAGTAATTATCCACCCTGTTGTCCGCTTCCTGTCCCCTCAAAGACTGATGATACCCATGTTTCGAGTACAGAACATTTGTGAGCGTTGAGCCTTCCTACCACGGACGGCATCGCAGGCTTTCCGATGTAAGTCGGGGTACAATAGTCCTGGCGGTGGCATTCGAACTTTTAGCCAAGTCCATCAAGCTCGTTCGCGAAGCATCCAATGTCTTTTGGTACGTATCCCTCGCAATAAAGTAGGAGTATTAGATTCATTATGAAAAAAGATGTGTTAAGGTAATTACGCATTCACGAGCCAATAATCCTATCTATCAGTCGGTGGCCATCCGGAGAGTCGACGTAAGTGTCGAATTACTGTACAATGTCATGGCCGCGGCTTAACCGATGACATGGATTGAATCCGAGTCGGAATCCAAGTCGGAATCCACGCTCGCTTCCTCGGAGTTGTCAAGGACGTGCCAAGCGACATTAGGGAAACTCGTAGGGTTTTGTACCCGGCATGCTCCTTGGTACGCGAACTTCCACAGCAACTCGAGGGCAATTTCTCGATCATTCATCAATTCCTGGAGCTCCGCTTCTAAGATCTTCCCTTCCGGGTGACAGGGCATTTCATACCGGGATGGGTTCCTCGCAAGTGAATAGTGCAGGTGATCCATCGCAAATTGGCGAAGTATACATCCTTTTAGCGTCTTCTTCCATACCATCTGGACCCAGGCTGGTGATGTGAGCAGGAAGCCGCCCTCGGAATGCCGGAAAATTTGAAGGATCCGGTCCATGATGGCATTTTGCAGGTCAGGAATCGAGTACTTATCTGCTGCGAAGTAACCTTTGGCCAACCGCCAGATTGAATGATCAGATGAGACCGTACTGGCGTACATCCATTCAACGACAATGGCCATGGCCTCGGGATTGTCCTCGGGGAGGTTGATTTCTTTCTCACCCTGCTCCTTCATCCCGGAACCGAGGCACTTTTCGAACCACACAAAGCGCGACAGGATGCTTTCGTGCACGAGAAACTTGACCTTGGCATCACCAACAATCACGGATATGATGGGGCATCCCACCGCAAAGCTAGGCCATCACTGTTAGTAGAAGTCCTTCGACGAAGGTTTCGTAGAGACAACGCTTACCATATCTTTTTATTCCTATCTGTCGGTGCATCGTCGGGAATGCCACTATTGCGACGTTTGCGAGTCATTGGAGATCAAGTGGGAGAGGGTGTGGGTAGTTCGGCCACAGATAAAATAACCCGGTTATCAGAATGGGTGACAAGGTCTTCAGGGACATGGCCAGAGTTTTAACGAAGGAGGCCAGAGAGCCAAAAGAGGAGCCAAGTGATAAAATTAGTGTCTCTTTGTGTTCCCCGGTATAGCGGTTCTTGATATCTGGCACAGCGTAGCTCGTCTTTGTGGCCGACCTAAAATTGCTGTCAGTCGCCTTGTCTCTTTGTCACATTTTCCCGATTGAGTTCCCTTTTCTGTTGACAACGCACCTTGCAATGCAACGAGTTGAGCATTCCGAGCAGGCAAACTGTCATACATGCTAATGGAATGAAAAGTCGTGAGGACTCTCAGCATCGGTCGCCCGGCATCTTCCAGTCTTTCAGGTTAAATTTGGATGCACCGGACATTAGCCAGTCGCTGATCTTTCACACTTCTCTGAGAGACCACGTATTCGATTGCCAAAGGGATTTCTTCCATCTGTAGGAACATGGTTTGAGTTGCCCGCTGTGGCCGGGTGCATGAGCTGCGGCCGGTATAGAGCCCCGTTAGCAGCGGCATATTGCCATTGCATTTCTCAATACAGGAGCATGCCAATCCCGCACCTTCCATGGGGAGTGTCCACATTTCGTTGCTGTAAGGCCCAATTTTCACAACCTGCCTGCCGTATTCATCCGGCCATTTACAGATATAGTGGTGCATGTGGTCAACGACAATATCTCCAAGTTTGCAATCGTCCGGGCTCTGTCTCTAGATCTGTGCGGCGTCGGAGAGCCTCACTCGGGTTGTTGCGCATATCTTCCGAATGGCATCGACAAGCGCGTTCTGAAGGTCGGGAAGACAGTATTTGTACCTAGTATTGTAAATTGCGGCTGTGCGCAAGACGTTCTCTTCCTGGACGTCCTTGCTTCCGTAGAACCATTTGAAGTTGACGTCGAAGTCGTCGGGGTCGTCCTCGGGAAGATTAATGGTTTTGTCAATTTGCCCGCACATGCTAGAGCTGAGGCATTGCTTGCACCAGGCGTACGTACTGCAGGAGTACACTCTCATGCACCTGATATCGGCTTTGGTTTTGCCCACGTTCACTGTGATGATGTTCCAGGTGACGCTTTAGTTTATGTCAGTTTGACAGCTCCTCTAAAGACAGTGTAAATTGGGACTGACCGACGCTTCTTTAGTTCGCGTCCTCCGCTCCACCTTCGGAGTGACGTCTCTTCCACATTTTGGGGTGGCCAACTGCAACTGGTAAGGTTGAATAGGAATCGGCTAGTCTGCTGCGGAAGTGAGAAGGGGCATATGAGTGTGGCTGTCAAGGTGCAGCTAGGCGTAGTTTAGATGGACAAGTCGAAGAGATGGCGGCGAAATTGTGAGATGTCCACGCACATGTATGGAAGGTAAGCAGTGCAGAATCTTGTGTGGTCGAGCTGGCAGGTCTAGATTCGCCTCTGATATGGCGATTGATGCGAAACATATCAAGGCCGAGCCAGCTAACCGCTGGTATTATGTCGAGTATTTCCCGAGATATCTACTCCCCTGGAAGTCGAGGTCCTCCTCAGCTCGCACGATTGCTTATTCCTCAAACTCATCGCCATCATTGATATCCTCGTCGTCGAGCTCTACTTGACCTCTCCAGTGAGGGCAAGAACGGTCGTGGGCGGAGTTATTGGTTTCCAGAATGACTTGATAATCTGCACCGCAGATATAGCAAAAATCCATATTGCATCTCACTGTGTAGAGTCAGTCAAAGAACGAACTTCATGAAAGGATAGGGCGTCCATACCGCAACGCATGTGATCACACCCTCCATTCTTTTCGAATGGGGCTCTGCACCCGGGACATGATCTCGTTCTTGTTCGTTTGTACCGATTCGACGCATCCTCCTCCCCGGCGCGCCTTGCTTCGGCCTCTGCTTCTTCTGCGAGCCTCTCGTCCTCTCTAGCTTGCTCTTCGGCCCTTTCCGCAAGCTCAGCCTGGTATTCCTCACAAGAAATACCACTATGCCATTCAGTACGGCAACTGACGCAAATCTGTCTGTGACACCCTCCGCACGTCACAAAGCTCAGTTCCTCGCCCTCCGAAATGGCAGTACGGCAGCCCCGGACCGGACACAGGAAGCCTCCAAACAGGGTAGCGAGATATCGCATCCGTGAATGCTCAAATTCCTCAGGAGAAAGATAACCCTCCATGTCTTCCGGCGATAGCATAGCCTCACACTCTTCTTTGAGGCATGGAATGGCATTTGGCGGAAAAGTATCTAGCTGAGAAGAAAGCCACTGGTCTACGCATGCTGCGCAATAATCGATGACATGTCCGCAATGAGTTTCGAGTCTCTCGCTCAGGGAGAATTCCTTGTCGCACACCAGACATAGAGTCAAGCCTTGCCGCTCCTCAAATCATTGAGCGTACTGCTGAGGGCTGCCGCAGAAAAATGAGAACCTGTGCGAGCATGTAGACTTTGGCATATCCTGTTGAGCTCCCAATCTCTCCAATCCATGCGCCTCAGTTCTTTCCCGTCCAGAAAATCATCCAAGATGTCGCACATCTGTTGTCGGTTCGCACGCTTCCGAACTTTCAGGTCGAACCGCTCGCATAGTGTGGAGAGTTGATGGCGCGACCAGAGGCGGGCATTTGGAAACAGGCGCATGGTGTTTCCAGAGTCTTTGGAGACGTCTAGCTTGTTAAACAAATGTCGATGTAATGTAGAAACGGATTTGAGGAGTTGCTGATCGACAAGCGATCAGAGAAGCGACCTGTTTGTAGAGACAGTCCATGCAAATGTGTTGAGAGCGAGCGAAATTGCTTCACTAAATCGGGCCTTTGCCTGGCCGTGACCGTCAGTGGAAGCAAGAGATGAGCGTTGGGTATATGAGAGAGATCTCAGATTAGCAAGACGAACTGAAGATTGTAGTACCCGATGAACTGATGTTCAGCCTGAAGTCCGAGTGAATTCATACCCAAATGGCCCGAGAAATGCAACTGTAGACTGGAGGAAGGGAGTTTCACATCTCTGAGTTCTGTACTTATGGCCCGGAATTGTGCCTTCGAGGTCAAATGAGACTCGATTCATTGACAGTGATGTTGCAAGCATTCCTCACTCAGTCGAATCTTCTTTCTAGCGAGATCTCATCATCTTCCAAGCCCTGTCGTCCACGTAGTCTTCGAATTCAGTTGCCAAGAGAGTAGGCCGTTGTCTATTCCAAGTCCATGTTCATGGATGTGATGAGAGGGTAAGCTTTGAGGACAACTCAATACATTTCCTAGTCTTCGATACGATATTTGTGAGGATTCGCATACGGCGTTTCTGATTGCTTGTAAGTCGTCACACGGGCCTCGGGACAATCGATGACTTTTCGAGTAAAGCTCATACACCAATGCACCGTTCTCCATCATGAGCGTTTTCAGTTGAGACACCGTGTCGCTGTTCAAACCGTCCTCGCCATACTCGCGGTATTCCCGATGTTTATGTCGTACGTATCGATTCCCACTCATTATGTCGTTGTGCAAAGCGTCAACCATGAATTGACGTAGCTTGCTGTCCTCAGCTGTGTTCTTCCAAACCCAGCTGAAGTCTTCTAGGTTGACCCTAACCTCCAGACAAAGCCTTTCGCTTACCCTGTCCATCGACATGTCCTGAAGACGCGGCATGAGTAGCTTCTCAGCAAGCACATAGGCCGACATGAGCGTTCGTGTTTCATCTTCGAGAGGGACTCGGCTAGTGTAGAGGATATCTACAAGGATGCTGAACGACTTCGAATCGCCTTCCGGGAGTACGACAGTCTCTTCTCTCTGCTCCCTCATTCCAGACTGGAGGCACCTCCTGAAAAAGACAGAATTCGAGACTAGAAGGCTTTTGAGCAACTGATACTTCCTCGCTCCTGGACCGACAACGACGGTGATGATGTCAGACAGGGCGAAGCTGTGAGGTTGCGTCAGCCGATAAAGCACTCTGGGGCCTACAATTGTCACGAAATGCGACTGGTGACTCACTTCCATCGTCAGTTCTGTTTGTCGTTGGCAGGTGCGGTATCGGCTTTAACGGCCACGTCGACGTGGCTGAGCTGAGGAGGTCGATTCCGCAATTGAAGTCGTTGTGGTCCGATGATCCATAGTGTCACTGCATTTCTTCCCGTCTTGATGGATGTGGTAGTTGCAACCAAGAAATGTTCGAGGGTCCCAATGGCCTGCACCCGTCGTACTTTCTTGAGGCTGTAGTCGACAGTCTTCCACAATAGGGCCGTCGCCAAGCCAGGATCTTTCTCGATCACTTCTTGTAGTTCCACCGCAGATTTGACATCCGTGGCGGCCGTGCTCGGCTTGAACTCACCCAGCGATGCCATCATCCGAAAATGCAGCTGGTTTAGTACCAGTTCGCAAAGCGGGCAGCCTTCTGGAAGGATGTGCCATACCCAGCTTGCTTGGTCTGGGTCGAGCACTCCGCATGTGAGTCTGATTGTGTCGGTGATCGCATTCTGGAGATCTGGCATGCATAGTTTGTCGGCGAGAATGTAGGCTTCGACAAGTGTCAGTGCGTGCGTGCTGGTCCGAACCCGGTCAGCGTACAACCACTCGACCACAACCTCGAAGGCACTTGGTTCGTCTTCGTAGAGGTAGACCACATTGTGGTTCGCTTCCTTCATACCAACACCAAAACACTTCTCGAAGAATGGACTCTTTGCGACCAAAATCCCTTTGTGAATACCAAATTCCACCTTCCGTTTGCCCACGAAGACCGAGATAATATGACCGCGCAAATGACGTGACGCTGAGACATCAGACCACAAACCAATGAATATGATGCTAAGCGACTGAATCTACTTGGAAGCTGTGGCTTTGGCTTCCTCTTCGACTCCCACTGAGGTTTTGTCTGTCGCTGTCCCTGCGTCGGCTTGTTGGATAGTCTCGTCCGACATTTTGTCTTGTTTTCCTGAGACAAGTGTCGATGAGCAGAAAGACCAGGATTAGCCCCGTCGGATACCGATGCTTGAGAAGGATGTGGAATCTGCACCGATCGAAGAAGGGAGAAGTTGCTCAGAAAATGCAGGCAGTCTGTGTGCTATGAGGGTCCGGCAGTCGAGTCAGCTGATCATGGCCACGGGTCGTTCACTGCGCAGCAGAAAGCATTGTTAATCCGCGAAAGTCAGACTTCACATGGAGAACGAAAGACGTAAGTGGGCTTGGCAGGTGCAAGATGAGCATAGACAATGTCAGTTAATACTTGTAGCGCACCTTCTTCGGCTCACAAGGTCATTTTCCTAGGTATCTCAACAGAGGCGTCTTTTCTCAAGAGAGCCAGGGCAAGCCGGCAGGCGATGAATATGCTTCAGCCTCTGTTGCACACAGCAGGTATTAGCCATGCGCTTTTGGTGGTTTCCAAGCACATCTTCTCGATTAGACGGCAACGGCGATCACGACCTTTGGTGGTCCGTGGAGGGGTCATTCCAGCAAAAGGTTGTATTGCCACTTCAATTCGTATGTGCTGTTTTGTTTTCGCTCGCAGATAATCCTCCGCAGGGGTACCTCCAGAGAAACTGTCTCTTGACCGGCTCGGGTGGTCCTTGTTCTTTCATTGTTTCCCATGCTGATGTCTGATTCATGTGATGCGATCCACGCGATGCTGATGAGATGTGTCCCTTCCGTCACTAGATGAGATGCTTCGACCTGCACAATCGCCGCATTAGCATCCTCCTAACCAACGCGAAACAGGAAAAGGAGGAAACAAATACCTGAAGTAAGCCCTCAAATAAACGACTTGCCAGGCGCCCAACCCAACCAGCATGCCCATCGTCCCAAAAGCAAACCACTTGACCCGCTCATTCGTGCTCTCATTGGTATCCCGCAGCTTCTGCTCCCGTATCCTCAGATACTCCAATTCCTGTACGATCTCGTTAACGGTCTCTTCTATCCGCCGCAGGTCGGCTTCGACGGGCTTGAGTTTTTCGTTCGCTTGGATTGCGGACCAGTCGCGCGCGTCGGCGCCGATGTCGATGTCCAGTTCGATCTGCCGGGTGGGGTTGGGGATGTGTGCTTTAGAAATTGGTCAGTTATGCGCAGCCATACGGTAGATATAGAAAGGGCCACAATACATCTTCCAGTCAATGTATTCTCAAAGCAGACGTCGAAGGCGGTGTCCGCCAGACTCGTGAACGCCATTCTCTTCTCGCCGGCGACATCCTTCGGTCGTCCGTAGTCGTTGCCAACCGCATCTTTGATGTGCATGTTAACCATCATGCCGTCCCCCCTGTTCCCCGACACAATTGCCGTGACAACGACCAACGTGTCCTGAGTAACAAAGTTCCGAATGCATCGCTCGTTCTTCGCGCTGTGGCCTGGTTGGGCGACCAGTTCGAATTTCAGCGCGGAGGAGAGAAGGGGAAGGAGGGCCAGCGCCCCAAGGAGTTTCATCGCGCTGCGGAGGATGAATGAGTTGGGGGAAGGAAGGGGAGGGGAAGAAAGAGCGGAAAAGAGCCGGTCACCAGCGCATCCACGAAAGGGTGTGGTAACAGGGACGTGGAATGAAGCGTACGAGATGGAGGATGTCGAAGTCGCGGCCGCGGATTGAGGCCAGAAATGTTCGTGTTCGATGATCAGGAGTGGCAGAAAGTTCAATATCACGTGGGCGGTGAAGTCGACAACCCCTTTTTCTAAAGCCCCTGAATTCCAGGGAGGGCGGTGGGCACGCAGCACGCAACTGTAAAACAAGTCTTCTCATGGAGATCTGCATCTGCAGAAGGCCGGTACGAGGTAGCTATCACGGAAAGAGATGTCCATGGCTTCCACCTAGCCAAGTCGTCGCTTATCTACGGTACAACAGCTCCACCGCGCAGGATAGCCACTAATTGGTGTTTGAACTGAGGTCGCTGCCCAGCATCATGATCCTTTCCCACATCTCCCAGCACCGACGTTGCAGGATATCAGTCAATGCTCACATTTCAGCACATGAAAAAGAAACAACTCAAAACATCCCATCTCTCCTGCGTCTCGTCATTTTCTCACACTTCCTCTCCTCTGAAAGAACTTCATAAACCCAGCCTGGTCCTTCTGCACGGAAGTATTGAACTTCTGGACTGGCTTCTCATTCATCCCCGGCGGCGGCGCCGAGTCTTTGAGGAACGCTGCAAGGTCTGCCGTACCGCTACCATTCGTGGTGCTCGACGCACCCCTTGGCTCGACCCGAGCTTTGCTCTGCGTGCGGTTTCGGTCGACGTGTGCTGCATGTGTTGGAGTTGTTGGTTTGTATTTGTCCAGCTTCGATCCCGCTTGTGTGAGATGTGGGGAGGACGCTCGTGCTATGTTGACAGGCCGTGAAGGTGTTGCTCCGTTGGCGTCGGCGTCGGCGTTGGCATTGGCGTTGTTTTTGTTCGCAGATCCGCCACCCGGTAAGAAATCCCTCAACTTAGAGCCGCTGGCCGATCGTTTCACCATATTTGACGCGTCTGGTTGCGTTGGACCAGGCAGTGCAGCGAGGATCGGCAGCGTAGCCATCCCTGGAGGCGGCGCGGTATTCCTCAAAAAGTCAACGAGTGATTCTTCATCGGTCCTCCTCTTTGTTGGAGCCTCAAATTGCTCCACTTCATCCTCTTCATCGCTGTAATCGATCGCATATGGATCCCGCACTCGTGTCCGCGTTCTTCTGGGCATCCCATCTGCCTCAGGGATGACCGGTTGTTTCGAAACAGCGTTTACACCATTCATGGGCTTGCTAGCTGCACGATTTGTCGAGTCAAGGAGGCCAGTCCGCGAATTCATTGACGATGGCATCGATTTGGCCGTTATTGCACTTTCTGGAACGCTCGCCTCCGAATTACGTGGCCTGGCATCAAGCTCCGGAGGAGGTGCTAGCGCATTTAGATCGTCAGAATCCATTGTCGTTCGGAAAGGTGCCACATGGCGATCGATGCGATGTTCTCCAGCCGCTCGTGGAGGGCCTTCCCTAATAAAGTCGATTAGGTCCGAACTATCGGCAGTTCTGGGCACTTTCGCGTCTCGTGCCTGATATCTCAAGCGATTGGCTGTCTTGGCTGTATCGGGCCGACTGTCCTCACCAAGGGCCTTTTCTCTCAATGAAAAGTCCGCCTTTGGCCCCTGGGCGGTGGAGGGGCGGGGCCCAAGCGATTTGGGAAGCTGTGCCTCGTTTTCAGGGCCGGTTGACCGCGCATAGTCGGCAAGGTCTCGAATGTTATTGCGCACCATCCTAGCCTCACGTGGCTCGCCTACAGGATTCTTAGGCCTGGAAGGTGAGGACAGTGGTGGCTGACTGGGTGGTGCTTTTGCTGTGACGGGGGTCGGAGGATTCGCTCGAAGACCGTTTAGTCCATCCTTTGTGGAACGAGAAGACTTCGGCCGCACTTCCTGTCCGGGGGGTGCGGTCTCTCTGAAGAAGTCTGCTAATTCCTGAGTTCGACTTCTGGCCTTTAGCTTGCCTCCCTGGGAAAAAAGTTAGCCTCTTTGCGATGGTCAGAGAGAAGCGAACTTACCACTGTAGCGGATGCGGGCGTGAGCGTATAATGCAGTGTCTCGTCGCTGTCAATCAGAAGATCGAGACTCTTCTTTGCTCTGTCTAGGTCCTCGCGCGGTCGTGCCTCGGCATCTTCTGATCGAAGTCGAATGTGCTGTCGTCGAGTTGCAGATCCGGATGTTGAAGGTCTTCCCTGGTTCGCGCTTGCACTTCTTGAACGAGCATACGCAGAAGTTGCGAAGCGAGGGACTGGTTGCTCCACCACTTGTTGGTGTGACTGGGACGAGGTAAACTGGTGAGGGAAGCGAGGGTTGGTCTGATCTGGTTCCTTTTGCTCCAATGAGGATCTACGATTCGGAATCACGGCAGGCCATGCAGACGTTACAGGCCCACCTGCTGTTGTGCTCGCTTTCGTCGCAGCAACGGGCTCTTCGGAACGAGCCATTCCTGGGCCGGAGGTGCGAGTCGAATTAGAACTACTGTAGCCGGCATTTGTTTCAGGCGTCTGAAAGATCGTTGCATATCCAACATTTGACGATCTGGTGCTTGGGGCAAACGCATCCTCATGTGCTCCGGCTCCATCGTTAGGTGTGTCGTTGATTGTTGATGGCTCATAGCCAGCATTAGCTGTGTCGGCGTGCTGGGGCACCTCGTCCTCAAGCTCAGCAACCCCAAATCCAGAGTCCCTAGGATTTACTTGCTCTGTGTCCACGTCGGTCCCCTCCTCATCACTCGAGTCCAATGCCGGATCTTCGGCGTCGGGCACAACCTCCTGGGCCACAACCTCCTGGGTTTCTCTGCCTGCCGCATCGATGACCGCAGTGGATGCTCGTAAGGGGTTCTGCGTTTGTTCGAATTCATTTGCTGTGCTAATGGACGAGTGAGGTTCTACGGCAGACTCGGGTGACACTGGAAAAGCCGAGTCTGCTGGGTGATCCCTGCGGAATGCCTTAGCCGCTTCCACGCTGAGGGCACCAGCAATTGTAGCAACAGTAGCACCGATTGCAGTCGAGCGCGGACCGGATGAGCCCTCCTCGTTATGCTGCTGAGAATCTCCATGGGACAAGCGTGCGTCACTTGAGCTTGCAGCGCCGGTAGGGTTGGGGACTTTTCGTTGAGGCTCAAACATTGTACTCGAAGAAAGTTCAGGAGATGTTGGTACTGATCGCGATCTTCTTCTGCCCACCTGCGGCCTCTCAGTGCTGTCATTCGCGGTTGTGGAATTCGGATATTGGCCAGGCATGAGCAGCATACTTGTAGATTTCCGGTTTCCAATTGCTGGGCGCAGAGTGTTGCCCTCTGCTCTAGCAGCAAGTCCAGATTCGGGCGCCTCAATCTCCTCGATATCATCGTTAGCAACTGGGAGCGGGATGTTGGCTGGAGTGACAGATCGGCTCTCTTCCTTTATTGGTGGGATTCCTGGTGCAGAGGGGAATCTCCATTCTTGGGTGGGCGAATCGGGGCTTATGGGCGACATGATGTTGGGCGTGGTAGGGCGGGAATGTGTATTGCCACCAGTGCGGACGCTCCCCTTCCACGACCGCCAAAGCCGGATCAGAGGTCCTTCTTTGCCAATGCCCGACATGTCTATCTCTTCCAAGTGAATGGTTACCTCTGCTCGCCCCAGTGGCGCTGTCCGAGCTGCGTCGTTCAGATACGCATGTCGTTTCCGCGCGTGCTGAGCCGCTATGCACACGGCTTGCTCGGCAATGAACTCAAGTACCGTGGTAAGGAAGATGGCAGTGGGTGGTAAGATCCGATCAACAACTTTGTTCGCATCCCTCAGCTGATTTAGATGTTCCCTTACGTCGTCGCCTTCGAGATAGTCCTCTTCATCTTCTTCTTCCATGTCCCCAAGCTTAGCATAAACCATACATCGTAGTCTAGTGAGTTTCCAGGCGAGGTCGACATCGAACTCAGCTTTGGGATCAAGGACTGGTGGGGTGTTTTGGATCTCTTCCAGCTCATCCTCTTCCAAGTAGTCCTGCAGTTCGTCATCTCCGGCCTTTATTGCAGCGCGTCCCAGCCTCTGTTTCAATACCAGCGGGATCGCAGCTCGGATTGCGGTCAAGCTGATCGACTGCGATTTGGACAAAATGTCGTAGAGTATTTGGTCGAGGAACCCATTGAGCAATTGCAATGCGCCGCTCGAGATCTTTACCACCTGCTCAATCTCTGCGTAGACTAAGTTCTCGGCTTCGGCGATTGAGACGTAGGAGGGCGGTGCAGCTACTTGGGGGAGCGTGGCTCTGGTCGATCTTGCGGACATGGAAAGGACGTCCGTTCCCGAACTCACGCTTCGCAGTTGCGCCATCTTGTCGAGGTGGGAAGAAGTGGGGAGGATGAAGGCGCTGAACGATGACGGCAAAGCGAATGGCACGAGCGGTCGAGCAATCAGCGCTCCATGAGGCTGTCTCGACGTCCAGCTGAGGTTGAAGTGAGTGCCGCCACTGATGTCGCGAGAACAAAGCTGGATCCTGAGGCCGACACGAGCTACTTGCGACGGCGGTGTGAGCCTCTTCGATTGTCCGAGTTTCGGGCTCGGCTTAGGGCTACTTTTTGCGACTTTGAAGCGGCGGTCGTAGTTCGAGGACACTGAAGTGACGATCAATCGGCTCCGCTCCACAGTCGGAAAATTGGAGAAAGTCTAAGGCGGACAGGATCAGTGCGTTCCTCACACGAGCTGCAGGTTGCGTCTGTGCCCTCAACGGGATTTCTATATCAAAGTGACAAAGTAATGGAAGATCGGAAGCGGGAGAGGTAAGGCGTAGCTGAGATATCAAACAAGATGGTGACGGATGAACCGAACAGATCAGTGAAGCTGGGCATTTCGGGGCTGGGTGTTTCAACTGGGTGCTCCCTCCTACTCCTATTTTAACACCCATCGCGACTTAGATATGCCCAATTGCGGATCACTGTCCCTGAACTATGGGTGTGCTATGCTCAGTAGCGGCATTTTGATTAGGACAAGCCGTCCCTAATGCACAGGTTTGCAGGTGCTCCAGCCGGACTGCGGGTATGCAAGAAGATGCTCTCTGCCATTGGCCTCTGTCACTGGCGGCGACATGCATCCATGCTTAACTAACTACCAGCCCTCCAAAACGTCTGGAGTGCAAGCCACCTAACCCGATTCACGACCACCTCTTACGCACAAGGCGCACCCCTAAACAATGCATCCAACGATCGTATTCAGACGACACTCTGACATCGTATTTCCAAGGCATCTTGATGGGCTATGCTGCAATTTATATCAGCAGCCTCCAATACCTGCAGCGTCTTCGCCATGGCTTGTTGACTTCCACGCACCTACTTAGAGCCTTTGGGTTAGACATTCGGATAGAAGGGTAATGTCGTTAAGCCCCACCAAAGGAACGTGGCTTTGGTAGCTCCTCATAGCTGCATATCAGTCTCCAGGCGAAAGTAACGCTCACTGCCAGTGGGGATCTCCTTTTGATTACTCCGTACCGAGTATAATGAATAGAACGGCGGGCCATGGCCGTAGCCGAGCAGATTTTTCTGGTCTTGTATGCTCGAGCATTTCCACTGGCGAATGACTCCTTGGGCGTTGTGTCGGCGAGTCGATACATACCCTGATGTTCTTGAGGGAGCGATATTGGTGAGATCGATACTCGCGGCGAGTCTACGGTCCAGACGTGGTTTCGCAACTGGCGACATATGCCCGGTCGCAGCTGGGTGGTGATACAGCGCCCTTCTGACAACCGCCGGTCTGGTGACCAACCCCGTCGGCAACACTTTGTGCCACTGACAGCTCACACATTCGAAGATGCGCCGCGGTATCGGGGAATACGTCCAGACTGACAGGCCATCGCCATGGTCGAGTCGCCGATTGTGCGCACTGCGCTGAGTCCATCCTTTCTCGAGATCATCGGTACTCAGCAAGTGATTTCATTTCAGGAGTCCACCAAGGTCTCTTTCCATGCCCGAGACACGATCTTCCAAAGCTTTCTTCCTCACTTCTAATTCTCGGATCTCGTCTTCTTCAAGCTGGAAATCGTCCTCAGTAAACACGGCATGCTTATCATCGTTCATCAAGTCTTGCTCCACATCGTTCTCGTCTTCTGCATCGTCGGGATTCAATGTGGGATTCTTGCGATCCAGGAGTGACTGTTGTTTGAGAACCTTCTTTTCAAGCGCGGTAATAGACGCAGTCACTTCTCTATGGCGATTGCGGAGTGCGCGACACTTGTCCGAGGCTCCTGCAACGCTGTAGACCTCACAAAGCTTCTCTGCGCCACGAAGAAGGACTTCAACGTTGACTACGCCATGAGCCCGCGTATTAGTCGACTGTCTTATTTCTCGCAGCATATCATTTCCTAGTACTCTCGTGACTGCCGACTGTTTCAGTGGATGGGAGGGAGTGAAAACACTCTTGCGGCCATTCGAGCCAGTGTTTGGGTTGTTTGTTTGCTGACTACTTCTAGTGACAGCATTGTAATCAAACGAAAAGAGTGCGCGCTCATGAGGTTCGGTGTCGCGAATCAAGGCGGTGATTTCAGGATTGTTGAGTAAGGCGTTGGTAAATCTCTTCGGCGGAGGGAAACTGGGAAGATGTCAATGTATGCTTGGGAGCACCCAAACCTTTAGGACCTACTCCAACTCGGCGATGGCCTTCGCAGATGCAGAGATCTGCTCTAGGTGACTTGCAAGCAGAGTCATATTGGGCGAGCACGTGTCCTGGTCGCAACTCTATCATCTGCAGCTGACTTCAACCGAACACGCTCAATGGTGCATGGTCCCTAGTCATGCCGGATGCAAGCTTCTTCATCTGTGTGCTTCCGTAGGCACATCGATAAGTTCGATATCTACTCCGTAGACGTAGTGATGGTTTGTTGATGGTTAGCTGGCCGAGTGGAGTCAGTGACGGGAACGCGTCTTTGTGCTTGTGCCTGGCCGGGCCTTGCAGTGCGGCTGCGCTACGCTACGGAATCTGCGACCGGCCCAGGGAGAAAGTGACTGCATCTCCAGCTGCATTTCCACCTCCATCTCCATCCAAAATACCATTGCTTCGACCTTGCCTTACTCCATCACATACAAGTGGACTTGTCGTCCCTTCTAATCTTTCTACGTGGACCGTGAAGGGCGACCAACGTCTCCGAGAAACGCCCCTTCGAGCGAAGGCACATCAATTAGCTCAGCGAGATACAACCACGTCGACAAAAGGCCGCCTATCAATTCCGAGCATAGGGAACAAGTTAACATTCGCGCATTCCCGCCTTACATTGAGATTGTCTTCCCTCCCGCACCATTAGTCCAGCTCCGCCGAAGCCATGAGTGGCGATAAGCAAAACCTCAACGGCTCCGGTCCGACTCGAAATGGCGTCAACGGCGCGGACGATGTTGAAATGAAGGATGGCTCCCAAAATGCAAAGAAGGGCACCAAAGGGTCGAAGGATAAAGAGGGGGACAGCGATATGACCGTTGTCGTTCCACCTTCGAAAGGCTCAAACACTCCGAGCGCTCCTTCAAAAGCGACTGAGGCTGATCTGACGAATGGCGACGTTGATGGCGACGCCGAAGAACTGGCCGAAGAACCAGTCGATCCTCAAGAAAAGGCCATTGAAGGTAAAGCGAACTGCTTCCAAGATTATGTGTGGGAGCTGCTTTACTGACTTGCTCCCAGAAATTAAAGCAAATCTGCCACTACTTGAACGTGCCGTCAGTCAATTTGATCCTCGATTCAGCTTGAGAGTCCTCCGATCCATACCCTCCATCCGTAAGCATCTGACAGCCTACGTTTTGGCCACCGTCGTCACCGATACATATTCCAGCCCTACCGCAACCGCTATCTCGCTCCTCAGTGCCGTAAAAGACGACCCGACCTTCCCCTCTCAAAAAGTGGAAGAATGGCATAGCAAGAAAGATTCGTCGCACCAAAAGAACTCGCAGAAAGAAATATTACCAGAAATCGACGTCTACCTCTCCATCTTAGTCCAAGTGCATCTCTACGATAAGAAGTCAATCAACGCCGGCGCTCAATTCTCGAGCGCCCTGGTCGAGCATCTGCGCACCTTGAATCGCCGGACGTTGGACTCTCTGTCTGCACGGGTGTACTTCTACTACGCTCTTTTCTACGAGGAGCTTGCGCCGCAGCCACCTTCACCTGCCGCCGCAGTCATCTCCATTCGGAAAACACTACTCGATGCGCTGAGGACTGGAACGCTACGGAAAGATCAAGATATACAAGCCTCGGTGACGACGCTCCTTCTGCGGAACTATCTCTCCACCTCCCATATCACTCAAGCTGACTTGCTGATATCACACACCAAATTCCCGGATACTGCTGCCAACAACCAAGTCGCCCGTTACTTGTACTACCTTGGTCGCATCCGAGCGATCCAGCTGCAGTATACGGAAGCTCACGACCACCTGACCGGAGCAACACGGAAGTCGCCAACGACATACAAGGCCAGCGGCTTTTACCAAGCTTCGACAAAGTTGCTCATTGTAGTTGAGCTTCTGATGGGAGATATTCCTGACCGCGCAATCTTTCGCCAGCCGAGCCTCGAAAAAGCGCTGCAGCCATATCTTCAACTCGTCCAAGCCGTCAGCTCGGGGGATGTGATTGGCTTCCAGAACTTGGTTCAGCGATACAGCGCAACCTTCAGAAAGGATGATACCTACACTCTCATTCTGAGACTGCGGCAAAACGTCATCCGGACAGGTATCCGAATGATGTCTCTTTCATATGCCAGAATCTCTCTGCGAGACATGTGTCTACGATTGGGACTGGACAGTGAAGAGTCTGCAGAGTACATTGTCGCAAAGGCTATTCGCGATGGAGTCATTGAAGCCAGCCTTGACCATGAGCGTGGGTACATGAAGAGCAAGGAGACGGGCGATGTCTACGCCACGGCAGAACCTGGTGACGCTTTCCACGATCGGATTCAAGCTTGCCTAGCTCTGCACGACGAGAGCGTCAAGGTACGTAAATCCCACTATTTATCTGATTACTGTGCTGACCTTGTCACAGGCGATGCGTTTCCCCATGAACCAGCACCGATTAGAACTGAAGAATGCTCAAGAGGCTCGGGAGCGCGAACGTGAGCTGGCGAAGGAGATTGTGGAAGGAGAGATGGACGAAGACGACGCGCCTGGCGGCGATTTCGACGGGATCTGATTGAGAAGAACATATTGTACTACATACGGATTGGTAGCCGATCGCCAAAGGGTACTGCCAAGCGCGTCACACGCAGAATCTTAGCAGTGTCTCCAGTCTTGCTTCCTTCAGGTAACAGAAAGGGTTATCCCTAGAGTTTGAGGATCAGCCGATGGTTGATCGCTCCCTGCCCCGCTGGACTTTTAGAGGCTATGGTCGGCAAGTCGGCTTGAATAGCTAGGTTCAAATGTAATAGTCGCAAAACTTCCACTTGCCACAGTTTCACCATACTGTGACTTCTGCCACAATGCTACCAAGGACACCTATGCAATCACCACACCTCTGAGTACAATCGCTGTCGAGCCTTGCCAAGCCAGCCTCGCCGGAGAAAGTCGTTTATCCCGTGCCGAGACTCAACATGTGCGCGTCCTCATTGGCTGAAAACGACACGTCTTGATCGCTCTCTTCTTTGATGTCAATCCATCGACCTCGCATTTACCTCGCTTCGGACGTCTTACAACCCTCCAACCATGGCCCAACCACGCCCAACATCGCTACATCCTTCTCGGACACGCTCCCGCTCACCCATATCTCGACCAACAACACCTCTCCGCGCCTCCTCCCGCTCCTCTTTCCGCGCCTCAACGGCCCTTCCAAATGAAACCATCCCCACCGGCTTGGACCACCTCGAACCCCAATTTGCAGAACTTAGCGACTCGATGGCTGACCTGGAGGCGAATCTCATGCACTTGCAACTCATGCATGAGAGCCTGAGTCGGTTTGGCGAGAGTTTCGCCAGTTTCCTGTACGGGCTGAATATGAATGCTTTTGTGGTGGATTTCCCAGAGGTAAGCGCCGCACCACAGCAGAGTGTTGCCCCGTCATCTTACACCTCTCACGTCCCCTGGAGATAAGGGTTGGGGGAAGGTCCGACATTGATGTCGTTTGATGTTGTGTCGATTAGTCAATATTGACGCGTGCACGCACATGGGCATATCAGGCTCCGATCCCAGAATCGATCAAGCGGTGGCAGAGACGGCAACAGGGCCTCGACGAGCATTCCACGACCATGCCTGACTCCTCCACTACCGGGACGACCCAGGCCGAGGGAAACGCCGGGGATGCAACGTTCATGACCAATGCGGATGTCAGCTTCGCTAGCTTGAAAGCCACGCCTAGGAGGAAGACTGTGGCGCCGTCGGTCACTCCAGGGAATACGTCGACGGTTCAGCAGAGTAGGCTCCCCGGAGTTAGGCGCGGAGGGGCGCCCGCTGGGAGAGGCGGGAGGGGTGATGGCGGTGGGAGGGGTGCGAGAGGGACTGGTCTACCGAGAGGGAGAGGTAGGGGAGCAAAGTGAATTTGGAGCTGCTGAGAGGATGCCTGCGGGACGATGTCGTCGACCCATCCCGTTTCCCCAACACTGATGATACCAAGGGTGGTATGATGCGACGATGAAGGATGAATCCCAATCAATAAGATACCCACGTTACGGTAACAGTTACATACCGTCACGCCCGTGAGATCAAATTCGAAAGTTTCAGGGACTTACGTTACTTTGTTTTTCGCTCCTCTTCCTCCATTGTCTTCCTTTTCATCTTCACCAGACAGACCCGTCACAGCAGGTCTCATCCTGGACTATGAGCTTCGTGATCTGAGCTGGTGGGGGGTGAGTAGCGTTAGTAAGTAATAGCAATGACAGACGTGGATAGTAGGAAAGAAAAGCAGCAGGAAGAAGGAAAGGGAGGAGAGTCAGATAGAGTCGCACGGGAATGGATGCGAGGATCTCTTCGGACTTAGAATGCCTCGACAATTGCACCTCTGCCATCGAGGCGGTGAAGATAGTTAAGGCTCTATCGCCTCACAGTGGCCGCTACTATCAGGCAGTATATATGTTTGATCGTCTAGAGATCCCAACCCGGTGAAAATGACTCAACCAAATCCATCTGCATCGGCCTTCTTGTCTTCATCAGCGTATTCTCGTCGTAATTCGTATCGTCATCAGCGGCATCTTCATTGCTCGCCTGCTTCGGCTTCCACCGCGCCTTCGGATCATCCTCAGGAAACGAAACGCCCCAGCACTGCTGGCGAACCTGGAGCCCTGTGCCGAAGAGCGAATGCCACGGGACGAAGATTCTTGCTCCGGTCTGCAGTAAGCCCGAACCGCCAACGGTGGTCATTGCTGCGTTGAGATATGGGGGCGCTCAGAGGTAGCTAGGGGTTAGCTAGCCCACGGGAGACTTGGTCGCTACTCCTCCTCACTGGCCCAGCTGCCGATTAAATACTTGCAATCCTGCCGGAAGTCGCCTTCGAGGACATCCTCCATAGAATCAATGTCCAGTCTGCAATGATCCCACACGACCTACTTTTGCGGTTGCAATGCGGTTACAGAGAGAGGTTACATGATGTTTGCAGATAGACGATGGGTAGCGTGAAACCGGATTTGAGGAGGAGCCAGTTTCGGTGGAGAGGGACAACAAGAGATTCTCTGGTCCGGAGAGGTGGAATGCTAGAGTCTGCCGATCGTTGTGGTTACTTGAGGCTGTCTCTAGAAAGATCCGGCCAGTCAACTATTCTCGTCCCAGGACTGCGTTCAGCCGAAACACTCGGACATGGCTGGAAGCAGCCTGTCCTATTAATGATTTTCTGTCTTGTTCCATCTGCTGCTTGGAAGGCGCTCTCCCTTCCTGAAGTGCTCTGCTACGTGCTCGACACGTTCTTGCCACGTCGCATTGGCGGTGTCGCAAAACGGACATATCAAAAGTCCCGCATGCACATCAAGCTCGCGGCCAATATATCCCGCTGAAAGATATGAATAGGAATCATGCATGAGACGTATGTGCTGTACCAAGGCATCTTTGCGGAAGTACGTCCTGTCTTTCTCTGGCCGCTCCCAGCATTCTTTGAAACGATGACCACACTGGAGGGGCCCGAAGCTTATTGGGCAGAGGGGACATCCACCACGATCAGAGAGACAGGCACCACCATACATGCGGAATGCCGACGGCTCACACACCCACACCTTAGGCGGAGCATGAAGAGCCTCTTCATGTCGTTGCCATGCATACTTCTTGTTGAAAGCGCGCCCGCAAAATGTGCATTGAAAGGCGCCATCGCTAGAAGATTGGACGTAGGCATTGGCGGCTGAAACTTCCGGGAACTCGGCATCTCCTGGTTCGCACGTATCTGTATCTCCAGAAATCTCGAAGCTGGGGAAAACTTCATTAAGAGATTGAATATAGCTGGATGGGTAAGCAGCGTCCTTGAAAGCAGGCTGAGTATCAAGTGTCTCAAGTGGGTAGCCCGAAAGATCAAATGCTGGAGCCCTAGAAGGCGTAGTGGGCCGACCCCAGCTCCAGGAATCAGTCGGCGGAGAAGTGGATGCGACTCCTGGTGATGCGCCTCCATAGGCGACTCTCCGCCCCTTCCGAGGTCCAAAAGCCATGTAGCTGGAGCAGGATGCTACTGACGCCGCACCACTTGAACCTCCATGTGATTGTGCGTAGTGGTAAGGGCTTCCGACTTCGTGCGAGGTGCTTGGAGCTGCATTGACCCAGCTGAAGTCTTGATTCATGGTGTCCAGCGACTGGTACGACAGCATTTCAATCCCCGGATTGGACCATGAAGGCTGCTGAAAGGTTGGTAGCCGACTGGGTGGGTATGGGGTTAAGTTTTGTGTACTTGCACTCCGTCTGAGTGTCGCCCCAGCGCTTTCCCCAAATTTGCGTTGCTGCTGAGATTTGTCGACCGCTCCAACACTCTTCCTGCGCCCCAAAGAAGGCTGTGCCACGGGTATCGTTGTTGAGTGAAGTTTCTGCTGGTGCCGGAGCAGAAGGTCACGTCTTGCGAAGCTGCGAGGGCAATCGGGGCACTCATAAGGCTTCTCTTTTTGATGAGACCGCTCATGCCGTTTCAAATGCTCGTTTCGTGCAAACGAGCGCATACAGGTACTGCAAACATGAGGCCTAGCCTTGTTGGGGTTGGGTGGTGCTTGGCTAGCGGAAACTCCTGCACGGTCTTTGGAGCTGATATCTTTCTGAGCTGCACCGGATTCGGGGAAAGATGGTTTGTCCAAGCCAACAGGTTCCGCAGACCGATCTCGTACGTCAAGAGAAGTGACAGGATCAGCAGTCTCAGGCGAGGCTAGACCCATGGGGGCATCGCCGTCACCGCGTCCCGTTGGAGCTCTTTTTTCCCCGCTAACCTCAGCAGCTCCTCTTTCTGGAGACAGTTCGCGGATACGCTCATTTACATCGAGCGTCTCGAAACCGCCAGGCTCAGTGGGCAGAAGCTCCAGCCATCGTTCGATACCCCAATCTTGGAGATACGACGTAGGCTCAAGGCATGGCATCATCCCACGGTGGCTGTTGCTGCTATTGGACTTCGGGATAGACCAGTGACTGCCGGGATGACTTGGTAGACCGACCTGTAGTGAGTATTTTCCGTTGGTAGCGGACTGAGCACCACAACTTCGTGAAAGAAAGAGGCGTAGAAAGTCAGCCATGTTTGAAGGTGGAGGACAGCTATTAGGTCTCTTCAGATTTGCTGCAGCGGTGTTGGCTTCACACCGATTAGGGCCGAGAGCGTAGACATCTCTTAGACTGCTGTAGCGTTCTGCAAAGCCATCTAAGGACCTCACTTTGCCCGTCCTTGTGCCGATCAGTGAACGACCAGCCGTCCCAAGCATCTTGATGTCATGATGGATGGAAGTGTACTCCGGAGGCAAACAATGTCTCAGCCCGGGTGCTCGCCAGAGACTGACCTGATCGATGGACATGGCGTCTTCGCCGCGGACGCTGCCCGCTTGATCCCGCGTGAGTCTTGCAAGCTTCCTTTGGCGTGTCCTCGCGAACCACCTCTCAACTTGGCGGATCGATAATCCAGTCGAGTTTGCCAGACTCGCTTTTGTTGTGGGGTCTGGAAATGGGTCGGCCAAATTGCGAGACAACCAGTCTTCAAGCACTCCCGTCTGGAACTGGGTAAAGGCGGTCTTCTTCGCCACAGTTTCCCTCCCGCTCTTAGACGGGCCGGTATCATGCGACGCGGAAGAAGCAGGTCTTGATCTCTTCCTATGTGGGAGGTTATTTTGCGGTTCCGATGACCAAAGCCCAGGCTGGGGAATTCCTGGCGCCGAAGAGTCGTCGAATGTCATCTGGGTAAAGAACTCGTCTTGTTGGTCAATTGTGTCATTCATGAAGACATCGCTGTATGGCATCAGGATATCGTCGTCGCAGATGTTGTTCTCGAGCGGTCGCTGGAAAACTGGCGGAAGAGACGGACGTGCGGCTGACAAGTCAGTCGAGGAGAATTGATTGAAGCATCCATGGCGAAATCCATTGACATATGCACTCGCAGCATGATTGAACACACCCACATCACCCACAGTCGCCGGAGATTTGTCAAAAGAGCCATTCGACTGCGACTCCAAGTTGAGGAGGACATTATCCCATGAAGTCCATGGCGAGGCGTCATTGTTGTTCATCTTGCTGAGGCTGGGTAGTCTTGACCATCGGCTGTCGCCTCAAAAGCGGATTGCTATCTCTAGCAGCCACAATGCTACATATTCACCTTAGTCTGCTTGATATCAACAGCGGTAGAGCGTCCTTTATGGCGACAGGAGAAGAAGGGTCGAAGAACCAACTGAAGAGTTTATGAGCCTCTCGTCGCATAGCAAGCTCTGGGTTTCAAGGTGGCCAATCAGAAAGAGCAAGCCCCAGGTCGGGCGTTGCCTGGTATTCAAGGTGCTCGCTTAGTTAGGCCAATCATCGTCAGCACCATGCTTACAAGGCGGTGGTCGGAGGCGCGGGAGGTGGGGAGGTGGTTATCGACGAGGCTGTGTTTGCATGCAAGGTACTGTAGCCCGCCATAATCTCAGCCTCGCTGTCCGGCGGAGCATAGACGCCGGCTAAAAATCACCAGCACGATCTTCACCTTTTGAGCCTCATTTTCCGCCGCTTCCTCGATTCAAGAGCGCGGCTATTCACTATTGTACTTACGCTTATGTATGAATAGACTTGTATTGTCCGGGCTAGGTGGAATAGGAAATATTCGGCAAGGAAGCCCGATCTGCGATCTGGGAGCTCACTTCGAAAGTCGCATCTCCTGAAGCGGCTCACACCATCGACTTTCCAGTCCTCGCGTTATCGACAGGGATTCCGACCATCATCATCATCGCTGTCCGACGCCATTTCAAGTGCATGGGCCGACAACTTCGACCATGACAGCCTCCCCGTACCATATGCCTTCGACAGGCTGCGAACATCTTAAACCCGCCACAATCAAGAAAATCACGGCCTTCCGCAACGAATCAAATGCCATTGACGCCGACTTCGCAACCTACAGCTGTATCACGTGCGGTTTTACCGGCAGTTTCCCCATGCTGGAGAAACACTTCACCAAAACAAAGCACGAGTTCGCTGTTTCCTCAAGAGCCGTCTGGTGTGGCCAATGCAACGACCTGGTCTACGACCCAGCTTTATTAGTCAGCACCGGCCGGACCGTGAGCGCGATCAGCAGTAAACCGGTCGTCAATGGTGTGAAGCGAAAACTGATAGAGTCCAATGGCGGGGAGGACGACTCTTACTTGACGACAAACACGTCCCAGCGACCGTGTGGTCGAACGGGAGTGCGTGGTCTGTACAATCTGGGGGAGACATGCTACATGAATGCAGTGCTGCAGATGATGGTGCACAATCCGCTGCTGGCAAGCTACTTCTTGGGGATGGGGCATTCCATCCACACGTGTCCGATCAACCGCGAGCTGGAGGGCAAGAAGGAGAAAGGCAATGAGTCGGAGGAGGAGCAGCAGGACGACGACGGTGTCAGTTCCGAAGAGAAGAAGGAATTGCCAAGTTGCGTGGCCTGTGGGATGACAGAAGTCTTCTCCGACGTGACGATGGTGGACCAGCCGATCCCTGCCCAGGCCGTCAATCTGCTCTTTGCGAGCTGGAAGAACATTCAGGTAAGTTGCACCCGCCACCCCGTTTTCTCCTCCTCTACCAAACAATGTCGAATTCACCAATCCCACGATCATGCCATTCCTTTCTGCGACTAACGTACTTCACCAGCACATGTCAGGCAAAGGCCAGCAAGACGCGCAAGAGTGGTTTATGTGCATCGTCGACCGCCTGCACGAAGGCGTCGCCCAGTACATCCCGTCCTCCGACGACACATCCGCCACCAACACCGCCTCCATGCCCAGCAAACAATGCGTGTGTTTCTTCCACAAAGTCTTCTATGGCCGCTACAACAGCCAAATCACCTGCGACACCTGCCACACGATCTCGTCGACAGAGGACGAATTCTCCAGCATCAGTCTCGACTTTAAGAAGCAGGCCAAGAAGCGCAAAAAGGCGGCCAAGGAGGCGGCAGCGAAGGAAGCCGCCGCAAAGGAAGCGGCCAAGGACGACGCGACCTCTAAAAAGGACACCAAAAGGGACGCCACCGCCGCCGCCGAGGACCTGCGCATCCAGATCCCCACGCTGCGTGATATGCTGCGCGCGTTCACGGCGCCGGAGCCCCTGTCGCCGGACCAGTACCACTGCACGAGCTGCAACGACAAGCGGTCCGCCAAAAAACAGACCCGCATCCGCAAGTTACCTGCCCTTCTGTGCGTGCACGTCAAGCGCTTCGGCCTGACGGCCTCGTTTGTGCCCGAGAAATATGAAGGGAAGATGGATTTCAGCCTCACGCTCGATATGGCGCCGTACACGACCCGACCGCCGTCCAAGAATGGCGAGCACAAGAGGGACGCAAAGGGCAAGAATGGCGGGAAGAAAGACCATGAGTTTCTGTACGATCTTGACTGTGTGGTTGTGCATCAGGGCGAGCACGCTCAAAACGGCCATTACTTCGCGTTCTGTCGGCAGGATAACAAGTGGTTCCGGTTTGATGATGAGATTGTGAGTGCTACGACCACCGAGGACGTCATGCGCCAGGAGGCGTACCTGCTATTTTATTCCCTGAGGAGTCTCGAGAGGGTATGAGTAGTGGCGATGGATGTACGGTCATTTACAGGAGTTTGGCGAAGCATTGCATTGGTATGGCACAGCACGTCGTGAGACGGCACGTGCCATTGCGACGAAAATGGGAGTGAGATCGGGAAACGACACAAACATAGAGGTACGAAGCAGAAAAGAAAAGCGGAACAGAATACATACTCAGGGGTATCGGGTCCATAATATACCTGTGATATACGATTGGGTCTCCTGAACCGTCCAACCTTGTACGCAGTATACAGGATCCCGTAAGCTCATAAGAGGCAGTCTTTGGTTGATTCCCCGGCGCGGATCAAAGATGATTCGGCATTTTCCAGTTGTGTGTACATACCTTATGCAGTGTGTTGCTTTCGAACCCATAATGGTGGCGCACTCGACAGAGCACATCCTCGTTCGCACACAGGAGTAGTACTTGTGCACGGAGTAATCCCTTCCTTCATTGCAGGTCTGGGCGAACTCGATGCCTCCGACATGTTCTTGGGATCTTGGGTCAACTACCCCGGTACATAGGTAGCGCTGTTGACCGCCTCTTGGACCGCTGTCTAGGCATCCTGGGTACACGCGCGGCCTGAGGGCAGAATAACCCTCCTGCCAAGGCCTTGGTTGACGGTCGCGTGTCTTGCATATGTGCGGACTTTGTGGGTGGGACGGCCGTCAAACCAACGTGGATACCCAGTACAGGTTACTCGTACCTCGTACAGTACCATCCAGATGCACAGTGAGCATGCAGTCAGTGGTTGTTAATTAGGTAATATCAACGCCGTTTGAGGGAACCGGTATGCTTTACTTGTACATAAGTAATCGGGGTTCATGCCGGGGTTACAGTGTTATGACCGTCAATTTGTCAGACTGTACGGAGCACCACGTCCTCGTAGAGCTACGAGTACGGCGTATGCTTGAGAAGTCTGAGCGGTTGGATTCATTTGGATGTGTCAGGAATCTGATCGATTCTCTGCATAAAGTTGTGCATGTGATGGCTTTGCCGGCGCCGTCCTTGTGACCACCTGCAGAATGGTCAATGCATGCAAAGAGAATCGGTTGGAACGAGACCTTTTTTAACTTTTCTCTTGAAGAATGCTGGGTAAGGGACGGGGGTTGGTATGAGGGGGAAAGGTGGGGGATTCAGCGCTGGCATGAGGCATTACTCGGAAAGCATTTGCACATGCCGACACTGGATGCGATTTTATTGTACTCCGTACTGGCTACCATTAGGTAGGCATGCCCGCGGCAGAGCACTGGGCAGAGCAGCTTGCCATATCGTCCTCGAGCATCGTTCTCAATGGCTGCAATGCAGCTGGCGGTCAGCTCTCGGGTTGGACGGCACTGTGATGGGGTGATACTGCAGCAAGGCTCGGAGCCTCGGACGTGTTCTCGACCGAGAGTTACATACATAGCACTAAGAAAAGTCTCTTGACCGGTGGAGATTCGAACAGCGAAGTCGAAGCTTTCTGCATCGCATCGCAGGACCGAGAATT
The DNA here is from genome assembly GCA_016109575.1 of Phialophora chinensis. NCBI lineage: Eukaryota > Fungi > Ascomycota > Eurotiomycetes > Chaetothyriales > Herpotrichiellaceae > Phialophora > Phialophora chinensis. The sequence goes on along the minus strand of JADWPU010000005.1, from coordinate 1,350,058 downwards.
TGTAGTCGATGGATCGACCTGTACCCAGGAGCCTTCTCCGAAACCGTCCATTCACAGTAGTGGCAACAGTGTGTCCTTGCATCGGCCACCAAGACCGGCCCGGTCTTCGTGGCTGTCATGATCCAAGAAGATGAGCCCAGCCGCCGAGAGGTTGGCACTACTGGGTATGCAGGTGATGACGCCGGGGTTCGGTCGTGCATGCTGTACGTAGCAGGACGCAGGCCATTCCACGTCCTTCGAAGCCTGCCCATTGAGGCATTTTGCTGCCAGCTAACGCAGTAGCCCAGTGTTTCAGATGCTGGATTATCGAGATGTTCGCCATGTAGAATTGCTTTGAGCAATGTGTTTTCTACTTGAGGTTAGAGCGCGCCGGTATATACCGACGAACACCAGGGCGGAGATGACGCTGTCTCCTCGATTGGTGGTGAGAGCAGAGGTGGATTGCGGAAGGGAAGGCACGAGAATGATGGAATATGGGGGTCAGCAGGAGTCTGACAGGAACAGGCGTAATCGTCCAACAAGCGAGGGAAGAAGACCGGTTATCCCCTGTACTTTGTTATAGGAGATCAAATGTTTACTCGTATGCAATCTGGATTGTCGTCGCGAGGGCCAGAATCTACGAGGCACGCGCGACGGCGTCGAGCGGAAGGCTGTCAACAAGCCACGGAACGTACTCGTACATAGCAGCAGGGAGTTCTTTGGGAAGGCCTATCCGTTGCTGATCCCGCCGAGCAAAATGCTTCGTATGGGTCGTATTTTCCCCCCGCCACCGAGATTTTCGTGTCAGCATCTGTCGTTGACTGTTCTCTGCTCTCCGGCCGGCTGAGTCACCGCTCTTCTCTTCGTGCTCTCTGGATGTTTTCCTAATCGAAGCTCTCCGGGCATCGTGATCTATCACAAGATCAGGCCAGCAATTGGGCCACTTGTCACACCACGGGTTCAAACCACTCGCTACTTTCAGTGGTTCTTCACAACCTAATGCGGGCCCCAGCAGACGTATCCGGCAAAGCTATCTACGCTACGTCGTTGTTAGCCCAACAAGTGTCGATTTTACCATGTCCGTTCTCATATGTCCAACGACTGAGTGTTGTCAAACACAGTCGGAGATGCCGGCCGTGCACGGAATCCCTCGGGATGTGCTGGTTCTGCGCGAAGTACTCTTACCAGAACGCAATAAAGAGCATCCCATGTTCCTGCCAATATGGTTACGTCATGGACGCCTGGTCGATGACCGTAGAGTAGCAGTAGGAAGACTCGGGGACCTCGCGCGTCGAGGGCCAGAACAGCGGAGATAGGTTCATCCAGGATGGAGCCTGAGAGCAAAATTCATCTTTCAATTCCGCCATGTGCGGTTCTACAACAGGACCCGATTCAGCCGCCGAGTTTGTCAGCCGAGCAAAGTCTGTTATTTCGGCACCATGGGGGTTCAAAAATTGAGGTCATGGAATCCTCCGTATGGGCGGCCGCTAGCATGGTGGGGACCCTGCTCATATCACGGGCACAAGTCAGTGAAGGGACTGCTGTGTAAACATCCTCCAAACCTCCCAGGGAGCTGCTAACGACGAGGAGATGTACTGGCACCTATCGCTGGAGTGAGTCACTGCCCGGAGGAATTCACGCGGGTCGATCGAACGTGTGGGTGAGCATCGATCTGACGGGCACCTAACATACCGGACGGCTTCGCAGCCTGGCGATTGAAGATGACCCCTAAGAGCGTCACCCAAAGCCTACTGTGGTAGGGCCCAGAGCCCGGACCAGTGGTTAGCTTGGCGTAGTTTGCCGGCCCGGGCAGCCGCCAATCATGCTCGCTTTGTGGCCAAGTGCGTCAGGGCTCGGTGCGCTAATGCAGCAGCAGGCCTTGCCAACCCGACCTTTTGGCTTGACTGACTGTCTTCTCCTCGCCGTTCGGCGATAAGAACGACATGCAACTATTCTTTCGCGCATCCGAGAAATCCGGCGGCCCATTCCCAAGATGCTCCAATTGATGCCACCGCCGATGCCATACCGCACGCTGCTGGGCCGTTGCTGACCTATTCGTCCGTGCTTGCGCGTTGCTGCCTGTGGCCCTCTGATGACTCGCGTACTGGCGATGAGCAGCCCTCGGGTTTTCAATAATAACCCGTGACCGCTGCATGTGGCAGTTTGTATCAGTTCCTCCTCCTCTTGCTCTCTCGCGCTCCTCACTGCTGCCTCTGTACTGCCTGACCACTCGTCATTGCGCGCAACCCTCACCCTCACCTCACTCTCGTGTCACCACCACCGTCGTCGTTCTCGCCGTGACACCCTGCCGAGACCATTCGCATTCCGTCCGACCGCTGACCCTGACTCTCACTTCTCGGGCGACCGAAGCATCGAGCCGGGTGGCTTTAGTGGTGTAATAGAAGGAGTGCGCGGACACTAGAAGACGTGTGAGCCGAATGGGTCTGTCGAGATGGGCCGTAGCAGCTGTGCTGCTTCAACTTGCCTCGCAGACGTCAGCCCACGGTCACGATGGGGGCCATGAGATGGACATGAAGAAGCCCGAGGCACCTCAGCACAAGGACGGAGAGATCGATCCGTATGACATGCCTAGCTATGCTGGTCTCGGTCAACACCAGACCCAGATATTTGCGCATGTCGCCCTGATGGTGTTAGCCTGGCTTTTCATCTTGCCAATAGGTGAGTCAAGAGCGTGTAGCACATGAGAGGCGGTTACTAACTTCTCCAGCTTCAATGTTCAGTATTGCTCGGTCGAGATACGCTCTCCCCGTCCAATTCCTGTTCCTCGTCGTCAACGGCCTCGGGTTGCTGTTTGGGATCGTATACAACATCAATACTCCCGACCTGTATGTGCACAATGCTCATCATAGGATTGGCTGGATTGCCACGTGGATGGTGACGGCGCTGGTCATCACAAATTTGCTCTTCTGTTACTCGCGAAGAGCAAAGCAAACCACAGGTCCACCAGGTGAAAGGGCCGCTTTCTTGCCGGTATCCGTTGAGAACATGGCGCAGCACAACTTACAGCCATATGCTGAATACCGCTGGTCCGGGCATGGCCGGCAGGGCAGCTCAGACTCGTCGACTCTCCATAGCCGTGATGATTCCCCGACCGCTGTGGGCCGACGAGATACGTTTGACGAATTCGAGAAGCCTGCGCCTGAGCCAGAGCCAGAGGACGATGAAGAGCTGCAACTGCCGCAGCGACCTGGCCGACAATTCCGATGGTTGCGCATCCACCGCATCAAGTTTGTAGACAAATACTTGTCTGCGAGAGGCCCGAAGCTGGTCTCGACCAAAGTGTCCCGGGCCGTCAAACTTGCGTACAACGTACTGGATAGACTGATTCTGCTCCTCGGATTCATCACCATGGTGACGGGATTCGTGACCTACTGTGGTCTTTTCGTGAGTGCCCCTGCCTGCCGCAAACGGGCGCAGTCTCCACTTTGGCAGCGAAGTCGCTAACAAACATAACAACAGAGAGCCAACAACGTCTTTACGGGCCTCGCACATTTTATCAAGGGAGGAATCTTCTTCTGGTACGGCTTGCTAACACTGGGACGTTGGATGGGCTGCTTCGCCGATCTAGGCTGGGCTTGGAATGTCAAGCCGAGCCGCAACGACGTCGCCCAATGGAAGTCCCGGATTCCGTCGGCTGAGTTCACAGAATCCTTTGTCATTTGGCTGTACGGCGCGAGCAACGTCTTCCTCGAGCATCTAGCCGCCTGGGGACATGAATGGACCGCACAGGATTTCGAGCATGTCTCCATTGCCATCATGTTCTTTGGTGGTGGCTTGGTGAGTTCTATTCTCCCACATCCCCCCCCGGGGAGTTACCGTGCTAATCCATCATTGTTCAGTGCGGCATGCTCGCTGAGTCTCCCACCATAAGAAGATACCTCAACACCGTCGTCGACGAGATGCGAGCGCGACGAGAAGAGCCCCAGAGTGAGGATTTGGAGCTGCGGGAGGCGCCAAAACAATATGCCACATCTCTCAACCCGATGCCAGCACTCATCATCATCCTCCTCGGGGTCATGATGTCCTCGCATCACCAAGACTCCATGGTGGCGACTCAGGTACACTCTCAATGGGGCATCTTACTCGTCGGATTTGGAGTGGCCCGCATTTGCACCTACCTCCTCATGTTCCTCTCACCCCCCAAGTCAGTGTACCCTGCCCGACCCCCAACTGAACTGGTGGCCTCTTTCTGCCTCATCAGCGGCGGCATCATCTTCTGCGCCAGTGCCAGAGACATCGTCCACTACATGGAGCGGACAGGGCTCATGGCAATGTTCGTCTTGACCGTCACATGCGGTTTCACGGCATTCATCATGGCTTACGAGATTATCGTGCTGTCGCTCAAGGGTTGGGCCACCAGAAAGGAGAGCAAGGCCCTCGCGGTTTCGAAATTCTGAAGGACGAGCCACCCACCGACCGGGTTTCCAATCCTGCTGATCGACTGCGTCAATCAGCAATCGTGAGAGGATTGCAGACTTCCACCCCCTCGCGTCAACTCAGCCGAGTTAATATTGACCCCTGACATAACTTCTAACACTCGGATCCACCTTTCGCAACTGCAATCACAACCTACCAGTGTACAGCTTTCTCCGGTCCTTAAGCCTGCTGGACGGTTTTTTGTGACGCCCAAAAAAAAAACAAACAGAGATACCCCCGACCCCCCAGCCCTATTTGTTATACGAATTTTATCACGACGCGATGCAGCAGTAGTCCGACTGCCGGAGAAGAGAGTAATGGCCGGAGCGAACGAGAGAGTCAGAGGAACGAAGTCGAGTCGAGCGCTCAGATTTATAATATACCCTTGCTTTCACTGCACGATACCCCTGAGACCAAAGACCAACCATCACCAATTGACCACCAGATGCGGCATGCCGGTCACGTCGTCACCCGACCACACAGACATACCAGGCCAGGCGTTTTTGTGAATCCAATCCATGATACCCCAACCCATAGAACTATCGTATCTAGCTTCTTTACTTTGGCGGACCGGTGCTCCCTACGAGCCCGAATGCATCATGCATTGAAATCCATGCATGTAATACACTATCTTGACTCGAGGACCAAATGTATAAGAAAACCCAAACGCGAACCTGGCCTGATTTGTTGCTTTTGGCCTTTGACCTTTTGATCCGCTCACTCTCCCTCCCGCTCCTGCTATACACAGGGACATGATAGCGAAAGTCATCGCTCGTAACGTCATTATAACTGTACCCATAGATTCTTGACCTTGACCTTGTCGGGAACAGGATGTGCCGTGCGGTGCCATACCGTGACGTGCCTTGCCTTGCCTTGCCGCCTATGGTATTTTGGGACCTCCTGTACACGCGCGCGCACCCTTACATCTCTCATGGGCACTCGGCTAGCTCGCTAAGATTTGAACGGGCCCAGTACATCCGGGCCCATGATCGGAAGATTGATTGCCTGCCCGCCTGGGGCACTCTACGGCGTCGTGCTCGGAACGCGATCCCACATTCATGACCGGGAGGCGTAATCGAGGGGGGTTCGTCTACATAGGTGGTCGTGTAGCAGGATGATGCTAACGTAGGCAGAGGCATGCTCACTCAATGGAGGACAACGAAAGGTGGCCGTCCCTCGGGCAGGTGGATCTCTGTCGACTGCACGAGCGAGCCGATTTTGTCGCCATTGGTGGCGGTGGCTGTGACGGTGACGGTGGAGGGTGTTTTGCTTCGTGAGGGCTCTTCGATTCCGCAACTGGTGGAGGACAGCAAGTCTGGCGCGATGGCCGCGTAGTCGCCTGGGAATTCTTCGACTGCCTGCGTGTCTGCTGCTGCTGCTGCTGCCGCCGCAGTGTTGATTGATTCGGCGCGCTGTCGGGGTGCTTTTACCGCTTTTGCTTTGGTGGGCGTTGAAAGCGCGGTTGGGTCCGTCCGGCTCTTACTCATGCTAAACCTGTTGGTGCTGGGTGTCTGTATACTGGCGACGCTGGTGACACTGATGCCGGAGAGACTCAGTCTCTGGAGCCAGCGGCGTTTCGAGGATTTGGCCGGAGGGGAGTACGTCGACTCGGGGGATTCGGCGAAGGTGACTTTCGAAGGGCTGCGAGTATGGGACTTGGCCAGCTCGGTGGGTGACCAGGTGTAGTTCGAGCTCGCTATGTCGATGAACTCGGGGAGGGGTTGCGGATGTAATTCGGCGGCCACCTGGAGGACGGTGGGATCGTCGTCTCTGCCCGGTCGGTCGGCGCCAAGGATGATCGCGGGGTCGATGTATTTCCTCTCGACGTCTTCTTGCTGCAGGAAATCACCGTCCGTGTGGAGCTTCGATGCATGGCAAATGGTCTGCTGGAGATAGTGCCATACAAATCCGTGTGGCCACTGCATTATCCGATTCAGCTTGCTGAGAGCGTGGTCGGAGACGGAGCGCAGTGAAGGGGGTAAAGCCTCGGGGGCACAGAAGCCGAAGATAAAGCTGGAGAGAACCCAAAAGGCATCAAATGTCATGTGAGCGTTGTCGGAGTGAGGGAACTTGGGCAGGGAGCTGGCCACGGAATGACTGGACCGGGGGGGTTGAAAGCCCAGGGACTTCCTTCGAGAGACGAAGAACCAATACAATGCCAGTCTCGCGTTGTTGAGTGAATCGCGCGACACCACATGAGAAGACGGCGGTAGGTCTGCGAAGGTCCCGTTGAGAATGGTCTGTCCCTCGAATACGGCGTTCATACACCACTGGAGAAACGCCTTGGCTTCCCTCATGTATGCGTCGATGAAATCAGGTGGCTCGGGGGGTGGACGCTCCTTCACAAGCCGAACCCACGCTATTCAATCGTCAGCCACAGCATGCTTTAAGTGGAATACCTGGTAGAGACGTACCTTGACTCGTTTTGGAGGGAATGGCCATGTCCCTTACAAACTCCGCAAGAGGTTTCTCCCACGCCGTGGACCGCGCTGGGAGGCTTAACCAGCTCCTACGGTAGCGCGACAGATTGAGCAGATGTGTCGAGACAACGAAATATTCTCGATTGAGGATCGCCGGGTGAATGAACCAGACTAGATCATCCAACGAAAATTCTTGATCCAGTCGGGATGACTTTGGTGATACTGGCGACGACAAATGGTCGTGCTCGAGGGTCTTGGGAGTGTCTGGGGTGTTTTGCCCGTGCCACAGCTCTATCAGGGTGTTTCTGTAGACGTCGAAGAGAATCAGAAGTGCTCGGACCCGCGTGGCTGACTTCGTTTGCCGAAGGACGCAGTGCGCTGCGTCAAGCATCACTCGAGCGAGCTTACTGTTGGCGGACGTCGTGCACGATCTTGCAGCCCCTATGACGGCTCTAGTCAGGAGTTGCAAAAGGACTGGCGTGCCAGCTATCACGTTGGACGCCGTCTGATCTTGGCTCATCTGTGCCGCAGCTTCTGTCGGGGTGTCCCAGTGCGAAAGTCTTCGGCCCGTGTCTGTAAATATCTCCACAAAACACACGTAGTGTAAGTCAAAGGCATTGTCGAGATATCGAGCTGTGCCAAGGGCGTCTGCGGTGTTGACCATCTTCTCCCAAAGTGTCCAAGAGTTGCTGTGTTCGCCGGCCTCCTGATTTTCGTCAACCACGATGCCGTTGGCACCAAACTCCAAGGCGGAAGCGGTCCAGATCTCTCTCGCCACTCGGCCGGGCGTGTACTTTCTGATCGTCTCCAAGTGCTCGTGGAGGGGGCCGAGTTTCCTCAATTTACTGGATTCTATTGGACTCGGCTCAGTGGCTGCTGTGGAATAAGACGCGGATCTCGAGTGCTGAAATGCGGCTGAGCTCAGAGACGACCTGTTGCCGGGGCCGGCCGAGGACTGGGAAACTGAATCCCAGGTAGGAGCTTGTAGCCGCCGATCATCTGCTGGCAGTAGTGATTCTTCAGAAAGGGACCCATTTTCGCTAAGAGACGGATGTCGGGCATGCCCACGAGGGACGTCAAGAGTGGACGTGATTTGCAGAGGGCGTTGTCGGACGTTCATCGAGTGTGCCTGCATAGTTCTTGCACTTCCACGGCCTCGACGATATGTGCACGGCTATAAGTGAGCTGTCTGGTCACCGTCCCGCCAAGTGCTTTGAGGTCGAGGTCATCCCGGCCTGGCAAGGCTTTGCATTGTCATACCGCGTACCGGACAATAACCTGTTTTCCACCGTAGTAGTAGACAGTGGGCATATGACTATGTCATCGGCAAAGGCGACAGCGCGAGAACTTCCGCCGCACTGGGAATGTAGAGTTGTGACCGAGTAAGGCTGAAACCAGCGGTGGCAACTGCTTGGTCGGGGATCCTGAGCACGTTGACTTGCTCTGCCGGTCGGAGAGATCGCCGCGGATGCTGTCACAACCTCTGAGCTGGTAGCAGTCACTGCTTCCAGAAGTCGATGTGAAGTTCCAGCACGGATTGCGGTGTGAAGAGCTTGTCCGCCTTGTCGTGGTGTGGTAACGATCTTATTCTCCCTGATAGGGTCAAGCGGCGTCGTCCATTCCGCAGTCCGTCTGATTGGGAGATGTCGCTGCAGGCGCGGGAAGCGGTGGTTTATTCGGCGCCAACGATGCGTCAAATGGTGAGTGCCGCAGACTGGATATTTTAGAATTGCCAGGCTCAGTCTAGTCCTCGGGGTCCGAAGCTGGGCCTGAAGCTTGAACACGCCAAACCCCACGCGTTATCGCCTAGCTGTTTCCAAGAAGGACTCGCGGGGCCATTGTGTGGAAACCCACAGTCTTTGTAAAAGATAGGAAGGCGCAAGGCGGCAATATGGCATACCCAGCTTCTAGCTGCAACACTTCTTACCGGGGCACGGGCTTGCCGACGTGATACTGACGACGCAACGAGGGTGGGCTAAGGAGAAACGGTGCCAAGCCGCAACTGGCTTCTTTCCAGGCGTCCCATGTTGCCGTGCCACATGTCAGCGTCTCCGGGTTTCCTAGGCCAAGTTGGGTATGTGCAAGGTAGATATCGGTGGAAGAATGCCTATATTCCTCTCACCCCGAGTAGCTGTTGTCCACAAAGCCATCGGGACCTCATGTCGCGAGGACAATTACGGCTTTGAAAGCTGGTGATAACATGAACATGTCGCTCAGCGGTTCGATTAAGTGTCGGGTAGGGAGATCATGGCAATCTATTACCACCAACGGTCGTTTACAGAAAGACGGATGCCGCCGTCCGCAGATAGGTGGTGTTGAGATGGAGATGGTCGTCCATAGTTAGGCGACGTCGGTTGATCAGAGTGATTAAACCTGGGCTTTGACCGAGCCTTTCCGGACCATTCCCTTAAGCACTCCCTGAGCAGACACACGAGGGGCTTGATCTGGCCGAACACAATGTTTGGATCATACACTCCTCTAGCGGTACATTGGTTCAAGCCCATGGACCGCGATGAAGAGAGGTGAGGAAATGTTTGGTTGGAGGTATTGATTGGTTTCCACCACAGCAAGGTCCTCTTGTGATCCACAGTTGCCAGAGTACTTATTTCAACACTTTCCTCTTGACATCTTCGTCTTCTTCTTCCCTCAGATTATCTTGACCAACGAATACGACGATATTGCTCCTCCAGCTGCTGACTCGACGAAAGATTTCCGCCATCATTCTCACCACACATCTCCACCAACAACCCCTCCGTAGCATTGATCGGACGACACCCTTGCATCCACTCGCATCGCCTTAGCAACCTCCTTTCTGTCAGGGCAGTTGACTCTGCGTCAGAAAACAAATATTCCTCCACCATGCCAGATGGCTACTCTGGATTACCTTCCGTTGGCGAAACACTCTTGCTTATGGGCGGATTTGGCAGCTTCATGTTCTTGGGAGTGTGTGGTTTCCCATTACTTTTTGCGTTGGCGGGCGCACTGCCGCCGGATGACGACCTCCAGGAAGAGGCATATGTCAGGTTCCATTCTGCGCCACGTGTTCCCGGGCAGTATTCAATGATGCCAAGTCCATATTTGGGTACTCTGGCAGGAATGGATCCGAGATATGGAAACGAAGGCATGACGATTCCACGGAGTCCATTCTTGAATTCCTCGACAGGAGCTTGGTGTTGTGGTATGAGAGCCTATAAAGGTTTCGGAGCGGAAGCGAGACGCTCACAGCGGGCGAGACTGCAGGCAATGGCTGATGGCGAGCTTTTTGATCTTATGGAGGAAATTGTGCAAGAATCGAGGAGAAGACGATTCTGCGTGCAGTGATCTTGGCTTTTAATAAACAGCGTGGGAGAAAAGATGACTCGTTCACGGCAGTTGTGTAGATGATGTGGGGACAATGTCTGCTGAGATATGTGGAAAAGTTGCATCTCGCTGCGGTAAAGGCGACGAACAAGTTGCTTGCTGTTTGTCATTTAGCTGTGTACTCGAAATGGTTATCACTTTCTCACCTGTGATCGCCGAACCCAGCTCATCAAGAGAAAGAGGACTTCAGGGCGAGAGCAACAACAACGAGATGTTTGGAGCATTCAATGATGGCAGAACATCGAGACTTTTCGGCGGCTTGTCTTGTGTCTGGGCTCGTGGGCCATGGTTGTGCAATGCCGACTGTTTCATGTTTCGTGGCCAGAGTTGAATGCCATTGCTCTTGTGACTTTGCTCTTGCTTCTAGGAGCCGCAGTGAAGTGCTCGTGCAAGGCAGATCTTTCCATGTCGTCGTGGCCGAACGAAAGGCTCGTACAATGTAGCTTTTTTGATTTTCCCCCTAGCAATGGATCAGTTCTGGTCCAAGATCAAGAGAACGGGAGTACTTACAAACCCACCCGGTGCTTCCTGGCTCCACCGCGACGGGGGCCGAGGCGCTTAGCCTGGACTATTCTCCGCTACCACCTCCATCCGCCTTGCTGGAAGGCGGGACCGACTCTGTGCAGGCTTGGAGGACATCAGCAAGAATGAGAGGCCGGGCAACGAAGCAGCTCAGTGGCTCGCCGGTGACAAACTGGGGACCGAATGGTGATGCGGTGCAGGGCTTCGCCGAGACGAATAGGGCTGGGGCTTGCCGGTACCAAATACTTGGTTGGGCAGAACGGACCAACGTACCATTACACTCCAGACGGGCAATTTGCACGGCACGGTCCCGCTCTATCTCGGCGAGACGGATTTTGGGGAACGGTCGAGCGTGTGTATCCGTGAACATTTGCAAGTCGGTGGATGTGGTTGACGTACAACAGGCTAAACCCCCAGCCGAAGCCCATCGCGGTGGGCACCAAAATTGTCTTAAAGAATGTTGAAAACGATGGAGTCTGTACATATTTGAAAAGTTCTTTCCACATGTCAGTGAAGTACCCCATATTTAATAACCTTTAAATGTTATCGCTACCATGGAGAGGGTAAAAGAATGCGAGCGGAGCCAGGCAGCGAAGATATCTCCCCAGCAGCATCTCGACCCAGGACGGTGCAACCATTGCTTTCAGAGAAGCAACCCTCCTCAGTGTCGCGCAGGAGCGGCCACCAGCTTGTCATCGAGCAAGAACGCCTCCGATGTTTGATGTCGGGCGCCGTCGGTCAGAACGACCATATCGAGAGTATGTGTGGAAAGTTCTCCTGCCAACCAAGCAGGCACATAATAGCCAAGGAGTCTGCCTGTCAACCATATCAATGACACAACGACAACGTTGCTCCTGTCGAACATCACACAGTCTTGTGTAAGGAGAATACTGCCACAAAGTCAAGAAAGTGAATAGAGCATCATGTTGGTGGTCGCGTTGGCCGTTTCAACCAGCGTGACTGTTAGCTTGACTTCGAATACCGCGATGACAAGGACTTTGAAGACAACTAGATCATTAATTCTCAAGTCAGTCGGTACTACCGCAAGGCCGCAGAAGCTGCTGGAATTGCAAAAAAGCCTCGAGTTGCCATGCATCCTGCTTCGATACCTCATGGACGGGACTCGGACAAAATTGTCGAACACTCTCCGGACAACCTGGAAGCTTCTTTCAACTTCGCCTCAACCATGGCCAAGGCAAAGCTCGAACATGTGGCCAAGCCGAAGAGTGAGCTGGCACAGCGCGCTACTGGAGATCCGAAGAAGTGGTGGCCGGTCTCTGTTGGCGACGGTTTGGCCCAAGAGGTTCCCGAGCCTGATAAAGAACCTATTTAGCGCACAGCGTTATGGGCGGCGGTAGTGATCTTTACCCTGCCACCTCCCTATCATGTCGACGTCACAAAGAACAACGTTTTACTGCGGCCAGTTGCAAAGAATCGTCAATGCTTGCAAGCCGCCTGAAGGAGAGGATGACGAGGATTGGAGAAGCAGGACGCGCGACGCGCGACGCACGACGCGTTATGTACTCGTACGAGTACCCAGGTTTATGTAATTGCTCCACAGTGCATGCTGCCAAGTTCGATCTAGCTTTGAGCCCGCAAGCCACCAGAAGCCTCTCTTCTCTCTTGCTTTCTCAAACCTCCGCTGACGTCCCTGGTGGCGATCGGAAGGCTGTTGATGTTGGCTCGTCGATGGGATTCAAGCAGGGATCTTGTTCCTAGCGGGGTATTGGTGATGCAAAGCCGAACTCGGTGAGACCCAACTTCGTTGTCCGCGGTCACTGTCAAGCAACTGTACGAAATGAATGTGGGGATGAAAGCCTCAAGATTCAGCAAACAGAGTGCATTAATCCGAGCCGACAATCAAAATTGTCCTCACGGAGACAAAGTATTTGGTCGGGAGTCTGAAGTTGGGTAGCGATTCGGTGACTTTTTGAAGAGAGTCATCGACATCCTATTATGATTCCACTCCGGCGCTTCACAAACGGCAAAACTCAGCAGGTCAATGACTCGATCAACTTGGAAACGCACTCATATTGCCCCTCCTGGACTGTAAATGAGACTCCTGTCTTCCCCGACCAGTAATGCCGCACGGAAGCGGACCAAGTCCTGTAAAACGCCTGTCGGGACATACTCCGTAATGGGATTGTAATCATATGTCTCTGGGCAGCCGCACAGCTCTGATTGTCAAGTACAAACCTTAGGCTGACCCTTCACGACGACCCTTGAAACACGCAGTAGCTGAGTCTTGACATGTCGGATGATTAAGGATGTAGAGGAAGAAAGACGTTATGGCCTGGCTTGCGAAGCTAAAATTCAGTTTCATGCGACGACAACCAGGCCTGGCATCCAAATCATCGGTGACTTGCAACCAGCACATGGGTCAAACCTTCCAGTGCCGGATTTCGCTATCTAACAGGGCCAGGATCGCGACAGTCTCACAAGATTCGTTCATTACAGTAGGTGATTTGGCAAATTACTCCGTTGGACAAGGCTCGAGGAGGACACAAGGAGTTGCAGAGCTGCTTGGCTGTATTGCCTCGCGCGAAGATTGGCATGTGAACCAAGACCGGCACAGCCAAACCGGTTCAGTAAGTAAACAAAATTATAAAACCATGAATGGTCTGAATGCGATAGGACTGTGTAGCAATATTTGCAAGGGGATCAACAATGTAATTTCTCCGCAATTTGTCGTTGGCTGCGCGAGGCTCCGTCGGCTCCAAAATGTCCCAACCCACACCTGTTCACTTTAGTTCTTTGGCACGAGACACCACGGTTCCATCTTCACTGCTCAGTCCTAGGGTGACGAACTACAGCATCCAGCAGCATATGTTCCTATGATGCTGCCATAGCCCTCCTGAACTCAATGCGCCGCGAATCCGTTTCAGCCGGCCTCTGACATAGCATCTACCACCCTCACCACCCGCCTCAGTATGACAGCACCAGCTCGACCAGCGCCCGTGCCTCGAATATCGACCAACAGCCTCCCTATACCTACCCGTCTGATTCAGCCCTCGCGGATCCGCTCCTATATCTTCCGCCTGCCGCTCTTCACGCGTCTGATCCTTCTTGCGATAGTAGCATTCTGGCTCCTGGAACTGCAGACAGTATGGAGCGTGACAAAATGGGGCTGGTTAGAGCCCAAAGAGGTCAACTTTGGCAGTCTTTACAGGCTAAACACGTTTGTCCTGATACATACGGGGTTCTGGCACATGTTGTCTAACACAGTGTGCCTGGTGCCGTTGATGGAGAGGTTCGAGGCGGAGTTTGGCACCTTGACCAGCATCGCACTATTTATGGGCCGTGAGTCAGACACCGGCGAGAGGACAGGGAAACTTGCTAATTTACAACAGCGTTGGGCCAAATTCCTGCAGTCATATACCTAGTACTGGACGGCGTTATCCTGAGGGATAATACACCCGTGCTGGGCGCCAGGTAAGCGACGTCAGGCTGGAGGCGCAACGAAAGACGTATTTGGCTGACGTATTCGGCAGTATATGGGTGTTTCTGCTCCTGGCCTCTGAAGCTATCAAGACGTACAAAGCGAATCCGCACTTAGAGTACGCCTCCCAATGTTCCTTGCCGGTTCAACAGATTACTGACACAGGGGCGACAGAATCGGTGGGCAGAAGATTCCAACATGGATATCACCTCTGGCCATTCTCGTGGTTACATCTATACTCATACCTGGAGCATCCTTTTTGGGCCATCTGAGCGGCTGTATCACTGGGTATCTTTGTACGTGGAATAAATTTCCAGCTCCCTCCCCTGCTTGTCATCGCGCCTAATATTGGTATAGGGGGTTTGGGATATATTCGCTTCCTTGCACCTCCGGAGAAAGTCCTTCGCTGGATCGAAGGCAAGCTCAACCTTCTGGGGCGACTCCCACATTACGTGTCAGTGGACCAAAAGACTTATGGTCGCTACGGTGTACTTCCAACGAGTTCAGCAAGTGATCCCGAAGGACACATGAGCCCAATTGGGCTTGGGTGGATGGGAACAAGTGGTGGTGGTCAAAGGCTTGGACCTTGAAGAGCGTCAGCATTTTGATGAACGAGCAGCAGCGTATAGCTTCCTGATGCGATGCCTTCTCCAGCGACATTTCAAGCACCAGACCGAATTCGGGTCTTTCCGAATAGCGCAGGGCGACTCTTGATTAGACATGCTGGGTATAATGTCATGATATGATGAGCAAAACTAGTCTAATGTAGAATCATCATTCAGGGGCCTGAGCAACTTGGGCGGGTAATTTTCGGGCGTTAACGAAAAGTACAGATTCTCTCGAACCACATTTCAACGAGCAATGTGTAGGGTCGCCTTGCAGTGAAGCTGTGATGAGCAGAGCGAGGCAAAGATGGGATTGATACGTAAGCTCTCGAGACAGCGCCTTTGTGCTTTGGATGTCTTGTGTCTAAAGAATCGCAGGGAACCTCATCTCGACCCTCCGCAAGGACGACCCGCGACTACTTCGAATCCCGCCGTACCTTTCCTTCCTCTGCATACTCGTGGGAGTCGCGTATATTCTGCCTTTGCCGTTACAAGAATACTCGAGGCAAACCTACATATCGGAAAACGCGCTGTTGCCGGGTCAAGTCCACACCTACTTTGGCGGGAGCGAACAAAATGTCTTCCGAGCATATCGACACGAAATGGCGACAACACAGAGCCCTGATCTGACCGCCGAGGTCAATTCCACGTTGGCTATCGAGAAGCTGAAGGCGGCAGGAGACAGAAGGAGTGACAAGATAGAAGAGCTGTTCCGTAATGCGGGACTAAAGACTGCGAGACAACGGTACTCGTACGCCACACCTGGCGTCACCCATGAAGGAGAGAATGTCTATGCCGTCCTCCATGCTCCAAGAGGGGACGGTACTGAAGCCATCGTACTACTTGCACCGTTGAAAAATATTGACGGCGTCTCCAACGTTAATGGTGTGCCGCTCTTAATCTCTCTCTCAAGGTACTTCAAGCGCTGGTCGCTCTGGTCCAAGGACATTATATTTCTGGTCACCCCTGATAGTACTACTGGACCACAAGCGTGGATCGATGCCTACCATTCGACTCACGATCCAGAAAAAGTCCAAGACTTGTCGTTGAAGTCCGGAGCCCTGCAGGGGGCCGTCTGCATTGATTATCCTTTTGAGCATCGATTCGAGAACCTACACGTGTCATACGACGGAATCAATGGCGCGTTACCCAATCTCGATCTCTTCAATACAGCCGTGTCTATTGCCTCAGGACAGATGGGCATCAGCACGTCCATTCAACATCAACATACGTGGAGCAAGCATGAGCAGTACAACTCCTACCCTGTCCGTCTCCAGACGCTCCTTCGTGGCATGTTTTCCCAAGCCCTGGGCCATGCAACCGGTGCTCACAGTAGCTTCATGTCATATCATATTGATGCCATCACACTGACAGCCACGAGAGAAGGCTGGCAAGACGAGATGGCCTTCGGGAGGACGATCGAGAGCATTTGCCGAAGTCTAAACAACCTGCTGGAGAAACTGCATCAGAGTTTTTTCTTCTATCTTTTGATGCAGTCAAATCGATTTGTCAGCATTGGCACTTACCTCCCTGGCGCCATGATTGTGGCCGCTGGATATACCATCATGGCTATCTATCTTTGGGTCCTGAGTGGCTATCAGGTT
The DNA here is from genome assembly GCA_016109575.1 of Phialophora chinensis. Taxonomy (NCBI): domain Eukaryota; kingdom Fungi; phylum Ascomycota; class Eurotiomycetes; order Chaetothyriales; family Herpotrichiellaceae; genus Phialophora; species Phialophora chinensis. The sequence goes on along the minus strand of JADWPU010000005.1, from coordinate 1,333,692 downwards.
GTCGAGGAGAAAGCCGAAACCGCAAATGCGAATGCCGCAAATGGGCCGACCGGGAAATCGAGTGGAACAGCACAGCAACCTGGAATTTCTATTGCCAAGGTCGATTTCAAACCTGTCGACAGGGCACTCATTCTCCCGATCGCCCTTGTGACAGCTGTTCACCTGGCCTCCCTCATTCCTCTTTATTTGCTCAACTCGCTGAGTTTGAAAGCCATGCCGTCGACATTCTTCCTGCTAACACTCGCCTTGCTCCTCCTTCCGGTGATCCTAGCCTCTGCGCTCGCTGAAATGCCCAACAATACCACCTTACCCGCCTTCTCTGCACCGACAACCGAGCAATACGTCCTCGTCAAGTCTTTAAGTCTCCTGGTACTGGGCCTCTTCTTGACCGTCCTAGCAACGCTGAACTTCAGTCTCAGCATGTTTCTTGGCATCGTCTGCACGCCTCTGGCATTTGTAGACAGAATGCCGTCCAGCCCTGGATTAGCATTCCTCCAGTATCTCATTCTGGTTATCATGAGCCCAATGGGTGCGGCTGCCGGCTTGGGCGGATACGGCATCGCCATCGGCAAAGATGACATGATTGTGGACTGGCTCCAGCGGCTCGCATTTGGATGGAACATATGGGGTAGTTGGGGCGTACCGATTGGTGTTTTATGCATTTGGTTACCAGCTTGGGTAGTGGGTGCGACTATGGTGGCCGGTTCGTGGTTCAGCACCACCAAGACAATAGAGCAAGCCGCTGTTGAGAAGGAGGCAGACGCCCCGAACGAAGCCCTAACGAAGAGAAGATAGAGCCATGAGTCTCAATAAAAGTCGAAGTCTTGTCCATGACAACCTGCCTGTCCTTGCTATAAACAGCCGTTCCTACATTGATCCTCAACATCGCGCAGCCTCGTGACCATACTGCCTCACCTCGCTGCCAAGCGATATAACCATTCTCATCCACGCACAACGACCCCCAGCCCAGACCGAGTGCAAATTTCTCGATTCAAAGAGTACCAAAAAAAGGATTTGTAATAATGGGTGGGATTGAAGCCGGCTCCCCCTCTCCTCGACCTCTACGAGCTCCTACACATTTTTGCCAACATATGACCACTATGATCCTGTACAAGGTCATGAGATCAATCGAATTAGGAGGATCGCAATGAGAGCCTCTACGTTTCACCAATGCTTGTACATCCACTCCTGGCTGCGAATTAGGGAGATGTCAGTCGAGAGTACGGGAGGATTTCGACACCCGTTGTTAGGAGACATTCAGCGCACTTGAATATGTAAACTGATTAGGTAGTGGCTGTTTCATTTTCCACGAGTGAAGAGTAAACAAGCGGCCAAGTGAATTGAAGTGAATGAAGGTGGCCGGGAGGGAGGGATGGGTGGATTGGTGCCTCGCGATGAAAAGTGAAGGGAAAGCGAAGGGACGACTTCCTTGACAGTATGGAATATGAGCAGCCCACTTCTAGCTCAGCTATACGGCACTCTTGACGGTGTATACCCTCCGCTATGATGGGTGTATAAGATCGCACTCGCCGTCGTCGCCGTCCAGAGAAAAAGGAGGATGAGAGCTGCTGATGATGTTGCGGAACTTCAGTCGGAAGGTTGAGTACGGTTGGTACATATGTACTCTGACTGCCTCGAGATCTCAGGTTGGACTGCGTCCTGCAACAAGGGTTTGAATCATCGCCTCCCTCGGCTCGATCATTTTCGATCTCGACGGATCAACTCTATCCTCGGAACAAGCGACGTCGATGTACGCAGTCGCACAGTAATTACGGCACAGAAAGGCGGGGAACTTCTGTCTCCGCATACGCGTGTGGTGAGTGCAAGACCCAGACCCGAGGAGCCATGACCTGAACGAGCATAAATACGAGTAGAATGGACGGAAGTCAGTGTAGTGCCACTGCTGCATACAGACACGCCCAACTCTCTCTCCCAGCATACGTACTGCACATACCCATTTGTTCATGATCAAGCAATGTCGGGTCCCACCACTACCCCCAAGGAATCAATTGACAACGGCTACTGTCTTTGCCGCGCCGTGACATTCACCGTGACTGGGGCCCCAATCTACAATGTAGTATGCCACTGCGAGAACTGCAAACGACACGGCGGCAGCACGTTGCACTGCGCAAGCATCTTCCCCCGCAAGCAGTACACCCTCGGCGAGGGCTGCGAGCGGTACATAACTACGTACACGGACCGGGAGACGCAGAGCGGCCAGCCGCTGTACCGCGCGTTCTGCAGCGTCTGCGGCAGTAAACTGTTTGCGAAGACTCCGTTGAACGAGCAGGTCATCTCGATCCCGGCCGGGGTTTTGGGACGGGCGGGCCGAGATTGGGCGCCGAATAAGGAACAATTCTGCGTGGATAGGTGCGGATGGGTGCCTGAGTTTGGGGCCATCGTGGGGGAGAGGGATAGATTTGTGAAGGGCCCGACTGGGGATGTGGTGCAGAGGTCGGCCAAGTTGTGAAGGCGCACAGCGGAGAGGCGCGGAGGTTAGGGGGTTGGGATGGCCGGGCGTTGCCACGATCGTCGCCGTCTATTTGGACGGAGGTACGAGTGAAATGAGCTGGACTGGAATGCCCTACGGGTGTGCGAGGTGTGCGCTACAAGTCGGTGGAAATGAAACGAGACGAGACGGAACGACGGTCCGCTTTCTGTAGCTCAGAGTCTACTTCTACTCTTGGCCACTGCGTTCCTCTCCTTCTCAGCCTCGCGATTCCGCTCCGCCATCTTCAACAGCGCGTACAGACTTTGCAACCGGGGCATCTCGAACCCCCTCTCCCTCGCGATTCTCATCGGATTGCCCAATATGACCTCCAACTCCATGGCTTTGCCGCTTTCCCAATCCAGCAGCATACTCGGCTTACTTCCGCTGGAGTTCTTCCTCGTGGACTTGAGGATCTGCTCCGAGGTAGCGAAACTGGCAGGGAAAGGCACGCCGACGACCTTGGGCGCCGTGGTGAGGACCTCGTCCATGACACCGCGAAGGTGCAGCGCGAGTTCCACGTCGTTGGACATGGCTTCGTTGGTGGACCCGCCCGAGAGCACGGCCGAGGGGTTCATCGCGGCGTTGATGGCGATCTTGTGCCACCGGACGAGCTGCAGTTTCTCGTGCGTGTCGGCTATCGCGTCCTTGATGCCTCCTCTGGTCAAGAATTGGGCGAAAGCCGTGTTTCGAGTCGTGGCTTTGGACTTCATCTCTGCGGACGGGAGCGGTGATCGTGCAAAGTACGGGCCGACGTTGATTCGTGTCCAGCGGTTGTGTTTGATGTGGCCGTTGGAGGGTTGGGCGCAGGAGGCAATGGTCACGGCACTCAGAATCGTTGCATCCGGGAAGCGCGAGGCGTAGGGTTGTTCGACGCCGAGGCCGTTTTGGATCAATACGATCGCCGTCCTCGCGGGCGTGATAAGGCCTTCGAGCAGCTTAGAGTCATCGGAGATGTTGGGCAGTGCTTTTGTGCTGACGACCACGTAGTCCCATTTGACGTTGCTTTTAACGGCGGACGAGGGTGAGTCGAAGACCCGGGTTGGTGTCCAGTTGTAGTCTCCGTATTGCGGGGAGGTTATCTGGAAGCCGCTTTCCTTGACGGCTTTGTAGTTTGAGCGGCATACCACTGAGACGTTGACGTCTGGGTTGACAGCGACTCGGGAGGCATAGAATGCCCCGATGGCGCCGGCGCCGAAGAAGAGAACCTCAAGAGGCATGTCTACAGGCTGGACAGAGATTGAAAGGATTTTGGGAGAGATCCAGTCCCCAGAGAAAGTCCTTGAGAAGAAGTCCGAATTGTCGCGAGATTCGAGCACTTGATATGCGACTGAAGCCGAGGTGATGCCGCTTCAACAATTTGCCGACAAGGATGACGGATGCGCGCTTCACCAGCCACGCTCCTCGCGGGCCGCCACGCCGCACAGCCACCTGGCGCTAGACTCGAAAGACTCGAATTCCCCACCTTTCAGCCTCGTACTCTCGTGCGTCGTCGAAGTTCGTGTTTGCTGTGTCCTCCGTATCCACCGTGAGCACCACAGGCAGACGTGTTTTTGAGACAAACTGCTGAAGACCCCATAAGACCTCGTCACTCAGCCCCAGCTACCCTTGAAGGTGGTTCTGCGTTTGAGCCCCGATTGTGACAGCCAATATATGGATTGACGTTCTTGACAGAGCATGCTTTGGCTTCTTGCCCTCTTGTTCACGTTTCTCTCCTGCTTGAATCCATCTCTTACCCAGTTCGTACCTCAGCTCAACCCCGATCAACCTGACTTCGCGATGGCAGGCGGCCACGGTATCCGATCCGTCGTCTACTATGTCAACTGGGCACCGTATGGGAGAAACCATCATCCTCAAAATCTCCCTGCCGAGAACCTCACACATGTTCTCTATGCCTTTGCCAACGTCAGACCCGACAGTGGGGAAGTGTACCTGACGGATCCATGGTCAGATACCGATAAGCATTACGATGGTGATAGCTGGAACGATGTCGGAACAAACGTCTACGGCTGCGTCAAGCAATTATTTCTCCAGAAGAAGAAGAATCGGAATCTGAAGGTCCTGTTGAGTATTGGTGGCTGGACGTACTCTGCGAACTTTGCTCAGCCAGCCAGTACGCCCAGTGGGAGGAAATTATTTGCGGAAAGTGCTGTCAAGCTGCTTGAAGACCTGGGCTTCGACGGCCTTGATATTGACTGGGAGTATCCAAAAAATGCAAACGAGGCCGAAGATTTTGTCAAACTGCTCCAAGAAACGAGACGAGCTCTTGATGAGGCGGCTGCCAAACGCCATCACACCAAGTTCTATTTGACAGTGGCTTGCCCGGCGGGGCCGTCAAATTATGAAAAGCTGAAGATTACGGAAATGGATCGACTCCTCGACTTTTGGAACCTGATGGCATATGACTACGCGGGTTCCTGGGATCAGCGAGCCGGTCATCAAGCGAACCTGTTCCCTTCGCGATCCCAACCTCAATGCACTCCGTTCAGCACTGTTGCAGCAGTCGAGCACTATACTAGGCAAGGCGTGCATCCGTCAAAGATCGTTCTGGGTATGCCACTGTATGGTCGAGCTTTCACGTCAACCTCGGGTCCTGGACACTCGTACAATGGCGTTGGCGAGGGAAGTTGGGAACAGGGTGTCTGGGACTATAAAGCACTCCCTAAGCCCGGTGCCAGCGAGCACCACGATAGTGAGGTCGGAGCCAGCTGGAGCTTCTGCCCATCTTCGAAGACAATGATCAGTTATGACACTCCTGACCTGGTGGCTCAGAAGGCGCGGTTTGTTCGAGACTACGGCCTCGCTGGGGGGATGTGGTGGGAATCATCCGGAGACAAACCTGTCGGTGATGGTAGCCTGATCGAAACCTTTGTGAAGAATTGTGGACACAACCGACTGGAAGAGGTCAAGAATTGCTTGGAATATCCCGAGAGCAAGTATGACAATCTGCGGAACAAGCTCGAATGATTGATGCCAAGAGGTGTCCAACCACTGGCGGCACCGATGGAAGCGATGTGCCTGACTTGTGGATCACAGAAGCACCGGTCGTAGCGGAGGTTATTCAATGGCTAAGAATGAGCCACCTGGAATTGTACCTGCGAATTCAGCGATTGATACTCACCAAGTTTTGGGAGTTTTCACGTGGCAAGTTGAGATTACAGGAACTTTGTCGCACAAGGCGGCGCCTGCCAACCTGAACTTCGGTAAACCAGTTCCATGGTTTTGCCGTCGTGGACAATTCGCGAATTCTCCGTTCCAATTATTTTAATCTTTACTGCGTCCTTTGGCAGTCAGAGACTGAATCCCCGCTTTCTAACTCCCCATCTGTACCTCGTCCATCCAGAAAGGCGGTAGTGCAGAGAATTTTAGGCTGACTCCTGTCCGACAATGGGAGAGAGAGCGGTCAGGGTGCGCCTGTTGGGTGTTTTGGTTCTTTGTCAACCTCGAGCGGTCGATCGGTATTTGTCAGTCACCGCCAAAAGCACGACCTTGACTTGAGCTTTCTTCAATATCGGCATCGAGATTCATTTCACGAGGGACTGATTAAGCCCACAATCTGATATAGGAATGCATGTCAACAGGGGGCAGAGATGAATAAGGATTTCTGTTTGCGCCTTCAGCATCGAACGCCATGACCTGTCTTAGACCAACATTACGAATCGCCTTATTCAACATGTCAAAAACGTGCTCGGCTTAGTGCAGAAGTTGACAGAAAGGGGACGCACACGCCCTCAACGGCATTCCCATGTCCGGCGTCAAAGACACCCAGCCGGAGACTCTATTTGCTTCCCAGTTGACAGTTGTCGAGTCATCTGTGAACACACTCACGAATAGAGTTTGCGGGCAGACCTGCTCCTCCTGCAGGCCGCGGAAGATCTAGACCGGCACACGAACCACACGGACCTGGGGTCCGAACGATGCGAAACGCATGTGTTTGAGACGTGCTTCAGGTAGCCCTCAACGCCAACCAGAAATGCGAGGCGGTTGGCAAACCCCTGCACAAACCCGACCTCGGTCTCTGCACCCCTGATGATGGGCCGCGAAACTTGCCGCAGGCACCACACGGTGGGAGATGCTTTAGCCAATAGGGTCAGTACAGCGCTCCGCGGCTCACCCGTCTAGTCCTCCTCCAGCCCACCACTTGCGAGAAGGCTGATGTCTAGACCCGATACAGAAGCAGTAATGGGGATACTTGTGTCGAAGGCATCTGCCTGGGATGTCACTGCTGCGTCGATGCCCAGGTAATTTCGTGAGCTGACAACCGTCGCCACGAGGAGTCGAACTCCAGCTCGAGCGAGCTCAGATCTCAGTTCAAGCGCGGCCCCAAGCTCGAGGGCGCCAAAGCGTCAAAAGTAATTATTGGGCCGTGCTTGGCGGAGGGCTCCCACGAGGTGATTCCCTTGCATTTTTTGACACCGGTGAACATGTCCGGGATGGGACTTCAACAAATTAGATGTCGGCCAGAATGGAATGCGCAAATTTACAGTGTGAAGACTGGCAATCTATTCAAGGGATTCCGACAACATGTGTCCTTGATCGACTCGATCAAGGGTCATGGATCGTGGGTCAAGTATTTCAGACATGTCCGATCTAGTGTGTAGCATGCCTTCACCCCTCAACGACTAATACCAGCCAAGAAATTGGGGTGCTACGAGAGAGCCTTCGACGAGCTCGGGGCGTTCGCCGTAGCCTCGTAGGTCATCCAACGTAAGAGCATCAGTATCACGGAGTACTCGTAGTCGTGGAGGCCCGAAGACAGTGGCGGTGACCTCACCACCACAACGTTTGCGGAGTTCATGCTTTTGGAAGGATGGGCGTCGTTGGCGTCGAAAAAGCTTCAGGGATGTTGCAACCGCTCAGCCGAACTGTCTCGTTTAGGGTTGATCAGTTGACTCTGTGTCTGTCCTCGATTGACCCCTGAACGGCTACCTGCACATCCAACCCGGCAGCGGCAGCGGCAGCGACACACGGTCCTGTACTCGTACGAGTATGTCAAATTGTTCGTGATCAACAGAGTAATGATCCATCTCCTTTGTTCGAATGTATCCACCCGCCTGTCTCTGATACCGAGTTGCCAGTCGAAAGCTGGGCCGGGCTCAAGCCACGTCTGATACGAGTGGAAGCGAACCCCTGTCTGTGGGAGCTCGAAAAAGAAACCGCCCTGACCATCCAATCCCGAACGGGCTTGAATAAGGGCGCCCACTGAGCCCACCAAGCCCACCTCCCGCGAGTCCACCCTCCTGGGCACACACCCTCTTGAGTTCCTGTGTCCTGTGTCCTGACCCTCTGTTCCTCTCTCCCTATCGTAGCCTGCCGTTCGGTCACTCTTTTCATTCGCCCACACGGCTGTTCCTGGTTCCTGAAAGACTCCTCTGCACGACCGTTCCTTGCCCTACTGTTCGCTCGCTGCCAGTTTTCTTATCTTCACTCCTTTCGCCAACCACCAGGCTCCGGGCTCCCAATCGTCCAGTCACTCTCCGTGGTCGCCCTCTGCAGTCGCATCCCTCGAGCCGTCAACCTCCAGCCCGCGCTGCCAGTCGCATTGCCTACACAGGAACCGTCGTCAGTCGTGCCTAATCATCCCCCCGCCAGTTCGTCGAAGCCCTCATTCGACCACGTTTTCGTTGCTTTAATCTCTATCGGGTGGAGCTTCTGTTTGCATCTGCCGCCTTCTGCATATTGAGAGGAAAAGAGACGGGGCGATAATTTGGCATTGCTATTGCGCTGGTCGCATTGGGTCCGGGATCCCGCCCAAACCACAACACGAGGAAGACTGCAATCTGCTTCTTCAAGCCCTACATTTTTAACTCGGCCGCGTCTGCTTTAGGGAGGGAAGGATTGTACATGAGCGATCCCAGATGACCTGCGGCCCGTTCTGAAACACGACCGACGTCACAATATCATACAACCCCCGAACCGCTATACAGCTCATACCTTCCTTTCACACCTGGGTCGTCCTGGCGAGCCGGTACATAAAGGTTAGATGAGCTCTTCACTCCGCTCCGACGTCCCGAGGCGTGTCTCGAGTGCAAAGGATCGCTCGAAATCGCAGCGCTCTAAGCCCGGCGAGATGTCAGTCGCAACCATGCTCCAACCTGCCTCGCGGGCTTCAACTTCAACCAACTCCTCCTTTGAACCGGTCACTCGCACAAACACCTTCTCGAGTCACGATGGCGCTCGATCGCTCCGACAAAGCAAGCGGGTCAGCATGACCGCTCTGTATGCGAGCATGAGCGCCAAGGACAAAGACCTTGAGATCAGTGATGACCTGGCCAGAGCACAGCGCGCGTTGCGAGACTTAAAGGTCAAGATCTCGAATCAGTCCAAAAAGAATTTCGTTCTGGAGAAAGATGTGCGATATCTCGATTCAAGAATTGCCCTGTTGATCCAAAATCGCATGGCTCTGGAAGAGGTAGGTCCCTATCGTACACATGAAACAGGTCTTGGACTAACATGGTTGCAGCAAAATGAGGTTGCCAGCCACCTGGACGAGGCGGCTGAACTCCAAGAAGGCTCTTTCCCCAACGACGACAAGACCCAGAAATATGGCAACCTGTGCTTCATGCTCCAGTCAGAACCAAGGCACATCGCACATCTGTGCCGCCTAGTGACCATGGCTGAGATTGACTCTCTGCTCCAAACTGTCATGTTCACAATTTACGGGAACCAGTATGAGAGCCGAGAAGAGCATCTGCTGCTGACCATGTTCCAATCCGTCCTAACTCACCAGTTCGAGACTACACCGGAGTACTCCTCCTTACTCCGCCAGAACACCCCAGTTTCACGCATGATGACTACCTATACGAGGCGAGGACCCGGTCAAAGCTTCTTGAAAGAAGTCCTCGCCGAGAAGATCAATTCCTTGACCGAACTGAGCGATGTGGACCTCGAAATCAACCCCTTGAAGGTCTACGAGGCCATGGTTAAGCAAATTGAGGATGACACAGGCGTGCTTCCGGAAGACCTGCCCAGGTCTGTGACTGCCGAATTCGCCGCGGAGAATGCGCAGGTGCAGGCCATCATTGCACCACGCCTCAAGATGCTGACTGAGATCGCGGAAGGATTTCTGTCCGCCATCATTGACTGCTTGGAGGAGACCCCGTACGGCATTCGCTGGATTTGCAAACAGATTCGGAATCTTTCTCGGCGCAAATACCCAGACGCTCAGGATCAGGCCATTTGCACCCTCATTGGTGGCTTTTTCTTCTTGCGCTTCATCAACCCAGCCATTGTGACTCCAAAATCTTACATGCTGATCGAAAGGGTGCCCGATGAGAAGCCAAAAAGGACACTGACTTATATTGCCAAGATGCTGCAGAATCTGGCCAACAAACCATCCTACGCCAAAGAGCCGTACATGGCTAAACTGCAACCCTTCATCCAACGGAACAAAGATCGATGCAACAAGTTCATGCTGGACTTGTGTGAGGTGCAGGATTTCTACGAGAGCCTGGAAATGGACAACTATGTCGCTTTGTCCAAGCGGGATCTTGAGCTTCAGATCAGTTTGAACGAAGTGTACGCCACACACGCACTACTGGAGAAGCATAGCACGGAATTGGCCAAGGATCCTTCTTCACACCTGGCCATCCTGTTGCAGGAACTTGGCCCGGCACCACCACAGCTGCCGCGGAAAGAAAACAGGGCCATCAACCTACCCTTGTACAGCAAGTGGGAGACATCGTTCGACGATTTGACCCATGCCCTAGACATTACCCAGGAGGAAATCTTTTTCATGGAGGCCAAGAGCACCTTTGTGCAGATCATGCGAAGCTTGCCGCAAAACGCTGTTGTCATGCGACGACCGCTTCGCCTCGATCGCGTTGCAGAGGCCGCTGGAACCTTGAAAAACGATGCAGTCATGGTTCGGAAGGGTATCCGTTGCATGGAGCTTCTGACGCAGCTTTCCGAGCTGGGTGCCATCGATCGTGCCGATGACTATGCAGTGCTCAGGGACGAAGTTGAGCAAGAGCTTGCTCACCTAGGTTCGTTGAAGGAGAAGGTCCTCGAGGAGACGAGCAAACTCGAGGATGTGTACAAGACAATTCGTGACCACAACGCATATCTGCTGTCACAACTTGACACGTACAAGAACTACCTGCACAACGTTCGCAGCCAGTCAGAGGGTACGAGAAGAGGCAAGGCAGAAAAGGTGCGAGAGCTTGGCCCCTACAAGTTCACGCATGCACAGCTGGAGAAGGATGGTGTGATTACGAGGAGCAATGTTCCTGAGAACAGGAGAGGGAATATCTTCTTCATGTTTCGGAGCCCGCTCGCAGGTACTTTTGTCATCAGCCTGCACTACAAGGGTCAGTTCGATCGGAGCAAGAGTTTGAGTTGCAGCTAACAGAATCCTAGGACGTGCTCGTGGCCTTCTTGAGCTGGACCTGAAGCTCGATGATCTGCTCGAGATGCAAAAAGATGGACAGGACGACCTCGACCTGGAATACGTGCAGTTTGACGTCTCCAAGGTTCTTACCTTGCTCAACAAACGATTTGCGAGGAAGAAGTGAGGACGGGTTACAACCAGGTCATCTCCAAAAGGATTATTCGACGACCAGGACGAGCACACGACGCACTTGACACAACCACTCCCAGCTATGACGAAGTCGAAATTGCGAACTGGAATACTGCCATCTCGACTGCCTTCACCTTCTCCACCTGCTGTTTTACTAGGACCGAGCGCTGTATCAGCCTACTGTAATATTATTTGGGACCGACGCAAGACCAGTGAAAGCGACTGGGAAGAGCGAGGAATGTATGGTGTAATATAGGTGAAGCCGGAGCGGCATTTTGAACGAGCGGAGATGAATTGGGATACCATTGTACTAATAGGCACAACATTTTCATACAAGCTAGGGCTGGGATTTGGGTCTCTCGGAAATCGAAGTAGTATTTGTATTGGCGGGAAGCAAGCAAGTATCGCTGAATCACCGGTATGTTGCCATTACGGTACCACCTAATGTGATGGGTGAGAATTGAGTGAGAATTGAGTCAAAGCTGAGCGAAGAGTCGAGGGAGAGTTGACTCCACACGAGCCTCACACCGCCGCCAATCAAATCATGACGTGAACGAGCTTCAGGTGCGGGGTTGTTGCCCTCGCCTGTACGACAAGTTTGGCCGCTGCCTGGGCCCAGGCTGCCGCTGCACCACCACCTTGAACTGACGACGTGCTCACTTCCACCACGACATACATTCTGCTCGACGCTATGCCTCTACGTGAACTTTAGCTATCGTCACCGTATCATTCGTCACCCTACCGCTCGCCATGGCTGCTTCGACTTCTCGTCCGTCGTCACCTCTGCTTCCAGCCTTTGGCATCCGCGACCTCAACAGTCCCCCATCCTCACTGGGCGTGGTTCAGGTCAGCCGCCGTCAGTACGACAACACTATCCAAAGCCAGCCTGATGCCACACTGTCATATATCGACCTCGACGATGGGGAGGTCATCACTGTCGGAAGCTCATTCGAGTTGTCCCAGCGTCTCGAAGAGCCTGTATCACCCTCGGCCTCCAGGGGTCGCTCTCCGGTTTCCATGTGGCCGACGTTTACCAACGCGGTGGAGGAGAAACAGAATAAGATACACATCTTCGACATAAGACGCACGAGCGGAAGCCTGGCTGTATGGAGAGACCACGAAGCATATTCCAGCAAGAGCCTGAGAAAACAAGACACCCTCTCGGCCACCGCCTCAAGGAGCACGAGTCCATCTGCCTCTGAACCCCAGTCTACCGCCAACACTTCCACTACCCAGCCCATTCAGACGGTGCCGGATGACACGACTGCAATCCTGTCGAAGCTATGTAGCATTCGCGAGTCAACTGCGAGCTGCATTTCCTCCGAAACCGCGGTACTCCAACCAACACAAGACGAACCCGCCGCTCAGTTGGACAAAGCTCTTAACGATGTGTTCACCGGCCTTCAGTCTCACCTTGGTCCCTTGGCTGACTTTCTCGAGGCGACAGCAAGCGGACTACGAAAGATCGCAGAAAAGACGCATGAGGCTGACTCCACCCCAGTGGAGAACGTCCTGAACGGTTTCAAGAGCATTGTAACAGAAGTTGGCCAACTGGGCCTGGAATTTTTGGCAACACTCGATGAAGAGCTGGAGAAGACCGGAACCAAGAAGGCCACCGGAGACGCCTCCGAGGCAGAGGAACAACAACTACCACCCAAGCCTCCGTCCCGGCATCGAACCCCCAGCCCAAGGCCAGACCCACAGCCTGATAATGAACCCGTGGCCAAGAAAGTTAGTTTTTTTGACGCAACCACCCGCCCCGTAGATCAGCTCGTGGATCAAGAAGACCCTGGCCTAGAGACACGAACCTTTGCGCCGCCACCAGGGCCGATGCCCTTTGCCCCTCTCGGCAGAGGTCTGAGGCAGAAGTGTATTGTGGAATATCCGTCGCCGTGGCCGAAGCCGTCTCTTATGACCACATTTGCACAACCTACTCGCCATGATACTGCGAAGAACTCCATTATCGACTCGCAACCATCTGACTCTGACGTCTTGACCCGATACCCGCCACTGCCGTCTCTTCGCAAGGCTGCAAGTGTGAGTGGACTGCGAGGCCAACGAGAAGTCTCGACCCAGTATCAACCTGGCTTGAGTACAACATCGGCTTTGTCTCGTTATCCCAGTATCGGCCAACTTGAACAGCAGTCCCGAATAGACGCCCGGAATGAACCCAACTCGAAGCCCAGAGACACCGTGGACTCTGAGCTGGACTGGACCTTTCCGCCACGGAAGCCTAAGAGAAAAGATATGTACAAAAAGCCGACAGTCGAAGACGTGGATGATGATGACGTCGTCGCCCCTGTAGTTACAACAGCAGTGAAGAGCACAGACCCAATCACACATGCCGTGGATTATCTCGCAAAGATTGACGGAGTATCTGCGAAACCTAACGATGCCGCCAAAAAAAGACCAGCTAGCTGGTATCCCCCTCCGCCCCCTGGTGCTTGGCCTGAGCAAAAGATGGATAACTGGTGTACGACTACACCCAATGTCGTCAAGCCTCCCCCAGCTGGGAGCCCTCAAGTGGTGTCTTCGACTCAGGGACGAATCTCCAGTGATCTCTCCTCCCGTATCAGCAGTCCAGTCAGCGAGACCTACAATCGCGCACCTATCTTTCCCAGAAAATCACAGACTGTCAGTGGTACTAACCCGGCCGCGAGACTCAATGGGCCATTCGATCCTCTTGCTCATATCCCCGTCCTCCAACCCAGACCCCAGCGCTCGCAGCCTGACCTGTCAGTGCCTAAAGTACCCTCATCAAGTGATAGGTACAAGCCAGCCGCATTCTCTGGCGCCTTCCCGCGGCGGACTCAGACTGTTCACTACACCGACCGTTACAAGCCCCGTGATGGACCTTACCAGCACTTCCGACCCAGTCTATGGGAGAACTACGCCAGGGACAACCACAGCACAGACGCAATTCCCACTGCACCGTCATACACACGGCCTTGGTCGTTCTACCCTGAAGCGTCTCGACCATCCCAAGGGCCACCATCTCGCGGGTTAAAACATTCTGACACTAAAATTTCCACTTTGCCTGCTATCAGACCTGTCCATTCCATGAGTGGGCTTCGGCCGGAAGCGGGGAAGGACTTGCCGTCTTTCACTTCTTTACGCGCACCTCCCCCCCCAACACCGCAGCACATTCAGGTTCCTACTCAAACAGAAACCACCAACGCCGTCTCCCTCCCGCCACTTAAGCCCATTCCTCATCCAGTTTCAGCTCCGGCACCCGTCCCATGGAGGCCGACAGTCACCAGCCCCAGCCGCTCCTCTTCTATCCTTTCTCCGTGCCCCCAAGCGTTCACACATCGACATGGCCGCTCTGGCATATCTCCACCAGCTCCTTTCGCAAGCAAGGGCGTCGACGAGTGCGTCAGACAGCTCAAAGCTATGGGCTTCGGTAGCGACCCGAATGAGTTGACTCGCTTGAATGTCTACGCCGGCGCGGCAGCAGGAGATGTTGAAGCTGCCATCGAGATGATTGAGGAGGATCGAGAGGCTGCGCGAGAGCTCGAGATGAGCAGTCAGGTGAGTCAAGTAGGGAGCATCAGGGATGTGAAGAGGGACTTTGATGCGGAGGAGAACCCTTGGGAGGACTAGGCTTGCGGACGAAATCCCTCGGCATCAGAAAAACAGAAAGAGTGAGATCATATGCTAAGCCAACAAAAACACATCTCGGTCATGACCCTGGCGGCGCTCACTCAATGCAATCAAGCTCGTATGTGTTCGTCGAACTGCAATGGGTCATCGCATGGGGTAACGACGGAAGGTTTCGACGTTCATCAGGGAAGCGGGTATGAGTGCGCTGGCGTTTTTGACCTTGATATCGGGACACACCATCCATTAATCGCCCACTGCGTTGAGTAAACCGAGTACAATGAAATTTCATGACATGAATCAACCACGATATGGACACCCCATATTGACTATGGGAGATAAACACTGTACACAGTTAGCATTCCCCGGGGACGGTCGCAGGAACCCAAGTTCCTCACCATCTTCGCATAGGGCGAAACCACTTCGGCATTCTCGTTGACCACTCTCCATGACGTCCGCACAGTCCGGCTCGACCGAGTTCCCAAGCAGAGCTACTTGCTAGACGCTTCGCACTTAACACAGGCTTCGCTGAATTGACGCCCGCCACATAGCAAATACTTGAAGCTGCCACCCTCGAGCCAAGCCATCCAGCTTCATGTCCTGAACAGCGGTTGTGAAGGCACACGTAGTCCCGAAGAATGCGCCCTGCGGAATCCGAAATGATAGGTCGTCGTCGTATTCCGGATTGAGCTGCCCTGGTTGTCCTCTAGGAGGTGTTGCGTGCCGTGCCTGGCGCATGGTTCTGCTCCGCTTGAATATACTTGCTACGTAGCAGTATACATAGGGGCACGCAGGGTATGAGTGCCTTCGAAACTCTCACCCACGTACACGTACAACTAACTGCATGAGCGATCTCTGGGACGTCATTCAACCGGTCCGTGGGACGGGAGGGCATATCTGGTGCGTTAGGTGGCTGGCTAGATACCTCGTCCGTACATAGGTCTGGCTCTGGTCTGGGATGTGTGTATTATACACGTACATGTCTACACCAAATACTTGATATTGAAAGATCAAAAGGCCATCGAAGATTTCTTCAAGTCGAGTCGCCGTGAATGTGCATATACACATCTCGGTGAGCCGGCCTCCTAGACACCAGCCACAGCTGAAGGAGGTGAACGGCAAAGATGGATTCCGGACCTTTTTGCCTCATGTCGAAGGGTTCGGGCTCATCGCGCATCCGCAGACCCAGTGACTGAGTTGCTCTCCTGCACGACTCTCCTACAAGAGGATATTTTGAAAACAGGGAGCTTCACTCGTGTATCTACACAAGCTGCAATTCTCTGCCTCTGCCTCTCCCGATCCCGGTCATCGACGAGGAGGTGCTCACCCCTGCCGTGGCTTCAGCTGCATGTCCTATCCATTGCGATCGAAATAACAAAGTACGCCAGGCTGCCTGCCCGCTATGCCCACAACGCCAACGGCAGGAAATTTTGGGGAGGGAATATGGAAATATCAAGAAGGAACCCTGCAACGACTGTGCATCTCGTTTTCGAGCCACATATCCAAGTGGTGGAGGAAAGTCTGGACGTCTAAAGCATGGGCTTGATCTCGTCGGCAACTTTGAACGGCGCCTCGGTCTTGGCTTTGATCTCATCGACAGTGACCCCGTCGGCCAGTTCGATCAGAGTGAGGCCATGCGTGAAGTCGACGTCGAAGACGCACTAGATGGCGCAAAAGTTAGCAACGCGTCTAGACGCCGTACCACAAAAGAGGCTTCAAACTCACCAGTTCAGTAATGATCCTGCTGACGCACGCGCGGCCGGTCAAGGGGAACTCGCACTGCTTCAAGATCTTGGGGTTCCCTTTCTTATCCGTGTGTTCCATCAGCGCGACGACCTTTGTTTTCTCCGGGTTGGAGACCAAATCCATGGCACCGCCGAAGCCCTTGACCTTGCCCGGCAACATCCAGTTGGCCAGGTCTCCGTGTGCGGAAACCTGCATCGCGCCGAGCATGGACATGTCGATGCGGCCCGCGCGGATCATGCCAAATGACTCCTCGGAGCCGAAGCAGCTGGCGCCCGGGTTGAGTGTGACGGTCTCTTTGCCCGCGTTGATGAGATCCGGGTCTTCCTCGCCCTTTCTCGGGTAGGGGCCCAGGCCCAGGATCCCGTTCTCCGACTGCAGCTGCACTTCGACCGAGGAGTCCACGAACGAGGGCGCCAGCATGGGCATGCCGATGCCCAAGTTGGCGTACATGCCGTTCTTGAACTCCTTGGCCGCCCTCTTGACGATCCGCTCGCGCTTGGACGCCGTGTCGCCCTTGCCGCCGAGTGCGGCCTTGATGTCCTCCTGCCCCTCCTCTTTGCGGTTCGTGTACTTCTCAATCTTCTTCTCGGCCGTCGCTTGGATCACCTTGGACACGTAGATGCCGGGAAGGTGGACGGCCACGGGGTCGATTTCGCCCACCTCGACGATATGCTCGGCCTCGACGATCGTGACCTTGGCGTTCCGGCCCATCGCGCCGTTGAAGTTGTTCGCAGCCAGTCGGAACTGGCAGTTCCCCAGCTTGTCGGCCTTGTAGGCCTTGACAAACGCGTAATCGCCGGCAATGGCCTCCTCCATCACGTACGACTTGCCGTTGAAGACTTTGACGTCCCTGGGCTTGCCGAACGCCGCGATGCTGCCATCCTTGTTGTGTCGCAGGGGGATTTCGCCCGTTTGCACGACGGTGCCGAACGCGGCCGGGGTATAAAACGCAGGTATGCCTTTGCCGCCGGCTGCGCATCGCTCAGCCAACGTTCCCTGCGGCGTGAGTTCCAGCTCGATCTCGCCCGTGAGATACTGCTGTTCGAGGACTTTGTTCTCGCCCACGTAACTGGCGATCATCTTGCGGACTTGTTTCGACTCGAGCAGTTGGCCGAGCCCAGCTCCAGGGATGCCCGCGTTGTTCGACACCGCGGTGAGGCCCGTGATGGAGGGCGTCTTGGCCACTTCATTGATCAGCGTGTCGGGGACACCGCACAGGCCGAACCCGCCGCACAGGAGTGTGCTGTCGGATTTCATGTCCTTGATCGCCTCGGATGCGGAACCCACGACTTTGTTGATTTCATGGCGCCGCAGTGTGGAAGAGAAGGAGCGTGCGAGGAGGAGGTTTTGCTGCACATCGGTGTCAATGCGGGACTTGGCTGGGTCTGTAGTTACGGTTTCACTCACCTTGCGCTGATCGCGCGTAAAGTATTTCGCCGTCCGCAAGCTCCTTGACGCCGTGCGGAGAGGGGATTCGAGGAACGACATGATGGGGGGTGGGATTCTCAAATCAACTCACGCTCGCCGGGTCACACAATCTGGGACGACTTTCCTCGGTATAGAGACAATTGAAATGAAAAGGGAGCCAGTGACTGCAGCAACAACGACAAGAAGCAACAGAGAGAGCAGGAGGAGCAAGAGAGGTCAACCAACCTCCTGGATGAGCAGACACTCGGCTTGTTAAAGCGGAGATGGCCCAAGTTAGCACACCCGTGGCGGGCAGTGGGCAGTGGGCACGGTAAATACCCCGGAATCAGTCCGCATGCCCTGGCCGAGCTACTCGTAGTGAAGTCGTGGTGTTGAAGCAGAACTCATGGCGGTACGGATCCGAAGGTGGAGAAGCAGAAGAGAAAGACACAGGCGTAACAGAGGCGCGGAACGACATGGGGAGAGTGCCGAGCTGGACGCTTGGGTGTGCCGTAGGTGAGTTTTCCGATGCTCGTCGCAGGCGCCCGGATCCGGGGCTGTCACGGTTCAAAACATACCCGAGGGCTTACACGAGGCATTGTCCCTCCGACAAAACCCGTGGCCAACGAAACGAACGTCCCACCACAACGCCGCCCCGTGCTCGGAAGTGTCCGCTTAGCAGGAAATGTGGTCAGCAATGCCAGGAAGATGAAGAGTTTTGGAAGGCTGCTGAAATCCAGTCGCAAGTTATAGGTTGTGCAGTCTCGTCTGGGTCATACAGGGGTATCTTTTGCGTTCGTCTAGGTCATCAATACTAACTAGGGGCCCGCATCGGGTAGCAAGATCAGCTCCACCATCGTCCTGGTATCCAACTAGGAGAACAGTTCCATAGGGGTCATGTTCTTGGTCAAATTATAATATCGGCAAGACCTAGCCACATATAAACATCATAGCTCTTATTCAAACGCGCATGGGATCGACCGATCCATCATCCAAGTCTTGACCTATATCAGCATCAGGATCACCAGCATTCGAAGCAGCACTCCAGCTCGCACCAGCAGTAGCAGCGAGACTACCACTCGTGGTCCGTTGTGTCTCGTGGACGGCCCCGGGTAATACTCTCGCTCGGGCGGCCTCGAGCACACCGAGTGAGGAGCTCGCCTCAGAAGCATCGTCATCGTTGCCTTGCCGTTCATTGGAGCTGGATGACCATTGCCAGAGAAATCCGGCCGGTGCTGGCGAGTACTCCGCTTCCGAGGACTCGTCGCTGCCATCATCGTCGTAGAGATGACCCTTTCCCGCCTCGGACGAGGAGCTTGTCGTGAAAAAGACGTAGCTGGGTGATGGTAGACGAGAGGGCTGAAGGCTCAGCATCGTGTAATCGGCCACGTGGTACGAGTACCTCGCAACGGCTTTGTCACCGATCCTCCTCTTTCCACCTTCACCGACGTTTGGATGTCGTATCCTGGCAATTTTAACGTCGATTGCAAAGTTGTCTTCGGGTCGGACACCACCTACACCAGAAGCCTCAAGTTCGATCGGTTGAGTCTCGTCCTCGCCGGCACTCTTGATCGGTGTCAGGGACACCTCGACATCGGGAACATCAGGAGGCCAACTGGTACGCTCTGAAGGGCGGGGAGTTAGAAAGTAACAAGCCCTTGCATCTCGCAAAGCATCGTCGACGAGTGAGCTGTCTTTTTTGATAATCCCCAATGCATCCCGAATCACCTTGTGACTATCCCCTTTCTCAGAAATGCGCGACTTGTCGCCACTTAAATCTGTGAAGAAATACGGGTTCCTGAAGAACGTCATGGAGCCCTCGTACGCATCCTCGTTGGCTTTGAGGCTTGGCCGATTCAGGGCATGGGCGATGCCACTGGAGTCGGGTGAAAGACCGTCATCCGAGCTGGAAGAGTCGAGGTACGATTCCTTGACTTTCAAAAACGGTCTCCTTTCCTGGAGGACAACGGGCTTATAGTTGAAAGTCGAAGTCGGCGTCGACTTGGACGCCGTTGTCGATATTTGGGCATTTGCTGGATTCGAAGAACTCGTCGTAGAGTTGACCAATTTTGAGGCGTTGCTTGACTTGGCTTGAGAAACCCTATGGTCCGAAACCGAAGCTGATAAATTGTTGGGCGTACTTCCGGCGCTCCTGCCGTTCCGGCGTCCTCCATCATCGCCAGCGTCATCCGGCGTGCGGTGTGGCACTGACTCTGGACTTTCTAGACTTGAGGATCCAGCTGGTGCAGCACCGCCCCTCCAGCGGATCTTGTGTCCGTCTTTGGACAATTCGAACTTTGTACTCAACTGTTTCACGGCTTTGCGCACAAAAGCCGGAGTCACGTTGAACGTGTGCAGTTGAGCCATGCTGACTAGCAAATTAAGATACATCCAGGGTTGGTCTTTGGCCTCGGCATCGTCTTCAAACTGCGGCGATGATAGTCCAAGATGGCGAATGTAGTCGATGTTGTCTGCAGCAACTTGGGCACGTTGAATGTCAAGATCCAACGGTCGAGTCGGACGTTGATCTGGAGATGCGGGGCGTTCGGGCGTTTCCATTGTGGTATTCTCGGTCGACCGTTGACCACTAACTTCAGCCGCGTCCAGGTTGACCTTGGTGTCGGGAGGAAGAATGTGAGCTTCACGCAAACCTTCTACTTTCGAAACCCGGTTGAGTCTTCGGTCTTCTTGTCGGTCAGCCTTGGCCGCGGAGCGAGATATTCGCTGCTGCTGGATAGGTAGACTGTGTTCTCCTGGTGCGGCTCCCTTGCCAGTAAATAGATGCTCCAATCGCTGTACCACTAGCTGCATCTTGGCGGTCTCGCTGACGGAAACAGGGTCCCGAGGGAGCAGTGAATCCGGAATATCGTACAGGTAGTTCTGGATGTCTGTGTCCTTCTTGCTCTTCGACACAGGCGAACGCTCCTCGAGCTTGAGACCACCGCCATGCGAAATTGAGTTACCACCCGAAATCGACACCGAAGCATAACCCGAGTCCGCAGGGGTGGGATCCTGATGGGCTTTCGGTGCTGGTTCAGTTGCATACCCAGTACTCGAGGCCGACTTTTCAACCGGAGCAGATGAACTTGGCTGTGACGGGCTGTCCCCTAGCTGCGTTGCAAACTGCATCAGTATGTCTTCTAGTTCCCTTTTCTTTTCGGCAGACAACCCATGCATCCGAACTTCAAAGACGCGATCAGGATTACTGCTCAGTGGGCTGGTTCGGCTGTGCCAACTTCGAATAACAGTCTTCAGCTTCTTGTTCTCCACAGTGAGATCGTCGATTACCCCTCGCAGTTCATCATTCTCAGTGTCATCTCTCGCCTTTTGACCAAAGCTCTCCCCATTGTGAGAGCGGAGATTGTTAGGCGGGTGGGAACTCGTCTGATGGGCGAGATAGAAAGGAGACTCAGCTATAGCACGTCAGCAAGGCGGGCTTGCAACGAAGACGAAGACCTGCGCACTTTCATGGGTTTTAATCTTGTCCTGGGAGTCGGCCACATTCTCGTTCTTGCTCGCAAACCACTTCGCTGCGCTCTGATCACTGCTGGAGTCCCGGCTTTCGCCCAGCGGGAGATTTGGCGAAATCGGCCCTTCTCCGGAAATTGCCTGCGCTCCGGAGCCTTCAGAATTTTGCTCGATCTTGACCTTCTTATTCCTGGGGAGAGACTTGGATGGCGATGGATGGGAGCGGCGGGAATTGCTAGTGGTTATGGCAGAGAAGGGCCTCTTGGGTGATGAGGCCGAGGTTGTCTTCGAATAGACCATATTGAGGCATCGCACCTTGGCCTTGGTGGATGCGTCTGCGATCACTTTGAACGATGTTGGCTCTCACAGAGGTTGTTCATCAGGGTAAGCGGGTCGATCGGTGTTCTCCTGAACGGGCGACTTTCCGTATGCGCTTGGTGGGAATATGGGGTAGTAATGGGCGGTAGACGAGGTCGAGGACGTCGCGGGCGACATTAATGTGAGGACGCTGTAAAAAGGTGTTGCGTGATCGAAGACGTTGTCGGCAAGGTTCGGTAAGATATGAGAAGCAGGATGGCATGACTCTCTCAGAGGGAGAAGCAGCTGCCATGTTTCCCTGTGGACTGCGGGTAAGTGGTGCATAGGATTGGTAGCAGCGAAGTATTTGTTTGGCCCGATCGCCAGAGCCTTGTGGGAAAGGTGGAAAAGGTGGAAAAGGGCACGCAGATCGGACGGCGCAACGTGGAATCGCGATGAGGCACGAGCGCTTGCCAAGGTCAGCGTTCCAGCCCCATCCCCCTTTCGGCGCTGCTTCTTTCAGGGTCTGTCGAGATCTGGCCCTTGGGGATGGATCGACCTTCTGGCAAAGAATCTGGAACCTTGCCCGGCATCCAATCGTCGATTCGTGCCTCGACTTACCCAATCGTGGTCCAGTTCTGTAATCAGCTGAAACACATCCGGGACCACGCCGTCGTGATGCCAGCCATGCGAGACTTGCCCGGCGGCCTGTTTATCCCTTCAGCCTGCCCAATAAAGGGAAGAGTTCTTCGATCTCAGGGCATCATCATTTGCATGACTGTCTCCGATGTCGATTGCTGCTTTGGCGGAAATCTGTTCCTGCATCTGGCGCCATCGTCGATCCCGAAGGCCAAGTTGAGGATGGAAAATGTATCTGGAAGCTTACCCTCATTTCTGTGATTGCAATCGTGGCGAATTTGTGGCACTGCCAAGACAAATGACGTAACATAGTTGCGCCTCAACCGGGCCGGATCAACCCTCTCGGATGTCGAGTCACGTGACGATGTTGGTTTGGTGAAGCTTCGATTGCAAGAAATGGGGATTCTGCATTTCGATCAGAGTCTTGCCCTGTCACGATGAGGTGCTCGTACAGATCTCCTAGAGCGGCAATCCTGTCATCTACGCCCCGCTGTCGCCCGACAATGCTACTCGTACGAGTTACAAGTACGCCGCTCTGGTGAATGTCTGCACCTCGGTACGAAGATGAGCGGCTCATTAATTCGAGATCGAACAAACATAATTGGTGCAATCCTTCATTTTCTACTCTCGCCGGGCACCCGAACGACGATCAAGCTCTTCAAGAAATGGCCCATGAAGCTTATCTCTGGAGCCCTCGACAAGACCAATTGAATGTGACGCCATCCTTCCGAGTACTCGTTCTTGTGCCCGCTCTCTTTGCCTGCTGCGACTCTGACTGCTGAAATTTCTACCACCGACTTAACCAGAGAGGGGCAGTCTTTGCGGAGTGACCACTGACAGCCGCAGCAGCAATCTCTAACGTCGCCTTGCCCTGCTTCTTTGGAGCTTTTCCAAGCTATTCGTCATACCTATGCGCCCACTATGGCGATCTTAGGGTGCATCACCACTATTGACCTTCGCCTCAAAATTTTATCATATAGCTTGCACCTTTTTCGCAGTTGAGTGGTTGTGGTAAGGCTGAGACCAATCTTCAGCCTCTCCTCCACTCAACATGTCGGTCGCCAATGCCGGCATTGCTGCGGCAGCTACAGGGCCACAAGCAGAAGATCCAAAGAGGGATATCGAGGTCAATCCTTCTCGTGGCAACACGTTCGACGAGGAACATCCTGTTGCGCCAGATCAATTCGATCCGAAATATGAGACCTCCAAATGGGAAGTGTGGGCGTATTATGCCTACTACGTTGGCAACAATGGTTTGACGTTGTTCAATTTCGCGCCAACGTCTTTTCAAGACCTGCTATACGAGGCTGCTGGTGACAGCGAGAGACTGCAATTCCTGGGGGCTTACCGAACCATCAACAGTATTGTCTTGCTTGCGAATGGAATATCATTCGCGATACAAGTGGTTCTCTTTCTATTGATTGGCTCGATGGCGGACTACGGGAGATGGAGGCCTTATATTTTGGTTTTCTGGTCGACTGTGGCTTTTGCGCTGGGGTTCGGCTGGTTGGGGATCCATACGCAGGAGAAATGGCCGGCTGCAACGGGATTGTACATGGTCGGTCTGATTGCTTATCAGATGTGTATTACCTTTTGGACTGCTGGTAGGTAAGAGTTGTCAATGACCCGCTCTCCGCTACTAACGACAAGGTCAGCGTTCCCCGGCCTGGCACGGAATACACCACAGATGCGGGACAAGGCCGAGCAGTATGAGAACAGCGAAATTACACGCGAAGATTACGACTTTGCAGACATGATGGAGCGTAACCGCATCTACAATGTTGCGTTCATTATGCAGAGCGCTGGAGAAATCGTGATCCTGGCCATACTTGTTGGCATCCTATTTGCTCTGCACGTCAAAGACAGTGCGGCGAATAATCTTTGGGGCCTTTCGGTGCTCATCGCGTACGCCACCGGTGTTTGGATTGTGCTTTCTATCCCATGGTTCGTCCTCGAGAAGAAACGACCTGGACAACCACTTCCACCGGGAAAGAACATCATCAGCGTTGGCTTTTGGAACATCTGGCGCGCTCTTGTACAAATATGGGAGCTTAAGCAGAGCTTGCTGTATCTTGTTGGTGAGTTTTCTTGCATACGAGGCGTCTAGTGCATAGTTGGCTGACGCAATCTCCAGGCTACTTTCTGCTGGGAGACTCGCTGAATACTACGGTTACGGTGATCGCCACCCTTCAGAACTCAGTTGTCGCGTACGACACCTTGACTCTAACTTACCTGCTCATCGTGGGTATCGCTGCCCAAGGCGCCGGCATCCTCGCCTACTGGAGCATCCAAAAGCGATTCGGACTGAGCACCAAGGTCATGTTCGACGCGGTCATGATCGGTATTGTGCTCCTCGACGGCTGGGGCATGATTGGTATCTGGACGCAAAAATTCGGCTTTCACAACGAATGGGAGTTCTGGGTGTATCAAACCTTCTATGGGCTGTTTGTGTGCCAATGGTACGCGTATTCCCAGACGATGATATCCGAGGTGACACCACGGGGGAAAGAGTGAGCGCACCCGTTCTGAAGATCTCACGACTACTGCTAACGACCCTAGGTTCCTGTTCTTCAGTTTGTACTCAATCATGGGCAAGACTAGCGCATTTATCGGCCCAATCGTGAGCAGCGCCATCATCGATGCGGATCCCAAGGGGAACAATAGTCTGCCGTTCTATTTCCTCTTCGGTCTGAGCTTGTTGAGTTTCCTGTTACTCTTCTTCTTCGTGGACTTGAAGAAGAGCCGAAGGGAGCAGGAAAGATTCTTGAAACGCGAGGAGGCTGCAAAGGAACGTCGTGCCAGCATCATCAGCCAGGGTCGGCCTCTTAATCAACCCGGAAGCCTTGATGGGAATGGCGAAGCTGTCAAGAAGGACGACAAGATGTGAGCGATCGACAACCCTAGTCACAAGGAGGATTGTCAGTGATGGAATATCTCGCTCCGCCACGATGCATAATCGTTGCAGTATAAACCTGACAGAATGGAATCCAGGGCGCAAAAGCACCGGGGTTTCTAGACCTTTCATCACTACATCGCCAGAGAGAATGCTCGGCAGCTTTGTGCCTGTAGACCGTCGCAAATTCGTAAGTAATGCAAGCCGGCGGGTCGATGCGAGGATTTGTTCCGGCCCCCCCAGATCTCGTGCTGCGGCGTATAAATAGGCATGCATAATTCAGAGCACTGAGATACGCCATGTTTGCGACGTGCGCAACGTCGCGGCTTGGGTTGGTGGTCATTTTGGGTTCCGGGCTGGGTCTAGGCGAGCGTTACGCGCAAATCCGGGGCAGTTTTCGAGCCCGCGAGATTGTTCGTTAACCACCAATGACCATAACGTTAGGCAGTACCTTCCTGTTTCGTGGTAAAAAGCGCGAGGCGGATGGCCATCGTACACGGCAAGAAACGAGACCAAGAGCGCACACGGTGTCATCTGACTGCACCGTGTGTTTAACTCGGCAACAATAACGAGCGATGTGTTCTGTTTACTGTTGCGCGTGGTCGTCCTGCTTATAGAGTCGGAGAGTCTGGACCCGGGACGAGGCCAAGATCAGATATGTAATCCAGCACCCCCGGGCCCGAGGTCGAAGCATTGGTCCGCATCATGGATTTCGAAACACTCCGCGGCCGGCTGACTCTGCCACTCCGACGATCAAGGATCCGACGGAATGATAGAGCATCCAGACATGCTTACCCGGTGATGCCTTGACATGTCGTACAACATGCTGGCGAGATGTCATGGGAAAGGCCACAGTGGAATAGCGCAACCGGCTACGCGACTATGACAGGCCGCAAGAGGAGATCAGAAAGCATTCCGTATTTCGTCTCGATGCGCGTATGACTGTCCAGACTGGCATAGAAGTCCGAGAGCACACGTTCGCGAGAGGGCGCAGGGCGTCATGTCGGTTTTAAAGTGATGCGTCGTTGCATGGCGCAACTCGGCGCCAATAGCGGTGATAAGCCATGGTAAGCAGCAGGCCAGAGTGCAGGAGTCACAGGGGTGGTCGAGGTCGGCCGAAGCAACGTTCCAAGCGTACAGTATCTCCGTGGCTGTCCTCGGATCCAAGACCGCTCATTCCCCCATGCGGCGAAGGTCGCGAACAGAGGCCACGGCTCCCAAAGCGCAAGGTTTCCTCAACGGCAAGTTGCTTCCGACCGGGCCAATTCAATCCCTTTTCCCTCGTCCTCCGCATAACGCAGAGGGAGGCATCAGCCAATCTTTTGCCCTGCCACGCTTGGTGTCGTTAGGCGTGAGTCAAACGGCTGACGCTGATTTGTCTGATGGACCATTACTGCCAGATCGGACAGTTCATGCTGACCACGCCCGCGCCCTACGCCCGTCTGCGTCTTGTATGCGGGCCCTTTGGTGTTTCCTCCGGCCGGCTCGCTCACGGGTTTAGTCAACCAAACCTTACGAATACGCAACCGCGACATGCTCCCTTTCGGTGGAGAACGAGTGTTTCCACGGGGATAATGTGAGGATGTGACTCAGGCACCCACGAAACTAATCTGCAGTGTAAGTGATATATACAATTGCAACCTCGTGCTGGCCCACAGGAAAACTTCTTTCCATCAGAGAAAATCTGTTCCACGCAACAGGTCAACAAACAGCAAGCAACGACTCGCTCGGGAACGTTTTGCCTTCGAACCGTACATTACGAAAGCAGCCACCACATCCCTGTGCCCCGTGACGTTAAAGGTTCATCCGAGTTTCAGCCTTCACATGTCACAAAGCGAGGCTTGCACGGTTCTACAATACTGCAGCCCACCGCCATCTTACACCGAAATTTTCCTACAAGCAGGATCCACCGCGAAACTTTTCCATTGACATAGAAACACACGCTTCCCACGTGTTTTTGTAGTCACAAACAACAAACACCCAAATACACCCAAATTCAGGCACAAGACGCAAACATGCCTCTCTCAATCATGGCACCGCTCAGCAGACCGCCTTCACGTGATCTCACACAGAGTCGAAGATTATCACGCGAAGAAACATTCCATCTGGCCGAGACGGCACGAAGAAAGACCTCGGACAAGACGGTCCGCGAGGATCTCAGATTATCACTCAGCCACGGTCACCTACTAGAACAGCTTCTCCAAGAAATCGCGCGAACAGAGCGAGAACATCAAACATCACCGACAGAAGACAAGTACCTGCTTCCCCAAGAACGAAAATCATCACAGCAACAACGGAGGACGTCGGTGGAGGAACGGGAGCTCGTCGATGAGTACGGGTTTCCCTTGGAATCAGACGACGGGGAGGAGGAACTGACGTTAACGCGGACGCCGTCGCGAAGGCCCTCGAGATGAAAGAGCCAGGGGCTATTGGATGAGGCTTTGCACTCTACTCCTTTGGCTCTCTCGTTCTCACGGACTTGATACGATTACGACTTGACTGTTAGCGGCTTTTCTTACGCGGTTCATTGATACCCCCCTCAAGACTGAGAGACCGGATACGGTCTCAGGATAGCAAACAGCTACGGCTTTTGCAAAAGGAAGAATGGATCTTCTGAGATGTCCCCATGTTTATGGCTGACAATTTACCTCGAAGACCATATGGCGGAGAAAGAAGATGGAAGGAGGACTGGCGAGCGGGAGAACATGGACGGGCTCTCGAACGACTACCTTGAGGCGATGGAATGGTCCACACAGGCTATTGGAGGAGCTTTGTGCTCTACACCTGTGTTTGGGTTCAGTCTGCCCCCAAGGGAACCGGATCCAGCTCTGTCTCTTGCGATCCTGACGGGTGTCCAGATCCTACCGAAAGAGAAAGACGGAATGTTGCGGAGGAAACAGATTACAACCAGGCAAATAGTTCGCAGTCGAGCAATCGGCTTTGATCAAACGGAAGATCTATTCTCAACGCAATCCTAGTATTTCAGATTCGTGCTTTCTTCTCTCTCGCAGCCCATGCCATTGACACGGTCACGACAGCGCAGAGCACACAGCACACAAGCACACGTTTGGATCCGCGGCTTCGCGGCTTCGCGGCTTCGAGTGTGTCCGTATCCAAACTCCCATAAAGGAACCCCTTCCGGATCGGGTAATCCAGCCAATAAACAGGGCCTCGATCCTTCGTACACGGCACGTCCGTACATTGCAACCATAATTTTCTCAAGTCTACTCCGTATCGTGTACACAGTCGCCGCGCGGAGGCCCGAAAAATTTAATTAAAACCTTCCACCTAGGGGACCCTCTTCCAGAACGTTCAGCGGGCCGACTGCGTACATCCGTATGTAGTTGGGCGGTGCGAGAATTTTGCGCGCAATAGAATACTACACACAATAGTACGCTGTGGATGGATCCATGGATCCAATCCATCGGTTTATCCACATTTGGGATTTTAAATCCCATTCGGGGATCGAAAATTATGTAACCCAACGACTATATGGTAGCATGTATGTCGTACCGCGTGCGTGCCTTGTGAGTCATAATGGTGGACGGAGTACCCAGTACGAGGAGGTTGAGAAGAAATTTGGTCGAAGGCGGGAAGGTGGGGTGGGTCGATCACTGGGTCCGCACCTACATAAGCGAGAACTACGGGCGAGGACAAAAAGCCGCTGAACCTGTCGTAAGGCGTGTGTGCCATTACGAGTATCGATTCAATGAAGAGGCACCGCACCGTACCGCACCGCGTCGATGTACTCGTACCTCGGTATTCGGGATTTTGCACCGACGAGGACGCCGTCCGCTTCGGGAAATGAACCCCGAGTATATAGTACACAGGAAGGGGTCCCTTGTTGGCGCAATGTTCGATGGTGTCCAACTCGCTTCCAACTCCAGTATCGTTGGCCCATCACTGGATGGCTCGCAGGGGATGATGAAGCGGTGAAGATAAGAGTCTGTTGAGATGCAAGGGGGTACCCTTCAGAGTACAGTATCAACAATGGCGTGGGAGGACGTGGGGTGGAGAGAAAGAGGGAGAGACATGGAAAGGCATTGCATCGAATTGTTGAGACCTCTCACAGCGCAGGGATCTCTTCCGTCGCCGTCGTGACGTGTGCATTGGCGCAAATTGTCCTCCCATCACAACCATCTCACTTCCGCGCGATCGCAAGGCCATGCCGTCCATTCAAGTGCGTATCACGGGTGGGCGAAAATTCTTGCGCGGCGTGCAAACATAGATGCATGCATACATAGTACGGAATGCGCACCCTAGCGCCACACGCCGTGATCGAGTATTTGCGTGGGAAAAGAAATCCTCGATCGGCTTTTAGCCGTCGATACCAGCATCCCGGCCGCCGGCGGGATGCCTTTTTCGGAGACTTAGCCGAGGTGTACGGAGGACTGTACGCAGCGAACCGCGTCTCCTCGATGGATCGATCACCTGAATGGTACGAAGCACTCCTGCTCCGCAAAGGTACTCCGTAGGCCCAGTAGGATGCGTCCGCAAATTGCCCTTCTCTGGTAAGTACCTTCTACGCAGTCATTTGCTCGTAAGTATGGCTCTCGCAAGGAATCGCCCTGCAGAAAGCGCGCACGTAAACAACCTTGTCCGGCGTCCAGGTGGCTCGGATTGCTCTGAGTCGGAGAGTTCAGCGATGAGGGGGGTCCTCGGGCCAGCTCTCACTTGATGCATCTCGGATACTCGGCCTGTATGCGACATCGGCGCATAAACTATCGTGCCGTAAACAATCGTCTTGGGCTCGAGGACTTCACTCCGCGCGACGATCGTAGGTTGGCCTCGTGATCGATGGGGGGTCAGCAATGAGCTTCAAGTCTGTGTCCAGGGGACCATGTTTGAACAACCGGAAGGAACGGCCTGTTGAGTTTGAAGTTGAGAAGCGCCCGTGAAAGGACGGACGGCCGAGGCGCGGAAGAGGGTAGTCGCCGATCACATCAACATACCTAGAGAGGGACCAAGTGCGGGACGAACAAATGTAAACGGTTTATCATTGTCGAGAGAAAGTGATGGAGAAGAGGATGCCAATAGTGGAGGGTATTGATTGATATGCACACTTATCCCCTTTGGGCGCCCACTCGTTACACGCTCAGCCTTGCAACATCTCCACCCCTACTTGACGAGGCTCCCCAGGCTAAGGCAGAGTAGTAGCTCGTCCGTAACTCGTAGGCGCACCAGCCCCGTCCTGCGGAGATGATCTTCCGGCAAATTCAAGTTGGCGTCACCAACGACTGATCATCTACTTGTTACCTTCCACACTCCTACAAGATTGATTCGCGTTCTGCCAACTTTCCCCCTCCTCGTCCTGCGGAGATGATCTTCCGGCAAATTCAAGTTGGCGTCACCAACGACTGATCATCTACTTGTTACCTTCCACACTCCTACAAGATTGATTCGCGTTCTGCCAACTTTCCCCCTCCTCGTCCTCCGACAATGCCCTCACCTCACACCCACCCCGACGTTCCTCCCCTGCCTTCTCCCTCCACCTTCTCCATCCTCCCTGACATCTACATCCTCCTCGCACGCTTGAACCTGCTCCACCAAACTCAACTGAACGGCCACTCGCAGCCGTCCCAAACTCAAGCCTCCTCGACACAGCATCTTCCATCCCAGACCCAATCCAGTGCCACGACGGCCTCGCAAATCCCGCCGTCGATCCTCAACGGCGCGAATCTGCTCGATCTCAAAGACCTGCCCGGCCAGATTTATCCGCTGAAACAGAAACTGGCGCGGGCGCGCGCCGCGGTGGAGGAGCTGCCGGACGTGGAGAGGACGGTGGAGGAGCAGGAGGTAGAGATTCAACGGTTGGAGGCGATGGTGAGCGCCTTGAGAACGCGGCTGGGCGGGCTGGGGGATATTGCGCGCAAGAAGCCAGACGTGGAGATGACGGAGCACCAAGAAGGATGAGAACAGAAGGGCGAGGGAGTTGGAACAGCTGCGAAGTTCGATCGACGGCCTACACCGCAGACGTCTCTTTCTCCATGGAGAGTTGCATTGAATATCGATTGTGGTGAACCGACAACCCCGGGCTGGATGGGAACGAAGCTACGTCAACAGAGCAGTGCCTGAGGGATCTTGCCATGCGGCTTAGGATATCTACCGACTGTGTGTTTGTTACGACGCATTTCCTGGGTGCTAGAGGGTATCGTTGAAGATACCGAGCAGACTTTTCTGATCACCACTACCCACTAGGCCGAATCGAAGTCCGAAGTTCGTTGAAATCTGGGAAAGACATGACCATATCCATCGACCGAACGCCAAGTGTCCACATCATCCATGATGTCGCCCGTTCCAGACCGTGGTCTACACCGGCAATGGGAAGCTCGAGGCCCAATCAGCAATCTCCTGTCTCAACTTCGGGATCTCCTCTACAGAATCGCTTGCGACTTTCTCCTTGAAGTCCTTCAGCTTGTTCGCCTCCTTGGGCAGCTCACCCTGGACCTTCTTGCATAGCTTGATGCTTTGGTCAATGTATCTGGCCACTCTCTTGAAGTCCTCCTCTCCGAAGCCCCGAGAGGTCATGGCTGGGGCACCAATACGGATACCGTATGGGGTCAAAGCGGACTTGTCCCCAGGAATACTGTTCTTATTGCAAGCGATGTTGATCTGCTCGAGCACAGCCTCGAGCCGGGCACCATCGAGGGCTTGTGGGCGCAAGTCGAGCAAGACCATGTGTGAGTCGGTTCCATCTGCGACGAGCTTGTATCCCAGCTCTTTGAACTCGGACTCAAGAGCTTTCGCGTTCTTGAGCACTTGTTCCTGGTATGCCTTGAACTCCGGGGTCGCAGCCTGCTTCAACGCAACTGCCAATGCAGTGATGGTGTGGTTATGCGGACCACCCTGATGGCCTGGGAAGACGGAGAAGTTGATGGGCCCTTCGAGGTCGTAGAGGACTTGTTTGCCGGTCTTGGCGTCCGTGCTGCGAACGCCCTTGCGGAAAAAGATCATTGCTCCTCTAGGCCCGCGCAGGGATTTATGTGTGGTAGTGGTGACAACATCGGCGTGCTCGAACGGAGAAGGAATGACACCTGCGGCGATGAGGCCGGAAATGTGCGCCATGTCGACGATCAGGTATGCTCCCACCTTGTCTGCGATTTGTCGCATGCGGGCATAATCAATGAGCCGGCAGTAGGCGGATGTGCCTGCGACGATGCATTTAGGGCGGTACATGAGGGCGTTTTCTTCGAGTCGGTCGTAGTCAATTATGCCAGTCTCGAGGTTTACACGGTAGGGGAAGGTTTCGAAGTAGGTTGAGACGGCGGAGATCCTGTGAACTATTGTCAACAATCTGGCTCTTTTGTGTGCTTGCGTACAGTGCTTACTTCCTCTGCGGTGTCTGATAGCCGTGACTCAGATGCCCGCCATGCGGTAGATCCAAGCCCATCAACCGATCGTGCGGCCTCATCAATGCCTGGTACACCTGCAGATTCGCGGGAGAACCACTCAAGCATTGCACATTGACTCCCCACTTCTCTGGATCGAGATTGAACGCCTTCAAGGCGCGGGATTGGCAAGTAAGCTCGATAGAGTCGATGTGCTGGTTTCCGCCATAGTAGCGGGCTCCGGGGTAGCCTTCGCTGTACTTGTTGGACATAGGGGAGCCGAGGGCGTCGAAGACGGCGCGGGACGTGACATTCTCAGAGGCGATGAGGATGATCGATTCGCGTTGGCGCTTGATTTCCTTTTTCTGTAGAAAGAGTGTCAATGCGACACGATGTTGGTATAGGACATGTAATTATTACCATGATCTCCGCGATCTCTGGGTCAGACTCGACCAAGGATTTCTCGAGCATCTGTGTGTGTGACCTCCCTGTCAGCGTCGTGGCCCGGAGGGGCGTGTGAGCAGACACTTACGTCTTTGTGAGACTGGGAGAGGGCATAGCTGGACGCTGCTATGGACCCCATGATTTTTGAGTCCTTGGCACAGGCACAGTACAGTGATAGAAGCTGTCAGTAGTGGAAGACACACAAGAATGAGAGAGAGGTTGTGCAAGAGTCATGGGAATTTCAAGCATTCTTGGACACTTTTTTTTGCTCATTGCGGTGCGAAATCCCTGCCCCGCACTTTCGGGTGGCAGGCTCCACTCCAGCGACATGCCTGCATGCATCCAACGCAAGGCAGGCAAGGCAAGGCTAGCTCTGCATTCCACCATCAACACCCTTTTGGCTCCCTATCCAGCTCTGGCAAAAGTATCACCCGGCACTCATCCTTCACATCCCACTACACGCTCCAACATTCTTCATGACGCCCCTACAATCGCTCTTTCTTTCTGCGTGCGCGTAACTCAGCGCGGATTGCGGCAGTTGCGTGTGTTGAGACGTGGGAGTGGATGTGGTCGCGTTTTCCATCGGGAGCTGTATACTGGCAATTACCCCAGGCGCAGTCTGAAGTGAAGGTATTGTTTTCTCTGACACCGACATGGTGCAGATCAACGTGCTCCTAGACCGATGTCAGCTGCATTAGAGGCGTTTTAACGAAGGACCGAGACTCACAATAAGATCAACGCAACTATCGAAGCGTTGGGTGCACCCTCGCCATTGGCACACCAAAGCTTTGTTCTGAGGAGTGCCCGTCAGTTGCATGAAATTCCATTCGGAAGAGTCAGGCGTGTCATCCCACCCCAAATAGATGGGGATTTTCTTCCCCGGATTCTTCCCGTTCTCATTCTTGTCATTGGCCCCCGACCCGTTGGATCTGTTCGATGAAGAGGGAGACTCCTAGTCTCGCTTTCTCTTCCCCGAGACATTCTCGCCTCTCTTCTTTCCATTGGCAGACTTCTTGGAACGTGCAGGTGAAGCAGATCCAGGCGCATCATTCATCTCGACATCTTGCTCTCCCTGCACAGCTGGACGTGCAGAAACTCCGGGAGGGTTGTACCGCGTCTTCAGTCCTTCAGGCTGCTGTCGGATTTCTTTCGGCTTCCCAGGTTGTGTCGCAGTGAAGGCCTGTGGAGTACCTTCCTGGGATGGGACCTTGATCTGGTCGTTGACCTCTCGCATGATGAAGCTCCGTCCGACCTTCTTCTCCGCTTGCTTGTAACTCGCATCTGGTACTTGAGGGAGCAACACCGTTTCATTCTTGGATGGCAATGGCTGCATGCCGTAAGCAACCCCGTCGTGTTTGACAATCGGTGCACCACGCATGACAGCATCGACCGCCAACTCCTTTATCGATTCAATCGGGACATCACTAGGGGCGGCGATGACCCAGACTTCCTTCTCCGACAAGTCGTGGAATTGACGCACAGTTGAGCTGGAGTCGGATGGCGTAAGCGCAATGGGTTCATATCCCCTTGGCGCCTTGAAAGGTTTTGCAGGAATTGAAGCTCTGGAATTCCTGGATTTGGCGTCATCGACGGCAGCAGTCTCTTCGGGTCCTGGGGATGACGAGGAGTCGCTCTTCTGGCTCGAATCCGACGACACTGCTGACCCAGTTTCCGACGCGGTTTGCCCGTCCTCACTGTCCGAAGCCTCCCCGTTGTTGTCGTCATCATCGCGATTAACTGTCGCGATTGTCAGTGATAATTCCCTGGTCAATGGAGCGTTGTCATTCGATTATTCCGTACCTTTGACGCCGTTAGAAGTCTTTGCTTTGGAAGTCGGCTGGACTTCATCCTCATCGCTTGATTCGTACACCCGCTCAGCACTGAGAGGATAGGAGCGCGCAGCTTGAGCCATTTTCTGTCGCGACACACAGGTTTTCCTAGAAAGATAGCCGGTCACTACCACAGCTGTGCCGAAAATATTTATTTTTCTTTATGGTAGAAGCGACTGGTTTTGAGTGTGATCTATCTTGCAGTGTCTGATCTTAAAGTCAACAAGATCTCAAAAGTTTGACTGCGTAATAATGCGCCAGTGAAACAAATATTAACGGCGGCTATTGCCGGCGCTAGCGTAACAAGCATTAGTGACAGCCAAAAGATCATCGGCGACACCGCGCAGTACTTGAATCTTTGCCTCAAAGAAGCCACATTAAAATGCCTTGCTGCCATTGAGCGCTCTCTCCAAGTCAATTACGGCCGCGGTCTCGCCAAGCTGCACTCAGTTGTGAACGAGTGGCGTCGCTTCTGCCTTCTTCCTAGTTCCCGTCTTTACTTCTTGCATCAGGCGTAAATCTCATGCAAACGAGTATGTTAGCAGTCATTGAAAAGGGTTGGCACTGTATTGATGTTCCATTAGATGGGCACAGGCTCAGCGCGGTAGCCAGGCGGCGCCTTCTGCGCGAAGGCGTGTCGGCTGAATCGGCGTCTAGGGGACTCTTAGCTGTAGAGGCAGCGGATGTCCAGCCAACGGATATCACTGCAAAGGCAGACTCCACCAAAACCGATGAGAACACATCCAAAGACGATGGTATTGAGACAGCGAACCAGTTCTCGACCCTAGTTGAAGCTTCTGCCGTTGGGTTCAGCTCTTCCAGAGAAGTCGAACAATTGACCAGGGAATCGATCAAAATTCGGCTGTCTCGAGGGCAGGTATGTCATCACGCTCGCAATCAAGGACCAGATGCATATCCTGACTAGGTACAGAAATGTGTCGTATTGGGCACTTGTGCCCTTTGGGTCAAGCAAGGATCAGTCTCCATCTACGGTGCAGTGCTGTTTGCATCGACAGCAATCTACCGCATCTATGCGCCCAGCACTCATGCACTTCCTTCCATTGAGGCGATGACGAGCCACGCCGAGCTGCAACTTGACCCTTTGAATGACGGAATTGACGGTCTACCACTCGCCGGAGCCAGTGATAGGTGGGCTCCGCCCGGCGTCAAGCACTCTGCATCGTCATTCTACGTGCTAGGTCATTCTTTCGAGCTGGACCCGAAAGCTCCTAGGCGCCTCAGAGAGCTGAACATTGCCCCATGGAAGAGTTTGCTCACCAGTGTGGTAGAGTATGACGACGCGTCACCACCAAGACTCCTGATCTGCGGTAGACGGTCCTCTGGACTTTCGACTTTGGTCAGATGCATTTCAAACCGCTTGCTTGCTAAACAGCTTGCTAGCGCCAAGTCTCCACACAGAACGGGTGTCACATTGGTGGATCTGGATACACACATGCCGGAATTTGTGCCTCCAGGGATGATCAGTCTGGTGCATGTCAGCAACCTGGTGTTTGGCCCGGCTTTTACGCACCTCCTGCCGCCGTCAAAGGCCGACTCTGATCATGTGTTGAAAAAGCATTTTCTTGGTGACATCAACACTATAGATTTGGCAGACTGGCACCTCGCGAGAGTACACGATCTTCTCGACCTTGAAAAGAGTTTCCAATCGAAGCGGAAGAACGCCCCTGCTGTTATTGTTCTCCCAAAGTGGCTGACCGGGATTGATCCCGCTACAGCGAGCAAGCTCTGGAACAAGATGTCGCCCACACAAATCGTCTGTCTTGACCCAAGTCCAACATCGCCCCATCTGGAGCCGTGGCGTCTACTTGCAGAGAGAGAGAGCTGCGTTATTCACCAAATACCAGTCCAGGTGTTTGATAAGATCCCGGCTGTGCGAGAGCACAATCTGCAGATGCAGTCATACTTCCATCTGGAAGACTTGGAGATCAGTCGACAGTTCTGGAGTGAAACGCCAATATTAGCAACAACGTCTCGAACGGCGACACTCTCGTATGGCGGTGATGGGGGAATAATATGTGCGATCATCTTATTAGGCAGCCACATCGCACATGAGGACACTTACGAGGCATTGGACGGAAGCCTCGTTGCACTGGTGGCTGTTCCGACACCAGGAAATTTGGCAAATGAAGGCAGTGTGCCGAACATGGACAGCTTAAGCAGCAATTTCCAACCAGGCAAAGTACGAAGGACTGATGAAGACCTGCCCCGCTGGCAAGAACAAGCTGGCGTCGAGAGCTTCTTCCGATTCCCTGCTCAAAATTCCTTCTGTTTGGGACTAGCGCTTGTGCAGGAAACCGACGTTCCCAACAGAAAGGTCAGTCTCATAACAGGACCTGAAGTACATGTGGATGACATTCAGGGACACGGTCACCATGTCGCACTTGTCGTACCGAAAGCGGCGGCAGACGGGAGGTTTAGGACGGATTGGGCACAGAGAGAGATGGGTATTAGCCAGGGCCGAAGTCAGAAGAATTGAACCATACCCGAGATCGCCGTTAATCCGAGAGCTTTTAACTACCGACGTCGCCAGGACTGACTACTCAAAGCAGTTGAGGAGGTATCTCGCGTACATGAGTAGCGCCAAAGAGTACATACTAGTTGCAGAGGACCGACCGGATGCATGTGGGAAAAGCCATCTGAAGGTCTGTAGAATCGATGACTCGGCTTCGTCGCTCCCTATTGCCGCCCCGGGGAGGTCTGGAAGCCCTGTCATCATGCCGCTCCTGATTGGATGCGGCGGAGTATTCCCAGGATGCCACCGCAAGTGGCGGTCTGCGACAAGACTGAGGAAGGCTAGAACACCACTGCCTCACTGACTTATTCGCTCATGACAAAGTCAAAGTCGGAGCGAAATAGAAGTGCACTGTCTTCTTCTTACATCGTCCTCGAATTCCTTCCATACACATTAGTTCTCTTCAACCACGGACTCGGTGCTCGATCCACAGCAGTTTGTCCTGTAGGAGACCTTCACATCGCGATCACACTCGTCTCCACTGCCTCCGGACCCACGGTTGTGTTTGTTACGTTTCTCGCCTTCGAACGAGCACACGAGCTCTTGCTTTCGGCCGATCGACCCTCCACGACTTCCTTGCGCCCTCACCTTTGCCTAAGCGGTCGGTACAGAGTAGTCGCAACTGAGAGACATCCGACTGTCTTTCTGAGGGCAGATGATGGCTGGCTTCAGACCCGCCAGATGTGTCCGCCAGCCAGATCTGAACATGCACAACCTTCTCCACCACAGATTGTAGGACAGTTTACGGGTTGATCAAAGAAGGAGACGAAGAAAAAGGGGACAGGGCAGTGAGATAAAGGATGGATTTCACGGTACGCATGCTCATGGGCACACTCCTGCGCCTTCGTCACGTTGGTATCCAGGCTGCCGCATGACCTTGTCGCTTTTCACACCCCTTCAATCTGGCGCAACGGCAACTAACAAACGTCTCTGCAGCTCGCCCTCACGCATTTCTGCGAGGCGCATGGCCCAAAGTCGGTCCTTTGTACACAAGTCCTTCCGTTAGAGTGCGCAGTCTGTCTGCCGCCTTCACCACCACTGAGAGCATCTTCCTCCACCGAATCATTCAACACCAAAATCAACGATTCACCCCTAGAGTCCTCACAGGACTTCCATGTACCGCCCACTTTACGTAAAACAGATACAAACTCTACGTTACCGACCGACTTCTCCGGCGCATCCACCAACGTCGATTCCGAGCCCGAGAGTCCGATCATCGAGAAGCACCCGCTATTCCAGCCGGGGGACCAGAAGCAGGCGCTTCCCTCACAATGGCGCTATGGTCGTAATCAGGGCGAGACCTGCGCCAGTTGCACTTTCTCTGTTCCCAAGGCTGTGGCAGAGCAACTACCTGCGGGAGCTCCGGGCAGTAAGAGAGCCGATGGCACCAACACCACCAACACAGGACCGCCTGTACTGCGTTCGAGAGAATTCGTCTGTCTGCGTGAGAGGAAGAGACGTAACAGCGGTACTCAAGCTTCATACGACTCCAAATCTTCGTCATACGGCTCGTCCGTCCTTTCCTCGGCCTTTTCTCAGACGAGTTCGCGCCCACAGTCTCATCATTCAGACGACTGTCACGATCATACCCTGACGTACCTTACCGCAAAATCCCCTGTCGACCCTGAAAGCTATGCACAGCTCCGCGCATCCGTTATCCGAACACTGTCGTGTGAGCTGCTTCCACGGGGCATGTCCGATGGCCCCTTCTGCTTTGGTGATTCGAACACAGGCTATACCATCGCATACGTATTTCGGTTGACCGACCCAAAAGCCAGAGGTCGACGCCGCGCATACGCTTTCCTCGCCCTGGCTGGTAAAGATGCCAGCCGCGCCTTTCAAGCTTGCCCGATGCTATGGGAGTCGTTCAAGCGCATGGCCAAGGGTATCGAAACTGCTGCCCAAAGAAATCAGGATAGACAGCGTGAGAAAGAAGAGAAGGTGTCTGCGGATGCGATCCGAGGTGGGGCCAGGAATTACACACCCGTATCTTCGTTCCTGACGTCCCGAACCATGGACCCGACCGGCCACCCTCGTCGTGCTGGACAGGCCACGCCTCGAAGCCTCGCCGAGATTGTCGGTGATGAAAACATCTTCGCGTTCCTCCACCAGTATTTCGTGGCCATCCTTCGCTGCCTAGGTGATCAATTTGGCGGGACGCCACTCGTGGAGCAGCCCTCTGTGTTTCACTCTACTAGCGAGGAAGCACCGCAGTTTAACAAGGCTGACGTCGTCGGGGAACGAAAACATGGGAGTGCCTCTGATGTTCCGAGGCCCGATGCGGAGCATATTGAGAGCCTACGAGATGCAGATGCGACGCCGAAGCCCCAATACTATCAGATGAGTCCAACCAAGACTTGGCCATTGGAGCAAGCGCAACCTCCGAAGACCTCCATACCGAAGGAGGATAATGAGGACGACATTGAACTCGCCAAAGCAAAGGCGAGGAAGAGCCTCGGGGAGAAGGACAAGAACAAAGTGATCACAGGTAATACCTTGTCATTCAGGAAGTCCAGCCCACAATGCGCAGTGCCCCGTGTGGTCAATGAGACTGCACAGAGGCAAGTCCTTGTATGAGTATGGTCGGGTAGGTCGGGTGCAACCTGCCATCTAGCAATGAATCAATCGTTGCTACTAGGACGAAAGAGGGTGATAAGCATACTACGCTTCATGGAGTGGAGGGGAGGGGAATGGCGGCTATCTGCTTCAGATGATTTCAGCTTTGCTTACCAGCAAGATGATACCACGATACATCGATCTTCTGATACCATTGTGGTATACCAATGGATATGAATGGAGTTAACGGTGGACCTGGGGCTGGTCTGTATGTACGTTATACCTGGTGACGAGCCATGCGAGCTATTACTGTGATCAATTCAGACCACATGCGTTTCGAGGATGCGACTTCCGATTGACTCCCGATTGACTGGTCAGTGGAGTTCCTTAATAAGAAGCTACGGAAGCACATGAGCTATTTTGTCGGGTGTCTAGCTAGTAGACGTGATCACTCTGTCCACAGTATTTCCAACTTTTGGCATCACTCTGCCTGGACATGGATAATCGAGCTGAGCTAATTTAAAACTGAACACGCCTCGAACGTACCATTCGTACTTGTTTGATCGTCCATGCTTGCGGAATATCGATCACATCTTGTGCCAGTACACTGACAGGACGAATCTCACGACTTTGAGGTCTCAAGTCGAAGTAGTTCAGCAGGGCTGGTCTTCTCATGGTCATGGCGGGACTTGTGCAAGACCGTCGATAGCTTTCTCTGCAACAAGATCGCTAGTGCAGTCAGGGTTATCTAAATCACCCACGCAAACTTCTCGACAACGCAATGGTGACTCTTGACACTCAGAAAGAGTAAGGTGAGGCTGAAGCAAATTGCGATGGTGAGAATGAGCATTGGCGTGACTGGATACAGCCCGGAAAAGCCAAAGCGTAAACATCCACCGTAGGAATGCATGTCGAATACAGCGGCGCACATCAGCCTCGGGCGCAAGCCACCTGGCACGCAATTTGGCGCCTCTTTAGCATCAGGACAGGCTTCTTACATTGCCCCTGCCACCACAGCACCACGACCAGGTTAGTGTGCGTATCTGGCAGTCCTTCAGAAGCTCTTACGGTAGCTCTGGAAAGTTATCGTTTGTAATTGCCCATCGTCGCAAGGCCCCATTCCATGTCGCAAAGGAAAGGTGGAATGGTGGTTTGATGGTCCCGATAATCGGCGTCCGCCGTCTGCCTGGGAGGGGAGGAGGAAGCCGTTGACACCATCATGCTGTCTCGAACACTTTTCCCGGTGCCGTGCGGGAGGCGCAAGCTCTCACAGTCGTTGTATCCCGTTTCTGCGCGTCTGGTCTGCGTAGGTAGCCATGCGGCGGTGAGACCGGGGCTTCGGGCCTTCGCACATTCAGCGTTCAGTAGACGCGAAGATGAGCAGAAGAGGCCTGTACAGGTCGCCACCGGACCAGAAGATGGGCTGAAGAAGACCGTACAAGACGCCAAATTAGCCGAAGCACCTGCAGCGAGGTCCGACACATCAGATGTCACTAAGCCGGAGTCTCTGCAGAATCCCGAGCCGCTCAAAGCTGCCCCCAGCGCGCCCAAGAAGGAAGCTCTACTGTCGGAGAAGGTGGTTTCCAACAAGGAGCAGCGGAAAATTGATCTGGCCATCATGAGGGAGATGGTCCAGTATCTGTGGCCAAAGGGCGATTGGGGCACGAAACTTCGCGTCGGTGGCGCGCTTGGACTCTTGGTCGGGGCGAAGATCTTGAATGTCAACGTCCCGTTCTACTTTAAGAGCATCGTGGACTCGATGAACATTGATTTCTTGGCCGTGGGCGGCACGGCCTGGACGGTGGCAGGTTCGATGATCGTCGCATACGGCGTGACTCGCATCGGGGCCACCTTGTTCCAAGAGCTCCGGAATGCCGTCTTTGCCAGCGTTGCCCAGAAGGCCATACGAAACGTGGCCAAGAATGTCTTTGCACATCTGCTACGGCTGGATCTGAACTTTCACCTGTCAAGGCAAACCGGTGGACTGACAAGAGCGCTGGATCGGGGTACGAAGGGTATCAGCTTCTTGCTGACCTCGATGCTGTTTCACATCTTCCCTACGGTGCTGGAGATCTCGCTCGTCTGCGGCATTCTGACATATCAATACGGGGCGCAATTTGCAGCTGTTACGGCGGCTACTATGGTGGCATATTCTACATTTACTATCACGACGACGTCTTGGAGGACCAAGTTCCGCAAGCAGGCCAACGCCGCCGATAACCAGGGGGCTACCGTTGCCGTTGACACTTTGATCAACTATGAGGCTGTCAAATACTTCAATAACGAGAAGTTCGAGGTCAACCGATACGATGCGGCGTTGAAGAAATACGAGGATGCATCGATCAAGGTCACCACTTCCTTGGCCTTCTTGAACACGGGTCAGAATGTAATCTTCTCGGGTGCTCTGGCAGCCATGATGTACATGGCGGCAAACGGGGTGGCAAGTGGTGCATTGACGGTTGGAGATTTAGTCATGGTCAATCAACTCGTCT
This sequence comes from Phialophora chinensis, assembly GCA_016109575.1. Lineage (NCBI taxonomy): Eukaryota > Fungi > Ascomycota > Eurotiomycetes > Chaetothyriales > Herpotrichiellaceae > Phialophora > Phialophora chinensis. The sequence goes on along the minus strand of JADWPU010000005.1, from coordinate 1,291,454 downwards.
TCCAGCTATCAGTACCGCTGAATTTCTTGGGTTCGGTATACCGAGAACTCCGACAATCTCTCCTGGATATGGAGACGCTGTTCAACTTGCAGAAGGTCAATGTGACCGTCAAGGAGGTCGCGAATCCGCGGCCGCTCGCTTTGGCCAAGGGAGGTGAGATCAAGTTCCAAGACGTTACGTTCGGCTATCACGCTGATCGGATGATCCTGAGAAACTTGACCATGACCATCCCTGCGGGCAAGAAGGTTGCTATTGTCGGACCCAGTGGCTGTGGCAAGTCGACTATACTTCGGTTGCTGTTTCGCTTCTACGATGCCGATTCGGGAACGATCCTGATCGATGGGCAAAACATCAAGGAAGTCAGTCTTGACAGCTTACGGGAGAGCATCGGCGTAGTTCCGCAGGATACACCGCTGTTCAACAACACGATCGAGCACAACATCCGGTATGGCAAGATTGATGCCTCGCTAGATGATGTCAAAAAAGCGGCTCAACGAGCACGAATTGCCGATCTCATCGAACGTCTGCCCGCCGGATGGAATACTATGGTGGGCGAACGGGGCATGATGATCTCTGGTGGCGAGAAGCAGAGACTTGCTGTCGCGCGACTCATTTTGAAGGATCCACCACTGCTGTTCTTCGATGAAGCGACGTCGGCGCTTGACACCTATACCGAGCAGACGCTGCTGCAAAACATCAACAGTATCTTGAAGGAGAAAGCTCGAACCAGTGTGTTTGTGGCGCATCGGTTGCGGACCATCTTTGACAGCGATATCATCTTTGTGCTCAAGGAGGGACGAGTGGTCGAGCAAGGCAATCACGCTGAGCTGCTCGCCATGAACGGTCTCTATGCGGACCTCTGGGCAGCCCAAGAAGTTTCCATCGGCCAAGATATGACGCTTGAGAAAGAGCTGGAAGAGGAACGTGAGATTGAGAGAAAGGAGACCTGATCCAAATTGAAGCTAAAAGACCATCGCTCTGCTTGCAGTTGCTCCTAACCCCATCCGACTGAGCGGTGTCGGTAAGGGGGTAGTCGAACGCGTCGAAATGCTCCAAGAGAGCCGTTTCTGTTGTCTTTACCGATCTTCCAACGAGATATTCCGAAGCCAGTGTCATGATTCCGGCGCGCCCAAAGCTGCGAACGATGGGGCCGACGGATTCGGTTGTCCAGAAATCATTCCCCAAAGGTTACTCGGGAAGCGAGATGATGAACCAGGCTCTGGCGTGGACAGCGACCAGGGGGCGAGAATGTTGGCTTCGCACGTGGCGCTGGAGATGCCCACTTGAAGATTGCCCCTACAGCTTGATGAAGTTTAGCGAGAGCAGCCTCGGTGTGCTCAGTGGGGATCCTGGAAGTCTCCTCCGTACTGTGTATGTAACACAAAATGCTTGATGCCTCTGCACGAGTGTTGGTAGTTGAGACTCCAGCTGAAGGGGAGCTCCGGTGTTGGATAACGTATGGGCTGATATCGTGAAGATAGACAGGAGCTCGCATGTCAACTTCAACCTCAATCTCAATCTCAATCGCAGTCTCAGACTTCTTCATGTGCGAGACCTCCGTGGAAGCGATCCCATCATCGAGGCTAGAAGCAGTGGAAGCGCATGGCCAGGCTCCTTTCTTAGCCCGAGTGTGGGAGGGAGGGCTCGCTAGTTAAGCTCCCCAGTGCGATGGTTAACAGGCCAAGCGGCCCTAGGAGGTAACTAAAGCCACCTAAACCCTAGAAACCACGCCCGACGAGATTGCGCCGGCCAGCTGCCAGCTTTGCAGCTCCTTTTCTTGCAAGGGATGCGTTCCACTTCGCTCTCCTCGTGCTCGAGCTGCTCATAAGCCAAAGCGACTCCCACTCCCTTTACTCCATTCTCGCTGCCGGCGACGAGGACACCTACACTCACTAGACAACACGACGAGTCGCTCTCTACCTGCATTTCTCAGCGCACTTGCACGCGCATCTCGAATAGCCTCCGCACCCAAACTACTGCACGCTTGCAGCTGTCCGCTCGTTTCAGATCCAAAGAGGTTGCATTAGGTGCTGCAATCGCGAAGGTTCCGGACGAACTCAACCCGTGCACAAGACGTCCCATCCCATCCCATCGCTTCCCGCGCACGAGGCAGTTCAGATACGGGGTCCCGCATCGCACGGGTCGTCAGCTTTCCCAAAGTCCGAATAAATTGCTCATCTGACCAGAGCACTCGTACTACTACACCTACCACATAAGAATACACCCGGCCCCCGCTATCCGAGCGACATTACCCCTTCTCGAAACATTTCCCCGCCAGGGACCGAAGCATCCGAACAAGATATCAGGAACCTCGCAATATCAAGACCCTGGTCTCCTCTTGGTCGCGGAGGGAAAGAGAGCCAGTTCAAGGACAGCCAGCACCCGCAGTTCCCAACCGCAGGCGCTTGAACGCGGCGCTGCTCGTATTCAAAAGGGGTTTCTCCCTAGGCCCAGCATCTGAAAGGAATCAGCTTACGTTGACGGCACTGGTGCTGCACGGCTACGGCATCATCGAAAAAGGCTTGCTCCCGCCGAATACACACCACCTCGTTTCGTTCACCCATTTGCGGAAACTCTCAGTCAAGTCGTCCAAGATGGGTCTCTTCGACAAGCTCCAAGCAAGTGAGTCTTCGCGCCCGGCCAAACTCCTCACACAGTGAACGTGCTCACGCTGACCACCCGTTGCAGAACTCGACCTCTACCGCCTCGAGCAGAAATACGCTCGCCGAAAGAACAGAAGCACGTTCACGACAGGCGCCGTGTACCAGGACGGAGAGTACTTTTACACCGGCGCCTCCGACGCACGCAGTCCAACCATGTCGACCAATAGCACTGGCAATTCCAACAGCTCGACAAACAGCAACAAGAGGGGGTCGCAAATGTGGGTGCCGCCCGAGACGCGGAGATGAACTGCTGCGTTGCCTGTTTTAACGAGTTTCGTGCCGGCTAGGGAACGAGCACGGACTGCCGGGTGGATGTTTCTGATGTGAATATTTTTGTGTTCTTGCGTTCCCTGTCGATTGAGCATAGCATTGGCGTTAGCACGGAGCTTTCCTTCTGCCTTCTTTTTTTGGATCCGCAGGTTTTATGTGCATGACTGGGAAGTTTCGAAGGCGCGAGAGGTATGAGCGAACGACGACAAGCAGTGTTGGTGGTGGTGTTCGAGAAGAGAAAGGAGACAAGACGGAGCGATCACTCAACCACGCCGCCGACCGGAGGCATGGTCTCGACGTTGAAGAGATGCTGCTAGAAAGATACATAGATGTATATATAGATACCCGCTACACGTACAGAGTATTGGTTACAGCCTTACAAGCGAGGGTACGGAGTACTTTGTATACATTCATTCGCTCTCTACCCAAACTCGACATAGAGCACTCCAGTGGTGAGTCGGGAGACGTGAGGTAGGCTGGGCTGGTGTGCAATAGCTCTCTATGTGTATAGCGTGGTCGGGAAGACCATCTCGACACTCGACACTGGCTTCTGCCACTCGCTTCTGAAACTCGCTTCTACCCTTCCAATGCGTCTCATCTTCTCTCACATCTCAGTGGATTCCCCACCTCAAAGCGTCGCCTTTTCACTGACTCGCCATCTCCCTCTCCCTCCCTCCTCCCCGAGACGAACGACCCGGCCATCCTTCCTCAACTTCTCCAGCACCATCAACAGGCCCTTCTCCGCCGGCTCCCACAGATTCTCGGGATAATGCCGATAAATCACCTTCACCATCTCCATGCTGTCCCATTCTTTGCCGGCGATTAATTCTTTCGCCCCGGCTCCTGCTCCTGCCACCGTCCCTGACTTTGCTTTGGCGTCCGAGTCCAGGACCGGGGCATCGCCCTCGCCCTCGCCCTCGCTGTCCCCCTCTCTGGTGATCGAGTCGTGCACGACCGGCACGGTCGAATGCGGCGGTTTCACTGTCCCGTACTTCAGCACGTTGAGGGCCTCGTCCTCGCGCATGCGCCGGTGGGTGATGTATTCGTCGATTTTGGCCACCGCGTCGTCGATCACTTGGCCGTGGCCGGGGTATGCTCTTTTGGCGGCCGTGCTTGAGACGGAGGCATTATCGGCGCCGCTGGTGTGGGCGGACGAGTTCGGGCCCCCCGAAATCGAACTCGAACTCGAACTCGAACTCGATTCCGAAATGCCATTTTGTGTGGTGTCTTGCTGCTGCTGCTGCGCGGCCACCGCGTCGACGACCCGTCGTTTCATCACGTTTAAACTTTGCAGATAGAGCTGCAGGTCTTCAAACACGGCGGTGCCGTGCCCGAGGACGTTGTCGGCCGTGAAGAGGGCGCCTATTTCAGAGGGGTCTGGCGACCGCGTGACCTGGAAGACCATATGGTCTTTCGCGTGTCCCGGGGTGTGAATGGCTTGGACTTCGAACGAGGCTTTGTCCCCGCTCCCGTTCGTCCCGCTGGTCGAGAATTTCTGGCCGTCGTGGATGTCGTACACGCGGGACGGGTCGATCAGGGAGTCCGGATTCCAGGCCGGGAGGTTCTTGTACACTTTCATTTCCTGGCTGGGGCTCAGTTCGGCGGAGAGGTGTTCCAGATCGGTCACGCCGCCTAGGTGGTCGTGGTGCCAGTGCGTCAGGAGGCATGTAGATATGTGGAGTGGTTGGGCGGTCGTGGAGTTGAGGACTGCGCGGACGGTGTCGATCCATTTCTTCTCGCCGGCACCGGTGTCGATGAGGATGCGCGACGAGCCCGACCCGAGCAGGTACGTGTTCGTGCCTTGGAGGGTGAACTGTGAGGTGAGTTAAAAAGAGGACGGCGTGGCAAAGAGACATGGTACGGCGTGCTGTGGTGCATGAAGAGAGGGAATAAGGTCCTCAGGAACAAAAACAGCGAGGGTAGACAGTCAGATCGCTCCTCCCTCTTCCACCGGAGCCCTCCTCAGCAAATACAAAACAGCCGTTCTTCCTCGTCTGCATCCCCCTCCCCAAGCGCAGGGGGGACAAGAATCACAATCATGATGGCTACCACCCTTAGACTGAACAAGACGTCCGTAACCAAGACACCGAGACCGAGACTTGCACTCACCTTGCTAGGATTGCCGCCCAGTATCCGGATGATATTGGTACTGACCTGCTCCCAGTCCGGGAGATGAGGCAAATTCTGCGCCATGCCGCCCGTGTGTGGTCGCGATATGAGCGTGGATCTATGGATGAGTCGCAGGCCGCGGGGTTGAATTCGCATATACTCGTGGATCTATTTTCCCCACGTCTCGCATACACTGGTCCTGGTCCTGGTCCGGTAGTGTCGAGGATCGTCGGCGAACTATGCTACGACTCTGGTCGAAGTTGGTCGGACCGGACGTGGTTCTGAGTCAAGTAACCCTTGAGTGGAACGAGGCGGAGAGTCTGATTACGCTTCCAGAAGAGAAGAACTTAGATGCCGAGGAGTTTGTATCTCGCAGAATAATTTCAAATCAAGAGAGCCCAGGTACATATATGGGCAGTGATGGAAGATACGGCGCATTCATCTCGCAACCAGTATTGAATGTCGGATTGTCAATCCGCTTTCCTTTGTGCCGAGGTTCGATCGGCTTTACTGCTGGCTGACACAAAATGCCCACAAGGCCACTGAGATCACATCGACGTCGTCTGCTTTGAACGATGACAATCCTGGTGCATTGGTATACTCGCTACGGAAAATACATAACATCGTGCTACCCACCCACCATGGCACACTACCCGACGTAATCAACACTGGACCTCGACCTGTTCGACAGACATCCCCAACATCTGTATCGGAGGCCATTATGAGTTGCCCATGATCGTGTCGTTGATGGTGACCCAGCTGACCTTGCATCCTGTACACAAAATGGCATGTTGATTTTTCTCCGTCCTTTACTGTTCGCGGTGGCTCTTGGCCATTGTGTTCAAAGCACTACCGTTCTTGAACCATTCGATTTGGCCGGCATTGAATGTGTGGGACAACTCGCAGTCCCATGGCTCTCCATCCTTGGGGTGTACTTTCATGATCAAGGGCTTGCCGACTTCTAGGCCAGTGACCATGAGATCGACCTTGTCGTCGGGGTTGATCTTGTCATAATCCTCGGGGTTAGAGAAGGTCAAGGGCAACATGCCTTGCTTCTTCAAGTTGGTTTCGTGGATACGGGCAAAGCTTCGGGTGATGATGGCAATGCCACCGAGATGCCGGGGTTCAAGGGCAGCGTGTTCTCGCGAGGAACCTTCACCGTAATTGTAATCGCCGATGACAACCCATTTGATCCCATCCTTCTTGTATTGACGCGCAGTAGCAGGCACAGCATCGTATTCGCCAGTCTTGAAGTTCTTGACCTTATTTGCCTCGCCGTTGGCGGCGTTGATGGCGCCGATCAACATGTTGTTGCTGATGTTATCGAGGTGACCACGGTACTTGAGCCAGGGACCAGCCATGGAGATATGATCAGTGGTGGTCTTGCCCTTGGTCTTGATGAGGATAGGCAGGTCGAGGAAATCTTTGCCGTCCCAGGCTGGGAACGGCTCGAGGACTTGAAGACGGTCGGAGGATGGAGAGACCTGAACTTGAACCGAAGAGCGCTCCTCAGGCGGTGGTTGGCTGTCCTGTTATCAGCATACAAATCCTGTTTCGGGATTGGGGCTTTGGGGGAGACTTACTAGGTATCCTGGCCCGGGTCATACCCGTTCTTCGGTAGACCGTCACCGGTTGGTGGCTTGAGTTTGAACTCGTTTCCATCCTTGTCCTTCAAGGTATCGGTAAGAGGATTGAAATTGAGGGTGCCAGCAATGGTCATGGCAACGACCAGGTCCGGAGATGTAACAAACGAATGGGTAGCAGGGTTCGCGTCGTTTCGGCCAGTGAAATTCCGATTGTATGACGAGATGATCGAATTGGGTTCTCCCTTCTTCACATCTCGACGGTCCCATTGCCCGATACAGGGGCCGCAGGCATTGGCAAGGACAATTCCGCCGAACTCTTCAAAGGTCTTGAGTTGACCGTCCCGTTCGATCGTGGCACGGATTTGTTCTGACCCCGGTGTAACGGTAAAGAGCGACTTGGCCTTGATGCCGTGATCCATAGCATCCTGTGCAATCGAGGCTCCGCGAGACCTAAAGTCCCCGGTAATTTAGTACCATTCTTGGACGAATAATGAGATGGATGTGAGCACTTACATGTCTTCATAGGAAGAGTTCGTGCAAGAACCGATGAGGCCAACCTTGAGCTCCTCAGGCCACTTGTTGTCTTTGACTGCCTGCTTGAATTGGGAGATGGGGGTGGCTAAGTCAGGGGTGAAGGGGCCATTGATGTGCGGCTCGAGCTCTGAAAGATTGATCTCGATGAGCTGGTCGTACTCAGCACCCTCATCCTCGTGAAGCTCTGCGGCGTAGTGGCGAGCGAGGTCGCCAATTGCCGTCCGCTTGGTAGCAGCCAGGTAGTCGTACATGCGGTCGTTGAAGGGGAACAAACTCGTAGTTGCTCCAATTTCAGCACCCATCTGTGGATATGGTTAGCATGACCACGTGGAGACGAGAGAAGGGGTTTCTCATGCATTGCAAATAGTGCTGTGAAGACGTCAGTATCGGAAGTTCAAAGAGAGTCAGTGAAACTTACCCCATGCCGGTACAAGACAAAGTGTTGGTTCCGGGACCTGATTAGTGACACGCGTTAGTATCGATTAACCAGTAACAAACAAATCAACAGCGACAGTGCTCTAAGAATCGACGCGGTCGAAAAGGATTGAGATTTCCGAAGCCGTCCGAGAACTCGAGAAGGAAAGAGTCTGGTTGACGAGATTGCTTCCAGAGATAGCCAGGCCAGTGATCTCTGTCAATCGTTGTCGGTGATGCCGATGGTTGCCTGTAAGTCGACAAGGCGATGACCCAGAAGTACTTTGGGGGGCGTTCATCCGGGAGGCATCTTTCAGCACCGGTTGCTTCGGCGGTGTTCCCCTGGATGTCGGCCTCCAAGAGCAAAGTGTCCTGGTCCAGCGCACTCTATCCTTTGCCTGCTTGCGCGGTTGACACGCATGGCACAGTAGTGTGGTTTTTCCGCCCTTCCGTCATTCGAAAGTTGATTGGCTTATTAGCGACTTCTGAGGCCGTGTTCGTCCGCTGGCAACGCGGCCGCGCCTCTTGTCCACTTTTACCTAGTCTGGTTGTGCTGTTCAGGCCAATCGGCCGGATTCTTCTCTTTATGGGACTTGTAATTCTCGGCAGAACCCTGTCGGTGCTAGAGTTGACACATCCGGCCCAGGGCAGAATGGTGGCCTCTAGTCAGAACCTGAAGGCATGATGGTGGTGTCTCCAGGAGACCAGTCCGAGAAACCACGACAGTTGCCCCGCAATGTTGTTGTTCGATCCAGAAGGTAAAGTTGACAACGGGTTCCGAGAAGTAATGACGATCGCTCTGGGGAAACATAGAAACCAAACAGCGACTCTACTCACCATGATATTCAACAATAGCTGGATATTGTCAGAAAGCTATCCCAATGTAGAGGGGAATAAAGGTACTCACCTCCGGTGCCGCCCTTCACAGTCAATATGCCTGCCACCTTGAGGATGATATCTGAGGCATAGGTCAGCATTAAACGAGCGGCAAATCAAATTGTAGCTTCCTCACCCTTGGGAGCAGTCCAGCCAGACATTTCACCGGTTAGTTTAACACCAATGTACTTGGGTGCTTTCAGTTCCCAGGGAAGATTGGCCATGACGTCGACGGCATCAGCACCACCAACACCGATTGCAGCCATACCAAGACCGCCAGCGTTCGGCGTGTGGGAATCTGTTCCGATCATCAAACCACCGGGGAAAGCGTAGTTTTCGAGGACAATCTGATGGATAATGCCTGAGCCCGGTCGCCAGAAACCAATGTTGTACTTGGCGCAAGCGGAGGACAAGAAATCATAGACTTCCTTGTTGATGTCCTTCGCTCTGCTCAAATCCTTCTCTCCACCAATCTGAGCCTCGATTAAATGGTCGCAGTGAACGGTGGTCGGGGTCGCAACCGAGGGCATCCCAGCGGACATGAATTGAAGAATGGCCATTTGTGCGGTAGCATCTTGACAAGCAACTCGATCAGGTCTAAGCTTCAGGTATGACACTCCACGTTCGATGTCTTGGCCGTGAGGGTCATCCAAGTGCGAATAGAGGATTTTCTCGCCGTAGGTCAAGGGCCGGTTGAGTCTGCTGCGGACAATCGCCAGGTTTTCTGACATTTTCCTACACCACGTATCAGTTTGGCCCAGCTGTTTCGAAGCGATCTTGAACTCACTTATAGTTGATGTAGTGGCCCTTTTCCCAATTCGTCATCTCGACCTGTATCCGGCTGTCAGGATGGTGCACCAAACGGATCATTCAGAGAAGACTTATTTTTGCTCAGAGGATCATCGGAGACGGTAGCGTATCCCATTCTGGGCATCCGCAGAGCCTGAGCATGGTCGTTAGCTAGGTTTGCCGCTTCCGGTTCGACACAGATAGAGGACTGACAGATGAGACATTGGCTCCCTAGACGTAGGTGACACGTTAGCTGAGACTCAAACAAAGGCAAGAGGCCCTGCGGAGACTGGGTTGTTGCAGTGGTCGTCTGGAGGTCAGGAGGACGGGCATGCGAGCAAGGGCTCGGGCATGATGCAAAAGCACTTACCAAGCGCGACCCCAAGCGGCCCAAAGGCCTCGTGGACATCATGATGGCGACAATGCTTGATCACTAGCAGAAAAGCAAAGGGTTCAAGCTCGACGGGCAGGATGCACAGCACCTGAGGGAGAGTGGAGAGGTGGTGGAAAGAATTGAGGAAAGAAGCTGGTGAAGAGCGGACGGGGATGTGGATGCAAATGGAGGAGTTGCTCGAAGCTCCAAGTCGCAGCGCCAATCAGCCTCGGGGGAATGAGCAACCCACGATAAGCTCTTGGACGACGTCAACCACCAACAACGTCAATGGCTGCAGCTCCTCAGCAAACTACGCAACGCTTGAGACAGATCGACTGTGAAGTAATGCCTTTTCAGACGTTGATATATTTTTCTCGCCGGAGGACCGCGTGAGGTGCTGCGTCGCTCCGCAAACCTAGGCAATGGGTCCACTTGCCCTCCATGCTTCCGAGCAAATGCCTCAAGCCTCGCCATTTTCTTCTGGCCTGCAGACCCTCCCGCCAGCCAATCACAGCTGAGACGATTACCTCCCTCACTCACAGCAGCCACCTTCGCAAATCACTGCCGCAATGTTTTATGTGTTCTATGTAGCAAGGGATGTATTGCTAGGTCCTAGATAGTGTCTGAAGCCGTGGATGCCGGGCGACTGCGAGCTGGTCAGGAAGCCAGGAGCTGTTTATTTCTACATGTCGCCCACATGGATGGTGTACGGTCTAGAGAGGGCAACGTCAGGTCCAATCCGAGGTAAAAGACGTCTCGGCGCCATGATTCGCAGGACGTGTCCAACCGACCGCATCCGCTGCGGAACGACCACTCGGAAAGTCGCGCTCTTGCTGGCGCTGTTTTCGCAAGGCTGAGGCCCGGCTAAAGCTGCCCAAACAAAACTTTTGACCACAAGAAAATTATCCACACCATTCACCTGCGCCTTCACGGCCGTGCATGTTCGTCGCCGCCAGATCCCATCCGACCGACGATTCGAGCCAACGCCTCTGACGGAGAAAATACCGAAACACCAACATGGGCAGCATTCGGCGCACCAAGACGAAGCGGCGCACCCGGTCCGTTTTGCGCCCTGGCATTTACAATCGTTCAGCAGCTAACTATAGTCCAGCGACCTCGATCAAGTCAAAGCCGACCTGAAGTCTCCCAGACATCTACGCCTTCATCAAAACAGTAAAGCATCCGAAGACCTTCCAGCTCTAGGTGCTTTCTATTGTATCGAGTGCGCCAAGTACTTTTCCGACAGTCGCAATATGAATGAGCATCGGAGGGGAAAGAACCACAAGCGACGGTAATATCAGATTCTGTGGATCGATGGTCTGTCCATCCTGACGCATATTATAGGGTGCGCATGCTCAAGGAAGATGCCCATACTCAGAAGATGGCAGATGCTGCCGTGGGTCTGGGCACGGACGACAGACGGGCTCGGCTCGCAGAGAACGATGCCCAAGCCGGCTTCCGTAACGAGGCCATGAAGGATGTCGAGCGTTGAGGTCCGACGTTGGCCAAAACATAATCGCTTCGTAAACGACTGTCCAGCTGGCGATACGGTAGCGATGACCAACCACGTCGCTTTTCGACGGTAAAGGGGTGCTCTCGATTTAGTGAGTGCACACAGTCTCGCGTATCAGCATCCTGACTGGCACAGCGCTACCTCATTGTTGGTAGGTAGCGTCATCGATCGCCTCCGAGGAACGCCATAATCCTTTCGTATGCGTACCACTACCAGATTGTTGGTGAATACCTCGAAAGCAAGTGCAATGACGTACCTGGACAGCATTCACGATGAAAGCCCTCAAACTGCAGATGCCTACACCGCGATAGAAACCTCCAACGCCAGAGCTCCGCCATATCTCACGAGCAATGCCCCACGACGACTGCTCTCGATGAGCCGCCCTATCACTTCCGAGTAGGAGTTGCTGGCGCTCGACCGTCCAAGAAGGCTGTGTTTGCAGACGAGTCTTGATGACGTCTAGAGGATAGATGGACACCCATGTGATAACTCCGGCAATGCCTCCGCTGACTAGAATGTCGGCAGCAGAAGGAGAGATGAATGGATCGGCTTGCCTTGAGAGAAGCAGGCGCTTGGTCAGCTCATATGACCAAAAATACCAACCATATCCGAACGAATCTCTAAATGCTGTAATAGTTCCTCCGTAGTAGAGCCCGCGTATACCACCATGCTTCCAAACATCCTTCAGCACATGGTACGAAGATCCTTGCCCATCGACGACGAGTTGAGCTCTGCATTTTACGAGCTCGGATGGAGCTGAGACCACGAACGTAGCCAGTCCTCCGACCGCTCCCGCGACCCAAATCTTGCTCAAGCCCACGCCAGCCAGCTTCGTATAGTCAAATATACTTGGGTCCATCAAATTGAGGGAACGATTGAATGACAGGAACAAGATCGAGTTTAACGCACCATAACCAAGGACGGGAGCTGCTGCCCCTCTGAATAATGCTGTAAACTTCTTGATAGCATCCTCAGGCTCCCGAGTAACAACAGACATGGCACCATCTGTACTGGCTTGTGCTATCACTTTGAGAACATCCAGGCGATTCCCGATGAGTATCCCAACGGCACCGGAGACATAGCTGGCCCAGAAGTCGGCCGACATGCTGACCAGCCTAAACCAACCCCTTGAAGCCACAAAACGAGATAGTTGCCCCTGCTATATCATCTTTCGAACACCTGGCTGTAATAAACGCAGCAAATGTACGAGTAGGAACGAGGGTCCATTTGTGTGATTGAATCTCGGCCCGTGGGGTTCGCCGGTAGCGGAGCTTCGTCACGTGAATACGCGTCGGCTTGTCGCGTTCTCGAGCGCGACCGCCACTTCCTGCAAGTCAGTTGCTCAATGGCCTCCCAAGAGTGCCAATCTCTTCAGTTGCGTCTCTGGCGGCTCTCATTGCTGCCGTATTCCCCTAAATATGTATGTATGACTATCTCCTCTCTGTGCTGGATGTCGACGCTCATCTCACCCCGTAGGATACGCACAAAGTTCATCTCGGTCGAGCATGACAAAGAGAACCTTCCGCCTGCGAAAGCTGGCCGCCTCAGCGTCAACTCTCCGGCAGCACTCGACCGATTGATCAAACCTTTCAAGTGTCCCGGCTCAGCCAATGCTCGTAAATCCAAGGGTGAGCCAGCCAGGAAGAGAAGAAAGGTCAACTACGCCGAAGAAGGTGCGAGCAATGAAGATACAAGTGGCGGCTTCAGTCTCGACCCTGAGAGTAGGGCTCTCAAGGACCGATACCCGGTATTCAAGGTCAAAGACAAGGAATCCACTTTCCGTTCACGCTTCTCAATACCGTTGATCAACAAGAACACGTTTGATCCGTCACGCCCTGCACCCAGTCTCGGAATGCGGCGAGGTGTTGGCTTCGTCAACAAGCCGTTGCATGACCCCAGCGGGGAGTTTGCGATTGTCTTGTACGATCCGACCATAGACGACAAGCCGCAGGACAGTTCGGAGGACAAAAAGGAGGAAGATAAACCGACACTCGACACACCTCTCATGCATAAGAGCCTCGCCGAAATACTGGGCATCAAGAAGCAAGTTGAAGGCGAGAGACCAAAGGTCCCCGTTGTTATTGACCCAAGACTGGCGAAAGTCCTTCGACCCCATCAAGTTGAAGGCGTCAAGTTCTTGTATCGATGTACCTCGGGCTTAGTGGATGAGAAAGCCAAAGGCTGCATCATGGCTGATGAGATGGGTCTTGGAAAAACTCTCCAGTGCATTACTCTGATGTGGACTTTACTCAAGCAATCCCCTGAGGCAGGCAAATCCACCATCCAGAAATGTATTATTGCGTGTCCAGCCAGTCTTGTCAAGAACTGGGCAAATGAGCTTGTCAAGTGGCTTGGTGAGGGGGCTATCACTCCCTTTGCCATTGACGGCAAGGCAACCAAGGAAGAACTGACTATGCAGCTCAAGCAATGGGCGATGGCCACGGGCCGGGCAATCGCAAGACCGGTTCTGATTGTCTCTTATGAGTCTTTGAGGTTAAACATCGATGAACTCAAAGATGTCAAGCTCGGATTGATGTTGTGCGACGAAGGCCACCGGCTGAAGAATGCAGACAGTGAGACATACATGGCTTTGACCGGGCTGAATGTCGAACGTCGAGTCATTCTTTCCGGGACTCCCATACAGAACGATCTGACGGAGTATTACGCCTTGCTGGACTTCGCAAACCCGGGCTACTTAGGCACCAAGGCCGATTTCCGCAAGAAGTTCGAGCTGCCGATCCTTCGTGGTCGTGACGCCGCAGGGTCCGATAGCGACAAGCAGAAGGGCGAACAAGCCAATGCTGAGCTTGGATCCCTTGTCAAGAAATTCATAATCCGGAGAACGAACGACATCCTGTCAAAGTACTTGCCTGTCAAGTACGAGCATGTCGTTTTTTGCAACCTGGCGCCGTTCCAGAAGGACCTATACAACCATTTCATTCAAAGCCCCGACATCAAGAGCCTCCTCAGAGGAAAGGGCAGTCAGCCGCTCAAAGCTATTGGTATCCTGAAGAAGCTGTGCAATCATCCGGACCTCTTGGACCTGGAAAAGGATCTGCCTGGCAGCGAGAAGTTTTGGCCCGATGACTACGTGCCCAAGGAAGCCCGAGGTAGAGACCGTGATGTCAAATCATGGCATTCGGGGAAGTTCGCTGTCCTAGAACGTATGCTTGCTCGCATAAGGCAAGATACGAATGACAAAATCGTGCTCATCAGCAACTATACCCAAACTCTGGATGTCTTCGAGAAGTTGTGCAGGGCACGGAACTATGGATGCCTCCGACTCGACGGTACCATGAATGTCAACAAACGTCAGAAGCTGGTCGACAAGTTCAACAATCCCGACGGGGAAGAGTTCGTTTTTTTGCTCAGTAGCAAGGCCGGTGGATGTGGTATAAATTTGATTGGTGCCAATCGTCTTGTCCTCTTTGATCCCGACTGGAATCCTGCGGCCGATCAGCAGGCTCTTGCCCGTGTTTGGCGTGACGGCCAGAAGAAGGATTGCTTCGTTTACAGGTTCATGAGTACAGGCACTATCGAAGAGAAAGTATTCCAACGTCAATCGCACAAGCAGGCACTCTCGTCTACCGTGGTGGATTCGGCAGAAGATGTCGAGCGGCATTTTACCCTGGACTCCCTTCGGGAACTATTCCAGTTCAAGCCTGATACCACGAGCGACACCCATGACACGTTCAAATGCAAGCGCTGTAAACCCGACGGTACGCAAACAATCAAGGCGCCAGCCATGCTATACGGTGACACGAGCTCCTGGAACCATTTTGTCAACTCCGGCGAGAAGGGACCACTGAACCGGATCCAAGATCTGTTGCTCCGACAGGAAACCACAGAGAACGCCGTAAGCGCAGTGTTCCAGTATATCAGTCACTAAGGAGCATTTATTGAACGTGCTGGGGGTTATGGTGATACTGATGAGCTGTCTGTTAGGCAGCATCGATTTTGTCGGTCGTTACTGGTTGTACAGAGACTTCGCGACCGAAGTCATAAATGAGTGGTCCAGGCTACAATAAAATGACCATGTTCCTAGGGATAGAATGATGCGTGCCGCAAAGGATATCTACTTGACGGATGCAGTGATTGAATGAAATGGAACGACATACTTCAAGCGGCACCGAACGTAAAGTCAAGGCGGAGCTACCACTGTACATAATGCCATCGTCCCGCCTAATTGGCCTGCCCGCCGGGCCAGTACCAGTCACCTTAGGGCACCGCCCAGTAGCACCTGGATTTGTGCCTTATGAGGTCAGCCGTGGCGGAAAACGGAAGGTTCAAGGAGCTGCTGTGCCGCTGCGAAGCCTCCACTTCAGAATTGCACACCGACGACGCGTTTGTCCCCAGTTTCCATCGCTACGACGAAAACAACTGGCTTGATTAATTGTCAACAACGGTCTGGGCCTTGTCGATTCTTCGCTGAATGCTCCTCTGCCGTAGAACGCTGTGCTCGCTTCTTACTGGACTGCTTCGTCGCTTCACAGTTTCCGACAGTCGATAATGGTTTTGACCGCCCGCGTCGCTCAATCGCCAAATCACCATGGATCCAGCAGTCCAGCGATTGCTCACTGACAAGCTCTATGACAAAAGAAAACAAGGGGCTCTTGAGTATGCTCCAGCCGCTTGATGCATGTCTGTGCCCATCGCTAATATCATCGAGGCTTGAGCGGTTTATCAGAGAGGCTAGCGCCGCCAAAGAACACGACAAGATCCGAAAGACGATTGACCAACTATGCCACGACTATGCCTACGCCGTTCATCTACCGCACGCCCGCAATGGAGGCCTCATCGGCCTGGCGGCTGCAGCAATCGCCCTAGGATCGGTGGGTTCTCCGTCAGAGTGTTGCATACCCCGAATCGCTGACACCTTTGCCAACCAGGATGAGGTAGCACGCTACCTGTCGGAAATAGTACCTCCAGTCCTGGCATGCTTCACTGACCAAGATGCTCGTGTGCGTTATTACGCCTGCGAGGCAATGTACAACATCGCCAAAGTCGCAAAGGGAGAAATTCTGGTTTTCTTCAATGATATCTTCGACGCGCTATGCAAGGTCTGGCTGACACAGCCCACGACTGATCACTGCTAACTCTCGATCAACAGCTCGCCGCCGACTCAGAACTCTCGGTGAAGAACGGTGCAGAGCTCTTGGACCGCCTGATCAAGGACATCGTTTCAGAGTCCGCCGCCTCTTATGTTTCAGTGCTGAATTTCAACGAAGAGGGCGACCCTGTCGAACCTGACAAGGACAGCACCGATCTTCCCACCACCTTTTCTCTCGCGAGATTTATACCTCTTCTCGAAGAGCGCATCCACGTCCTCAACCCGTTCACTCGAACCTTTTTGGTCTCATGGCTTACACTTCTTGATACCATTCCGGACTTGGAACTTGTCCACTACTTACCGGCGTTTCTGGGCGGGCTTTTCAAATTCCTCGGCGACCCGAACCGCGACGTCTATGTGGCAACACAAGGATTGCTCGAACGCTTCCTCAGCGAGATTAAGAAGATCGCAAAGATCAAGAAGGGCATTGCAGAAAGTCGCAGGAGTCGGGCGGGCAAGCGAAGGCCGGCCTCAGTCGCAGAGAGTACCACTGCAGGGGGCAGTCAATCGAACGAAAACGCCATCGACGACTCAGAGTCGGGAACAGCGCTAGAAGATCCCAATGAACTGGGAGAGAGCGATGGCGATTGGATACCAGGCCAGGACGTCCAAGTGGACCACGCACAGATTTTCGACATCTTGCTCAAGTTTGTGGACGTTTCCAACAGCAAAGAATCAGCACCAAACCTACGCCTCGAAGGATTGTCAAGGCAGAAAGAAGAAGAGATTGGGATAGTCGCCCTGCGATGGATTGACAGCTTTTTCGAGATCAGCCCAGAAGAGATTCTACAATTTGTGCCTCGTCTGCTGTTTCGGGTTTTGCCGGCCCTGTCTGCACAATCGGAGCAAGTCCGAACTACTGCCAGTAAGGTCAATAGGTCGCTGATGGATTACATTGTCACCTTCCAGGATCAGGACGATGTTTCCCGGGATGATCAGAGCGCTTCAGCTCCCAACGATCTCACTAGAGTCACCACACGAGATGGAGAAGGCTCTGACAAGAGGCAATCAGGCGGGACCTCAAAAAGTGCACCGTCCCAGGCAGAAGGCAGGAGTGAGATCTCTCCTGAATCGTCTGCTGAGCAAGACCAGTCACCCCCGGAGGTCACTCCGAGGTCCACTGCGGCACCGTCACCGCAACCTATGGCTGATCTAGACTATGCTGCCGCGGTCAACTCGCTGACGCTCCAATTCCTGAATGAACATGAGGAGACACGCGAGGCCGCGTTGACATGGTTGATCATGCTGCACCGAAAGGCACCAAAGAAAGTCCTTGCTTTCAATGACGGGACATTCCCAGCTTTGCTCAAAACGCTCTCTGACCCTGCAGAAGCCGTGGTCACTCGAGATCTTCAGCTCCTCTCCCAGATTTCCAGGAACAGTGAAGACGGCTATTTCACTTCCTTCATGGTAGCTCTGCTCCAATTATTCTCTACGGACCGCAAATTGCTCGAGATCCGAGGCAACCTGATTATTCGTCAGCTCTGCATCAATCTGCAGCCCGAGCGGATATACAGAACGTTGGCGGACTGCATTGAGAAGGACGAAGACATTGAGTTTGCGAGCATAATGGTTCAAAATCTCAACAACAACCTCATCACTGCGCCCGAATTGGCCGAGCTACGGAAACGGCTTCGAAATCCAGACAGCAGAGAAGGACAGATGTTCTTCGTCGCTCTCTTCCGTGCTTGGTGCCACAATGCCGTGGCCACATTCTCCTTGTGTCTTTTGGCGCAGGCATACGAACAAGCATACAATCTGTTGCAGATATTCGCGGATCTGGAGATGACCGTCAACATGCTCATACAAATCGACAAGTTGGTGCAGCTGCTGGAAAGTCCTGTCTTCACGTGTAAGTTCCGCTCTACCAGTCAGAAGATGCAACTTACACTCTGATCCTCATGTCCTCGGCTTTGAGGCCAAGACTGACAAATGACAGACTTGCGCCTCCAGCTCCTTGAACCTGACCGCTATCCCTACCTCTATAAATGCCTTTATGGCCTACTCATGCTGCTCCCTCAGTCCTCCGCATTTGGGGCGCTGAAGAACCGTCTTAACAGCGTCTCAGCTATCGGCCTGTTACATACTCCACCTTCACTCCCGACCCCAAGACAGTCGGTGGTGGGTGGTATATCTACTTCGTCTCTGCCCGCAACGACCACTGGTGCCCTGAACAGCACGATGACCTCACGCCTCCGAACCCGCGATGCTGCTTCGTCCACAGCCAGCGACCTGAAATGGCCGGAACTGCTCGAAAAGTTCAAACAGACTCAAGAACGCGCAAGGCGAAGAAATGAGAGACTCCTCCGCGGAGATGTCGATCCCGAGACACCTGCCTCGGCAGCCCTAGAAAATGGAGGGCGAACTAGTCGTGCCAGCCTCCGGTCTGCCGGTGCTGGAGAAGGCGAGGTCTTACGTGCCGGGAGTAGATTACAAAGTGGTCTCGGGAGGTCGCTGGCGCCCGGAGCGGGATCAAGTCTAGTCAAGACGGGAAGTGGCTTGACCGTGGGCGGATCCAGTGGAGCAGGTGCTGCTGGCCCACTTGGAAGGACGGCCACGGGCACAGAGGACAGAGCTGGTGCGCACAAAAGAGGCCATAGTCTTGCTGGCTTCGGCAAATTCGCGAGCGGGATTGCTAGGGCTGGAGGGAGTAGGGATCGAGATAAGAAGAAATGAAGTGAGGGCGAGTGTAGATCAGCAAGCTGGAAGGCTTTCCACGCCCTGGTTCGGCCCTGATTTGAGTCAAGCTGGCATTGGCGTCCCGACGTTCTGGGTCGGTCTGGTTCGAATGGAGGAATACCTACTTCGGGCGGTCTGATGGGAAGACATAGCACGGGAGCCTGGGTACACATGATCCGGGTACAATACTTGAGGATGTATTTCAAACCAGTCTGAATATGAGGCATGCCTTTTTTTTTTGATCCGCGACGATCATAAGCAGGAGGTCATCATTGTCTCACATGCCTGGGCTTCTTGTATGTGGATGCTAGAATGCCTCTTGAAGGTGCTGGGGAACACGTAAAACAAGAGACTCCCGGTGGATGGCCCCCTATATCCCCGTGTGTGCCTGCGGGCCCTTTCAACGGAGTATCCTCGATAGGATCTGGCTCGACAGGATCTGGCTCGACAGGATCTGGCTCGTCAGCGTTGTCGCGTGAGATCAACGCTCCACCGCCTTGGCCGTGGGCCAGACAACCTTTCTTCCGCTCCAGCCTGATCAACCCGTCTTCAGCACACCGGACGCAGCGAAGCCGCTGCAGGTCGCCACATCGCACACCCGGTGGTCAAGAGCCGTCAAGAGCCGTCAAGAAGTGCTGACTGTTATGTTCTTCCCTGCCCGGTAGATCTCGCCCCGGGGGGGAGGGCTTCCCGACGATGCGCCCTCTGAAATTCGACAGCCGTGGTAAACTCTTCCTGGCCAAGGATTATTCGATGAGAACATTCCCTGCTACGCAGTATTGTCCCATACTTGCGAAATGGGACGAGGAGAAAAGCGGAGAGAACTGAACAAACACAGCCAGGCTAAGTACACGACGGCCTCCGGCCTCGCCCCTCCTTGGGGATGGCCGCCATGAATTCACCCTTCTCTTGGGATGCTGGCTCAGGTCGGTTCGGGCGCAGTAGTATGCGCGTCCCAGTCACTGGCCCATATAAAGGTATTGCATCTCCACTGTGTCCCCTTCTCCTGTTTGCCGCTGGGACCCAGTGGACGTGCGCACATCCAGAATGACCGGCCACAATTGGCGCCTTGCTTCTTGGTGACCATGGTCTTGCACGGTTCACTGTGTTCGCAGCTCGGGGCAACAGGCTTGGAGAACAACTTGCCCCAGGTCTTCTTTGCGGCGAAGGTGGTCGCCTCGTCTTCGAGTGATGGAGGCGCTCTCGGGGGTGAGATTATGGTTACGGCCGCTGCCGCAGTGTCTCCGTCTTGCAGCTCTTCTCCGCATGTTGCTCTGGCCTTGGGTGACGGATGCGCTTCTTGTGCCACTAGAGGCTCCGTTGGGGGCGTTTTCGTGGCGAAGAATCCTCGGAGGCTTTGTTGGCCTTTACCGAGGCCGTTCAGGGTTGCCTGGGGGGTCGTCCTACTCTTTTTAATGGCAGGTGCGCCTTCCGCTGGCTTCGCGGGACGTTTGCCAGAAATAGCTTTCGCAGAGGTCGTCGACATGTTAGACACCGTCTTCGAAAGCGGCGCCACACTAGACAAAGCCGGAGATCCGGCAGGGGCAGAGGCTGGCGGGGCTTCAATGGTCGAACCATTCGCCTCGTTCTCACCCAAACTGCTCTTCCCCATAGGAAGTGAAGGTGTCCGCAAAAACATGTCTCGAATGCTTCGTCTCTTGTCGAACTCTTGGATCAACTTGCCCGACATGGGCAGCAAACATTTAGAACTCCAGTCCTGGTTGCGAACACCATTCACGAATAAGCCGGGTGGGTTGAGCAGATCCAGGATATGTCTCTCCGCACCATCCAGCAGCACGGTATCCTTCAATACCGCATAGACTGGGCAGTGGTCGGACCCCATCAGCCCTTCTTGGATGTTCGAGTCGCTGAACCAGTCCTTGATGTCATGGCTGCACACGATGTAGTCAATCCTCGAGCCGTAGTTTCCTGGTCGCGCGTTGACTTTGGTTTCCCAACAGGTATACATGCCCCTGCGACCTTCGTGGAATGACCGGCAAATGTCCCATAGGATCGGCGTTTCTCTGCCTTCGTCTCTTTCGCCATATACTTTGCCGCCCACCAAGAGCTGATTGAACATCCTGCGTGCCGGAGTCGAGATCCATTCGACTGCATTGATGCCATTCTTCCGCATGCTCTCCTCGGCCGCCGCAGTGTCAATCTCCTCTCTCGAGATGTTGAAGTCGCCCGCCCACACCACCCTCTTGCCCATCTTGACCAGATTTCGGATTCGAGCGTCGAGCACGCGCAGGAAACTTGTGCGGTAGTGCGTGCGTGTCTCGTCACGCTCGGCCGGACAATAGGTACCAATGAGCACGAAGGCAGGGAACTCGAGGATGACGCACCGTCCTTCTGCGTCGAGAGTAGCGGGGTCGTAGTCTGCTTCGGACAGCTGTTCGGCGTTGGGGTAGCCGCCTATTTGTTCCTCCTCCGGAAGCTCTCGAAAGCTGGAGGAGCTGTTCGGGGGGGTCAAGACACCGGTGATGCCTTCCTCGGCTCTGATGGGGGCGCAGGTCGCGTTCCGAGTGTAGACGACGACGCCAGAGTAGCCTGTCAGGATCAGAATTTGTGTCGAGAACGCGAGCCTGGTGCTGCGTACCTTTCTTGTGCTTGGGCAGACTCCAGTAGTTGTCCCATCCTGGCACCAACACCATGTCATCGCGAAGGTCTTTGCGCTGGATCTTGGTTTCCTGAAAGACGACGATGTCTGCCTCGAGGACGTCAAACATGCCCTCGAACGTTCTCTTGTCTCTCCATGGTTGGTACCCAAAGGGATTTCTAATGCCATTGACATTCCAAGTCGTGATGCGGATCCCCATCTTCTGGTCGCTGGAGGCGTCGCCGCCTCATGGTAGGATCTGCGAGGCGCGACAGGAGGAAGATGCGGTTGTAAATCGCCTCTGCATTCGTAGAATTGCAAAGCGCATCTCGCAGCGCGCCGCTTCGAGTTTGGTCACGTGCTGACTTCACCTTTTCACCTCTACCAGGCTTCGGCAACAATCATCCTCGTGCGCTGCAAAATTGGATCTTTTGCGCACATTACGGCCTTTATCTGGGACGATAGCCAGTCGGCCGCCATAATGTTTCTTTCTCCAGACGGTGGTCGAAGCGGAACGTCTGGGCGCACTAACCTCGGCACAAGCAACCTTCATATTTACATCAGAAGAGCATCATTCGATATCTTAGTATTGTCTACGACCACAACCACTGAGAGGTGCGCACAACTTCAGAAAGCGAAGATGGGCGTTCGATGAGAATATCATTGGCCAAACTCTAGCTTTATCCCCCATCGAGGGAGCGGAGACTGGTGAAAGTATCCATTTCTGTTTCCAAATCTCGCCGTGTATGACGTTTTACATGGAGTAAGGACCAGCCGGCCGCCACGGATTAAGTCGATTACTTGTCAGTTAACGAATACTGCCACAAAATCTCCAACAATGCGCCTTTGCCCGTCAAAAGTTGTATTTGCCAAAGGGCTCCAAGAAACTCGACGACGTGATTACCATCGATGAAAACAATGGTGCGGAGAGAGCGAAAGTCGGGTTTCTGGAATCTGTTCCAACTCGACAAAGGCTGGAAGTGTAGGTCACCCATGGACCGTCATGCGGTCTGCAAACAGGGCTGCCTACCAGACAGCAACGAAGCTCGCCCACAAGCAAGCTCATAAGCAAATCCTGCACCCTGTCAACCGGCATCAGGTTCAACGAGCAGCATAGTCTTCACCTAGGTGGAGCGTGATAGAGTGTAGTCGAGTGACTAGTGGTCTCGCATGTCTGCCACGCAGGAACCAAGCTTTCGATCAGCTCTCGATGATGCGCAATCAAAGACTCGCTCAATTGCCGAGAGGCTCAGCTTGACCTATGACAAGATTGCATAGTGGTCGATATGAAGACTGCTTTCAGCCACCTCCCTCGTACAATGGTGCTTGTTGTCATGAACAGAGAGGGACCACACACTGTAACAATGTATAGGACTAGGTGAGGCGTGCTCCGCGCTTCGGGAGGACGTGGGCGAGGGTCAGATTTCCATCGCATGGAGCACTGTAGGATGAGCACAGAGTTGTGATCCAGGCGACACTTGCATGCTATGGCATGGCAATGGATCACCGTGATCGCGTTGTGCGGTACGTCTTCACGGAAGCAAGAAGGAGTCATTGTGTTGAGGACGTAGGATACGGGTACCTTTCGTAGTGGTCCTATTTCGTTGCACTCGCCCGTGCGATGGCGTGCTGAAGTACTCACAGAAAGTGCAATGTTCAATACCTCCGCCGCTACGCTCCGCAGGATGATATTGTTTTGCATTCACAGTATGTGTTTCCGCTCGAGAAACTCAATCAGTCCGGCACGCACGCCCTCGGGACTGGGTTTCGCGGCGCAGACATCTGCGTCAAAGCCGTACTTTGTTCTGAGATGATCGCGGGTCGTGGGCCCGATCGTCACGATGATATACCGCAGATATTGAGGTTCCGCCGAGTGTGTTGAAGTCGTGTCGCGAGATTCGTCGTCCGTCCATCGCCGCCTCGCCAGGGCTGTCAAATTCTTCTCCTCGTCGATCAAACCCAATGCCTGAAGCATCGACTCACAGCCCTGCGGACTGAATACCACTACGACCAACACTTTTCGCGCCTCGGATTTGAAGGAGGACAACCTCCCGCGCAGGTCCTCTGCTACGGACTCCACGACCGCCGTGATATACACCTCGACTTCGTCAACCTGGATCCTTTCCTCCGGTGGCAGCCTACCGTCCTTATCCATTAGCGTCTTGGGGATAATGTCTCTTCTTTGCTCGCCAACCAGGAAGAGAAGCGGTTTCTTCCTGAGCCGCTCGTCGTCTTTGTCGACTCGTTCCCCTCGCGACGATCCCAACAGCGGGGTGAAAGGTAGTCGCGGCGCCTCGTAAAAGGTGTACAGCCTTTGGGAGTGTAATGTGTTGTAATGGGCAAGGACGTACTGAGCCAGTTTGTCCCCATTGCCCGTATGTTCGCCGAAGACGGAGGGGCGCAGACGTGCGAACTGCGACGACGGCACGGCCGCCGACTCGGCAATGAGGGTGTTTAGGGCCCGTGACGTGGCTGGGCCGACCGTGTAGAGCGGGAATGTGAAGTCATCGTCGATGAGAGGGCGCAACGCATCTGCGCCTGAGCCTGCGCCGTTTCGGGGTTCGACGTCGGGCACACCTGTCGAGAAAACGTTTCGGGTCAGTACTCCCTCCCGTGCACAGGACTACGTACGCAGCTGGGGTCCCAGGGGAACAGACCATACCACTGCCTGTGTCTTGGGTTGTAGCAGTATTTGTCTGCGGTTGCTCTGTCTCTCGCTCGACCCTCTTGACGACGTCCGCCCACGCCTCCACCGCCCGCTGACTAGTGAAGATCATTCCCCCATACTGCTCACTTAGTCGTCCATCGCTCAATAGCCCCACTAGTCTGGCCAAGTTCTCGCTGCTGGGCCGATGCTCGAGCACGGGGAGAAACTCCGGCAGAAAGACGGGAATGGGCCCTTCCGCGCCATTTGCACCATTGCCGCTGCGGGCGCCGGAAAAGTACTCCTCATATGCGTCGTGTGGTTGGGACCTGGTCTTGAGGAAGAGTACGGGGAGGGTCAACGGCGGAGGGGTTGTCATGGTTCAGGGACGTAGGCGAGGCGGAAGATCGCGAGCCGGGGGTTGAGTGAAACGCGGAGAGGTCAAAAGTGAAGCGAGGATGGTCGACTACATTCGCCGGAATCCCTGCAGAACTAGTGCGATGAGAGCCGGTAAGACGTCGATCCTGATCTACATAAGGAAGTCACAAGAACTCCAAGATCAGGTTGGGCTGGTTTCTTAGCCAAAAATGCAGGTCATGGTGGTGATCAGGTCTAGATTTTTCGAGTGGTGTGGGTGTCGTGGGGTGCCAATCCAAAACACCTCGAGCGTCAGGCAGACTGTTCCGCTGACCAAGCCCGCAGGCCTGAAGGGTGCAAGCCGACTCGCACGCCCACGGTCGTGGACCGTGTATGGTATCCACAAACGTTGACACAGTTGGCATGCCCCTGATGTCTGCTTCCCGAATAACTTGCTGTACACGGGGGCGGACACTTTATCGACCGTGTCTCGGATGTGAAGAGGAGGAGAAGAGGAGGTGAAGAAGTCATGAAATCAATCCGGCCCCCGCGAGGCTGTGATTGGAGACCGGCAACACTCCCGGTGTCTTACATATCTAACTAGTGGTTGGGTGGGGAGCAAACCCTCCTGAGGAAAACCCTCCTGTTGGCCTCTTCTCTGTGAGTGATATCCCAAGAGGGGAAGGCGATCAAACGAGCAAAGAGTGGGCGCGGCCAGCTGAACTTTTGCCGTAACGATTCCCCTTCCACGCTTGGATCGGTTGACTTTGTCTCACAGTAAAAGACTGAGAATGTCAGGAGAATCCGCGCTTCGCAAGCGGGCCGTTGATGACACGCTCGCATCCTCGCGGCACACATTCGCAAAGGACAGGAGCCTTTCTGAATTGAGCATTGCGCGAGCAGTTTCAGAAACACCAGCGAGAATCCGCGCGCTTTGTACGAGTCATGGAGAGGCTTGTACCGGACTGCAGGCAGCCTTGCGGTTCCGCCATGGTTTTCTATCTCCGGACGAATCCCTTGGCTCGACAGTTCCCAAATGGCTTCACACTGGCGCTGATAAAGAAGAAATATGTCAACCCCTTCCGTTCTGGACGGCTACATCGTCGATCAACGAGTCGGTCCCAGCACACGTCAAACTCGCAGCCTGCCTGTGATGGACGATCGCACTCGACCTGCGAACCATTTGAACTTTGGCGTCCATCCCATGTCCCCAACGCCTGACGAACAGCGTGTGCCTAGTTTGGAGGCCAGGCCCAGCAGGTAGGAAGTACACCACAGGTCCAGAGCGGCAGGCATCAGGACCGCCTCACTGCGCGTTGGCGAGTTTTTCCGGCTGCATGGCGACAACAAGGTCTGCTGCAGTGACGTTGCCAGTGACCCCCACATGAATAAAAAGGCCTCGCCTGTAGGACAAGCTGGCAGACAGTGGTAGTCCACTGGCTATGAAAGCCGTCGCCAGACCTCGCACAGCCGGATGATTCTGACAGGTCACACGACAGCAGGCAGGACGGCTGCCTTTCCATGGTGGAGCATGAGAAAGCAGTAGAACGATTCCTTAAACGGTCCTCCAACTTCGGCAGAAGGTCGAAGTAGCACATCTCAAATGGCCAGACCGGCGAGTGCGAGCGGAAGGGGTGTGCTGAGAGATGTTTGTGAGGCACGGAAGCCCTCAGCCGAGACGAAATGTTTGATCACCTCACTCTCGAATCGACGGTGGACTGTCGGGTAGAATAGAGAGGTGGCTGTTGCTGGACTGACTATCCCTCTCCAGAGTGAGTGATGGCCATCGAGTTTATCAAGTGTGACGCCCTCGTCAAATGTTGTGTGCGGCTTCGCTCCTGTGGAGGGGGGTCCAGAATAGATGGGCTCGTATTTGTTTGTGCCCATGCATGTCTCAATTTGGCCGTCCGGCGGTAGCAAACATCATGTACCCTGCGCTTGCGCTTTTGCGCAATTTCGCGAAAAATGCTGGCCCAAGAACAGGCCCCGTGCAGAAAATCCAAACGTGGTTTGAATGTGCGTTTGGTGCGTGCGTTGCTGAGCCTTGGTGGCACAGCAGCTGTCATATTGGCCTTTGAGAGAGGTCGGCAGCCATTCAAAATGACGGCGCGCTGAAACGCTTGTGGGCGAGCCTGGCATCCGGAAGCACCATTGACGAACTTGTCGACGTACCCCAATGCCTGGGCGTCGTCAAAAGGCTCAGCTGTTTTGAGCCAGCGCATGAAACAGTGTATAAACGTGTATCCTGATGTTTGCTGCAGGCCGGCGTTTCAAATTACCCGTCTCAGCAAGCTTCGTAAGATGGCCCTACCACGCTCGGCTTTTGCCTCGAATTGATAATTTTGGTACGTGCACCTGGCACATTTGGAGATTTCCGAACAGAACTGGCGGGCTTCAGTCCTCATGCAACAAGGCGACGCATGGGGAAATATGCGGCATGACGGACGTCGTCCTGTTTGGCGTTGCCAGAGTTCCACAGATTAACCAGCCACGAGGTGCCCTTGCTCAAGACGGTAACACGCATACTATGTCAAACTCACTAACCTTCTTGTTGCGTTCCATGCACGGGCATATTTGACTTCAGGCTCGATGAAGCCGTCGCGGGACGAATCCTATCAACGATTTCCTGACGCGCCGAAGGTCCGAATTTGAAAAGCATCTTGGACAGATGCCCAACTTGAAGCGCGGGTCACCGTGTTGCTGCAATTGAACCGTATGTGGATCGAGGCCATGTTTGCTCTCCTCCTCCGCCTAGATTCTGAGGCTCATCTGTGATATATAGAACATGCTCGGGGCAACTTCACACTGTCAAGTCTGTGACACTCACTCGCTGTGCTCACGACTCGTCCCATCTTGCACATACATTTCGGGCTGTTTCATTGACTCTGTTTTCTCAACGCCAGCATGCCTACCAGACAACCCGTCGGACCGAGGGCCGCAAAGGACGACTTCATGAAAGCGCTGGGCTTAAATACTAGCGATCCGCGTCATGAAGGATACTACAAGGCCATGCGAGTATGCCGAACCAGAACCCAAAATCCCATCCCGCGGGTCCAAAAGCTGATCAGGCACAGGAGGAAGCCATTGTCGTATACAACCGACTGAACGCAGATCGCTCCAACCTGATAGACGACAAGCGGAACGACTCGTCAATAACGACACCTTTCTTTTGGCACCACATTCGACAAGACCGCCGCCGACAAGCCATCATTGACACTTGGCAACAAGCCAAGCCAGGCACCGTCGCTCGAACGCTTTTCGACCAAGGCGCCACGACCGGCGAGCATGCTCCGAATTGGGTGACCTTGTGGCTCCTGTACAGTGTATTTCGCTCTCGAGATATCCGAAACAACCGGAATCGTCGGGCCGGCGAAGGAAGTAGTACCGCAGGTAAGCACGTTTTGCCAACCTGTAAATGTCGAAGCTGAATGGAAGCCAATTGTGATTCTCCAGGCCATGGCAGCTCGAGTTCGGGCGACTCGCAGATATTCGACCCTGCACGAGACCAGTTCGTGCGCCGATGAGGAGACGTGTGGTTGGTGGACGCTGTTATCTTGTATGATTTGTACGATTGGTGTTCGCTTCCATGTCAGGCTGCTGGACAGAATATTCTAATGGTGCTTAATCTTCCTCTTCGTCGTCGTCCTTTGACTTGCCCCTGTTTCCGTTCTTCCGTTCTTTCCTCAGCGCCTCGACGACAGCCTCATCATGCTCGTCCTTTGACTCGTCCCATTGCACGTCGTACTCGGCGGCCACTGCCTTGATTTCCTTTCTGATGGCGTTCCCCTCTTCGATGAGCGCCTCCCACTTCCGGATGTCAAAGCCCTTGAGCTCGTATAGGCGGCTCTGACGACGGCTGACGGTAAGGTTCAGCGCGGAGCGATATGAAACCTCCCGATTATGGTACAAAAACCACAAATAACCACCAATGAGCGTGCTGAGCCCGACGAGGTACGTGACAGGCTCCATGACGTCCCAACCAAGATCGGTCTCGAACGTGAGCCGATATACCAAATACCAATAGCCGATAAGCAGCCCACAGCCGCTCATGGCTATTCTCTGCCCGCTCCGATGCGCAGCAGCGTCGCATTCTTGTTTGATAGAAGCTAGGTCGGCGATTTTCCGCGAAGTTCTGCGCAACCTCTGACGCAAATAGTAGGTCCTGTCATTGAAAGAGGGCACGGCGACCTTGATGGTCTTCGGACTCCCCTCAATCTCGACTTCGAATTCTTTGGCTCTCGCGGCGTCTCTGATAAAGTCTCCGATTTCGGTAGAGGCACTCCATCGGACGAACTCGCCCTCGTCTTCTCCAGAGCCTTCTCTGCCGGCTCCGCTATAGCTCTGGACCCCGCCATCACCGAGCGGTCCCGTCTTTTTGCCTTTCTCTTGTTCTTCGGGTGTCTGATTTTTCGGCTTAATCTCGTCATCTTTCGCTTCCATTGCACGAAACGATATGGCAGGGACTCTGTTTTCCCCTTTCTCGTTCGTCATGGTTGGCAGCTCTGCCTGGATCAACCGCTCCAGGTAAGAGAGTGGCTGCTGAGGATGTACGAGTAAGGCGAGGGGGGCGATGTCTTTCCTGTCGTCGTTGTGATCGTTTGTAGTCAAAGGTAAAACCAGCTTGAGGAGTCTTGACGGGGTTGTTAGCAGCTTCCCTGCGGCCAAGTCAGCAAGCGCGTCCAGAGTCCAGGCAGATACCACTCACCTTTTGTCATAGCTCCTGCGGAGCGCTGTCTACGGACAGGGGCGACGTCCACACCCTGGCGATGCCATGGCGCTCGCTGTTGCTTCTCCTGGTCTTCAGCCACGGCGGTGTCAAACTCTGAAAGGGCCTCATCAACGCCTTGCTGGTTGAGGTCTTTCGCCCGTTGTTCGTAGGAGACGCTTCTGAAGATATGTGAGACGGAGGTCACAGTGCCCAAAGTCGATGGCTTCCGAACACTGGGCCTATGCTTTGGAGAGAAGGTATGGTAATGTTCAATCGCCTGCCTGATTGGCTTCAGTGGCCCAAGTCGCGCTGGGCTCAACAACGGAACCCTCATTTTGGGCGCGTTTCCTTGTTGTTATACGAACGCTGACATTGGTGTGGTCATGTCTGTAGAGGCCTGCAGAGTCTCCAGGCAACTGAGACTTGTTCGAATAAGGACGATGTGGTATCATTGCAGATTCGCGTTTCGACTTGTTGGAAACCTGGGAAGAGCAGAGACGTCATCGCTCGAACCGACCTTCACGTCTTTTAAGCAAAGCACAAGCCACCGCCGGAATAATTATGGCCCTGTCACTCCGGGCCACTGGCGGATTAAAGGCGAACGCTAGCGAGGCAGGACCTTATCTCGGTGCGCCTATTCGACCCTCGTCAAAGCCTAAGAAAGCCCTACCATCTACCGAGTCCGCAGGAGGGTCGAGCACCGAAAAACGTTTGCGATGCAGGTTCGGTAGATACTCGTGACTTTGCTGTTCTAGATCTAAGATGAAAATCATTCACACATCCTTCCCGGTCAAAACTTGGTCATGCTTGCTTGCTCCGAAAGCACTCCTCCCACGCTTCAAGCCGCTATGCTTCGAACGGAGAACACAACATGGCTTAAAAAACCACACAGTTGCCTGTTGAGAGAACTCTTTATCTAACCACGGCGTGCCGTTATGAAATGCTAAGTCGTGTCATCATGAGTCATGGGAAATAGGAAAAGGCCTCCAAAAATCATGGGGTCGTGAGTCGTAAAGTCGTACAAAGCGTCTGGGGTTGGAGCGATGCAGCATAGACGATGGGATCGCCTGATGAACAGAAGAGGACTTTTGGGGTTCCTCGACACGAGCCTAGTAGCGTGGCATGTGTCGGCTGCTGTAGTGGCTCAGATCCGAGGAGTACACCGGACGGCGTGAAGTCGATGTGCGCAGAGGTTCGGTGAGGCGAGACTGCCCCCAGTCCGGGCTGCTTCCGCCACTCCTGCTTCCAGCACTGTCGGAGTCGCCATAACGGTATTCGGTTCGAGCGTTGTCCGTTGCACTCCTGCGGCTGTGGCGGCCAGAGCCAACGGGCACGGGGTTGCCCTGAATTACACCTCCATGGGCGAATCCCGTCGGATACATGCCATCATTGGCAGAGAAGTTCCGGCAGATGTTGAACGCAATCAACGCAGCGTTTTCCTTTGCCGAGGACTCCGAGGAGTGGTGCGTCGGCGTTTGATATTCACGGTTGTTCACCCTGACAACACACCGATATCCAGACGAACTGTAGGATATTTGGTAAGCAGGTTCGGGCCATCGCCGGCGCTGACAGAGACCTGAGGACCATACGTCAGTGCCTGAGAAGAGGACGGACGAGCGAATTCCAAGTAGAATGAGGTTCAGTGGCCCGGTAATGTCCACGGAGACTCGGTCAGTTCGTTTGAAGAAATATCTGCAAGGCTGGCACCCCCCTGAATAACCAATATGGCGTTGAGTGCAGAGCAACAGTTCAACAGGACAGGGAACACAGGCCGGGAGCAAAGGGCAAGCCGGGCATCGCAACCAAAACAGCAGAATGAAGCGTTGGAAGAGACATACTGGCCAGATAGACAGTGTGTAGCATGTCTGCGTTCGATCGAGTGCTCCAGGTGCCTTGGTGCCCAATATATCGTGCATCCAATCGTGGACCGTAAAAGGCAGGAAAACCACCAAACAGATCAGAACGTCGACGACGACACAAACTTATCAACCAGTGTCGGCTCCTCCCAAAATTGTTGCCTGGGCCAAAGAGCCTGTGGGTTCCGTAGGGCAGATTTTGTCAGGTAGTAGTAAAATTGATATCACCGATATAGTTGGACCTTTTTACAGGTGAGCCGTACTGGAAATTCCACCCATATTTCATGCCTCAACGGCAGTGAGACCCGCACTGACAGCACAGCAAGCGCGAAGAGAGCGGCATTGCGTGGGGCATGCAAAAGAATTCCACAGTGGCCAAAAAACCCTGAGTGAGCGGCTGGGTATTGGTCGATCTCTGGGGGATAGCATTTTCATGCTCTTCTGCCATCGTAATGTCTTGATGTGTTGGCATACTTTTCCACCAGTTAATGGAACGTCGACGTCGGGGCCGTTCTTAGCATCATCCCTTTCGTCTGGGGCTCATGCAGATCCAGATACAGGCCTTGATTGGCGAGTGGCTGCCTTCATGATTCCCCGCGCAGCCCATCGAATGATAGTCGAACCTTGGCACGAGCACTCGTGGCTCGTCATGCTCGCGCTTTCTGGCTTGACTTCTCCGCTTACATGGGTGACCGGTGAGACTTGCATAGCACGGCCGTGTACAGTCCTAAATACCAGCACGTAGATCTTTTTCTCTGGCATCTGGCCAGCGATCTTCCAGTTTGACGCAATCGCACTTGTGCAGGAAACAGCTGGCAAGTCACCGGCAAGTGGAGATCCATACGGGTAGATGATGCAGACTTCAACCTCGGCCAGGCGGTCCTTTCAATGATTCCAAGACTGGGAACCTTTAGGAAGCTTTGCCCCTCATTGATAGGCAGGCTAAGCGCGAGAAGAGCATTAAACATAGAGGAAGGTATTTTCAGGTCTGGTAGGAATCCGTCGCTGTCCCTACGGTGGAAGGTCAAACTCAGAGTTACGCCATCTGAACTGACTTGGTTGAAAGCTCGGGTCTAGCAGTGCTCACGGCCATTCAGGTCCACGAACCGTTCCGATTCGGGATCGAACGCGGCCTGGGAAATGCAGCTCAACGCATGGCCCGCAAAGCATGTATTGAGCCAATTTCCCGCACTTAACTCGTAAAGCTCCGATGCATGAATGCGTTGTCACTAAAATGCAGGTTACCGTACGTCCGGATGGGCCCTCTTGTTGGGCGAGCTTGCATCGCAAGTTCGACACAACATCAAATCGTAGCCTTTCAAGGTCGCCTGGTAAGTGAGCTTTGAATATCCATTGGAGGGACAGGGAAGAGGCTCAATGCCGACGGTCTTCGAATTCGCGCTCCAGCAAGCGACAAATCATAGTCATCGCCATATGCGTTCGAAATACTCGACAGAGGGCGATCGAGTAGTCGGAAATGCAATCCAGCGCGATCCAAACATCCGGGCTGGTCTAGGTGGAAAGGTTTTTGGCGTTTTTGTGATGATTCACCAGTGCGCCGAACGGGACGGTGATAGCCCAGAGTCTAACAACTCCAGCGAAAGTTTGCAGCTGCAGGCAAGGCAAGTTGCTGGAACGGTGGATAGATCCCGTAGACGTAGCCTGCCACTTTGCTCCTGCTTCGTCTTCCCTATGTTGCCTGTCTTCTAGGTTTCTTTCCGTAATGGACAGCGCTTAGAAATAGGCCCTCTTGGTTGAATATGGAATAGTAGAATACAGAAAACTCCTGGCTGACCGGAACAGCTGTATTGAAGACACCGATAAGTTCGTAAGGCAATGATGGACGTGGACAATCGAAGAGCAAAGCAAAGAGTGGCTGAGGCTGAGGCGAACAGCTCGCCCTATCTTATCCTACGTATTAACTAGTCCTCTGTTCCAATGGCCATGGCCCCGCGGGCTGGCACCTGATGACATAAAGCCTACTGAGTACAGCAGTGGCAGAAAGGACAACATTGACGCGTGGGTTGCAATCCGCCGGCCCCCTTGTCAAACGAGTGTGAAGAGTACTCTTTGCTATTCAAGACTTGCCCTGTCCTGTCGTGGTGTTACTGTACAGCCTCAACGACCAGAGGTCTCTGCAGGAACCACTCCCTGATGGCAAGTGCAGCGTCGTGCGGGATGATATAGATCGGGTGGATCTTCTTTACATTGGCGCCAGTATCGAAAATCTTGCTGTCATTCTGCTCGCTGGGGATCTGGGCTTTGGAAACGTCCCAGGTGAATGCTGAGGTAAACGGGTGGTTGTCGTCGTCATCAGCAATGGCGTAAGTGTGACAATGCTCAATTGTGCTGAGCCCGCATAGAGTGTAACATGTATGGTAAGAATCAGGTCGTCTGCGAACCATGTTAGCGATTGCCGAAGACGACTCCATGGCTTCTTACTTTGATGGCTTGTCACGGAGCCCGCCCTCATCTGCCTGACAGCAGCACAGAATGTATCTTGCTAGACCTTCGCTGCTATAAAGATTCTCGCCGGCACCAAGACTTTTGTTTCCAGGTGAATCACGAGGCCCGCACACCGCTGCTTGTATCAATGGCCAGCACGATCCAAGCCAATGGCTGTAGCAGCCGTCCACCAGTTTGTTTGTTCGACCAGCAAGTCCACCCTCTGGCGCATATTGCCTCGAAGACAGCCACCATATCAGTGCATCAACGTCCAGGAACTTGTTGATAGCCTTGTCAGGCGGGCCGTACAAGCACAAGCACGCAAGGGCACAAAACGTGTAAGAACCGTGCGCCTCACCTCCTGGTGACGCTGCAATCCCACCCTCAAAGGTCTGGCATCGTGAGAGATACTCACCCAGTCCATCTTTGAACGTCTCCAGTCCAGCAGCACGAGCTGGAGAATCCGGCGGGAGCGATAGAGGGAGATTGAGCAATGATATTGCGAGCAAGGCACAAAGAGCTCCCCGAGTGTCTTCTTCAGCGCCCTCGGATATCTGAAAACCACCATCTGCCTGTTTGAGACGGCCGAGCCAGTGCCACATCTTTTCACGATCGACAAGTCCGTACGCCTCTTCACCTCCAACCAAAGCCAGGCTGAGTAGCGCCGCATAGGTTCCGGCCTGATGTGCATATTGTCCAAAGCCGCCTCCTATGCCACCGTTGGGATGTTGCATTGAATAAAACGTCTTCACAACCCTGTTGGCACGATCAGCCCATCTGAAACGAACAGGTCCTGCTCGACATTTCAAGATGTCAGCGCATAAGGGTGGAGCGCAATTACCTTGATCTGAACACAGAGACATCTTCGCCAAGTAGATAGAGTCCTAGTAGGGCCCAATAGACCATCCAAGGACGACTGGCATCGAGGCCAACAAAGGGTGCCGGAAACTCAGCCAGGTTCTCATGCAGAAACTCAATATGTTTCTCTTTCTCC
Source organism: Phialophora chinensis (assembly GCA_016109575.1). Lineage (NCBI taxonomy): Eukaryota > Fungi > Ascomycota > Eurotiomycetes > Chaetothyriales > Herpotrichiellaceae > Phialophora > Phialophora chinensis. Next base: position 1,256,935 of record JADWPU010000005.1, on the reverse strand, counting down.
AAGGAGGGCAACCCAAAGTCGTTGAAGTCGAGTGGGTTTCGGCCTGGATTGTCCACTTCATTCAGAAGCGACAAGCACGCGTTGACAGTCTCGCTTTGTACAATGGACGTCTCCGTCTCGAGCGCGTCTAGTAATGGCGGTTCACAGCGATAATAAAATGGTACCTCATATTCCACCTTGTCCGAAGCTGCCATCGTGATGGATGTTGAAGCCCGAAATTCTACGTTGTGCAGAGCGGCTGTCTCCTGGAGGGAGACGAGGCCAGTCGTTTCAGTGTATGCGGCTTGACAAAGGACGGCGTTGGCAAAGTAACAACATGAAGCGTGTTACTATTGTTCTTGGATTCCACCGCAATGCAATGCGGAGCATACCACACGGATTTTCTTACAAGGCGCAGTCCGCTTGCATCGAAACACTATTTCCGCAAGGGAGATTCAATTGTGAAAGATGCTTCCTGTCCATAAGTCATATGGCGCAGAGTCCATCGATATATGCCCATCCGTGAGTGTATTTCCTGCTGATTAGAATGAGGATTGCGGGCACGGGTCTGTAAACTGGGACTGCGCTTGAAACTTTCGCTTCTGGTGTTAAAGATCCCCCGGAATTCTCCTGGTGGCCGTTGTGCCGTTCTCCTTGCCCAGGAACCGCCAAACCACCCGCTATGACCACCCATGAACCCGAGACCCTCATCGGTACAACGGCGCCGATAACACCATCCCCCATCCACGCTATCGTGCCTTTTCCTGGCAAAGCCAGAGGCATCTACTCTAGCGCGTTGCAGCGCGCAAGGTGGAAGATCTACATATTCTGCTTCACACTTGCACGGATCCCTACACACGTGAAATCCGGCGGATTGTCAAAGGCCTCAAGTTCGAGATACGCAGCTAATCGATCAAAGTGATGGGCACACAGGGGTTTGCAGACACTGCGAGTTTCCCGTTTGGAACTGGAAATTCTGTTGGGCACACACTTTTCGGAGGCACTGTGCCCATGCCACAATCCCCGAGCTGCAAGACGCGAGGCACCGATGTCCACCTCTCCGACAACTTGAAACGTCGGTCGGCTCGACTGACATTTTTTGGTGGGAGTCTCTGCCGTCCTGGTTCTCTAATTGGAACTGCGGGCGCTTCAATAGCAGCAACAGCCCGTGACTAGGGAAGCTGGTCCGTGACATCTACACCGCTCTTCCAACGACGTTTGCGACGTAGCGGTGGATAACCTCGTCCACGCTGTTCAGCTCGCTATGCTAGATAGGAATACTGGGTTTCCTGCAAATGAGGCCATACTGAGACCGCGTCGCAGAGCAGGGTCGACGATGAGGCTGTTGTACAGGGCACAAGATTGCAGATACGGACTATGTATGACTGATGTGCCGCTTCAGAAAGGCGCAGCATTCGCGTAGAGATCCTCATCGTTGGGACATGGGTTTTGCGCACGGGGGACGCGACACGAGGAAAGGACTTGCCTCGATGGGGGTAGTGGTCAGCGCCATTCCAAGGTCGCTGGATTACTTGCATTAGCGGGTGAGCTTGTCCAGTTTGTGGCGAAGTCTGCAAACTGCCCCAGGTATGGACAGTGTGGTGCGGTCTGTCACGTTCCGTTCATTCACGTCTGCAGGAGACCTCGAGTGATCCAGGCTCTATCTTCTAGATCTCGAACACAGTTCGGAGGATGCTGACTTCTGCCCAGCTAGGCGCGTCCGAGGTGTTGGCCTTTACCACTACTGCGTGCGCGTAGTACATCGATGCCCGAAGAATTAGGTCTGCACGGTATGCTTGGGTGCTTTGCGGCCGCAGGGAGGCGAATGATGACCGCCTCTCTGCCACCGGCGATGGCTGCGACTGCCATTGGCGGTCGAAGCGTTGGAGATTGGAGCAGGGAAGCATTGGAGGCTTCAGTAGAATAGCAGATACGTATCTTGGTTATCGGGATGACTTGTTAACTTCCGTGCTGGCTGGGAGAGAGGCTGAGGGCGCAGTCACCAAAGTGCCCGACATGCAATTCACGAGTCCTCCCATTGATATGATGCTGCAATTCCTCACAAATTTTCCGAAGGGAGACTGATCTCTTGCACCACGATTAGTAGCCCCAAACACATCTTCCACTGCCTTCGTTCTTTTCTTAACGGCGCGTTACTGTTCACAGTCCGAGTGGTATCCAAGAGCGAGCCTCGAACCGATCCCTCGACCCCCCAAAACCACCGGATTTCGACTTGCGGCCTCGGCTAGGCCAAAGAGGAGGACGAATTACACCTGACCATCGCTTCAGGTACGGGACAGTACTTCTCGTGCTGGTCTCTCCAGATCCAAGACCGGCCTCCTTCCCAGATGAAAACATCCTTTGCCGGCCACCGTCACCAAACCTCGTTCGGCCTCGTTCAGGTCTGCAGGAACTTTGGTTCTGACCACTAAGCATCGAGCTTTCGGCCCTGGGCATCGCACAAACCCACCGGCCACTCCCACACCAACTTGCCTCCCACTCTCTTGTCCCCGCCTAATTCGACGATCCGCATGCGCTGCTCACCGCCTCTTCTTACTCTCACTTTGCTCTCGCACCTGAGGCCCGCCCTCTCCGTCGAGCTCGTTCTGAGCGGTCACTCTCTGTAACTCTTGTCCTCTGTTTCTCTTTCCTCTGCATCTCTCTCTCGACAGCTATCCTGCCTCTTGCTTCACGAGGCTTGTGAGATACTCAGCCAGGTCGTCCTCGAGCCGCTCGTGCTCCGAACCGGCTATCTGACCCACGAATCTGACGGTCCGAGTCTGACACATCCTTCACCATGGAGGGCAACCTCGGCCTGACTGGCGAGGATCTTACCTATGACCTCGACTCAAGAAGCGTCTCCTACTTCCGAAGTCACGCATGGCCTATGCAGATGGACCAGGTAGCTGCTACGCGGGCAGACCCTAGGAGGAACATTTCGCCAATTCAGACCACCAGCCATGGTCTGCGACAGACAACAATGGCAGAACATCCCATGATGGACACCTGGAGGTTCCAACACCAACAGCACCAACAGCATGTACACCAGCAACATGCTCAACACCAACATACACATCAGAACCAGCAGCCGCCAAATGTCGACTTTACCACAGCACAGCATCCATACGATATCCAATTTGACGCTCAATTCCATGGCCTACCCATACACCCCTCCCAGGTGGCCATGATGCCAGTCTCGCAAGCCCCAATTGCGTCCGGTCTGCCGCTGGAGACCTCATATCTGCCTCTCGACTCGGGCATAGACGGCATGCCCCAGAATTGGGCAGATCTGCAGAGTGAGCTGATGACTTATACGACGACAGATGTTGGGCTTGCTGTGTCTCCATACCAACAAATGACCAGCTCGCCTACTGGATCCCACCTCGAAGTCCTGTCGCAGCCGAGCTCCTGTGACGAACACGGATGGCACATCGTCGAGCCGCGGTCCTCCTTCGAATCGTACGAGCGACATTACTTCGTTGATCCAAACCAGACAGTCCACAACCGGACCCTCTCCGAGTCGTCATACTCGGACCTCGAACCTCAAGGCCACGGCACATTCATGTCCAATCTTGATGTCGGCGCCTCGCAAGCCGTGTATTCACCCACCACCCTGTCTGACAGCGACTACGAATACATGGGACATGCTCACCGCTTGTCGATAGATCAAGGTTCCGCTCCAACCATGAGTGTCAACCCATCCGCCCTTGTTCGCCCTATCCCCATTCCTCCCACCAAGTCCTCCGCACCCTCGGTCCGTTCGCCTGGCTCTCAAGGGTCAGCCGGCTCGCCTGGTCGCAAAGCTTCCAAAAAGAGCCCCATTAGTGCCAAATCCACCGACAAGGTGATGAAGAAGTCCTTGCCAGGCGGGAAAGTGGAAGGAGAGAAGCGTATTGGACGCAGGAAGGGACCTCTTCGGCCCGAACAGCGAAAACAAGCCAGCGAGATCCGGAAACTCAGAGCTTGCTTGCGATGCAAGTTCTTGAAGAAGACATGCGACAAGGGTGAACCGTGTGCCGGATGCCAACCATCACATGCACGCCTGTGGCAAGTTCCGTGCACCCGTATCGACATCAAGGAGATCGGATATTTCTTGAAGGACTGGAAGTTCGACTATGAGCGACACATCTCATTGGGCTTTTCTGTGGGTAACATTAAAGGTTTCTCTGACACGGAAAAGACGCTATTCATCACCCATGGGTACGGCCATATGCTCCCTGTCACTGCTCGAGAGGTATATGTCAGGGATGAGACGTGTTTAAAGATGGACTGGATCGAAGCCAACTCCTGCTCCCCCGATGGCTTCGAAGTTGGCACGGCCAAACTGTCAGCCGGCATGGAAGGCATCTCAACAACCATGCTCAGTGATTACCTGGATCGACACATTGACGGTACCGGCACGTTTGACAAGTTTGTGGACGACTACTTCGAGGGCACACCTTTCCTGTCGCAGATGCTCAAGACCGCCTACCGCTTCTACTTCAAGACCGGCTCAAAGATCATCAAGAAGGCATTGAAGTTGATGTTGGCCTACAACTTGACGCTCCACATTACGATGGTAGAGGGCGTGCCAAGTGAGGAGTCGTTCGTAGGCAAGATCGAAGAGCAGACTTCAAAGTTTTTCGGCAAGACCATGGCTCCAGTGATGATCAACTTCCAGATCAAGTGCGCCATGGCAGACATGTGGCGCGAGTTGCACAAGGACGTCCTTGAAGAGCTGTCCAGTTTGTACTCGAGTGTGTACAGTGGCGACAAGCTCAAGAACTGGCCCACAATCTTCATTCTGGCATCGGTGCTGTTGGCCGTGTGGGAGTGCATGCAATTCGACTGCCACTATCGCGTGCCTGATGCTGCTGCAGTGGAGAAGTTCTGCAACGACATGGAGACTACTCCGGTGGGTGTTGTTGTTGGCCTTTTCCAGGCCATCTCTCAGAAACTCCCGTCTTTCCTGGAATGGGATACCTCCAAGCACCATACACTGCTAGCATCGGACATGGATGTCTGCAGTACTATGGCCGAAGTCCGAGAACATGTTACGAGATATGGTGAGTTGGTATCCCTCCTGATGATTGGTAGCGCGACTGACAGTTTACGCAGAGAACTATCTACGAGGTCGACCTAATTCACGGTTCGACCGCAAAGACTTTGACTCGCTGTCGAACAAGTTCCTTTCGAAACTTGTAATCCGAGCCAACTAGAAGACGAGACGCATTATGGCTTATGATGAGGAAGTTGCCGTTGCAGAGCTAACGAGTTATTTGAAGTGTCTCACGATATCACGCACTGGCATAGCATTTGATTTGAAGCGAAGCGAATGAACGATTGATGAATGATCATGGCATTATGACGACGAACTCACTCAAGCTACATTTATATATACTTTGTGAAAGAAAAAAGGGTCTCATGAGTAGGTGGTGGAGCAAGTGGCTGTCACAAGATGCGATTTTTGGTTAGGAGCATCAGCAAGGACAGAGTCATGCAGCGAGCGTTTGGGATTGCTTGAACCTGTTTTCAGGAAGCTGTCAACCAATTGTCATTTTGGGCAACCTCAATGGGCGGACAAGGCTGAAGCGATTTCATAGACCGCAAAAGGGGAGCAAAAGACGGTGGTCCTCACGGCAACTGGTCGGCAACTGTCGGTTCATCCATTGTCACGCCTTGATCGGGTTCAGCGTGGATTTTACGCACTGTGGCAGTATGAGATACGGGCATGTTGAGTAGCAATGAGCCAATGAGCAAATCATCTACAAGTTACAAGCACTCGCGAATGGAGGGACGTCCTTTCCAGCGCGCAGCATTCATTCTGTGCTAATCTGAAGATTTCTTGAGCATCGTCCCGGGACAAATTGCAAATAGCGATTTCACGTCCAGCCACCATGGCGCTACGTATTGAGATACACACCTAGGGCGACCACGGTACATAAGGGTGTCGGATCATGGTTCCGAACTTTGCTGCCACTTCTGACGTACGCGGAAGGCCCGCTAAACAACTTTTCAGAGAAAGCTGCTGAGCATCCAACCAGCTGAACACCTGGTATTGCCTGCTTGGAACCAGAGGTCCCGTTCTGGCAGCTTCCGGAACATTCACCCGTCGTTAGGCCGGCGGTGCTGCTTCTCGTTGCTCTTCGTTGCTGTGTGACTTGGCGCCGTGTCACCCAATCCAATTGCAACCCAACAACTGCGCATGAACCGCTGGCAACGAGTCGACCAGAGTTTCGCCGAGCTTGACCTTTTCAACCTACTCGTCTACAGCACTGCTTACGACGGGATTGATGCAACAAATACTGTCCATACGCCGACCTGCACCTGCACAACTGGGGCCTCGTTTGCCACTTTTTCGGAAAGCACTGAAGGCGGATTTCGCGCTGGACAGCAACTGCCACCCGCGGGAGCTCACTAGGTGAAGGACCAACAATCCGAACGTTCGACAAACCTTTGCGTCATTCTTAAACGTCCCTTTTGTTTACTTTCTACTGGACCACATCCGTTCGACTTCTCTGTACCTGTCGACCGAGAGTTTCACTGCAAGGCTGATAGGGCTGCTCACGTCCTCCCCGACCGTCACTCGACGCCCTGCAGACGCATTCGTCCCTCCGACACAGTCCACCATTTGTTTGGCAGTACCATCCTTCCAATCTCACCACCTCCTCACTTGGTCTGAGTCAGATCTCAACACCAATTGAGATTGTCGTTGGCGAAATCCCCCGTGCACCAAGTAATCCATCATGCCTTCAGCTACCGACAGCCCTCCCAAGACGGAATCACGACTTCTGCTTATCTCAAACCGACTTCCTATCACCATCAAACGCTCGCCGGAAGCGAAATATGACTTCTCCATGTCCTCGGGCGGCCTGGTCACTGGCCTCAGTGGCCTTGCCAAAAGCACCACATTCCAGTGGTATGGCTGGCCAGGGTTGGAGATCCCTGACAACGAGTCCGACGATGTAGTCAAGCGACTGAAGGATGAATTCAATGCCATTCCCGTTTTTGTGGACGATGAATTGGCCGACCGCCACTACAATGGCTTCTCAAGTAAGTCTCTGGCCTTTGACTTCCAAGCTCCGGCTGACAAAGTCTAGATTCGATCATGTGGCCGCTCTTCCACTATCACCCCGGCGAGATCACGTTCGACGAATCGTCCTGGAATGCTTACGTAGAAGTCAACCGGCTATTCGCCCGCGCCATTGTCAAGGATGTCGAGGACGGCGACCTGGTTTGGGTCCACGATTACCACCTGATGCTTTTACCACAGATGCTTCGTGAGGAGATCGGCAACACCAAGTCCAATGTCAAAATCGGCTTCTTCTTGCATACGCCATTCCCATCAAGCGAGATCTATCGAATTCTACCTGTCCGGAACGAGATCCTCCTAGGCGTTCTTCACTGTGATCTCATTGGTTTCCACACCTATGATTATGCACGACACTTCCTCAGCAGTTGTTCCCGGATACTAAACCTGACCACCACGCCCAATGGAGTAGAATTCGAAGGCAAGATCGTCACGGTTGGTGCTTTTCCTATTGGCATTGACCCCGACAAATTCACCGAGGGCCTGAAGAAGGAGAAGGTCCAGCAGCGGATTCAGGTCCTGGAGGAAAAGTTTAAAGGCGTCAAATTGATCGTCGGTGTGGATCGTCTCGATTATATCAAGGGCGTGCCCCAGAAACTTCACGCTCTAGAAGTCTTCCTGACCGATCATCCAGAGTGGATCGGCAAAGTCGTCCTGGTCCAAGTCGCCGTGCCGAGCAGACAAGATGTCGAGGAGTATCAAAATCTTCGTGCTGTCGTCAACGAACTTGTCGGAAGAATCAACGGGAAATTCGGTGAGCATTCATGCTTCTTCAAAGTCACGTTTCGCTGATGAGGTTGCAGGCACCATCGAATTCATGCCCATCCACTTCATGCACAAATCAGTCAATTTCGACGAGCTTCTGGCCTTGTATGCCGTATCAGATGTCTGTCTCGTTTCCTCCACCCGTGACGGCATGAACTTGGTCTCTTTTGAGTACATCGCATCGCAGGAGAAACGAAAAGGCAGCCTCATCCTCTCCGAGTTTGCTGGTGCTGCCCAAAGCTTGAACGGAAGTATATTGGTCAATCCTTGGAACACTGAGGAGCTCGCCGGTGCAATTCAAGAGGCTGTTACCATGAGCGCAGACCACCGGGCCATCAATTATGCTAAGCTGCATAAATACGTCACCAAGTACACCAGGTAAGATATTCACTGCTTCCACCGATAAGTCCTCGAGAGGTTGACATGAGGTTTTGCAGCGCATTTTGGGGGCAATCGTTCGTCGCCGAGTTGACGAGAATATCTGCCCAGGGAGAGAAGAAGTTGAAGCTGAGACGGGCGTCCTTGATCAAGGCTCCTTCGCAGCAACCAACATCTTCGACCACAGAAGGCGAGCAGTCAGACAGCAAGCAAGTTCCTCCACCTCCTCCACCAACCGCCAACCCGGATGGAGCAGGTGAGCGGGCCATCAAAGACGGCGCGGCGCCGGAAGGAATCCAGAAGGAAAAGTCGGCGACGTTATAAGTGTGGCGGCTTGTGCAGAGCATGAAGCTATGACGGGTCAAAGAGTAGTAATAGATCATAGAAGCATTGCGAGCGAGGCAAGGCGCCTCTGCATAGACTGGGTAGTTTTAGAGTCATGAAGATTCATGCTTGCAAGAGCCATCAACTGTGTAATTCATCCATAGTACCTCAACACAATCGATAAGGTGAAGCAATCAGCAGATGGCCGACCCAGGTTCGGATGTAAACCTCCGTCTTCAGTTGCGAGGTTCAACTCAAGGCGTGCCAACAGTCTAATGATCGAAATGATAAGTTTTTGTACAGGTCTGTCTCTTTCGATAGGACTTTGGGGGGTCCTCGGTTGAGTTCATTCATAGATGCCCTGTCCGTCGACCACTCTCGGCTGTTTGTGATCCGTCTTATGCATCTCTCGACGGCATGATAGATGTACACATGCGTCTGCCTCTCTCTCCCCGCGTCTCCCCTATCGCTACTCATCACTATTCACACACACACTCTCTCTCTCTTTCTCTCGCTATCCATTCCTCCCTGTCTCTCCGGGATCTCCCACTTTGCCTTTTTCTCCCGCCTCACGCCGACGACGGACGAACCGACTCCTCCTCCCTCGCAACCTTCTTCACCCCTTTCCTCGCCTTCTTGCTCCCATCCTTGCGGCCCTTCTGCCTCACGGCGATCTTCTTGACCTCGCCCTCGGTGCCCTTCCACCTCCCCGGCGCGCCGCCCACGGGGGCACTCGTCCTCTCGTGCAGGGGCGTGCCGAACGGCGTGACGATCTCGCGCACCAGATACGGCACGCCCAGCGCCTTGACCACGCCGTTCCGGTCGCGCGGCCGGTGTCGCTTGACGACGACCTGGCCCTTGGCGTCGCGCTGCTGGCGCAACCCCGGCGGGAACGCCCCGAGCCGAATGACGTCGCCTTCGCGGAGGAGGTTGTGCGCGTCGTGCACCAGCTCGTGCGTGCTCCGCGTGTAGTATTTCTGGTACGCAGCGTGGAAGGTCAGCACGCGGCGTGTCGCCCGCACGGTCTTCTGCATCGTGCCCGTGCGCGTGACGGTGGCGATGTGGGTGGGTGACGTGCCGAGGAAGGCGAGGTCCGACGCTGAGAGGTCGGAGGGCAGGAGTGCCGCGTCGTAGGGAAAGGACCGGGGAGCGTGCGTCGTCGCAGCGGAGGCGGTGGGACCGGCAGAAGAAGACGACGAAGACGGCCGTGGAGATGAGGAGGACGGCCCCGGTTCTTCCGTCCGCGGTGGCCGCGACGGGATGCTGCTGCTGCTGCTGCTGGGGCCGCCGCCGTTGTTGTTGCTGGATTGTTTGCCGAGGATGGTAGCGTCCAGGCCTGCCGCGGAGGCGGAAGGATGGTGGTGCTCATTGATCGGTTGGGCCTGCTTGAGCAGGCGTTGTGACGAAAATGCTCTCCGTGCGAGCGGTGCTCCATGGCGGTAAGCTAGTGATCTCGGCCTCGAGCTGGTGCTGACGGGTGATGAAGATGTAGCTGCAGCTGTAGATGTGGTCTTTGTTTGTGCGCAGAGTAACTTCTGGGATGTTGCTGGTCTCGCGCGACATGCGCGGATGAAGATCGTGGCCGAGGAGTTCATCTTCGCGGCCTGCGCATTGAGGGTCTAGTTTGGGCTCGCTTATTGCTGCGTGTTGATTGACCTCGAGGGAGAGGCCAATTTTTCACCGATGTATGCGATGACAGTAAATGGTTACAAAGTTGTCGAGTGTGCAGCAAAGAGCTCGAGGTGTTGGACATTCACCAAATTTCACGCGGCATTGAAATCGGAGTTGGAGATTCTATGGTGAAGCTGACGAGCCACAGTGCAACATTCATTCACATGCCCATTTTGCTTGCGTTGTTCGATTGCGGATCCGGTGTCTAATGCTACAATGTTCCCTTTTCTTAACCTCTGCAAAGGCATCTTTTCAGGTCTGTGCCATTATCCGCCGCCTCCCAACGCCAGAGCTATGCTGTTTGACGAAGCACCATCATCATGTCTTTGCCCGCCACTAAGAGGCCCAGACGTCCTTGCCAACACCTTCTATCCAGTGGCCCAGGTCGTTGACATTGCCGCCCCACTCCTTAAGTCGGTCGAGCATACCCTCGATTTGAGTCCGCTCCAATACTTTAGGCTGCACCCAGTTGATCCTTGCGACTTCGGCAACCTGGTCGATCTTGCCTCGTACCAAACCCAAGCTCAAAGCCTTCATGATCAAGTGCTCGATCTCGTCTGGCTTCACTTTCGTCTCCTGGCTGATAGTCTTGAATGTCATTGCACGGTCATGCGGTGGTCTCTTAAACACCAGTTCCGTCAGAGCCGCAAGGTTGATCTTCTGCCACAAGAATGCGCGGTGTGATTCAAGAGTCTGGTCATTGCTGAGGTTATTGGACATGCGATCGAACGTAGCCAGATCACCCCTGTTGAAGGCAAAGAGCAGCTCCCTCAGCCATTCATACTCATTGAACAGAGCATTCAGGATGGGATGTAGCAGCAGTTCTCCAAAGTTGTAAATCTGATCCGACACCAGCGCCGCGATTGCCAGATTGTATGCCCTCTGTTGGCGTTCCTTTTCAGTGAGGTCCTTGCTCTCGTCTATGCAAGCAAGGTAAAGGAGGGAGTTTCGGTAGTATGAGGTGTAATCGTTCTCGGCTTGGAAGTAGTCGGCATTGACCCGGTAAAAGGCTGCATGAACCACATTCTCCACAAAGTCGAACTGGTCCAGAGTCTTCTGTGCTTTGTCTAGCTGTTCTCTCGCCTTTTCTCTTTCTGCTAATCTCAGATACACGCTGGCAAGTTCAGTGATCGCATAGACATGGGCTTCTTCTGAATCAGGCTTGTCGACTCTTTCGGCCAGCGTCTTTAGGAATTGACTTCGCTCAGTGTCATCTAACATGGGTCAGAAAAGCCCATCTCATGCTGGCCTGTCGGACGTACCTTGGATTTGCGCCGAGGCGCTTAGTGCCAACTTGACGAGTTTGAGCAGGTTGATCTTATCCGCGAAACTGATGATGAAGGTGTTGTAGATGGGCAGTCTTTGCTTTTCACTTGCTGGATCTTTGAAGTACTCTAGAAGATTGTCTGTCAACTGATGCCATAGCTTGCGGTCCCAGAGATCTTCAAAGGTTATGAAAATGTGTTGCAAGTCGTCCGGTGCTTCATCTCGTTGCTCTGCAAGGAAATTAGAGATGGCTTCCGGATCGTGCTTGGACATGGTGAGGATTGGCGCAACGAGGAGCGATAGGAGAAGTAGCAGGCCCCAGGTGAGAGCTAGGTCCAGAGGTCGAGAAGTAGCGTTGTACGGAGGTTGAGGGTGCGAGACTGATAGACGGTCAATAATTCCCAAGCAGGCGCAACTGAGCGGCGCGTCAAGTTCACCTGCAAAAGCGGCGACGACCTGAGCCGTTCTCGACGCCGAGGTGGGGAATGCTGCGCCGTAGCAGGAAACGCTTGGGAAGCACGGAAGCAATCATTCGTCTCACGCTTTCATTGTCACTTTGCTGTCCTAGCAATTATCTTCATCTTATGGCGGGATACGGATGATGTGAGGACAAAACTTCATGGACGTTGCATAATTGGGTCTACAGCGTAGCTTTTCTTTCCAGATAATGCTTCTCACGCAGATCTACTGGTGCTTTAGATGCTCCTGCCCCAGTTTGCAATTCTGCTGAACCCAACCATAACAGCTGTTATGCTTACTTCACTGAGCACACATTATACTGCACAGAAAAATATTCTCCCGCATCGCCAGCTTGGGCCCCTTTCCAACTATTGCCTCACCTATGCCAGAAAAAGGGACATCCGAACCCCTCTATCGCACAGCTCCAAACCAGCCCTCGAAAGAGCAAACACTCTTCCTTCGAACCATCAACTCACATTGAATCTGTGATTGTTGAAGTGTACTGGTAAGTGAAACCCTCCTCTTGCGAGCGGTTTTTCCCGAGTATCTACGAGGCGAGGAGGATATCAATCCTATCCTCCAAAGCGCCCATTAACAATGAAACCATTTTGTGTCTGTACACTCATGGCCAAGAAGCGCATGGCTTTGTCAAGAATTGTTAGTAGGGTTTCAGCAAGTGCAATATGTGAAGGTGAAAAAGTGTGGAAGGCGGAGCTGGTCCGGCAGATTGTGAGCTGTTGTGGTTCGGAGAGGAGATGTCAACCTAGGAGCGAAACTGATCCGGCACCCTGTGTCGACTCCTAACCTTACCCTTGGATAACGTACGATTGTGAAGGTGGCTTAGCAACAATTCTCACGACTTGACGGCCGCAACTGAAGCTCCTCACAGTCGGTATCTTTGAAGTCGATCTGCTTGCCATCTGAACCGATCCTGCTTGGACTTTTCTCTACTCTTTGCTGCCAGCCAGCAGCTTTCCGAAGAACTTCTCTGAATAACCACTGTCGAAGAACTCTACGACTTTGTCCACCAACCTCCCGTCCTCGGTCATGGTAGGCGTGAAGATGTATTCGTTGGCATACTCTCCAACATCACTGTCGGCGCGACTCTTTGCATGGAAGACAACCTTCCGTTTCTCCACATCGACCACGACATCATCTTCATCGACGACTCTCAAGCGAAAGTTTCGAATCATGGGTAGGATAGCCTGGACAAAGGCTCCATACTCGGCATTTTTGCGAGGCGGGAAGCGCTCTTCATCGGCCGGAAGAGTGTAGTGGATGCACGAAGGACTTCGTACCGATAAGAGAGCGTCGACAGTCCACGTGTTGTAGCTTTCAATGAACGCCTGTGTTGTATGAAGGAGGTTGGCACGAATGGTTGATGGCATTTTTGAACGTATGTTCCCCGTATAGCACTCGAGCAGAGCGTTCTCCGTTCTGAGGCGTGGCAGGCGGCAGGCTGCTGATGTGTATGAAGATGCTAGAGGTAAGAAACTTCCAACTATTTTATACCCCCTCCCCTGTCTTCGTCTAACTCAATAAGTCAAGCGCTCGCGGTGTATCGCGGGGATTTTAACGCGACCACTACGAGTGTAAAACTTGGTTCCATGCAGTTGAGCGAAAAGGAGACCATCGCTGACATTACATAAGCTTCCACAGCCAAGCCACCAAAGTGACGGAAGGTGGAGCATCATACCGTATTTAGGGGGAGCACGTGACGGGGTCGATTTAGCCCGACGCTGTACACCTTGAGGGCGTTCTTTTCCGCAGCTTCTACAAGTGGGGACATCTTTCGATTTAAGCAATTCTCTGTTCGTACGATCTTTGCGGTGAAGGGATGAAGTCGCCGATACTAATCACTGCGGGACGGGATGCGTTCGTAGCACAATGAAACGAGACAGGAATCAGTTGAGGCGAGTGATCCAAGCAACTCGTCTTCGGTAGCCGTACCTCCTAGCTCGGCCCCCAGTCTTCGGAGACACCAGACTGCTCCTCTGTCAGACCAATGGAGCCACCCGGAATCCTTACTACTTGTGTGTCAAGTAGTTCAGTTCTCCGGACGGCTTATAGAGCATGCTTTACAAAACGGAAAACCACACTCCATATCCCTCGTGTACCATTAACATAAGCCAGCCAGCTCGAGATCCCAGAGTGGCTCCAGAACGCAAGCGCTACCATATTCACATCAATAAATTCAAAGGACTCTGAGATATCGACTTGAGCCTAGCGTGGAATTTCTCAGAACGACAACCCATCGTCAACATGCAACTGCCAGACGAGCTTCTTAGGCAGATATTCATGCACATCGACTCGCACAGCGTCGACCAGAAATTCAGCCTCTCGCAAGTCTGCTCGCAATGGCGCAGGGCCGCGCTGGGGCAGCGCCATCTCTGGAATCGAATATCCCTCACGACACCGCTGGATGGCATCCGTCTGCCACTGCTTCTCGAAAGGAGCGGATCAGCAGCCCTGGACGTGCAATTGCTCTGGCAATATCGATTCCGCGTGCCTATGCCCACTTCCTACGAACGCCGCGTGGCGTTGATACACCTGGTGGGCTCTCGGGCCCGGCTGTGTCGCCTCATAATTGACGTCCAACGCGTAGAAACCGAGTCTTTCTCCCCTCTGCTGGCCGATGGGCTGATCTTTCCCGTCCTCAAGGTACTCGAGATCCGAAGTCCCCTGACTCGACCTCAGGAGTTCCAGCTCTCCTTCTTTGCACCACAGCTGAGACGTCTGGAGCTATACGAAATCGACTCCACGGACTGGGGGCAATTGCTTGCCCAGTCACTAACGCACGTGTACTTGGACAAATGCAATAGCGCGGACCTAGAGCTCCTGGAGACCATCTTCCGACTATGTGCAGAATTGCAATCCCTGACGCTTCGCACCTTGCCGTTCCTCGTGGATTTCCCGGGCTTGAAGACGCCTGCCGCACAGTGCGTGCCTCACCTGCGAGCTCTGGATCTGAGCGCTGATGTCACGGACCTCGTCACCATTCTACGTACCGGTTTCAGGGGTTTCACTATGGAGGAGTTGACCACTGAGGCGTACGGAGGCTTCATGGACAGTGACACGAAGCAGCTCGTGGCCGAAGTGCTGATGGGTACGAGCCCACTACACAGCCTGCAGCACGTGGACGACCAGGACATTATCCTGCGGGACGGCTCCGGGCGGACGCGTCGCATGCGTGTTTGGAATGACGATTCGAGCTGGGAGTGGCCGGAGGTATGGATCGAGCTGGCCGACCAGTACAAGGCCTGCGAGTCGATGAAGAAGTTCCACATGCGCTCCTTCGACTGGAATGTCCTGGCAGGTGCGTTCAGTGAGCGTCCGCCGCTCGCAGAGGATATTGAAGTGCACGTCGACCTGGTCTCTAATGCGATCAATGATCGTTACAACTTCCAATACGACAATCCACCCGTGCCCGAACTGGACAAGTTCTCAGCGGGCCTGCGCTACCTCAAATGTCGGAATCTCGGCAGAATTGTGTTCGCCGATCATCCAGAGTACGAGGGAAACAGCGATATTAACGTCTCGCGTGCCGAAGTCATCCATACGCTGCTCGAAGCTCTTGTTTGTGAATCGTCCGTCGTCGAGGTCTGCCTCTCGCAAGCAGGTCTGGAGAAGCCCACCAGACAGCCATCCGAGGAAGTTCCCATCGCCATACAGAACCTCTTGAACACCAGGGACAAATACATCCTGTGCCGACACTGCGCCACTGTGCTCTCGGCCAAGCAACTGGAGGAGTTGAAGACGGTTTTGTCGGAACACCAGCTACAGGCGATTGGATGACACGAGGCAGCGAGTGACGCGGCGCAACCACAAATGTCGACTTGCATGGCGTGGGTCCGGGAAGCCCTGGCTCAACAGATACGCACAGTGCAAGGATTGGTTGCGCCTGAAAAGATGAAAGCGATCGTAGGGACGTGCCGATAATTGCTGAACACGGCTTTCAAGCACCTGCTTGTGCTACCCCCTTTCCGGGCAACTCACTCGAAAAACTTGTTTGATGGCTTCCAAAAAGAACTCAAATCTGAGGAGCCTCTCGGCATACCTGGCAAGGGCCACTTTGTTCAAGACCAGGAGGTCGAGAGTTGACGAAAAATCACCAACGATTGATCAGAACAGTGGGTACTGACCGATCGAGAGAGCAGCGAAGTGGGAGGAAGATCCGTGGAAAGATCGGCATAGCAGCCACATCAAGTTCACTTCGAAAATACTCCCTGGGTCAGAGGCATGGCATAAGATCATGACTTTGATGGATGATTGGAAACATCGTCGCGTCCTGTGTCGCCTTGCGCTTTTGGTGCTCTGCGAAACAATTGTGCATCCAACCATCCGATATATCTGACCGCCTTTAGGACCCACAACTGCTGTCTTTCTCGTCCTCAACTTCCAAGACCTCGTACCTGCAAGTCCCAATGTCGCCTGTTCCTCCGCCATAACTCCGACGCAGTCTGCGCTCCTGGCACAACCACCAGTACCTTTTGGAACTTGATTGCCGTATCAGGTCTCTTCAAATTGCAGACTGCAGAAGGCCGCGAGAACTGCTAGAAATAAGTTACGGATGTTGAGGGCGGCAAACCCAGGACAATAAGAGTCCAAAAGGTTGTGCTTGGAGGACCAAATGCCGTTCGCTCATTGAGCCACCGTCCTCTCTTTCATAACAACGGCATGGAGGCCCAGCTCCTCCGTGGCAAGGGTCGTGGGGAAGTGAGATGTCTTCTGTAACTCGGACGTCTGTTCCTCGACCTGGAGCCAACTGAGCGAGAGTTGGTGGTCCATCCGAATCGTTTCGTGACCCGGATGCACGTGCGGATGTTCGAGGGAGACACTGATTAGCTACTCTGGCCAGGAGAATTAGACCAACATCACGCTGGAGACAGTCAGCATGGCAGTGATGCGTGATGGGGCGAACGAAGAGAAAAGTCCAGAGGAATCGAGGCAGTAGCGGGCACGGTGGCTACCTGAATCACAATGCAACGTCCTTCTTGGGTACATGTACCTCGCGACCTTGGCCGAAAGGGTGTCGTGCTAAACACTGTGACATCCACAACGGGATACCTTGTCACGTCGACGCATCAGCTAGATTCCGCTTGCGACAGTGCGGTACGGACCGGTACCTCCCCCGTCTGATGGTGGGCGAGGCTTTCGTGGCAGAAGCTGAAGAATCTCCACGTGGCGCTCGCGGATGTTTGTTGGTGCTGTGTTAATTGATCGTATTGGATCTTCAGGGACAATCAACCAATTACGACTGTGGCCTCTCGACCGGGAGGATCGATTCCAACGGTCACGACGGCCAATCGCTGCGTCTCGCCTCGGTTGTGCCTGATCAAATCTCCAGGCATCCCCCGTGCCCTCTTTTTCAATCGGAATCTCATATTAGCCAACATTCAATCACCGCAAGACGCCGCGATAAAACTCAGATGATGTTTACGCAGGTTTCGGACGGGAGCCGCCGAGATGTTCCAATCGAACACTGTGCAGAGACCCGTCGTCCTAGACAGTTCGGGCTGGCTGAAAGAGCTCATAATGTAAGTGTGCAAGAGATGGCCGACAGAGCCTGGCTCTATCCACCGGTGCTGAAGCATGCATTCTCCTCTGCGGCCATATATCTGCACAATCACTTTCTTATCGACCGCTTTGGAGGTAGTAGAACGCCACATCAACCATTTCGAAGCTGATATGTACGGCCGTGCCCAAGCTCCAGAATTTGTGGTCACCCGTACCCAGCTACTACGGGTCTCGGGAATGAAGCGGAACAGCGACTCAAAGTGCACTATTGGTTGCAATTCGGGATATGGGACATGGCTCCACGGTTCTGATGAAGACGAAATACGGGGTGTTTCATCCTCCAAGCAATTGTATCTCATTAGCCATCATTGACGCTCACCCACTTTAGCAAGAGAAGGCTTGACAACCGCATGACTCTTGCAGTCTTCTCAGGCAGCTTCACCGCCGAACCCAGCATCCGATTCATGACTCTTGCAGAACGCTCGAAGCAGGCTCACCGCCGAGCTCAGCATCCGATTGAGTATCACTCCTGGCAAAACCGCCAAACAGAGCAGTGAAGTTCGAGGAGTAAGCAGTAGACAGGTGTGTACACGGTGTATCTAACCTATAGCTTTGCGCTACTGACACCATTCCAGCAGCTCTACTACCTTCTGAATCAACCAGCCTGTTGCAGCTGAGCACGCGCGCTGCGTTGGCTACAACAACAACCACGAAATTGACATGCAGCTCTATGACCTGATCTGGCATTGATCCACCACGAAAGGACTTCCGTGTGCATTATCACACGCTTTCACAAATTCCATTCGACAGGCAGCTCACGAGCTAGCCTTTCTAGCTGAAAGGAAGTCAACAGTCGACGCCGCAACACAATGCAGGCCACGAGAATTCTGTACAGACGCTCACCGCATTTACTCCGCCCGCGTCGAGCATTGGCCATCTCACACCCTGTGCATATACACCAACCCAGCTGGAAGGCGACCCTGCAGTTCGAAATTCAGGGCCAAGGTGGAGCTGTGCATGCCGGAGGAGCAGGACCTGTTCGGTAAGTCAAGCCAAACTTTGAGCATTTGGAAAGGGTATAAGATCCCCATTTCTGCCCTTGAATCAACCCGATTCTTTCTGTATCCAAAGTCAACTCTTCGAGCCCTCTTTCCACCAAGACCCACCATACCCTCTTGCACCTTCGACTGTGCCCTCCATTGCCAATTCTCTCATCAACATGTAAAAGACCCTTGCTGCCCTGTGATGTGTCCGAGCCACTAACAGATCACGCTGCAGGACTGCTCATCCATCAGACTCATGCTATTGCTTCGGCAAGAACTGGACCTTTGTCGTCTACAAGGAGCTCAACCGGATCATCTACTGGTCGTACACAAACTTCAAGGAAGCGGTAGACCACAAAACTCTCTTCATCGACAACGAAGCGGTCCCTGCCAGCAAAGGACCTATAGCTGTCTCTACCACGGGAACCGCTCCCGCAGAAGGCATCCGTGTTTATGTCCAAGCCGAGAATAACAGGCTGTTGGAATATTGCTTGGACAAGGACGGCGGCAGCTGGTACAAGGGTGACTTGATGACACAGAACATCTATAAAGCCATGGACGGCACCACCTTGTCTGCGGTCGGAAATCCTATTACCGTGCTCTTCAATGCCACGGACTTGGATCATTTCAACATCGCTACCATGACGACTGGTGTCTGGACCACACAGGGCGTCAACTTCGAAGTACCCAAGCTGCAAAAGTAGCAGCGATTCGACGAGGCTACTGACCAGGGAATCTTTCGTTGTGGATGCTTTTCATGTCTATGGAGACAGCGATGAGGGAACTTGGGTCGTCCTGCCAGTTTGTCATGCGCAGCAGTCTCCATCAACGGGCTCAGTTACCTGCCACCGAGCCTGCTGTGCCCGCCTCTGCTCGTCTGCTTGCCCTGTAGGCCACAGCAACATGTATCTGCCTGTTCACTCCTTTACAGGCGTCTGTTGTGTAAAGACCAGATAGCCCTCTGTCAGTCAACGGTAAATAGTCAGCAATACACTCATTTTGGACAACGTTCATGAAACCGGGAGACTTCTGCGACCAGCTGAAGCAACGCACACGTTGCTATCATATCACAATCTAGTCTAGTTATCAGCTCTCTCGCTTATCGTTTCCTTCTACGCACGCAGAAGGGCCTGCCTGCATCGACATAGCCCAAATGAGTGCCTCGGTTGTCTAGAGATGTAGACATATGAAGACAATTCGCCAGGTGTAGCCAAGACCTTGATGACTACAGTAACAAAGGACACACTTGGGTCTGGCTCGCGCCAGAGACCGAGACTTCATGCAAGAAAAGGAACACTCTCTGACAACTGTCAGCTTCGGCACAAGCAGGAGGTAGTAGTTTCGTCGATCGGAGGTGATGCTCGCTGAGTGTAAAGCGGCATGGCAGGGTTACCTCACGTGATCGTCGTTACTTGCCAAGGCGTCGTTGGAGCCAATGGACGTCGATGCAATGCCAGTTCGAGCGGAGCTTCACGAAGTCGAACTGCAATTGAACTCTCTCTCACACACGACGAACACACCCAACTCCCGCTCATTCTGGCCTCAGCCCGACTTCTCTCTGCCCGCTGAGGCTCCCTCCCAGGCCCTGCATTCAAAATGCAGACCTGTCAAGCCACCCTCGCGCTCCGCACAGCTCGGAGCTCACTGAAGCCCAAACCCACCCCCTCCCAACGACGGAGCTACACAGTCCAAGACATCGCCATCACCCGCACGGGCAAACCTATCATAAAACACCGCGGTGGCAGGTCCTCTCTAGGGGGCCACACGGTCACCGTCTTCGGCGCATATGGCTTCCTAGGCCGATACATCGTGCAGCGCCTGGCTCGCCGAGGATGTCAAGTCGTGGTACCCTACCGAGATGATATGGCGAAGAGACACCTCAAGCTCACGGGCGATCTGGGAAGAGTGTCGTTCATGGAGTTCGACCTGAGAAACACGGAGAGCATCGAGGAGAGTGTGCGGCACTCGGACATCGTCTTCAACCTGATCGGGAAGAACTATCCTACCAAGAATTTCAGCCTCTGGGACGTCAATGTCGAGGGTACGGAGAGAATAGCCGAGGCGGTGGCCAAATATGATGTCGACCGGTTCATCCACCTGTCGAGCTACAATGCGGATGAGAACTCGCCTTCGGAGTTCTTCCGGTCAAAGGTAGGAGGAGCGCCACGACGCACAAAAGCGCAGGGGGTTCATGCTTGTTGACTGACGCTTTCGCTGCTAGGCGTATGGAGAAAAAGTTGCAAGACAGCTCTTCCCCGAAACCACCATCGTCAGGCCGGCGCCCGTTTTCGGCTTCGAAGACAGCCTCCTGCACCGTCTGGCGGGCGTGACGAACCTCCTCACCGTCAACAACATGCAAGAACGCTTCAACCCGGTTCACGTGAGGATCATGTCCATTACATCCCTTTCCCCGATCGCAATGCTAACTCCAACGTGTGCTAGGCCATCGACATCGGCATGGCTCTTGAACGCATCGGCTACGACGACACCACCGCAGGCGAGACTTTCGAACTCTATGGCCCGACAAATTACTCGATGCGCGAGATTGCCGAACTGGTGGATAAAGAAATCCTCAAGGAACGCCGGCACATCAACGTCCCCAAAGCCCTCCTCAAGCCCATCTTATACTATCTGAACAAGGTTATCTGGTGGCCGATCATGACAGCTGACCAACTGGAGCAAGAATCCATTGATCAGACGATCGAGAAGGGAGCGAAGACGTTCAAGGACCTGGACATCGAGCCCGCGGAATTGAAGGATCTGACGTACCATTATTTGCAGGACTATCGGAGCAGTAGCTACTATGACCTGCCGCCGGCGACGGCACGGGAGAAGAGGCAGGCAAGGAAGTATCTGCACGTGATTGATGATCAGTAGGTGCGGCGGGGAGGGAAAGTCGAACATCGAACGAAAGAGACTGGCACGGTCTCGCTAGGTTAAAGGGACAGTAAATGCCACTTATCATCGATTCGGTACTGAAGGGGCAGGAATATCGGGAAATCATCGTTGTCGAGATTGTACATAACAACGGGTAGATGTAGACAACGAGTCACAAGATCTGTCTCGACCTACCTCCCTAGCCATCCAGAACGAACACCGTTGCGGGTTGAACTTCTATCGTCGTCAGTCGACTGGTTGACCAGTCATATTAATCAATACAAGTCTGCTTCTACGGCCTCAGGAGTCCAGCCAGGAGTCAGTCTGTATCACCAACACCTTCATCCTTTTGTCACCATGCATGCCTAGAGCACAAAATGTCATGCACCTAGTAATCGTGTACAGTATCCCCCAAAAAAATCAAACCAAAGTCCTACTCGTACCGTATTTCCTTTCCCATTTTTGCCGAAACGGCCCACCTCTGGGAGAAGGATAATTTACATCCATCATTCCATCCCGTCTATACTTCCTCGTACGAGAGAGATAGACAAGTAAATTCAGACGATAAATCGTAGAGGATTCTTTCTAGTACGAGCACCTCGTCCCTGCAAGAACCGCGCCCTAGGAACTCCCACCAAACCCTCCGGTTAAAAAAACCCAAAGAGTAACTAACATCTACAACCGAAAAGAGAAAAAAAAGCAAGTCGTTGAGACGTCAGCGATAGGGTTCGAACCTATGCCTCCGAAGAGATGTGATCTCAGATAGCCCTGGCAGCCAATTCAAGTCACACGCCTTAACCACTCGGCCACACTGACTGGGATTTGCGTTGTTCCCCAACAGGAGATTTGGGAGAGAATTTGCGGGGCTTTTTCTGACCCTCGCAAATATATTTCACTTTCTAGTCCGGTGCTTGAGGGGTGGAGCCGAGGTCCGCTGTAATGGCGGGAGCTTAACGCCCAGGGGCTTACGAGGTACTGTAATAGGGAGTACTTGTACATATGTACTCGTACGCCGGTGCGCAGTTCTTGTTAGTTACACAGTACGAGGCACACAGTACTCGTCACAGTACGGTGGCGCTCGGTCGGTCGCTGGAGTCTATACAATACTCGTGTTCCGTAATCTACTTGGCGCCTGCGGTGATGGCCCTAAGGGTATGAACGATTGCATTGTACTTACATTGCGAGGAGGTATTGAAGGTCCCTTGCAAGTTGCCTCCAGAGACGAGAAGTGAGAACGAGTAGCAGTAGCAGTAGCAGTAGTAGACGAGTACTCTTGTGTACTCTATACCCGGACAACATGGCATGTGAGGCAGGGCAATCAGAGCGCTACCTACAAGAGAATGGGGGAGAAGATCTGCCAGTCTCTGTACTGTAGCCCGCGCGGTTTATGAGGACAGGCTGGGGGATCGAAAGCGAACACTGACGGGAGATCTGCAAAGAATAGACCAGGAGAGCCAGGCCGGGGGGAATTCATTTTCATACTGTGTCTATCCTTTTCGTCTCGGCTCATTCCTTTGTCAATGTGGTCCTTATGACTGGACATTCCAATGCCTGCGGGCTGCGCATCATACCAACACATTTCATTGTCTAAGGTCCACCAACAAAGTTCCGTAGCCTGTCCGTTTCATTCGACCCATTGCTGTTGATACTCATGACTTGAGAGTGACACATAGCAGCCACTTCGATAGATCCCCTCGCCCCGAATCTGGTCGCCATCTCCAGTAATTGCAGTAATTGAGCATTGAGGATTACTCCTTCGTGCCGAAAGGACGTCTTGATTTGACCAGCCTGCCGCTTCTTGAGCATTTTGCGAATGACAGAATCACCGCATGATTTCGTTCCAAATCAAGGCCTTCAACTCCTCCTTGCTCAACTGATCCTTGTTGCGATCAAAGTCAAAGAACTCCTCGGGGATGGGTTCAGCTGTCGGCTCGTCATCAGGGTCATGGTACGGTTCGAGGTAGGGATGCTTCAACGCCTCTTCAACAGTGATACGCTTGACGGGATTGAATGCGAGCAACCTCTCCAGCAAATCCAATGCCAGATCCGAAGTCTTGGGGAACAGGTGCTTCAACGGGATTTTCTTCTTGAATGGCAGGGAACGAATGTATTCTCGCGCACGTCGTGATTTGATGCCGTAGTAGTCTTCCATGGTGGGCGTGCCGAGAACATCCAGAATGAGGGTGAGCTGATGGTGATCTGAGCAATGATTAGTCTCGATCCGATCTGCGCGCATGGGCCGCACTTACAGTCTTTGCCAGGAAATAAGGGCTTGCCGCTCAACATCTCCGCAAGAATACAGCCGACACTCCACACATCAATGGCTTTCGTGTACTCCTTGAATGTGAGCATTATCTCCGGAGCGCGATACCATCTTGTTGCCACGTATTCGGTCATAAAACCCGAGTTGTCATCCGTTGAGGCAGCCGATCTGGCGAGACCGAAGTCGCAGACTTTGAGGTCGCAATTGGCATTGAGCAGCAGATTTGAAGGTTTCAGATCCCGATGGAGGACGTTCGCAGAATGCATAGCTTTGAGAGCGCGAAGAGTCTGATAGATGAAGTACTGGCAATGGTCGTCTGAGAGATCTTGAGTCCTGATCACGCGGTGCATGTCCGTTTCCATAAGCTCCTAACACACCACGTCAGCAACAGCACAGAATCTAGGTGCGGAAACCCCACCTGAATGAGATAGACCTCGGAAAATGTCTCGTAATTTCGTGGCTTCTGAATGTCAAGGATGGAGATGATGTTTTCGTGATTGAAATATCGGAGCAATTTCATTTCTCGTAACGTTCGGAGGCAGAACATAGAATGATCGAAGGGAGTGATCTTCTTGATCGCAACTTTCTGGCCGGACGGCTTGTGCAGAGCAGAGCTGTGTGAGGGTCAGCTATAGGCCTCATGGAAGCAGATACAATCAGCGACTTACCAGACGACGCCGTAAGCACCCTCGCCAATCACATCTTGAATATCGTACTGATCAGAAACATTGAAGGAGATCTTTCTTGAGCCACCCGTGGGAGCAGTCTGTTGTTGAGGTTGTCCCATGCTGCTTGCCGGTCAAGTACGCTTGGTTGCAGCACAAATGGCGTGACGAGGTGAAGAGAGATATTCTAGCCTACGCTCCAAAGATCTGACAATATCCAATGATGTCCCGATCACGAGAAGCGGCTTCGCTCAGTTCGAAGGTTCTTGAGATTGAGGTCGGTGAAGGCAGAGAGAATGCTGGTTGCGCTTCGGACTAGTTGCGCTCGTTTCTGCGACCTGAGGTGCGAGAAGTGTATAATGTGGTAGCTGGAGGCAGAAAATGTAGATGAAGTGACACGGACTTGTGGCGCTTAGTATCGCCCTTGGTGCGACAGAGTGGTGGGTGATCTGCGCCTTCGCTGAGGGCGGATCGAGAATAAAGAACCTGGAGTGTATTGTTAGATCTCGCCTTCTTTGTGTCGTGCGATAACAAACAAGCTGGAGTCGAGCTTACCGGTCCGCTTGCTTGTGTTTGTTCTCGCCTGCGAGCCTCGCACCGCGTTCCTGTGCTATTCTCGGCGGTAACCTACGAGGTGATCAACTGAAGTGCTGGTGGTGCGGTGTCGAGATAGTGGGGTAGTCAGGTTGCTGCAGGGCTGCGGAGAACGACGTTGCAGTTGAATGAAATGAGGGAGAACTTCAACGGTGAGAGAGAAGGACAACAGGCTGTCAAGAGGAATGAGAACGACGCAGCAACAACGAGAAGGTGCTTGCAGGTGGTCACAAGGTTCGGAATCACACTGTGAGCAGTGAAGCAGCTTCACATTCACACTCAAGGGTCAAATCCCCATCCACGCTGCGGCCGAATTGAAGGGCGTTTGGATGAATAGGCGCCCGCATTGGCTGCGCTAAGCAAACAATGGCTTGAATGGGTCACCCGCTTAACCGGGTTCAGCCTGGTCTGGCCCAGGGCCGCCGTTCTGCGACAGCCCCTTGGTCGCCCACTGCTGTGTTCGAGCTTGTCGGATCAGTGTTTCATCTTTTTATTTGCCGCAAGCATCGTGCTGGAGCTCGAAATAGCTTCCTGACTACCCAGGTTGGGCGGGACGAGCCTTGCTATCTAGCCATAGATATCCTGTCTTTCTTTGCCGCCAGCGGTATCGAGGCTAGCAGAATGTTCCTTCTTTCATGAGTGCAGAAACGAGGCCGGACTTCTGCTCACTACCGTCAGCCACCGATGGGAAGCAAGCTTGAAGTTTAGAATCAACTCATTTCTTATTGCATAACCTGTTGAGAGTGTCAGCGGCGTGCTCGCTAGCTTGCAAACTCGCCTATGACTGTACCTTTTCGCGCATTCTGCCCATCCACTGCTGCAAGCTGACTCCCTGATCTGCTCGGTCCTCCACGAGCATCGTCTGCGCCCACAGTCTCAGACCAGGCTCGCCATCCTCTTTGACCACGTAGAGGTGCGGCACGATAATACTGCCCACCCCCTTGGACTTGTGATCGCGGCTTTTAGAGACCACGGCCCTGACTCGCTCGTTGAAATCATTGTCCAACTCTGGTAACCGTTGCTTGCCAATCTTGAGCTGACTCTTGTCCGATACGCCGAAGACGTCGAGCACTAACTGGGGCACAGCATCCCGCCCGACCCAGAGGAACTGCGTCTGGCCATCGTCGATCAAGTACAGGCCATAGGGTACGATCCTCTCGGATGACAAGTTGAGAGGCGGCGGCAGAATAATTTCGCCGGTCTTCTCGTCCACAGTCCCCGCGTCGTCTGGCATGTCGTGCAGGGAGAACATCTTCGGATAGATGTACTGAATTAGCAAAGGCAAAGGTAGAGTTGACAGCAAGCACAACGCCGCAGAGCGCATGTCGCTCGGTATTTGTGACGACCTCCTAAGTCCCAGATTCTTGATTAGCGCAAGGAAGAGGATAGGCAGACCGCG
Source organism: Phialophora chinensis (assembly GCA_016109575.1). NCBI lineage: Eukaryota > Fungi > Ascomycota > Eurotiomycetes > Chaetothyriales > Herpotrichiellaceae > Phialophora > Phialophora chinensis. The sequence continues at coordinate 1,230,666 of JADWPU010000005.1, read as the reverse complement.
AAGGTTTGCAGGGAACTGCAGGCCACCGCCGCCCATACTGCCTCCAGCCAGTTCTTTTTTATACGTGGCAAGCAACTCGACCAGCTTGGCTTCGATCATATCTCGGGCGCTGTCCAGTCCACCGTTCAGAACACGTTCTACGGCCTTGTGACTGTAGTATTCGGTGATGGCTTGCTGATCCGCTGACGCATAGACGTCGGCCAGTTGTTGCGTTGTCGGCAGCGCCAGAGTCATGACCCGAATGCGTCGCTCGCCATTGCACGTCGTGTGCAGAACAGCGGTCTGCATGCACACCACAGGTTTCGTGATAGTCTCATCAATCGCGACCTCCACGACATAGCTTTGATCTCTTGGGAACGCTGGGAATGCGCAGAGATCAGAGCTTCTATTAAAAAAGTTGCCGTAAAAGGTGCTCATTCTCAAGCCCGTAGTTGCTCGCACACGCAGAACGGCCTCGAGACCGATTTCCGCCGACAGATAGTCAGAGAACTCTTTGGCAAACTTCATGGCGTCATCTTCCCTAGCAGCGTTCCAGCCGGGATAGAAGTAGGTCTGTCCGCCAGTGTATCTGGGCAGATTGCTCAGCGAGGCCACGTCCTGGTATTGTGACGAAAACAGAAACATGTCGACCGAAATTTGCTGTTTGGAACACTCGACAGCGAAGCTCTTATAGAAACTGTTGCCGGTCTGGAGCAGGCTGCTTTCTTTAGAGGTGCCCAACAGCTTCTTGTCCTCACGCATCTCGAGCTTTCCAGTCCCAATGTTGGGGATCGAAGCAGTGACGACCGTCATCTTTCCACCCACCGGTCCTATCAGCTTATGCCCTGCTCGAAGTGCTGAACCCATGGCAGATGCTCCGTTCTGAGTATTTTGGAACATTTCTTGCAGTTTGTCGAGGAAACTCTCAATGTTCTCTCGGCACTCCGTCAGAGTGACGAGCAAATCCGCCGGCGTAGGCAAGAAAGCTTCTTCCAGATCACTCACGACAAGCATGCTGGTCTGCGCATTCTCCGTCCCATCACGGGGAATGTTGAAGAAATGTAGACCCGAGTCGACGGCGATAAAGCCCAGCCGAGTGCGTCGATCGGCATTGGGTATCCGATCCAGGCTCTCTCGAATACACCGTGCTGTTGTCGCCAGGAGACCACTTGTCACTGCCGCGTAGCTCACATCCAACAAGAACAAATACACGAGTGGCTGGGGAGGTCGGACCATGTATTCCTGAGGAGCGATGAATTCGACAACGGCATGGTTCAGATCCGGTCGTTGCCACCGGTCGAGACTCTTCTGGGCGGCTGCGTCCCAGTCAAACGCCTGCGGCACATCATTTGTCAGATTGCACATGTTGCACCTCCACCGATGGCCATGGTCCAGAAACGTCACGAAAGGGTTGATGTATGATCTGCATCTTCTGCACCGAGAGATGACCTGATCGGGCACGATGGGCACAGGATCTTCAACGTCATGTAGAGATGTATATGGTTGGATGACGAGCGCGAATGGAAGTTTGGACTTCTTGAGAAGGGAATGAGTGGTAGGAACAGCGTTCAATGTCGATCGAACATATTTCGGCGGACAGTTGGCATAGGGCGAAGGCGTCACACTGGTCTAGGTCATGCTGTTAGAGACGGTCAAGAAGGAGAGGCATAGGCAATACGTACATTGGGAGGGAGAATCGCTGGCGGAGGGGGGTAGTCCAACTCGACGACATTGAACGGCTGGTTTGACAGGTCGGTGGGATACAGCTGATTCAGGACCGGAGCACGCTGTGATTGTTGTGGTGCAGATGCGATGGGTGGCTTCTGAGACATATCCATTTGAGCAAACTGTTGTGTCATGCCTGGCACACCGCCAGCCCCAGCCGCAGGGTATCCTGGAGCGGGAGCTTGATATCCCCCTATCGCCGGAGCAGGTTCTTGACCGGGGTACATAGGTGTCGCGGCTTGCTGGACAGCCGCGGGGTTCTGCTGGTATCCTCCCTGGGGATACCCTGCCGCATCTGCTTGAGCCGAGTACGCAGGGTATGCGCCTCCGGCTAATGGTTGTCCTCCTAGAGCGGCGTTCCCTCCCGCCCCGAATTCATAGGCCTGTCCGGCATAGGCACGCTTCTTGCGACCACCGTGCGCCGGGCCTGGAGCAGGACCTGGCGGCACGCCCGGCGGAGCGTTGGTCTCGTAATTGTCGTAACTCGGTTCCGCAGGCGGCTGCTGACCGTAGACATCTTGTCCCGGCACAGCCTGCTGCGGATATTGCTGGGGGTACTGTTGCGACATTGCGGGAGACGTGAGCTCTCAAGCCTCGTGCGCGCTCTGCTCAGTCGGAAGTCAGGGTGGTAAAACGCAGGTAGGAATGTCGAAGTGTGATGTGGAGGGGATAGACGGTGCGGAGGGAACAAGTGTCGACAATGTGGGAGGCTTTGTGCTATCTTGATCCGCGGGGAATGACGTCCATACCGAGTGCAACAGAGAGACAGCAGCAAACCTTGACAAGAGAAGAGAATGAACAGGCTTTGCTTTTTGAATGCCTGGTGGTTGTTTAGCAGACAAGCTGTCCTCAGATTATTGACGGCAAGTCCTTTGCAGCCTTCAGTGCGGGTGAAATATTGACCAATCAGGGCCGACTTCGTCAAGAGGCCAGCTTGCCCGCTACAACCACTTGAACTTCGATTCAACACAATTTATTCCGTCGCCATTGCTCTGTGTCGCTGCTCCGCTGGAAGATCGTAGGCGCAGGTTTCAGAAAGTCACATGTGTAACAAAGAGTCAATGAACTGCAGTTCTATTGCTATTTAGAAGTGTGAACTCAACGCCTTGCAATTCGCCCCATTCATGTACCCAACGGATCAAAGTCGATCAATACTTCTGTCGCGCTTCTCTCAAACCGTCTCAAACACTCCGAGCGCTGAAGTCGTATGCGACTTTCCCTTCGTGGGCCAATGGCTTGACCGCAGGAGCAGCTACCAACCCGGCACAAATGAAAATCGTGACGATGATGGCCTCCATCAGAACTCCCAGCAGACCGTGAAGAATTATTGCAGTCCACTCAAGGCTCCAGCTGCTGAACCATTTGGGATCATTGGCAAAGATGCAAAGGAGCGAGAAGACCATCCGGACCACCATGAAGGGCAGAGCTGCAGCAACCGCAAACAGTAAGCAGCGGTCACCAGACTGAACATGAGCAATCCTGAGAAATGAAAGCCCGGTGATGAGGACGACAGCGCAAAAGACGACCAGGAAAAGACAGAGTGCTGCCTTGAGTTCAGTGAAACCAGTCGAGACATCGGATGGGTCGCTGCTGAAGACATTTGTGCTTCCGATGATACTGAGGATCAAACCAGCCAAACTGGGAAGATGAAGGATGCGGAAGACCCGAGGTGAGAGGCCAGATCCGTCCATGCCGATATTGACACGATCCAAGAGTCCCAGGGCGGCGCAAATGGTTGCAGACAGGCCGAAGCTGTTCATAACGTCGTACGTGATGGTGAGACCTTGCGACGGATGGTGGATAGATATAAGGGAGGTGATGGCGCCAACAAGTCGAAAGAGGCAGATCATGACAAGGAACCGCCACCCGAGGTGTTTCCGATGGCCATGCTTGTAAACGACATATGCCGAAACAAAGAAAGCCGGGAAGAAGAAGATGAGCTCGACGATATCGAGGATTTCGAATGCTGAAATACCCATTGTTGCACAAACGGGAGGAAAGCAGGCAAGATGATGGAATATGTACTGGCTGGAAGCAGCAAGATTGAGGTAGGTGTATGGATGGTCACTGGGGACTTTGATTGATGCTTTGGCTTGCCGGTGTCGACTGCCTCTGGACCCTGAAGCGCAAGACGAATATATAGACGTCTAAAGTGGAATTCTGTATAAGCCATTTCCACTGCCCAGGGCTATGAGAACGAGGTGCTTAAGGCCATGAAACATTTTCCCAGTCCCAAGATGGCCAACTGCGCGAGATACTCGACTCCGACTGCCCACTGAGCATGTAGGGCTCAGATGTGGGGTTCGCGAACCTGAGGTCAGTACTGTACCTCATTGAGGCTGTGGGCATCGCGAAAATGAGCAGAAGGGGTTAGCCGCGCGACGATAAGCCAACCATGGCGTTCAACACCAACAATTCTATGCATGTGCCTGCCACATTCGAGCTAGTGCAAACCATTTCCTTGGGACGCGATGGCTTGGTACTGCAACTGCAACTTTCCCCTATGCGAAGGCTGCTGCACCCCGACCAGTCTTTCATATGGCGGCATCATTCTTCGCTCCATGGACTAGACCAGAATCTGGGTTTCGCCAAACTTTGTTCGCCGTATCTGCATTGCATGAGCGTTGCAAACCAATCCGAATGGATTCATCACTACTATTTGCGGCCTGTGTGGCTTATTGTGGCTTACCTGTGTATCTTGTGTCTCACGGTGTGTAACATTCCATTGCGATTTCTTTATGATGTCACATGCCGTTGTGCAAGGCTTTTTTCGGTCAGGGTTAATGAAACTGATAATATCAGTGGTGTGATGCCCCAATGCGGCTGGAGGAGGGGTTGATCACGTGGTGCCGTCGAAAGTGTGACCTCATGTTGTCTTCAGTCTTCAGCACGTCTAGAGGATTAATTCTCGCATCGACCCCAGACAGATATTCGACGTAATAGCCTGCTCATCTCGGACTGACCCAAGAACGATATACAGCTGAAAGGCGGACGAGAGATTGGGTAGGCCTGCCTGGTTGAGACCTTCGGGATTCCCCTCCTTCAAGAGTCTTTGCATCTCGTGTTCCGATATGTCGTCGAAGCCAACCAGTGTGATCGTTGGAGGCGTTCTCGGCGTAACCTCGTCGGCTATCTTCTTTGGCGCCAATCTGGGAATCTCGCTCATTACAGTTCCAACACTTCTCCTTCCGTCGCCTTCCTCGGGTTTGCCAGTACCGGCCAATGCTGAGAATCGAGCCTCGCGGACATCAACATCGTCAGAAAAGCCGTCGACAAGACCTCCGCACCTAGCTCGTCAGTGGAAATCCATGTATGACATTGGCAAGAAAGCGGGACCTTTCTTCGCTTTACTGGCCAGCGGGAGCTGGCTGTACGCTGCTCAGCAGCTGTCCGCAGGGTCGAGAACACGACAGAGGTTACTCATTGCCGCTGCTGGATTGTCGGTGGCCATCGTCCCCTTTACATTTGGGGCAATGAAGCGAACAAATGACGAGTTAATTCGCCGAGCCAATGCAGCAGCAAAAGGGGAGGAGGACGACGGAAAAGCAGAGGCTCGAATAGTTACAGTCGAGGAATACCAGACTCATGACCTAATTCGCTGGTGGGCGCAGTTAAACATACTGTAGGTCATTGAAGCAAGCGAAGATGCTTTTGCTGACAGTTGTCTACTAGGCGAGCTTTGCTCCACCTCGGAGCCATTGGCTGTGCCACCACAGCCTTGACACTGTAGATACTGAACAACAAGCAGTAGCAGAAATCTCTGCTCCACAGTTTGGCTGCAGAATGCACTTGGAGGGTGCTTCAGCTGCGGAGTGTGTGGTCGCTCGAGAAAACATCTTTTGCATCAGTCAGGGAAGTTTGTCAACCCGGTTCTCCTCTCGGTCATGTATGTTTCATGGTGGTGTATCCTATGTAGACAGCTTCAAACTCAGAAGTTCCTATGCTCTGCTGAGTAGACATCGGCGTGAAAATAACCAGGGCTCCTGAGTCGTGAAGAATCGATGCCGCCAAACGCGGCTGGAGATGGTGACAATATAGTAGACCTATGTTTGCCTTGGCGCCAAGATAAATGGCTGCCGGCAGATCCTCGGGAAATCAAGCCCACACAACTTTTCGCGCAGGCGACCTTGAACATCTGAGCCACGATCACAATCGACAAACCGCTCGCCAAACAACCTTTCCAAAGCCACAGACTCGATTGCTGAGACTACGTTGTCTCGATCACCGCAATCATGAGTGGCGTCACCGTTCGAGATGTCGATGTGAGTATGAGCCGATCTCCTTGATTGAGGTGCACGGTTCTAGCGACGAGGAGAGAATACACACCCGATTCCTGCAACAGCGAGAAGAGCGCAGAGTTTAAGATAATGTACTGACCGCTGGGTTGTCCCACAGGCGCAAAAGTTCATCGAAGCCTATGCCGCATTCTTGAAGAGACAAGGAAAAATCCGAGTCCCAGGTACGATCCGACATCCCGAATGATCGCTTTGGTCTTCAAGCCTTCAATTGCGAAACTTGCGCAACATTTAAAGCCTATGTGACAACGCTGATACTGGGCAATCTAGGTTGGGTTGATACCGTCAAGACATCCCACTCAAACGAACTCCCTCCCCAATCAGCCGACTGGTTCTACGTCAGAGCTGCCTCCGTTGCTCGTCATGTCTATCTGAGGAAGTCTGTTGGTGTCGGCCGTCTCCGAAAAGTCCACGGCAGCACAAAGAACCGCGGTTCCCGCCCTTCACACCACGTCAATGCTTCCGGCTCGGTTGACCGAAAAGTCTTGCAAGCTCTTGAGGAACTCGGTATCTTGGAGAAGATTGATGATGACGAGGAGGGCTCTAGCGGAAGGGGCGGACGGAGAATAACCCAAGCTGGTGCCCGAGATTTGGATCGTATCGCTCAGACCGCCGTGGAGGGTGACGAGGAAGACGATGAGTAGAGGTGATTTGCGGACCATGCTAGGGCGGCATTAACGGAAAGAGACGCTCCCAGCTCTCGTCGAGGTGGTTGTCTTCTTACGGTGAAGAGGTCTACGGCCATAAAACTCGCGGGTTTGGGATTCTGGTCGATGCAAGCGATCATATCAGCAGATTGCCCACCAGTCGTGCTCAGTTGCTGGAGGCCGAATAAGGAGTCTCGGGCGCACCAGACAAGTCCAATGAAACTATTTCAAAGTTGAATCGGCCATTGCCCATGTCCGTTGTCAATTAGCGGCTGCCTATTGTCTTGCTGCATCTCCAGTACTATGTCTGTATCCAAAACAGAAGGCCCCTCAGGATCATCACATTGCCATCCCGCATTTTGGAAGCTGATTTCTTCGACGTCCGTGTTTTCATGAAGTTGTCATGGCTTGGATATCTCGATGCCGACTTGATCTGAAAACCTCGGAGCACGGAGAATGATTGTTCCGCCACTCTGTGAATCAGCCTTGCACACAGCCGAGGGGGCCGGAAGCATTTTCTAAAAGCCAAAAGCTCCTCTCATTCCACATGTTCGAGCTGGACGCACACGCACGCGTTACTCCGGTCAGCCTATAAATTGATCAACGGAGTTGACGTAGCGCGCCCTGTTTATATGAAGACGGCTCCTGCCAAGTATTGGCGAGTCAACGCAAAGTCAATCGCTGCCGCGGCTTGTGTGAAAGGCACCAGTTTGACAGCACAGCCCTTTCATGTGAGCGCCCAATGAACCCAGAGTAAGGCGGCCTCCCACTTTGGGCTCATTGGCAAGGCATCTTCGGATGTGCACATGACAGCTTTACAAATCGAGCACAGCTTGGGACTTGAACTCTGCGACGCTATTGCAATGAGGCTTTCGCGACTACGGGCTCACCATCTTTGATAGGCTCGCTTGTTGTGCCGACAATGCCACCACGCGGTGCCCTGTTAGACACCAGGCATTTTTGCATCTCTCATCGTGCCATTATATTGTGTCGGGAACGGGGTGCCGACTGAGTCTGGATATTGACTCATGTGTTTCGTTTCTGTTTGCCTATCTCCAAATCCCCGAAGTGCGTTTAGACCTCTCCTCTTGACTCTCAATTTTGGGCAACAGCCTAGGGAGTGGCCATGCACTCCAGAGAAAATAGCATTCAATGCTGTTTGCACTCTTCGTTATTTCGTTCGTCTGCTTGTTGGCTCTGTTAATCACTCGTCCTTACCTCAACATGTCTCACAGATCGAACGAGGCTCCCGGCAGTAGCGGGCCACGGTTTCAGCCAGTGTGGGAGGCTTTCAGGAGTAGCAGTGTCGATATGCGGCCTCAGCATGGTTGGGCACGGCAGAAGATACCGCCAGAACTCAAAAGGGTCGACAACGAGGAGGACGTGCCGGAGCAGCTCAAGCACATCCTTGCCTGGTCACTCAACCTCGATGCCGCTCGACCAAATACCCCGTCTGGTTCCAGCACTTTGCGGCAAAGAATCGGCGTTAGCACTCTAGGATCAGTTCAAGCAGGTGCTGCCGGCGATCTCAGAGCAGAATCGATCAGGCTTCCTATCAGTCCCACAATGACTGGCACTGGTGATGCCACCTACAATACGACGAGGGATCCAGATATCAATGCCTCTGCCAATTCTCCGGTGTCCTACACCGGACGCTCTGAACAATCTTCCGAGAAACGTCGAGCCAAATCACGGAATGTCAGCAGCAGTGTTTTTGCTTCCACCCTTGACCTATTCGCCAGCCTTAAAGGCAAGACAATTAAAGAGGTGCCAGCAGCTGCCAACTCGCTGAAGGCTCCGGAGAAAAAGCATTCAATGATTGAATGTACGAGCTGCTTTGAAGAGACCCCCGGGAACGAGAGCATCAAGCTTCTCTGCAATCACTCATACTGCAAGCCATGCCTGACAACCCTGATCACCACTGCCCTTGAGAATGAGGCAAGCTTCCCGCCGAAGTGCTGCTTGACAGCAGTACCACTCCCGACAATCATGTCTACTCTTGACGCCAAGCTAAGAAACACGTATAGAGAGAAGGCTGCCGAATTTTCCATCCTCCCTCAGGAAAGATGGTATTGCCCTAATAGCAAGTGTCTGAAATGGATTCGCCCATCAAAGCTGCCGCGAATACCCGCCTGGAATGAAAGGTGCCCCCATTGCGGAACAAAGATATGTAATATCTGTCGTGGCCTGGCTCACAAATCTTCCTCGGAATGTCCACATGATTCTGGCCTTCAAGCGTAAGTGTCCCTGAAGGCTGACTGATGGCGCACACATCGTCCAGAAGTCTGTCCTCCCTGAAGGGGTTTCTCAGGGCTAACGAGGAAGACAGCACGATTACACTCGCAGAATTGGAAGGATGGCGCCGGTGTGTGAAGTGTCGGACCATGGTTGAGGTAAGAAGCCCCCTTGTACCCAGCATCACAGCTGATCTTTCTAGCGAACTCAAGGCTGCCGACACATGACATGCAAATGTGGTGCCCAGTTCTGCTATACGTGCGGAAAGAAGTGGCGTTCCTGCTCATGCACCGAGACCGACGAAGTCAACCGTCAAGCTGAACTAAGGCGACGTAGGGGGGAACGTGACAGCGCAAGGGATGTTGAAGCTGCGGAGTTGGCCCGTATTATCGCACAAGTTGAAGAGATGGAGCAACAGATTTTCCGAGAGCGCAGAAGGGAAGAGGAAAGACGCGAGTCAGAACGACGCAGAGAAGAGGCTGAACTTGCAAGACTGGAAGCGGAACAGTTGCGAGAGCGAGAAATCATGCGTGCCGAAGAAGCTCGGCTGCAGCAGCACCTCCAACGCGTCTTACGGCTCTCGGTCGAGGAAAGCTGCGGACAACTCGAACAAGCCTGGAATGAGGCTCGCCTGTCGCAGATGCACAGCTTGGACAGCCGTCACATGGCTGCTGAGCGGCAGCACATCCAAGGTCGTGACGAAGCTATAATCCAACAAACGCGGGAGAACGAAAGAACTGCCCAGCAGATGGAATCTAACATCAAGAAACGAATGTCAGACAAGAAAGAGAGACAGACATTGGAGATGGCAAACTTCATGACCGAGCAGCAAAATCTCGAAGACGACATGTTCCTCGAAATACAACTGCATCTCCGTGGGAAACAAGACAGGGAGACGCGGGAGCGTCGCCTCCGAGAACGGTTCCAGGAACAGCGTTGGGCGCAGCACCAACAATTGCTAGCGAAGCACGAACTTGAGATGCACGCCCTTCGAGCCCACGCAGAAATGGAAACCCAGAGCTTGGAATTGGCCAACAATAGCAAGATGTATGAGATCGAGCACAATTCCCGCACGGCTATCCAGGACCTCTCGGAGGGTGTCGCTGCGGACCGTGCGTGGTTTGATTTTCTCACCCAGAGGCGGCAGAATATGGTTGCTGCACATCGCCGGCTTATGCTTGAAGCTCTGGATGCCGGCCAAGAACCCGTTGGACTGACCGAGGAAGTCGCCATGACAGTCGGGCCTTTCATCGCCGACGTCCAGCAAGGAAGAGGAGTCACAGTGTCGCAATACCTGGGAGCGATGGAGGGCATGGAACGTTCGGCACGAGAGCCATGGAAGGAGACACTCTCGCCATCTCGTGCAAGCAGTGCATCTCCGACACGTTCCTTTGTCGAGCTAGCCGCAAACTCGCAGCAATTGTTGGAGAACTTGGAAGTAGGTCTTACACCCGGGGATCTGGGCGGACCACTGGCCGCGACTGCAAGTGAGCTGCTCTCGTCAAACAGTGCCTTTGCGTGGATGACTGGCGCCGCGCCAGAGGACGCTTCACAGGCGAACAACACAGCCAGAAACCATGCTCCCAATCTTACCAGGAGTCGACGGGTCAGTCGTCACGATCGTCCACACCCGCGAACCCCGATTTCACCTTCGACGGCCAACCCATCGTCACGACGGATCGTGTCCAATACAACGCCACCGCGTCAGCTTGATGGACCTGCTCCATCTTCACCAGATCACCGGGCCATGACTGTGCCACTCCTCGCTGTTAACAGAACGCGAAACCTGAGAGCGTCGTCGTCAGAGGCTCCATCCAGCCCGCCGGATGACCCAGCACCGCTAATCCCAACCCTCAGCATCTCTACTGAGCCGACAACCCACGCCGACCCATTAACCACCCATGAGACCCAACAGGCCAGAGTCCTGGGCGGCCTCGTCCCCGTCGTCGCACACACCGAAGACAGGCGTCTCAGACTGATGAACGTGCTCACACATAAACGACAGTCCCCTTCCACAAGCTCGGCGTCCAGCTCCGACTCCTTCTTAACGTCATCTACTACGTCGTACTCGACGATGACCTCGCCCTTTGCGTCGGCATCTCATAGCCCAACTTCCCATCGATCCAGCGCCACCTCGAGAAGTAGTGGCGATAGTCTCTTCCTCCACAGCTTGATCAGCGCCGCGACCATTACAGCTACCGCGCCGACAAGGCCAGCGACAGCGACAGCCACGGGGGGGGAGGGGACATCTCCAAGCCTGCCGTCCGCTCCGGACCGCAAAACAGGTGTGACGAGCAAGGGGGGAGGCTCTCCAAGCCGAACAGATCCCTCTTTTAGACTCTCTATTTCAAGCAGACAATTAAGTCCAGTAGCGAAGGGGGAAAGAATGGGATCGGCCTGTCTGGGAGGATACGATTGCGTAGATGACACCCAACTGTTCGGAGGAGGCTCTCGTCGTCCTCATATCATCTTCTATCAGACCTGATGACCGAGGAGAGAAGAAAGACATGAAGAACAAGCGAGCCGTTAGACCATGAGTAGGCGCGTAGGCAGCCAAGGTACCGAGTATATATAGGCACATAAGGGTTATCTGGCCCCGAGGCTAGTCTCACCTGTCTGCTACTTGTGTATATACGGGACTCCCTTGCATATGCACGCGAAGTGAGAGGAGACAGGGCATTCATCCATAAGAAACATACACTATTTCGCCTCGTCTCTTGACTACATACTGCACCTGTCCGAGCACAGTACCCTCAGATCAGATCAGGTCAGGTCACGTCAGGTCAGGTCAGCAGGGCAGAGCAGGGCAGAGCCGGAAGGGTCATTTTCTCAACTTAGACTACAGTACCATATCTATCTGCGGCGTGGTAGTACCAAGTCTGCAACGCCTGGCAGCGTCCACAGGAGGGAGAACCATAGACATCTTTGGCCAAGCGCAAAGGCAAAAGAAGCTGGACGGAACCTCCTGGTATTCCCCACCCGCCGTCTGCCGTCGTGACTGGCTGCTATGCAAAAAGGTGCAAGCTGTACACGGCACGCTGCTCGCTGCACGCTCCTCATTGCCACACGTTGACCGACAACCGGCGACTTAGCCGCGGCGTGGTGGAACAAGATGAGTGTGAAAAACTCAACCGTGCTGTAGCAGCCGGAGCCGTTCAAGCCCGTGCAAAATGCAACAATCCTGGACTCTAGGTCACCCATGCTCAGCTCGATGACCCTTGAGATATCCAGCTCAAGGGGATCCAAAGTGATCTTTGAGCAAAGGAAGATCGGGCGTCGTTCTCAGCACAAGCTCGACACACGATGGGATCGCCGTGGCAGTGGAAACTTCTCACAAGGGCAATGCAATGCAACATCGTCGACGGATAAAGTTTCTGTTTATCCCCATTCGACGCGCCTCCAGTTCAACCAAAATACCCCAAACCCTGCAACTCTTTCCTCACACCATCCTCACTCGAGATCTTTCTCATCTGCGTGTCTTCCAACTTCTCTCCTCCTGCGAACCGCATTTTCAAATCCTCAATCGCCCGGATCTTCTTGAGTAATCCCCGAATCTTCTTGTCACGAGGATCTCCGCCGGGCGTCAGGGGAGAGGTGACCTCTAATTCAGGCGGGACATGGTCGCCTTGAGGGATCGGTGGAGGAGGCGGAAGCGGGATTGTCGTATTGATGTTCGTGGGTGCGTTTGCGCGAGCGGTTTTCTGCTGACTCTGAGGAGTGTTGCTGGCAGGGCCCTTAGGCGCGCCGTTTGCTTGGTGGTGATTTCGATCCCGCATGGAACTGTTCGTGTCACCTCGTTGCCGTCGGCTGTTGCTCCTGCTCCGTTCCTTCTTCGGTCCAGTGGGCGGCTCGAGACCTGGCGCGGGCACGTAATTCCTACTTCGGCTACGCTGGTGCCCTCGACCGTCAGGACTCCGGCTTGGACTCTTTCCTCTACCTCCGTTGCGTTGTTCAGGCGTAAGGCTGTTAGCTGCTGCGCCTTCGCCTTGTTGTTCTTTGGCTGCTGCTGCCGCTGCCGCCTTTTTCGCTTCCCGCTTCTTCGCATTCTTCTTGGCGGCCTTTGACATGGGCTCACCATCAGCGCCTTCCCCGGTACCTGTCAGGCTTACACCCCCGCCAGGAGCGGCTCCGGGCGGCAGCGGCTTCTTCTCGTCGACCGGTTCAGCGCCTGGAACAACACGATGCCGTGACTTTCCGAAACCGTTGATGTTGCTTGCAAATGACGAGACGCCATCTCGCACGAATGCTGCACCTCCTTCATCCTCACGTTTGAACGCCAGAGGCGTCACCTGGCCGCGAGCGCCTGGCGGTCTGTAGGCTCCAACAGGCTTGCTGGGTGTCTTTCGAGTTGCCGTATATTCTGTAGCACTGATATGAGGCGTAGGAACGTTGGCAAGTGGATTGGCGCTCAGAGGATATGCATCTGTCGGTTGGGGCCGCCAGCAGACGTGATAAAGCTCGTTCATGTCCTCGTTGTACATCAACGGGCCACTCGCGTGCCAAATGCGAACACCGTTGTCAACTCGCAGACGAGGCGAGGTGGTCGCAGTCAGGATGTGCACGCCATCTGGCGACCATTCGCACACGCTTGCGTTGCTAGCTTCGATAGTGCAGATCTTGGTGAAGTCCTTTTCCAAGTCGTAGATATCCATCTGGCCAGCGAGGTTTCCAAAGCCAGCCAGAAGCATGTAACGACCATGAGGTGAGAACAGAACAGTGTTGCGCGGACCAAGAGGAAAGGTATGCACCACCTGTGCCTTGGCATTGAAAATGACAGTTTTTGCTGGCATATAACCATACACCACGGCAAAACTGTTCGACTTCGGTGACCATGCAACATCGTGGATAGGCCCCTCCTTATCTATCGTTCAGTCAGCATCTTGCATTACCCCATACTAAGCCCAGACAAACGTACCCAGATCAATCCGGGAGTCGACGCCGCCATTTGCACTGAGGAGATAGAGGGTTGTCTCTCCGTAGTAACTCTTTCCAGTTTTGTCAACTTCTGTTTGTGCCAGCACAATCAAGGAGGTCCCGTTGTCGTTCCACTTCAACTGCACCTTGTCGCCCTTGAAGAAGTTCTTCTGGGAGGCAGGAGTGGTGAAGTCGGGCACGTTGTAAACTCGGACGGCAGCCGGTTGGCCCTGTCGTTCACGTTAGATCCGACATTTCCCATAGAGTATGTTGTATGGCCAACCTTTCTCTCCGGTACAAAGACCGCAATAGTATGGCTCTCGCCCGGCGACACCGCGAAGTCCACCACGCCCTCAACCCGGATCTTATTCCAGACGGTGGTCAGGTCATGGCTCTCGTAGATTTGAACTTCATTGGTGACCACTCTCGCACAGAAGGCTTCGTCATGGGTGTACTGCAGATTCCAGCCGGTCTGGTTCTTCTGCACGAAGCGGGCGAGAGGCTCCTTGTCGACTCCTTCTGCCAGAGCCTTCTCATCATGTACTAGCCACACCTTGAGGTTCTTGACTGCGTCGCCGTTCTCGTCTTTGGAGGGGCGTTGCCACGTAATGATGTAGGTACCTTTTGGGGAAAAGCCTAGTTCGAAGACGTTCTCGGCGGGAAGGGAGGAGATGATGACACCCGTGTCAGCGTTGATGATGTTGACCCTGTTGTCAAGTCAGTCCCATCTGGGCCAATGTTGTTTTGTGCTCGAGAAGCATACTTCTCCGGATATGCCCACGCGAAATACCGGCCACAGGGCGAATAGGTGCAGCAGCGCAGGTTCCCTTCAGGTCTGATTTATGGAGTGTTAGCGACGTGACCGGGGAAAATTGGTGGAGGGGCAGGTGGACGAACTTCTCAAACGCCGGAAGCGGCTGGTAATCCGGGGCACCATTGACCACACCGATCCCCTTCAGAGTTCGGACTGTTGAACACACGTCAGCAAATTCCTCAAATTTTTCTGGGTATGGCTGCGCCTAGATGGGACTCACAGGCAAACTGAGTCAGAGCCATGTTTGAGGATATCGCAATTTGCGGTGGAGTCTTCCGGTGAGAAATAAAGTCGGTTCCTATTGCAGGGAAACGTGGTCGAGTCGGAAGCGCGATCGATTCTCTCGAGGAAGATATTCGGTCAGGTACAACAACAAAGCGACTGCGGTTCCTTGGTGGCGGTGAAGAGTCGTCACAATTCGAGTCTTCTCCGTACTTGACAACTGAATGTCAGCAATTGCAGGAAGGGAGACGCAAATTGCACAGGGGTGACGAGAGGGCGGTGGAAGAAGCGGAAGAGGGAGTGAAGAGCAAAGACAAAAAAGAAGCCAGAGACAAGAAATTCGCAGGTTTCGAGAAATACCAGCATATCGCATCCCTTCGGGTGACTAGCCCACAAGCCTGCGCCTAAGAATGGGTACCGATTACCTAAGTCGCCTCCCCCGAGACACCGCTTCGTTAGCGCCAGGGCTCTCGGATAAAACACGCCGAAAGAACCCAGTGGTGAATATCAGTTTGCCCCAGTGGCTTGCGAAGAGGGTATAAGGTCAAACATCAGCTATCAAATCTTCCTCGCAGCCTGCTGCAAACGCCCTTCCTTGGACTCCATGCCACCGATATCGTACAGTAGTAAGCTCGTTCTTCCTTCGTCCAGGAGCAGGAAGGTCGCGCCCGAAACACCTCGCCTCAGTTCAGTTGATCCCATCGCTCCACAGAGGCCCGGTCAACGCCCCGCCACCCGTCAATCTATTCTTTCTCGAACGGAAACCTACCCAGACTCTGGCCGTCACCCTGGTGCATTGATTGCTGCGCCTGCTCCAGGCCACTCAACCGGTCCCGCATGACTTGCTCTGCCATCTCGGTACCCATCCCTGAGAACCGGGTGGCCTGGCCATGCACAGGAGGCTCGTCCACGGGCGGGGCAGGCTGCATGGTGGTGTCAATGATGTTCTGATCATAACTCATGCCATCCATCATCTTTGGATCTGTGCTTCCTGCCGCTCCACTCGGAGTGATTCCACTCATTGGTGTACTTTGGCCTGATCCTAAGCCAAACGCCGGTATGTTTCCTGTGCGCGGAGTTGAAGGGGCAACGACATTGGTGCTCGTACGGGAGATTGATGCGCGCGTGTTGTACGGTGTAGATACTGGACCACTGACTGTACTGCCTGCGCCCTCGCCAAACCCAACCAGACTGGCTTTGTCTTCGTCGCTGAATCCGCCTGTGCTAGAAACTCCATCGTCCTGGTCTTCGCTCATCTTGTCTGCATCGTAATCAACACTACCGCTCGCCCACGTGGTGCGACCACCGACACTGCCCGTTGCGCTAGCGCTGCCCACCGTGCTTCTTTCTCTGAACTGAGGTGCATTGTCGTATGCCTGGCCGTACATGGCTCCGGTGCCTGGTGCCAGATGCCCGAGTGGGGTTGGTCTCGAGGTTGCGACTCGTTCAAGCCCGGCAAGACGGGAAATGCGGTCGGCTCGTTCGGCTTCAAGGGTATTTGCAGAAGCGGTTGCGCCGCGGCCCCCATGGCCCGATGTGCCGTCTTTGATCGCTACGACCGACAGCGCGGACAAAGATGTGGTGGTTGAGTTTGGGGTGCCAGGACCCATCTCGCTGGGGGTGGCTGGATCCGAGGGAGGCGGGGGCACTACAGGCACCAGATTATTAGCTTCAATATATCTTCAGGTACAGGCCGTCTTGCGACTCACGGTTGATTAGAGTAGGTCCCCGGTTAGGCATGGTTGCGGTCGGATTTGTGTATGAGTGTGAGAAGGATTGCTGTGACCGAAGTCGCGGGTGAGATTGCCAGACGTCGAAGCCTTTCAGTGCCAGGAAACCGCCAATTCGATGTCGCAGCTGCCGTGGGACAAGAACGCAAGAGGTAATCGAGTTGTCACTTTAGGGTTGCGGTAAGGTGAGAGTTGGTTGGAGCGCACCCCTGGGAACAATCGAGGGGCTATGCGAGGAGGGGCCGAGACGAGCGGAGGTATTGTTGTAGCGCGAGGGATCGATGAGGCGGGAGTTGGATCTTCAGTGTAGGTCTAGAGGCTATTCCCGGAGTCACTCCGCAAACGATAAGTGAAAGGGTGTACGGAGTAATTCTACGTGTTAAGGATGGAACTGGACTGCAAGTCGCAAAGCCTCGTCGCGAGTCCAAGTTCCCTCCCGCTACGTCATGGTGGAACCCCAACACCCAGCGTCCAGCACTTGCCATGTGACAAGGCTCTGAGCAGTACAAGCAGTGAGGTAGTTGGCGATATAGTCATGCCATTAAAGTCGTATCATACATACACTGTTCGTAAGAATAGGAGCGTCTCCTCGTCACTGTCCCGCCCCTGCCCGCGCAGCATCTACTTCCCGCTGAAGAGCGGCAAGATCGGCCAAGATGTCTCGCTGCCCACTCTCGGGAGTATTCACTCTGCTGCCTCCAGTCTCCATGATGCCCAAACTAGCCATCGACGGCCTTGTTGTCTCCATGCTACTCCTGCTCGACCCTCTCCCCCGCCGCGGGGGTGGAACCGGAGGAGGTAGTCCTTGGCTCATTCTCTTCAAGTAAGATGGCGTGTGAGGTAGTCCTGGTCTTGCTTCCAGGTACCCATGATCCGCTTCCTCGGGGATGGAGACTACATCCATGGATGGGCGGCGGTCGGTTGTGCTATTCGACCGACGCGTCGGTGGTGGTGGAGGAGGCTTCGGCGCCGAGTTCGTCGCACCCGGACTTGGAGGTCCGTCGATGTCGCTGAACACTGAATAGCGTGATGAGCTGCTCCTTGTCAGCGCCGGCTTCTTGGGGGCTTGCTGGCTCTTTCTGCGAGCTAAAGGAGGTGCCGGTGGAGTCTTCTTCGGAGTGTCAGCGACACCAGGAAGGTCGAATCGATCACTCATAGGGATTTCGTCGAACGCGGGTGACTTTATGCTCGGCGTTTCCGAGCCGACATTGCGACTGCTAGGCAGGGAGAGCGAGTTGATGAAATTGTCGAAGCTGGCTGTTGGACCTTGCGAAACCACAGGTTCCTTGATCGGCTTCCCTCGTCTGTTCTTCGGAGGAGGCGGCGGCCGCTCTGCTCTTTCTGAGATAGTTCCCAGACCCGCTCGGTACGCATTCGCCTCGCTGCTGTCTAGCTCGTCTGACGTTCGCGGGCTCTCATCGTGCGCAGGCTGGACGGTCTCGAAGAGCGAATGCTGTGAGATTGATGCTGTGTCGGCGCTCGAGCCACTGTCACTTACAGGTATTGGGCCTGCCGGAGTGTTCTGTACCACAGAGGGGCCTCGATCCCCTGTAAGCAGCATTCTCTTGAACGCGTCCACATCCAGGGCCGACCTCAACGCCCCGGTTGGATCTTTTATGCCGGCCGCCGGCTGATTGTTGGCCGGCCGCCTTGGTGTGCTCGCAAATCGTCCCAAGGTTTCCCTGACTGCGTTGTCCTTTGCGGCCGTGGGTACAAACAGACCCGGTGTGGTGATCTCATTGTTTGTTCTTGCGTTCTCCAGTGCTTTCTCGATGGCAGCATCGTCGTCATCTGAGGCTTCCGCCCCAAAAGGATCACTCGCCAGCGCCTGACTGTAGTCTGTCGGCGGGGGATAAGAAGTCTTCGGGCTAGGGAACGTAACGGGGAATTCCTGTCGCGTAGATTCGGGCGATGGAGGATAAGAGACCGGCGATATCGGTATGGCCGGCGGCGATGCGAAGTTCACATGTTTCTGAGAGGTGCTGGGCACTGATCCAGATAGTTCAACATGAGCCCACGGTGTGGCATGGACAGGGGCGGCAAGCACATACCTCTGGTGTCTAGAGAGAGCCCGCCAGGACTGGTCCCGCGAGGATCCGATGTGAGATTGGGTTTGGGAGAAGCACTCCCACCAGGTCCTTTCAACGAACTACTCTTGCGGAAGGGATTTGTGGACATGAGGTCTCAAGAGCCATGTAATCCGCATGAGCGCTCATTGATGTCTGATCTCCGGGCGAGAATTTGGTATCACAAGGTCCTATAGAGGGGAATAATCTGGTCTTGTGAGTTCGATCCAGGCGAATCGGGCCTGACATTGGGATTGGACTCTTGGATAAGCACGAATGCGGAACCATGTGGCTGCCCGCCCGCGACTCGGACTTTTCAGGGCTGCGCACAACAAGCTTGACAGGCCGTCAGCTGGCATAAGAAAAGGGAACCACCACTGCATCTGGCCCATTGACTACGGCTGTTGCAGGACTAATCGGTCTCGTATGCAGCTTAATTCAATCCACAACTCCCTTGTGCTTACCTGCATCGGTCCTACATAAGCTGCTCCGTAGCCTGGTAAGATCCTATTGCAGCAGCGGGCAATGACGCCGGAAAGGGAACAGGATGCATAGCAAGAATTTACATTATGATTACTGTCGGCTGCGCATAATGGCCGATCATCTGTCTATCGGTCGATCGCATGACCAGTTCCAGCCTAGCTAGCTTATGCCTTGATACCTTGATAAAAAGCTCTTATCCAGTTGTCCCTGTTTGTGATTCCGCCTTTCGTGTATGTTCTCCGTTTCTCATCTTTCGTGGGGAGGTTGCCCCTAATCGTCATATGGAATAAACATCTATGCTGTATGTGCAGATCCTCTTTCCAAGGAATGTCCTCTGTCGATATTGGTAGTCGACGTCACTCAAGGATGCAGACCGGTCATCACTTGAGGTCAAGGGAGCAGTGCCGGACTGACGCGAAAAGGTCTCCGAAACCCCGAACGCCCGGGCTAATGCAATAAAACACAAAAAGGCATGGCATAGGCTTTCGTGTCACGATGGATGGTGGATGAATTATTGTCGTCCTTTGGTCTGCAGCCATCCATCCTCGCCGGCCCATTGCCATGTCTTTGCACCCTTGACGGGGTGAAGTAGCATCGGACGGACGACGGTCCTGCCGTAAACATCTTCCCACTCCTGTCCACCACTCTCAAGAGCAGTGATGCCTAGGAGCCGCTGGTAGATTGGCATGGCCTGGGCGGAACTGTAATACCAGGTCATGTTAGTCCAGGCGTATTCGTTCCATTTGCTGAAGGTGCTGTTCCAGTGGCCTCCGGCCTGGCCAAACGGTCCACCATTGAATGTCGACTGCAAGGCCTCAGGGGGCCAGTGACGGTCGGCGAAGATAGGGTGAGGGAATGTCGTGGATTTGAGCCCGTGATGGAGACACATTGTCTGAGGGAACATCTCCGCGTCGATGTGGTGCCCGTTCTCAGCATTCTCATAATTCATGATGTCCAGAACTCGTCGACTGACTCGGCCTTGGGCGATAAGAGTGGCCCGTCTCGGGGTTGACGTGCCCTGAGCATAACCCCAGAGGTAATTGCGGAACCACCAGCCGGTGCCTGTCACGTTGAAGCTTGGGAGGAATCCAATCCAGTCAGCATCTTCGCCAACTCCCCACTCATAGCTGTCTTCCTCCTCTTTGGGTGCCTTTGGACCTCGGGGTCTAACACCTTCGACCGACACTGGACCCCAAACATGATGAGGATCCTCTTCTCTCGTGGAGTTGCGAAAGTCGGTGTCGAAATCACCATGGACTGTCGGTATATACACTCGGCCTGCTCGCTCCCAGATACCTTTTCGTGGTTGCTCCCGTCCGAAGTTCTCTATGGCTTCAAAGAAATCAAGGTAGTGGCCGGTATAGCGAACATCGAACTCCCACTGGTAGAAAAAGTCAAACTCGGGGTGGTTGCGCGCGAACCACTGGATTATCATCCATGGCGATCGTCCAACAAAAGCATGCTCAGCCAGGTTGGAATACAGGCCTCGAATCTGCGCATGGTTCCACACTTCTGTCAAGGACCGGAATTCAGGCGGAATGTACTTGTTGATGGTAGCCTGGGGTTCGTCTTCGCCAACAAAGAGCGGAACTTTCTCATCTTTGACATGCAGGAGCAGGAACACCTGGTATTTCCCACCACTTGCCAAGGATGCCTCTGCGATCATGGCGCGGATGTTCATAACTGCGTCGGCTGTCCATTTCGCGCCGGTCCAGACACGAATGAGAATAGCAGTCCGCTTTGCTTTGTTGACCATACCGGGTTCTAGAGTCGAAGAGAGTGCTTTAGATGATGTCTGATCATGCTTGTGTCGAAGGTTCGAATACTGAATCGAATTTGCAGGTCGTTCCTTAACGGCTCGGAAGCGCTGTTTGTTGGCAACAACACATTCGTCTTGCAGTTCGCCCCAATCGACCATGTCCCAGTCGACATCGCTCATGGTCTTCATTTCATCGAGGTCGTTGGCGTCCCATTGGTCGATTCCGTAGGCTTGGAAGCGGCCAAGGCGATCAAAAGATACAGTGCCATCCAGGCCGGAAGCTTCGTAGGAGCCAAGGGTAGGTTCGACAGCGCCTAGGGATATCAGGATGTTGCAGTCACATGGGGGGTCTTTCACGTACCATTAGCTTGACCAGGATATGCCCAGATTGCATCTTCATGGCTCTCGTTTAACGGCACACCGCGCGGACCAATGCAGGAGACGATGTGATCCAAAGGTTCTTTGAAGCTTCGATAACCATCGTAGCGAATGAGGTGAGGACTCTTGTTCTTGCAGTCAACTTCACCCGTCTCGCAGGCGCGGAGGTGTGAAATTCCACGCGTCAAACCGTCGTGTCTATTGGGTCAGATCAGCACCTGTCAGGACCCTAACATGACACGACATGGCACGTGCAGCACATACGTTGTGAAATCCTTCCAAATCCACTGCTCTTTCTTTGCATTCTCCATTGTCATCTCCATCAATTCTTCTTCAGTGGGCGGAGGCGGAGGAGCCTCTGCGATCTGTTCGACTGGTGGCTCGACCACTTCTGGAACAGGCTCCGGCTGCGGTGGTGCAGGCGGAGGCGCTGCATTCATAATCTTGATCACGATGATGAAGGCGAGAAAGGTGCAGAAGACTTTGGCCACCATGCGCAGTCGGGGCATGCAGATCTGCCATCTTGAGGGCTTCTTCCAGATATCATACTTCGCAGGAGACCAGCTCGGAGGAGGCGTTTCTGGCTCAACTGGTGAGTCTTCGAGGAGCCCCATTTCGGAGCGGTTTCCACTGATGGTGAGTCTCCGTGTCATGGGCCTTTCTTCGAGGAGAGAAGAGTGGGTCGGTCAATTAGGTGATAAATACAAAAATGCCTGAGCGAGTGACTAGAGGTGAGGAGGCGAGGTAGCTGAAAAGAAAGTAGTGAAGTCGGTGGTGGTGTTCGAGGTTGTTGACGATGAACAGGAGGAAATTGGCGCGCTGGAGGGTGGAGCGAGCCAAAAATTGGACGGCGTTATGTGCATGTGGCAATTGCCATCAGGCTGTCATGGTAACGACCGGTGGTAAACGCAGCAAGAGCAACAGCGATTCACAGGGAATAGAGGGTGGAAGCAGCTCGACAATTAGCGAGTGACTCGAGATACCAAGTCCGGCCGCAAACACGAGGGCAAGAGAGTGGAATTATCTGAAAAGATAGACGAGACACAACTGCACGGAGTATGCGTCTGGGGTGGATCTCAGATGCAAAAACATTAAAGTGTCCGAAACCCTGGCTCTGCATCTCCTTTTGTTTTAGCCTCTTGCTCGCTTTGCATATCCCATAGCTTCATGCAGAAACCCATGTCTGCAACCCTCAGGGCAAATACACGATAGGCCGGACGGCAGACACGGCGGAGGACATCGCGGACGTAAACAGGGAACACCAACCCATGAGCCTCGCTATGCACCCACTCTTCGGCGTGTCTCCATGCTTGTACTGCACGGCGGAGGCAGGTGTTGAATCACGAAGTGCTGGAGGACCCGGGCGCATGGTGATCCTTCAAGGTTGTCAAACCCCATGAAGCAGGCAAAATGGCAAAAGAGAGACAATAGCCCGGGGATCCACCACGCGGCGGAGCATGGCCTGGAAACTGACCAGCCTATGGCGTTTGCAATAACGAGATCAAGCTTTTGAAAGAAAGTACGGGCCACATGCAGCTTCTCCAACTGGTGTGCAGCACAGCCTCAGAAGGACACATGGGGCAACAGTCCTCTTTGTGTCGACGAGCTCGACCACAAGACTTTCCCGCTAATTCTACCGGTGGAAATGATGGGCAGCGAGAACTCGGCTGCCAAAAAGCACGCAAATGTCGTATTTGAGCTGATAGGAGAAGACTACAGCTACGAGTAGCCGAAGAGGGAAATGAGGATGGCCGGGGCAGAAACACTGGGGACGCGCCTCCCCCCAAGCCGGGATGGATCGATTAGAGAACCTCCTTTATCGATGGCGCCATTCTTCCCAAGCCGATTTGATGACGCCCTTGATTCTTAAAGGCAGTCAGTGTGGGAGGGATACAATTGTCCGGTGCGTTGCTCGACTCAAACATAGTCCCGCAACAAGCACTGTACGCGCAAGCTCCCCTTTCATCCTCCTTGCAATGCGGAACAACGGGCTGGAGTGGCACCGGCTGAAGTTTGAGGATCTGCCTCTTTCAGAGTTTGTGTTGGGCGGCTGACGTCATGCTGCCTGGCTCGTTCCCCACCAAAAAATGTCCTTGGCGCGGAGTTGAAACCCATGGATTTCTCAAGAGTCCAGAGTGAAGATGATGCGAGCTGCTCGTTCCCGCCGTCTGCGGGCCTCTAGAGGCTTAGGCCGAGCGCATGAGATGCAGACCACTCCTCGGTACCTCGTACTACAGCACGCAATGTATGAGCATTGCCAACAAAACAGGAGAAGCGCTGATCGGCAGGAGGCAGAACTCTCAACACCCCACTCTCAGCACCCACTGTGGCCACCAATGTTCGACCCAGCAACAACGTGATGGCCAATAACTTGTAGTCGACACCTTCTCCATGTTGCGCCGGATTGATCCACATCTATGTTGGATTCATTAATCGTTTCAAAAAGGTGGTGCTGCCTTCATGTGTACCTCGTAACGCTCGAGTTGCTTCTGCTCTGGTCAGCGGCTTCTGCCAAGTGTGCCACGCCGGACGACATACGACGCGCAGCCGCGGAGTTGACAATAATACGACTATCCATGACAGCGGGCGAAGAAACCGCCGATAATGCAGCACCGCAGCCAATCAATTCTCCCTTGGGACAGACATCAGCTCTAGCTTGCAGCTGCAAAGTCCGTTCACTAAAATGACTTCTATGGTGCTATCTACCAGTCGTACTCTGGTCCAACCAGCTTACACAGCTCGTCTTCCTGCGCGGCATCGCTCTGCGCTTGGGGGATTGCATAATCGATATTCCTGCCTTGGGCTTTCTCGGACTCTGCGTGCCGCACTAGGGCATCCTTCACCTTGTCAAGGTACCATTTTACGGCATGCTCTGTCCGGTCAATGTCGTCAGCAACCGGATACGTCTTCCGGAGAAGGCACGCAACGTCTCAAGCGCTGCTCGACAACGTACCTTCTAGGGAGTGCAGCCTTCCTAATCCCAGGACACCGGATTTGAATCCCTTCTGCGCGTTGACAGCCAGCTCGACATCCTCGGTTTCCACAAATCGCCAGTAAGCAATGTCATGCTCCATCCAATGGTCGTACTCCGGACTCGGTTTCTTCATGCTCGACCTCCGGTAAGTCTCGCTGTCATACGAGGTGTTGAGGGCGCCTTTCGCATCGAACCGGCCGATGAAAAGAAGATTGTCGCTAAAGGTAACCACTCCGAGTGGGTACAACCAAGCTACAGGGGGAGGGGGCTCGGGTTAGTGTCTCCGTTTCCCGAAAGCCGATGTTTATGGCACTCACTTATGTATGCCTCCGACAAACCCTCCTTCTTGGGCGGCAGAAAATGACGAGATGCTCCTGTACCTTGCCGCAAATAATACTGGTCTAGGGCGAAGTCTTTGGGCAGCGTCGTCGGGTGGCCGGTTTGACAATGATAACACTCCTGCGCTGTATTAACTCGAGTACCTTGCTACAATCCTGGGGAGGACATACTTGAAACCCATCGACAAACGTCTTCCAGTTGAACTCCGTCCCCGCCACCGAGCTGTTCCAGGTATGATCATACTCCCAGCCTGAGTTTGGAAATAATTCGAACTCGTTACCAACTTCCTTGCCCGGGTCTGACTTGGGCATAGGCTCAAAATCCTCCCCGAACTGCTGTTCAAAGCTCACTGCTGGTGTCTCCCTGGCGTCAAAGTTCACGAATATGAAGCCCTGGGCCGTGACGTGCGTGTGGATCTTGAATAAGCCATGTTGCTTCGGATCGAAGTCCGGGAGCTGATTGTACGCCCGCGCCGTGTGCAGGTCTCCGTTCGCGAGGTAAGACCATCCGTGGAACCGACATGCCAGCACAGTACTCGAGCCACTAGCCTTCTGAGTCACGGGGTGCCCTCGATGGCGACAGATATTATGGAAGGCGTTGATGTTGCCATCCTTGTCGCGAATTAGGATGAAGTTCCAGCCGAACATCTGACCGCAAACATCTTA
Source organism: Phialophora chinensis (assembly GCA_016109575.1). Taxonomy (NCBI): domain Eukaryota; kingdom Fungi; phylum Ascomycota; class Eurotiomycetes; order Chaetothyriales; family Herpotrichiellaceae; genus Phialophora; species Phialophora chinensis. Next base: position 1,205,441 of record JADWPU010000005.1, on the reverse strand, counting down.
GCCCGCCGTATATTGATGATGATGTGGCCTTCAATTCATCGTACCTCAAGTGTCAAGTAGTCGCCCGCTTTCTGGAAGCGGGCAATGAACGAGGCTACATGCCAGAGCTACGCCGAGGGTCAGCCAAATACTCCTCAAGCAAGTGGCTTTAGAGCCCAGTCATGTTCGCCCGGCCGAGAAAATGCCCATACCGTTGAGAAAAGTCCTCGCCTTTCGAGCTGGAAGATCTTCTCATCGCGGTACCACCTGCCAGAAGCCTTCATCAGCGCTTATATCGATATCATGGCACGGCCCAACGAGCGCAGAACCACTTCCCATACTCTTTAGGAACGAGCTCCACGTACCGTGATGGCGCCAAATTCAACGTCTTTTTTCCTAGGTCTTCTGGACGAAGATTCCTCTCCCGCCCCTTCTGGAGGTACCCGCCATTCAAGATGAAGTTCCTGCTGTCGACGGTCGTCATTGCAAGCTACTCGTGAGATTGTTCACACTTTTGTGCTGCTCTTTCACTAGTGGAATCAACCCACAGTCTTGGAATGCCAGTCGAGAAGACGACGCGATTCACTTGCTCGGGTAAGAGGTAGACCGGCCGGATCAACGAATGTCTATCGGATTATATTCCCATTTTACATTATCTGGTTTTCGATAGGGTAGGCCCCTTCATCTGATTTACCGAGTCATCCCCTCAGTGCCGGAGATGAGCGTCTTGGGGATATCTTGCTGATTGCGGGAAGGAGCCAAAGCATACAGATCCACCAGCGCACCAATCACAACGGTGGAAGCCATGATGCGGACGAACACACCGGCAGCGGCGGCCACGAGAGCAGACGGCGAGTCGAGCTTGAGCATAGCCGCGCGTGGGCCCTGACCATGAAGGGGAGAAATGGACGAATATCCCGTTCTTGGTAGAACTTATCTATTCTGCAGCCAATTCGGCTGGCCCCAGGAAATTCCTGCCACCTTGGCACCGAAGTATATCTCGGTGCAAGCCTAATATGTCTTGGTAACGCTGGGAGCCGTCGCCTTCGACCATCTGGGATTGTCTCCTCTAATGTCCGCGCTGGCTAGTTCTGCACAGCATGGCGATCTGCGAGAGAACCGACGCCCAGGTCTATTAATGTGTAAGCCACGCCATCTCACTGAGAACCGTAGACTGCAGTTTGAACCCGATTCTCAACACCTCTCACTTCTCTGATGAAAAGAAGAGCAAGAGGAGGCGGCTTGACCCCAGATCCCTGCCTCGTTGAAGTGCTAGAGATGTGTACCTAGGAGTAGGTGGGGTTCATGGTTGATCTTTCGCGAAGAATACTGAGCTCTGATCAAGGCATCAATCTCGCCTCGGGCTCCACCTTGCATCGCGATTGTACATTTGATAAGCAAACTTGATAAAATGCTTGGAAGTGATGAATATGGCTTGGGAGAGTGGTCTTTGTGGAGAGGGGGGGAAACATGTGGATATAGACACAGCGGAAGAAAGCAACCCCAGTTGCCCAAGTGCCCGGTTGACGGCTCCCAAGGGAAGGGAAAAGAGGATGGACCGCCAAGATTGAAGGACTGCAAGGCGAGGAAAGAACATCGGAACTGTTTTGCTCAATCAGATTCTGAGCTCAGAAGCCTTCAGTTGTAAGTAAGCGCGGTGAACGATGTAGACGCTTGAGTCCAGGTTCCTGCAAAATGGGTATCGTACAAGTTCGGCTCCAAGATGGACGCAATGTGACAAAGGTGAGTGCTTACGGCCGTGTGGGAGACAATTATGTTCTGACAAGTTGTTTAGGCAGTAGCGGAGACTGACTTCGGACACGGTGGACGGGGTAACGGCGTTATTTACGTGAAGATCCTCCTCTTTGGCACTGGCGTTTCCCCTCCAAAGACATTTCTTCCATTCGTGATCCTCAATCCAGCCTTTGCAGGTGTAGGACTTGGTATCATGTCGACATCGCCATCGCCATCTTCGTCAATGCGAAACCCGACACTTTTAGTGAATAGATTCATCGGCCTCTTCGTCGCACTTGTGCCGCCCATGTCCTCGAGCATGCGATCCATGCCTTCTACGTCGAGGTCGCCAGATGCGAGAAGCGTCTGGTCTGATGGTGGAGCTGTTTGGGTAGATGCACTGGCTGAGCTGGGGCTCGAAGGTAGTGGGTTTAGTGACAGAATGAGGCGGTGAGACGTTTGGATCAGCATGTCAGGTGTTGAGGTGTCGAAGTTACTTGTGGTAGAGAAGGGATTATCGTAGGCAGATACTGGAAGGAGACTGATCGAGCGTGGTGATTGGCCACCTGGTCTGACGCTAGGAAGGCGGACGGGTTTTGCTTCGCCTTTCCAGAACGCAAGGATGGATGGAAGGTAAATGATCTCATCAGCGTAACTGATGACTATGCATTCATCATGTGACGGACGGGTGGAGGACTTTTCTTCGACGAAGATGGATCCATGTTGTCGGGCACCTGGTCGTGTCGCTCCAGTATTGAGCTTTGAACCTTGAAACAAGCCCTCAGATCGTACCTTGCGAGTTGATGGAGTCATTGGAACTAGCGACCCTGAGGTCGGCTGAGCTGTTGAGTTCGCTGACTTCTGCTTTATTTCAGCGAAGGGCAAAATATGTGAACTGACTGAAAATCGAGTCAAAGAGCCGCCGTGAATGCCAGATATGTTTCCTTGGCCACGAATGAGATTGGCACCAGAGGTGGAAGATGTTGGTCCCACAGCCTCGAGATCCCATATACCCCACTCTCCGTCCTCAAGCAACGCTATGACAGCACGGCCAGCTGCAACCCACTTTGCTTCGAGGACTCGCTTCCTTCTTTGGGTGACTCCGGTGTCTGCGTGACTGAAGGTTGGGAGGAGGGTGATAAGGAACTTCCCTCGTTCAGTGCCAGAGGTCCTTGCAGAGCGCGTGGTTGAGACGGAGGCGTCAGTAACGTTTGATCCCCTGCGTTCCCTAGGATGTGCTTGCTGGAAGAGTTGGTAGACTTTAACAGTGGAATTGGAAGGGAGCGTGACAAGTAAGGTTGAATGCCGTTCTGCGGGATACGGGGTGGTGTTAAATGACAGCTTGGCACCCACAGACGATGTACCAAGGTATGTCCTTCTGATTGGAACAGAATGCTCGGGGCTCGGCAAGATTTGGTTGTTTCGTACAGGTACTTGGTGAACCAGTAACAGTCCTGATCCGGTGCAGGATATAGAAGCGATGAGCAAAGACCATTGAGCTGAATCAGAGTCTTCTGGATCTTGCCTTGACTCAGATTGTGAGCGGGTCTGAGGCCTGTATTGAGTTTGTGCCTCGACACCCTCCTCTTCACGCGAGTGAGTCCCGGTATGCGTAATGGCAATGTCGGAGACGAATTGCTGGTGCGAGTTTGCGCCTTCAATCTTGACCACTTGAACATCGATCTTGGAGGCATCCTGGATTTCTGGTGCTGGTGGGTCAAGAGGGGCCGATATGACTCGGAGTGCGAGATCTGAGCAGGCTGCAGCAACGACAATGCGGTCGTTATAGATGGCAGGCCATGCTCCCGGAGACGCGTGGTCATTATCCTTCGAAATATGTGGTACAGCGATTCGCGTTGCAGTCGTTCCAAGGGGAATGTCGATGTACCGTATCACGTCTCGGTAGGGAGCATATGGATCGACTTCCTCTTCGTCTTCTTCGAACTCGGCTGGCGCTACTGTATTCTCTGCCGGTGTCGGCTCGTCATCATCGTCCAGGTCGATAACCATCTGACCGCTCTTGGAAGTCCCATTGACTTTCGGAGCAAGCGTATCTCTTTTGGTTTTGAAGCTTTTGCCAGCATACCACACGAGACGCAGGCCTTGCTCGTGGCCGTAGACCACAACTGTAGAGCCATTGGACGATTGACGAGGATAGACATGCGATGCGTACGCTTCATGAGGGAGTTCGTAGCTGCATTGCGAGTTTAGACAAGTCGACCGAATCCGAAATCGAAGCCTACCTGAGTTGATATCGCTCTCTCACTTTGAGCACTGATCGATGCATTTCGCAAGACTCCGCGTTAGTGCAGGAGCAATGTAATGCTCTGGTGGTGAGCCTGAGTTTTAAATGGTTGTTGACTTCTGCTCTGGTTGGACTGAGACTTCCTAGTGAGGAATTTCTCCAAATCGCGTCGCAAGCGCGTCACACCGCGGGCTGCGATTCTCTCACTTTCGCTTCACCTTCACTTCATTTTCAACGAAATATGTATGCGTGAGCCTGACTGGGCACAACAAGTGTCGGGAACACATGGCCTTAACAGCTTAGATATGTCTAGCGACCACCATCTGCCACAGCTGTTCCTCATGTCCTTCGCCCTTCCGCCGCCATCCCAGAGCCATGAGTTCGATCCAGTCGCTCGGCCTCCATGAGCCCAGCGCTTTATCCTATCTTGTGGCCGAGTCCATCCTTCCTGCGGATCCCCACCCGTCTCTATACAAGTGGACAGTCTCACAAGTCCCAGACGAAAGTGGCTCTGGTCGAGTTGAGGAGGAAATCCTTACCACACAAGACTTTGTGGTATGGTCCAGAAATGGTGCGATAAAGAGAGCATCGAGCCTGACCGTGGAAGGAGAGCCTATCCTCCATGCCTTTGTCACTCGATTTGGACCAGATGAAGAACTTGAATCCAGGCGGCAATGGCACTGCGACGGCGAAGTCTCGTTGGAATGGGCTCTGGTGGTGGTACTCAAAACTCAGGCTCACATATTCCTTCTCTCCGGCGAGAGCTATGTTCTACCCTTGTCCTTTGAGGTCGGAGCTGTCTTTCCCTTTCCTCTGGGGTTTATCCTACAGCGAAGGCTGGGGGACGGTGAGCTTAGTAGCCGTGTTGAGCCTCAGCATGACCTCAGCACCATCAACGAAACCCTGACATCCATCGGAGGCAACAGCTCAAGGCCTTCACTGGTCTTGCCCGAGAGATCCCATTCGAATCCGGGACTCGTGCAATCGAATGCCAACGGAATGCCCCGGACCTTCTCCTTCACTGAGATAATGTCGGAGCTCGGGTTGGTGGTGTGTAGCCCACATCGGAAAGGTGAACCTCTTGACGAGTGCAATGCTCTACCTCGCTCGGAAAAGTTGGTCTTCATCTCTGGGATCGCTGAATTAGGCTCTGATGATCTCACCGACTCTCCGATCTGCATGGCATTATCCTTGAATGAGACCACATCCACCTTTACCCTCTGGCATGTTGGCCGAGGACCAGTAACGGAGCATTACCGAGAAACAGCCAAGAATGGTGGACACCATAAGTCACGGGCATCGTTGAGGAAAAGCTCGAATGTCTATGGTCGAGATACCGGCAATCTGAGGGAGAGCCTTCTAGGTTCTCGCCACGGCTACCCCGACGGTGGCCCTTATTCGTCATTAGAAGAGACAACGTCTTTTCCGGCAAATGACCTGGCCTCACAGCTCGGGCCCGAGTTTGGAGATGTGAGAGTGCAGACTCGTTCAGCAAGAAGAGTCAGTTCCATGCTAGCACGGACGGATCTGGGGTCAGCTATGGACAGGAACACATTCAACGACCTCGCAATGGGTCATGCCGGTCGGAAGAGTCTGAATCGAGCAGCCAAACGAGGTGAGTCCATTGGTAGTTTCAACGATCGTCACAGTTTTGGTTTCCGACGAAGAAGCTCCTACCCGACCAATGCATCCATCTTCAGCACTGGCACCTCCTTCCTTGATCTCTCAGCTCGCGGCTTGTTGGAGGAGATGGATCCTTTGCGCCAATCCACGCGTCTCGAGGAGGATGCATTGGAAACCTCTGAATCCAACCTGCCCAGGACTATAGGGTTCTTCAAAGTAAAGAGCTTTCCTAGTGATCAGAACTCCACTATAAACAGCACGCCTCGGGAGGTAAAGGTTTTCCAGCTCAACAGCCCAAGCTCGCCAGGTCAAAATGGACACCGGATGAGGGAGATCTACCTATGCGTGATGGACAAGACCGCGCAGGAGATGACTTTAGTCAGAGTTCTTGTGAAAATCCACATTCCGCCTGGCAGCCCAAAACAATCCATACCAAAATCTTCTTTTGAGCTGAAGGTCGCCGAGGTTCGCAGAATGCCCGGCATCAGGGACGCCTGCACAGTCATTGATGGATCTATCCAGCGACTAGTCCTTTTGACGCAGTCACGGTCCCAATTCGCGAGTCTTCACCTCGAAGCACCCTGGTCGCCGTCGTTTCATGTCCAGCTACCCGAGTGGTATGCGGTTTACGATCCTTTTCTCGGCCCTCAAAGGGCGAGCCCTAGGAAGGACAAAGACACCGGGATCAGAAGGGCCATACCTGGTACTGAAGTGAAGATCGAAGGTCTACTCAATTCGGGCGTTGAGGCGCAGATATATGCTGTGGATCAAATCGGTCGCCAGCACTCATTGGGACTTCCCCTTGCTCCCCGAGACGGTCTTGTCCGTCAAATCTTGCAAACATGTGGACTGATTCTTGGTCCGAATCAAGAAGAAACCCTTCAAGTTGCCTTCTGGGAGGTTTCCAGGTGGTTGGCTGGCCGAGACCCTCCGTTGACGTCCGAGTGGACTGCAATGGTCGTTGTACTTTTCTCCCTGGCAGTGCCTTTCATAAGCAATCAGCATCCCAAATCAACACCAAGTCGGCGAAAGAAGACCGGTCTATTGCGGTCTAGCAGCGGAAGCGCCATCGATCTTACCAATTACCATCTCATGCTTAATGAAGGCCACGAATTGGCCCCAGAGTTGGGCACGCGAGGAACGGCTTGGAATTGGTTATCGCAAAAACCCGTCAGCAACGCAACACTCTCGCCAAAGTCTCAGCACACAAGGACCGCAAACGTGGCCTCTTTATATGATGGTAAATCCGAGAAGAATTCATTCTTGATGGAATGTATAGCCATGGCAAGAGAGTACACCCAGACGCCCCTGGGAGAGGCAGCACTAGGACCAGAGGGTTATTTACCAACATCAATCAACAGAGATCGCGAACAACGCTGCAATGCCATACCTGGCATTTTACTTGGTCTGCATCTCCTTTACGAAGAAGGTAAACTCAGCGACACATCCGCACCAAATCTAAAGGGATACAAAGACAGCCTGGTGTTGGTTCTGATTCAACTAGGCCGCTGGCTCGGATGGAATGACTGGGCAGCTGAGAGTAACACTTATTATGAACATGAATCGGCCGAAGTGATGGAGTCTTTGTACGATAACTCGTCTATAGACGGTTTACGTGTTCCAGCTCAGCCATTCCCACCACCTTCGATATACCAACACCTGGATGCCTGGATTAATGGCTCTCCACCGGCCCCCTTTCTGACGTTGGCGCGAATATCTGGTGTGACGGCCCCGAGCAGTCCTGACGACCCATTGTGGAGAATGATGTTTACATTAACCCCACGAACATTGGCAATCTTGTCCTTCATAGACCATGCGAATGGACAGCCCGGTCCGACAAAAGCACTTGACATCCTCGCTCATTCAGGGGTGAGTGAGCATATGCTGACAACGCTTCCCGACGGTGTCGCTGCCGCTTTCTACCAAGCTATCGCTTCGAAACGGTTCGGCATGTCCCGACTTGCAGGCCTTGGGGATAAGCTTGTTCTCGGAATTGATCTTGAAACCCGAAATATCTATGGCTCAGCTCACCCTTCGCACAAACAGCAATTGATACCCTCTCACGAAGCCGTTCGAGACTACCACATCGTTTGCTCATCTGCGCTTGAGGCAGAAACGCTCCAACGGTGGGATGCATCGTCTGAAGCCGACCGACAAGCAATTACGAAACTGATATTCAACGAAGATCGTCGATTTCAGGAAGCTTCAAAGATTGTGAATCAGACGAAACCTCCGCTCGTGGAATGTACTCCTGAACCAAGCTGGAGCGAGGTGGATTTACTCGAGGCGCAAAAAGCGCTGGCACAGCATGTCGCAAGAAGAACCCTGTCGGTCGCTGCAGGACGAGGCATGATGCAATTCACTGCCCGTGTCCCATTGCTCACTGAAAGGGTGCCTATACCTGCATTCAGCTTGCAATGTGTCATGAAACCTCGGAACGCCAGCGAGAGTACTCAAGCCATGACTTTTAGTGCAGACAAATCCACGTTCACAGAAGAAAAGGTCTGTTGGGCGTTCTTCCATAACGGTGCATCGATGGGTCTCATGATCTCGAGCGATGCTCAGGGGATTGATACTTCCTGGATCCTCTACAACAAGCCTCCCGAACTCACAAACCGGCACGCTGGGTTCCTGCTCGCCCTCGGACTCAATGGACATCTGAAATCACTTGCCAAATGGGTCGCCTTTAAGTACCTCACGCCCAAGCACACCATGACCTCCGTCGGACTGCTGCTCGGATTGTCAGCTTCCTTTCTGGGGACCATGGATACCCTCATCACTCGTCTCCTGTCTGTGCACGTCACTCGTTTGCTGCCCCCTGGTGCTGCCGAGTTGAACCTTTCGCCACTTACACAAACCACTGGGATCATGGGCATTGGTCTTTTGTACCATAATTCCCAGCACCGTCGCATGTCTGAAGTCATGCTATCAGAAATCGAAAACAATGATCCAGAAGAGGGCGTCGTGGCCGACAACGTTCTTCGTGATGAGGGGTACAGACTTGCGGCCGGCTTTTCCCTAGGTCTCATCAATCTCGGGCAGGGAAGGCGCCTTCATGGTCTACACGATGTGGGCGTGGTCGAACGCCTACTCACGATCGCCGTCGGTACCAAGAACGTGAACATGGTACACGTGCTGGATCGCGCCACTGCCGGAGCTGTTATGGCTCTGGCATTCATCTTCCTCAAAACAAACAACGAAGCTATTGCGAAGAAGGTCGACGTTCCAGACACATTGCACCAATTTGACTACGTGCGACCGGATATCTTTCTCCTACGTACGTTGGCTCGACATTTGATCATGTGGGAATCTATCCAGCCCACTCAGGACTTCATCAGGATGTCGCTGCCCAAGCCTTATACATGGCGCAGTGATCTGAGATCGACCAAAGTCCTGAGTACGGAAGATATGCCTTTCTTCAACATTGTTGCCGGCATCTGCTTTGCCATCAGCTTGAGATTCGCGGGGTCTCAACGCCATGATGTTCGCGATCTGCTGGTCTCCTATCTTGATCAGTTCCTTCGCTTGAGCCGCTTGCCTGCTCGCAATTATGACGCGCGGGTGACGTTGAATAGTGTACGAAATTGCCTTGACGCTCTTGCGCTAGCCACGGCCTCGGTGATGGCTGGTTCCGGCGACATACACGTGATGCGTCGTCTGCGTGCTCTTCATGGACGAGTTGACAAAGAGACGCCGTTCGGAAGTCACCTTGCCGCTCATATGGCTTTAGGCGCACTGTTCCTAGCGGGTGGCACACGGACTTTCGGAACTTCAAATCTCTGTATTGCAGCCTTGTGTATAGCCTTCTATCCGGTTTTCCCTAGTGATGTCCTCGACAATCGAGGGCATCTCCAGGCTTTGCGCCATCTCTGGGTTCTCGCTGTTGAGGGACGATGCGTGGTGGCGAGAGATGGTGACGCTGGCGGCTCGGTTGTTGGCGGCATGAATGGTCTCATTCAATTGAGGGATGGCACCACCCAAGTCATCCGCCTGCCTGGCTTGGTTCCAGAGTTCGACATGATCAGGTCCATCGAGATCAAAGGTGCAGGCTTCTGGGATAGTTACACTGACCTCGAGTCCGGCGGGAAGCACCTTCTGGAGAAAATCAAGCAAGAAAACGCAGTCAATATCGTGCTGCGACGGAGAGTCGCCTATGATACACCACCCAAAGATCTCTTCATGGCAGAATTACAGGCGAGGGCCGAATCCATGGGCATCCCTAGCGTCGATCCGAATGCCGTTCCATCGTACTCACAGATCACTACCAACCCGGAACCTCTGGAGTGGCTCTTCGGTCTCGAAGCCTTCAGTGACTTCGACCACGCGGAACGAGCACTCGTGTTAGCTCCAACACCAGTGGATGGCAAAACTTTCCTCAGAACATCGGTTGTGGATTCAAGGTTGGAGTTCGAGAAGGGCGTTCTTCCACCGGCTGTGGAGAGAGGTCGAGCGGATAAAGACAAGCTCTGGCAATTGCGCCTTTTGCTTGCTTGGTTCGATCGGTGGGAGAAGGAAGATGAAGAGAACGAGCGGAGACAAAGAGAGCAGGTCCCAGATGAAGACGCGCGAGAGGCTGCAGGCGACGACGAAGAGAAAGATGGTGACAGGTGGTTCTCGGGAACGGGAGGGAACTGGTTACGGAGAGAGGTTATTGAACGATTGAGATGGCGGGTGTGGAACATGACCACTGGCGGCACTGGCGAGGGTGGCAATGATGATGCCGACGACGAAGACGAAGATATGCAAAGCATACGAGACAGAGCATAGCATTCGATAATGCATGATTCAGATGTACTCGATAGTTAGTGCCCATCTGATTGACCGTGTCGACCCAAGCGGAGGGAGCGGCGCACCCGTGGCGCCAATGGTTTATCGCAGCATTCGGGGATCCCAGCACCAGCACCAGCACCAAACCAGGACGTATACTTTTAAGACTCAGGGATCATAATTTGTAACGACACAGAACTTCCCGCAATCGACCATAGGATATGGAGAACAGGTCTTCCCGTTTGCTCAGACGTACTTAAGCCATATGCCGGTCAGCTAGTACTAAGGTCGGTGACGACTTGGGAATCCTGACTGTTGATTGTTTTTTGCATATCATACACACACACACATATATATATGTGTGTGTGTATACATACCATATACCCTATATATGTGTGGTGTTTCGGGGGGGGACACACGGGGCACGAGAAGTGTCCTTCCCCCCCCCCCTTTCTTTTTGAAGGTCCTTCCCCACCCAAAGACGAAGAAGGGTGGTTGGGCTTCGTTCGTCGGTAGCTGTGTAGCCACGAGTACCGAGTGCTCGGTCAGTGTAATGCGGTGCGATGCGGTGCGATGCGGTGCGATGCGATGTGATATGAGAAACAGACGGGAATGGGAATTTGAATACGTAGCTGAGGTTCTCTATTGCGCGCTACGGAAGGTAGGGCGTCTGTCTATCTTCTGCCCATCTGCCCATCTGTGACATGGCCCGTCATTAAAATCCCGATCGAGGCGTTGTAGAACTTGGGTGAGGTTCTCGGTGAGACAGCGTGGCTCGCATGGGCCGCGAAGGTGAGGGGGGTTTCACGGGAGAATCACACGGCCGTGGAAGGATCGATGCCAAACGGTGGGCGGGCAGGCGAGCGATACATGAAATTCCCACCTGCGGCAGGAGAGGAGAGAGGGGAGAAATCTCATATGGAACAAGGTGGGAGTACAGTACCTGATATATCATGCGTGGGTGTAGGGATCGGGGCGAATGCTTCTTACCAGTATTCAACGTGCAGGCTCGACCGTGTGTGGTCCCATAGTGAACCTGTTCACAGTACAGAGTATCCCTTCGAGGTCCGTGCGGTCTTGTAGTGCTCAGCACAGTGTTCAATAAGGTCTGGGAGGTACTGTGTATATCTGCCAGTTAACTGTCTGCACCGTGTAATGGCGCCAGCGGGCGAGATGCCTCGGAGACCGGAAGTATTGGCAATGAGCATGGCAGGCATCACGTCTGTTGCATCACTTCGGCGATATCGACAGAGTGAGTTGGTCTTGGTGGAGGCGCTCTGAGGCCAGGAAGGAGACCAGAAGTTCTCGTTGGCTTCTTGGGCCAAGGTAACAAACGGGCCATGGCCTCGCAAATGGTTTGCTCTGCTCGAATCAGGTGGGACGCCAGGACGGACGGTCAAGAATAGCACCCGCCGCCCAAAATCGAACTCGAAGGCTGCCTGAAGGTTGAGTACTCTGCACAATACCGGTTGAAAAACACGATCGTGCAACACGCACGATCTACTGTGTCGGTCGCAAGAAGTGCCAAGCGACTCTCGTAGGAATGCCGATGCAGTAGTTAGTGCTTACCGAACGAGGGATAGCATGTACATACGTATTCCCCGAACGGTCGTGGCACGAAGGATCAGTCAATCTGTCCACGATTATTTCATCGTGCATGACGTTCCTGCATGGAAGCCTTAGCCTTTCCACGGCGAACACCTTTTGCTGGATTGTGACAAAGCCGCGTACGCGTAGGGAAATTCTTTGTCGAGCTGAAGAATCAGCGCCCCGGTGCGTGCTTACCATGTCGGGTCTCACGGACTCGCCGACTGTGTAACGGTACCAACGTTCTGGACAACACGATACACGAACGTGCCTGAGTTATTCCAAGAGCCCGTGGACAGTGCGGACCCGCGGAGGCAAGAGACAGCAGATTCGATGGTTGTCGGGAAATGAATACGGGCGGGAGCTGCCGTGGGAGAAAAGAACTGCCGGATAAGGCTGACCGGGTTTGTCTCACTCGTACGAGTACGAGTCCCTACCTACCCGGGCGATATCTCCACTCGTGTTCCAAATGGAACTGTGGTGACTGCGCGCTGGGATATGACGTAGAAACCTTTCTCGACCGACAAGCGACCTGCGGCCGACATGCCCCACCTACAGTACCCCTATCCTTCGATGCCAGAGGGTGGCCACCCACAGACTGAAGAGATTCGTCAATTTAGGCAGAAATAAACATCCAGTGCAACATGTCGATGGATCTCCGTCGGCCCCTGTCAACACAGCAAGGTCATCCAAGGCCGATACCGATAACGTCCAGAAAATGTCAGCGCACTGGGAATCGGACCCTCCTCAAACAATGGCCCTTTTGGCCGGTAAAAGCATGAGTCGACCAAAGAATTAACAAATGTGGCACATACTCAAGAACCCTCACACGAGCCTCCGACAATGGCAAAGCGCTGTCGCGGCTATAGCCGCGCAGGATCCCGAATTCGAGACGCATAAAGGAGGGTTAAGCGGCGCGCATTATACTCGAGTCGGTCCGGCGGTCAGATGATCATTGTCCAGCTTTAGAATATGGCCGATTGATAGGTGCATTCGTCCAACCGCATGGGCCAAGCCTGCCAGTGAGGGCGGAGACCAGCTCTTATAATCCACTCCGGGGTCGATAGCGAGGCCTAGGCACATTATCATCGCAACTTGACGTCTAGACTGCGTCGAAGACGTGTGGCATGTGACATTGATCCCTCGGCTGAGAGTATCTTGATATCCAGCGCGCTTCAAGACATCTGGCCACGAAGCGTCCGGCTGTATCCCCAAAACCGACGATGTGGGAGCTTTTTCTCAGATCAGCCTGCCGGGCGCGCGAGAAGAAGTATTCCAACAGGCGTCAATTAGAAGACGAATGATGCATTGTCCTATCAAGCCATTCGTATCCCATTCCCGGCCTTGGTTAGCGCCCAGTACCTGGACGGTTCGAGACCTGGGGGTGCCCCAAGAGGGGAGGGTTCCGGCGTCGATGGTCTAACAGCCAAATAGACGAGGAGAGACGAGTGTAATGTGGTTCTTTCAGGCATGCTTCACCGTCGTTCCGATTGGGAATTGTCTGTTACCTCTTTAGGAAGTCCATGCCATGTTCTTGGTGTCAGAGCTTAACACGAGTAATGGACGATTACAGCCCAGGGTTCCCTTCCCTTTCAACTTGATCGACACCGGGGGGGTGAACGTTGGCCAGTCCGTGGTGCAGTCACATGAGGTATTCGGATAAACTACCGAGTACCAAGATTCTCCCAAGGCACCAGAGTCTTTGTGGGCAACCCACCAGGTGAAAATGGAAAGGATCAGGGCGTATTATATGCAAGGTTTCGTGACAAAGCCGCCGACAGAATCGAAATACCGTACGTGTAGAAACCTCCTCGCTGCGACTTTCCAGGATCGTCAGAGATATGAGTACCAATGGCAAGGAAGAACAGTCTTTGATAGAAAATGACCATGTCTGTTGAGCTCGACGCAAGCTCCTCCTTCCCACATGTCAATCAAATCCTGACTATGCAGGGTGCAGCCACTGGCACGCAAGTCGCATATTCCCCATTTGCCTTTGTCATAGCCAATTAGTGATTCCGTGATCATGAAACCCGAGTAGCATTGGGTCTCCTAGGACAAAGGCAATTTTGAGGTCGGCAGGAGGTCATAGTATTGGCTCTTGGAGGAAAAGGCACCAGAGTTCAGGGACTCGTGCAGCAGGTTTGATGACTCATGAGATGGCATGCATTTGCAGATGCAGATTAAGATGCAGGGTGCTGCTGCTCAGCGCGCGTCTAACCTCAGCAAACTGGGGAACATTGCTGAGGGAAGGCGTCTCGTGGATTTTCGCCGTTCGGCGACCTGAACCTTGGCCTCTAACAGGAAGTCACTTTCCCCCGACGAGGTAGTTTGCCGAAAGTCTAGGCCGGCGGCGGCCTTCAAGCTGCACCCACGATCGACGAGATCTGATAGGTGTGTCGACGATGTGCTTGTTTTACTTGTACCCGTTGTGGTCTAACGAGAGCGGGCTTTGGCCCGTGGAGAATGTGCGAGCCGCGCTGTGTCGCATGGGATGTTGACGAAGCCGACAGCAAAAGGAAGCTCACCTAGAGCTCGAACCATGACAGAGATTTGGTGAGCATTCTGAGTCAGCGGCAGGAGGCCCCGTTGTCGAGCCAATCATGCAGCAAGCCAGACAGGCTCGAAAAGGGCAAAGCGCTTGCTCGGCTGGAACTTGGTATCGCCCGGCTAGGAATTTTGTTTGTGTCTGGCGATGCTTGGAATATTGCCTTTCTGGTGACCGCAGGGAGGGCGGCGCGCCCTATTGACCGGCAGCGCACTAGAAGATTCGGCGTGAGAACCTGCTGGCTTGGTTGTAATCAAGTACAAGGCGTGGCAGGGCATCGTGGCAGAATTTGGGGGGATTGAGCCTTCGCTTGGCACCTGTTGACGGGACGAAAATGGATGTTTGATTACTTTTCTTCTCTCTCGGGTGACAAACAGAGACAAGAGGAAAGAAGCGTAACGCAGGCGAGGGGGGATAGAGATGGAATTGACTCGAGTGTCAGCGTCATTTGACTTGAAATGTCGGCGGCCTGACCGAGACCGGATAAACTCTGATACCAGGCAGCAATTACTGGTAACGCTGACGGTCATGACCGTCACGACCGTCACGAGTCAGGCTTTCTCCGGTTTGGGAGTTATGCCGCGAGTTATGCAATCGACACTAGCCCTTCGGAGACATCCTTGCGGCCAGTTGCAGGGGCCCTGGACTGCTAGGCCCTTTCTCAGCAACTTGCTCGTGAACACCTCCCCTCTCCAGCCTCCAACAAAGTCTAGATACTCGTACTCCGTACAGGTTCGATTTTCTTATCCCTCTCCTGATAATCGTGCCATGTTGGCGCAGGCTCAGGCTTGCTAGGCGGTGTGCGGGGCACACCGGTTTCTACCGACTGCTCCCACCGCAGCATATTAGTCGACTTTCTAAGACTCTTCATACTCCTTGGAGCTTCTCGGCTCCGGGTAGGATTTGGTCGAATGCCCGTACTCTTATCCCCATTCTCGCAAGATCCTTGATACATCCCGCCCGCTTACGACGACCACGAGGCTTTGCCGTGGGGGAAAGGGCGTTGGCATTTCGCAGGGCCTCCCCCTTTAGCTGCTTAAGGAGGAAGCTCAACCGAATACGTGGAGGGAGAAGAAATCCACCACACAGATCGAAGCGGTGGCCTCGTATTCTCAAGGCGTAATTATAACCCAAGCATTTGCCCAATCATGCTGCGTGTAGCTGAGGCCGATGTTGGAAAAGAGGGTGACCTAGTAGAACTGTATCGCTGATGCCTGAGCAAGGCCTTAAGTCCTGGGCTGTGGTACCTGTCCTGACTCCTGAGAAGAGGATCGTCCAAGTTAGCGACATCTTGATTCAGATCCATCCCAGAGAATTCGACAATTCGGGGCCAAAGTGTCGATGTTCACGCAATCAAATCTGCATCCTACGCCCAAAATTTGGCTGCAAAGGCTTCCTTCCATTTCCGTGGTCCTGTTTCCTCGATGCTTGCCCAATCTATCGCGCCCAAAGAGTGATCAGGCCCAACTAACTACTGCATCGACCTCTGATTCTTCCAAAGCGGACAGCGCACGGCGTCCAATGACGACTGGCCACCTGGAAGTCGGTGCGACTTCTCCCCTTCACTGCCCCTGGAGTCTTCCCACGAGCGACGCTTTCTGGGCCAGCACGAAGCCGGCGAACGCTATGCTCTGAACGTGAATTGTCAGGCAGGCCATGGACCGTGGAGACGTGCTAAGAAGAGGGGTTGTCACAAAACGCAATAATGATGCCGGTATGTCTTTGTGAACCCAAGGCCTCTCCAGCTTCGTTCGGACTCGGGCGAGACGATTTCCGTCCGACGCAAGGTTCTGGCGCGTTGCCCGGTTGGCATTAGTTTGCCCTCCGTGCTTGATCGACGGTCGCACAACCGATCGAGCCCAAGCCACAATGAAGAATGTGCACTTCCTCGCTGTCAGGGAATCGTCTTTCAAGCGTACGAGTAATGCCCGTTACCATCGAGATCTCGTCGCAAACCTGGTGGCAAGTCAAACGCTCAATTACATACTGCAGACCCGGCGACAACTCGGCTCCGCATGAGCATCCAAGTCACTATCAGGTCCTTTGCAGGTCCCCAAGAGCGCAATCACGAGGCCCCGACCAAATCGTACATCAGGGATCCGCAGGGTCCATCCTGCACTGGCCCTAACCGATCGGAGAAGGAGGGGGTCTGTTCCGTGCGCGCTCGGCTTTTCCTTACGGCCGGTCTATTGCATGCGCGTAATCTTCTCCAGCTTGACATTGTCGTTATGTGCGCCAGAAAGCCCGAGGAAATGAATGCTGCTCCTTTTTTCCCTCGCATGGAGACTATTTTGCTCCGATATTCCTCTTTATGAGGCATTTTCCATAAGTACAGAGAGGAATCCACCCTTCGACCGGGCTTCTGGAATATCAGCACCCGCGCGCCAAGACGCGTGATTTTCTTCTTGACCCCAGCGTGGCCAAGTCAGCCATGTCACCCAGTGGCGGACACAGTCCGCCTTGTCGTGAGCCGTCGCGAACGTGAAGCCACACTGTCGTCATTATCCGAGCTGAAATTGTTCCATAGTAAGGCAGGATATGGACGCAAAAGGCCATCGCTTATCCTGCCTCGTTCGCAAGTGCTCACCCAGGTCAGATTCTCGAGCAGTCGGCATTGTCCCTTTCCTGTCATCTTGTCCCACGTGACCGAAGGTATTCTATCCTTAGAACTCTACGAGGTGAAGGGTGTGTGAGCCTCGCTCAGCCTTGCGAGCACCATCAAGTCATGCCTTCCAAGCCTTGTGAACGGTTTTTGCGCCCCAGACATCGCCGCGCTTAAGCACCACCTGGTTCCGCCATTCGGGCACATTAACAGCATTGATGAATCGTGCCGCCTCAACGCAGAACCCAGCCCGGGACCCTCGTGCGGGAGTGCCTGCTGTCGCCGCGGCCTTAATATGCTTACCAGTATAGAACTGAAAGCTGGGCTCGGTGCTGAAGACGTCCAGGTGCAACTTGGTCTTCGGGTGGGATACACTGATCAACGGCTTGAGCGGCCGTTGCCGCGTGTCAATTGGAAAGTCCGAGGTGTCTGTGTCAACAACGAAGCAATGATCAATATCAGGCTCTGTAGCACCGAGGACAAAGGGTTTCTTCGCTTCAACCCCGGGAAAATCTTCGATCGCCCCAGTCGGGATGAGAAACTCGTCCACTACCAGATATTTCGAGGTATAGAGCGTAACTTCCGATCCTTCAATGGTAGGACCATCGCTGAGATTGAAATATCTGTCCGTCCAGAGTTAAAGGGGTCAGTTCAAGATGTTGTTTCACAATGAGGAGCATACCCGTGATTGGTGATGTTGACTATCGTCTCCTCGGTTTCATCGCCGATCAGTTCGACTTCATACTCTGTTTCCAGCACCGTCTTGGAAACGCCGCCCTCGTCCTCGGTAAATGCCGTGTACCAGACTCGCAACTCCACTGTCCCGGGATAGCCTTCCTCTCCGTCTGGGGAGACGTAGGTAAAAAGAACTGCCTCCTTGCCGTTGCGATTGACTGGTTGGGGACCGTTGAACTTTTTCTTGCCCCAGCCCTTCACACCGCCATGGATATGAGTGGGACCTTCGTTCGCCGCAAGCTTGTACGTCTTCCCATTGATGCTGAACTCCGCATTCTTGATTCTATTCGCGATGCGGCCAATAGTCTCGCCGAAGAAGGGCGAGTCAGCATATGGTTCCGGGGTGGGGTACCCGAGGACGATGTTATGACCGGCCACCTTGAACTCTTGAATGATTGCACCCTGGGGGAGGAAAGAAAAGCCGGAATCTGACGCCATGACTGCGAGCGGAAGAGCGGGCAGGGAGAGCTCCAGCGCGGTAGAGCCCAAGTTCGATCGATGGCGAGTGAAGCTCGACAGGAGTGATGGCAAGGGACTCTAGGAAAAGTTTTGAGGAATTGAGGTCATGATGGAAATTTGGAGGTGGTGATATGTGGCCCAATGGACGCGTCTATTCAGCGCTGTCATTTGTTTTATCCGGCTCAAGGACATCATAGGCTGAATTCAGCACGCTACCGACGTTTCAGGTGCGGAGGGACCTGCTGCCAAACAATGGACAAAGGTCGAGGATCGCGAAAAGCAGTGTTGTTGAATGTGAAACGCAGATGCTCGAGCCAAATGGAAAGTTTCATCGCCAGGACGCGATTGCGGGGTCGGAACAGCTGAGGTCATGATTAGTTCTCGAGCTGCTCAGTCGCCTATGCAGGGTACCTACTGCGTGTACTTGACATTTCCGGTGTGCCAGCTTCGACATCGGAACTCCAGGCGCGAATTGTTCGCGAGCAACAGACGCAGCATCGTTTCCTGACGGCGGCATCCAACCACGGCACCCGGTGCGAATATTGCCAACAGCAGCGGCGACCGTGCTTCGGGCTGATGACATCATGAGTGAGGCTCGATGAGGGATGGGCTGAGGGATTGCGAATCCGCATCTGATCGAAGCTCTCAGGCTTCGTGGACGAGCTGCGATTCCGCATAATACCTCATCCCTCACCCGCGGAGACGCCCATGGCTTAGCCGATAGTTGGCGAGCAAATGAGCCTCCCTTTAGTGATGGCGCATTGGTTGACTGTCCTCTGCATGCTCGCCAACGACCAAAATTCGCGACTGCGATACGCATGAAACGAGAACATGACGTGGGGTGCACTCTATTGGCGGGCCACAGAATGTCACTCGTGCATGGCAAGGTTCAGGTGAAAGCAAAACGGTGTTAGACACAGCCTGGCACGTGCTCTCGTTGGACGTGCAGCCTTCATTACTGCAGTATCTGTGACCACCACGAGGGAGACTGCTCCCCGCTTCGTGCATTAGTAGTTGTAGTATGATATGATATAGCCCATGTGCGAAGACCTCACGCGGCATACCAGCCTGCGTTATCCCCGAGATCCATTCGACCCAGTTGTGAACATCCATTGTCACCTCCAGAGAAAATGGTCCACCGCCTGTTCCCTCCGAAGCAGGAATCTTCGACGCCCACAAGCACAAATCCCGCCAAAGGGTATGGTATCATCAAAAATTGTCGTCGTACAATGGCCCACCCAAGTCATGACGCAAACAGGCCGTTGAAGAGAGATAACAATCCACTCCACTGCCAGAAGCGACAACATCTCGTTGAGATGCATGCCCCTGTGCCACGGACTAGCCTTGCCTTCCAGATGCCATATCCGTGACACCCATTGTTCCAGTGCTCCTGAAGACGCCCCCCAGATGCAAACCCACTCGCCCGCTTTTGGATGCATTACAGTGATATAGTCGTGAACATCATGTCCTAAAAGGCTCTCGTTGGCTATGAGATCATGTTGGCGTTGAAGTACCGTTGGAGATCTTCCTGGCCGGCCCAGTCTTTCATCGTCAGGCAGGGGTTGATTGCGGCAGGCACAATATGTTCCGGGAACATGTTCGGCGGAAATGAGCTAACGTCAATGTTTGACTCCATCATGGGAGATTCAAACTGGTTGATAAAGTCCATGCTATCATCAAACTCGGAAACGGCGGTGTTCCAGCTCAAATTCGACTGAGCGTGGGGATAGCTATGCGATTTCGTGGGAATGACGCGGGCGGGCTGAGGGAAGGGACTCCGATTAGGGGGCGTCGGAGGGTATTGGTTGAGGTTGAAGGGATTGCTGAAATTCGGCCGCTGCGCCACCGGTTCGTAGATGGGGGAGGGCGCGCTGCTGTCCGAATGCGAGTCGTGGGAGGGCTGTCGCTGCATAAAGCCAGCACCGTCGGCAATCAACTTCTGTTGCAGGACGTTGAAGTCTTCCTCGAAGACATCACTGGCGTGTCCGTCTTGCTTGAGAGCTCCCAGTCGCTCCAGGATGTCGTGTGTCAGAGGAACACCGTTTCCGGCATCCTGCAAGGGCGCGCCACTCCAGCCCTGGCCGTTCTGTGTCCGCCGGTAGAGTTCTTGTAGGCCGCAGACGAGCTGCGCTTGCTGGCTCTCGAGCATCTCCACATAGCTACCATGGACAGTTAGGAGCGGCCGACGTGGAACGGTGACCGCGAGACTCACCCTTTGGGATAAACTTTGTCGTGCGACTTTTTGCGCTCGCCGAAAACACAGATGGCGTTGTCTGCCTTACACCGACTGCAAGGGCTTGCACCGTCACACTAAATCACGTTAGGCTCAACCATATTGCCATGGTATAAGGCTTGGCTCACCTTTGACTTCTTCAGCCGGCAGCGATCGCAGGCTTTGCAGACTCGCTTGCGAATACCACCGTCCATGGGTGAGGAAGGTTCCAGTGGAGGAGTCATCATCGTAGCGCCCATGGGTGGTGGGTGTCAGGGTCGCGTGAAAGACGTGGTAGAGAGAAGTGTACAGAGGGCCGAGCAGTTGATGGAGGGTGCCAGCGACGAGAGACCGAGGTCTGAGGCGTGTTATATCGAGACGAGACCTTCACTATGAGATTTGGCGAAGAATTTGAGAGTCAGTCAGCTTATAACAGCAACACACGAAGAGTGGGCTAAGGGGGGGATGGTGGGTGGCAGAGCGACGAGGCCTTATATCGTTATATCGTGAGGAGCAGTGTTTCCGCACAGGCTAGGTTACTAAGAAGACATCACGTTGGCCAGAACAGTGGATCCCGCGCATGAGCAGGAGGGTTGATTCGATCAGGGACCTTGAACATAACTCAGTCAGGAAATACCACGAAGCATAGAGCAGAGCAGGCAAAAAGTTTCATGCACGGCCTTGGTGCTGCGTACGAGTACGCAGCACACAAAGCAGATGCATCAGCAGGGGTGCACTGGCCTAGGGGGGTGGGCCCAGGAGCTAACGAGGGCAGGGGGGGGACATGGTTTGGAGCTGTGATGACATGATGTTGGTGCGGATCGCATCTTGACGACTTGGTGACTCTGCATGGATTACGATGACTTGTTAGCGGCTTTGGGCAATGCTGGACTCGTGGCGCTCGGACACAGTACTTGGTGCGTGCGAACAATCGTCGCAGCTTTCCCCGGGCAACGGTACGAGATGTGTCGGGCTCTATGCTTCGTGCACAACTGGCAGTTGCATAGAATGGCCTCGAGGGCCCATAATTTCCTTCCATCACCTTACCCGTTGTCGCTGGGGTCCCGGCGTTCGGAATTACAACAGTACAGAAGAAAGCGATATGATTGCCCGTCGCGGGACTCGGCAAACAAAACATCCAAGCCCGCACACTGGGCCGTATCCTAGCACGGCAGGCTTAGGCGCGACAAAACAGCGAAAAGCGAACTTGGCTGCGAGACCCCATGACATCGACAGACGGTGACCACGACTTCCGTTTTTGTGCGATTATGTGGTCTCGTCAAACAGCCACTCCCCCGTCTCCAGCTGGGTTACCGCTCAAGTCGGGCGGATTGCCCGTCGCTAAGGGCTCTTGAGACAGAAACAATCATCCAGCACGCCCGACAAATCGATTCCGCGGACATGCTGCCGAGGAGTTGGACGTGCAACGAGCAGTGACATTCAAGTTGCGAATTTCCTCCGAATCGAGATCGTCATTTCTGACCGGGCGCCAAAAAAAGACGCACCAGAATTACTGGGTAACGTATACCGGAGTTGGCGAAACGAGAGTTTTTCCGGTATTGAAACGTCGTTCAAATGACACGAAATTATGCCTCCCAGCCCGCGGGTCCAAATTTCACTCCGCATTCGAGGACAAAATGCATGATTTTGCTATTATGCTGAGAAATCCTATTCTTGCGATGCTAGCTTGTGCGAATGTAGCATTGCTGGCCAGCGGACTCTCTCCGCCCCGTCGTATCTTCTGCTCCCCCTACGTACTTGGAAATCAATCTGCCTAGGAATGGCTGGGCCAAAGGATGAAGCGCAGCCCGCCCAGATGTCTTGCCCACGCCCATGTCCACTACTCACCAGCCCTCGCATCTCAGTCTCCTTCGTTGGCCCTTGGGCTCGCTCCCATGCGCCTTGAGTTGCGGCTAACAATATTATGCATCAGCTTGGCCTAGATTATCAACAAGGCACCGATGCCCATGTCTGTTTTGAGGTGCTCGCTCGTTCGTGCTGTCGGATCCTTCCCGAGGGATACAGCATTGCCAGCCCATTGTGTGGTCCGTCCTCCGTGCGCCTCGGATAATCTTTGCTGACCGACGGAGCATCCTGCAGGGAGTGCTTGGTCGGTCTGCGATAGCCAGGCCGAGAACGGGCTGGTGTGCCTTTCGGCGTCGCGTCGTGCTCGAATGATCATGACTAACGTTAAGCCCCGTCAAATCGCTGCTGGGACCACTACCCGTTTTGGGATATTATTCTTGCTCCCCGACTGTTCAGTAAAGACGAACGATCAGCGCAGCTCTCTATTATTGTAGTGCTGCCGACATATGCATTGGATATCTCTTCAAACCGGGACATACTGGTCCGAAGGAACTGGCTCCTCGCCATTTGGTCCCCTTGCTGGGAGCCCATGTGCCAGTTCTGGGCAAGGTTCGGCGATAACCAGGCCATCATACGATCCATGCATGACCAATCAATCAATCAGTCAATCAGACGCAAGCCAATCTGGTTCGACGACCACCACGTGGCTTCGCATCACACCAGTGGTGTTTATTCTGCAGGCTGAAAAGCTGACTTTGCCTCTGCTTTGGGTAGTGTTGCAGGTACACCTTCGTCATAACCCAGCGGCCGCAATGTTAGCCCGCTCGGTTCAGAGTAATGCAACTCGCCCGCTTTATTCTCTGTAGACCCCAGCTTGATTCAAGCTTTCGCCCTGCGGATATGGTGCGGATTTCCTTTTCCAGCAGGTGTGCGGTCTGCGACCATTGGTTTGCAGGAGGAAATCAGCTCTGTTGGCATGTGATTTAGCGGGTTTCGCCTTTGGGCGCTCCGTCGCGTCTGCTCTCCGACTCCGGGCTGTCACCCGCATGGTCTGTGCTGTGACGTCGATGTCGCTGCCACAATCTCCCATAAAAGCCATCCAAATCAGATCTGCGATCGAATCTATTGATGTGGGGTGGGCTCGAAACGTTGACGCCAACCATTGCCCAGGCCTTGGAGTTATCATCTTGAACAACGAGCTTCACCGACTGCACAGATAGTCCTGCCGCAGGCAGTTCATTCAACCGGCTTCCGAGCATGTGACGAATGTTGGGCATGTAAATTTGGGAATACGGGAATCGTGGGGTGCGTACATCTCGACTCCAGCTTCAGGGACCTTGTGTCAAAAAGACCCGATTCTGGACCGGTCGTTGTGAGCTAGCTCTTGCCCGCAAACGTCCCCGAACGGGTCCAGGTTCATCGACCACAAGAGACCTGCTTTCAAAAAATGCTACAACCCCTTTAGAGACAACCCAGGTACTCTTGACAAAGCCAAGCTAGCTCTTTTTGACCCCAAAGCAAGCGAATCAAATCGCCTGCATGCACTGCTAAATCAATCGGTGTTGATGATACAGCAATGTCCCCTTGTCGGCTGCAAGCCCCACTCGGACTCAATGTCCTATGGGCCAAGGCATGAATGGAGATCCATGCAAGTCATGTCCGAGATCCATGGCCGCGTGTGCACTTTGAAGAGAGCTCTGTCAGCAACGATCGTCGATCAATGCGGCGACAGAGCTGTGAAAGGACGGTGAGTGGTCTTCGGCAGTCCTTTGACCGCCAAAGGCAAAAGCCATGGCGTCATTTTCGGCATATCTTCATTGAGTCTTTCGACATGGAAGGTCGAATGCTCAGATGTCCAAGGAGAGGATGTTATGCTTAGGTTCCAGATCGAAGTCTCGTACAGGAACCACGCAGCCGTATCAGAGTCTCGGCCAAGCCCAACTCCGGACCTCTGGACTCGGGAGACTCAGCGACTCGCTGGGTTCACTGCGTGGAAGCTCCCATGATCCGATATAGACTCGGCGAGCTCGGCGAGAAGCAGTGTCTGAATCTTTTGGTGAGACAACCCTCATTATGCTCCAACGTACCACACCTCCACGCCCAGAACTTCGAACTTTCTGCCCTCCTCGCTCAATGGCTCATTTCCGAAAGTAGGGCACGATTCACTCACACCGCTATTAAGTTCGTCATCCAACCATAGTCCATAGTGTCCATCACCACCACCAATGGAGAGATAGCTCGACTCACAATAGACTAGAAAGTCATTGAGTCCACTGTAAGGAAACGCTTTGAACCGGATACGATCCGGAGTAGAAGCGCCAGAGCGGTCAGGCGGAGGCTGCAGATGGGCAGTTCCAGATTGTTGTAACGTGGGAGTCGATCCCGAGGTGCGACGGTCTCCGCGAATTGTGGTAAACCGTTGGAGATGGGTGGTGTCAGTGCTCGGCGGAGGAGGTAGCCCAGCAAGTTCCAGCAAGTCTTCCGAAGCAGGCTCGGAGCCGCTCTTGAGGTTTGCAGAGAGGTGTCTCAAGGCGGGTAATATGCTCGCTCGCCAGAGAAAGCATTCACCAGTGCCAAAGTAATGGAGAGAGGGTTTAGGAGCATCTGAAAGGTAGGCGCCGAAGACAGACCCATGGGCCGACGAAGCAGAACCATCTTTAACTACCAGCACATAACCCGAGCGCTGAGTGTAGGTAGACACACTGGCACAATGTTCGTATAGAGTAGCTAAGGACGAGCCATGAGCCTCGAGGGAATATGCCAGCTTCCAGTGATCGATGAGTTGAAGTCTTGGGGGGATCAGAAGCCGAATCTCTTCAGCCAGCGAGCGAGTCAGGAGGAGTGAGTCTGCAGCCTTCGAAGACAAGGAGTGCGTCAACTCAAGGGGGGTAAGGGGGGGAGGTTGGAACGGGGATGCTGTCCTTCTCGGAGGCGTGTAAACACCTGACGACGAGGTGGCAACAGAGGGTGCGTCAAGGAGTTTATTGACGGGATTCTCAGGCGGCTCGGTCATGCGACGATAGAGACTCGAAACGACGTGCTTGACAGGGTAAGCCAGGTATGCAGCTGAATTAGGATTGTAAGGATTGTCGGCCAAAGTTGGCTGGCCAGTTCGCCGCTGAGAGGATTCTCGCCTGGCGGAACTGGAGTCCTCTTTTGAGGCCATACGCGAGTGGTCTCCACAGTACGAGAAATTCCAGTGCAGGTGAGGTTGGGACAAGATGGATGCGAGAGAACTGTTTGCGCACGAGAAACTGGCTGCGAAAGTTGGGGAAAGCCGCAGGCGGAAGAATGATGTTTCAGCCTTGCTTCTTCGACCAGTGAGCGCTCATCAGGCTGGCCGACAGGCCAGTTTGTTGCCTGTTCCCGAAAGCTTGCCTGCAGTGGCTCTTTCAAGGGTTCAGTTGCCTGGCCTTGTTGCGTCATGGGAACAACTTCACTTTCACCTCACATCGACTTGTTAATTCCGCGCCCTTGTAACATGTTCGACACAATAACAGACTATTGAATCTTTCAGATCACGATCTTGTTGTTGTTTGGACACCCACATGTCCATCCCAGGGCTTGTCATACCCGCCATCCCCGCCTAAGCCACGTCTACTTTTTGGGGGTTTATCGCAGTCCTACTGCCATACCCCTCCAAAATGTTTATGATCAAGAATGGTGAGGCTAAGTTTGGAATCCCCCAATGTGCGATCACTTGGAGCGGAAGCTAATATGGATTTCATTCTCTAGTCAGCAAGTATCTCTTCGGAGACAGCTCGAAAGAAATCATCACCGAGATCCCTCAAGGCCAGCTCTATCTCGTCCGACCCCTATCGCCAAAGGGTTACTCCGAACTCATCTACACAGACGCTGTCGCCACCATAAGACGTACAGGTCAGGAATTTCAATATCAGCTCGTTGTGCAGCGAGCCTACGAGGAGGGTGAAGAGGAGCTTGCCGAAGACGACGAGGACGCGGGTGTCGAAGGGATCGACAAGGACGAGAAGACATTCTTGCTTGACCAGAGTCTTCATTTCAGATCCGAAAAGCGATCTGGTGGTGAAACTGTCCTGGCTTGGCGCGATCTAAGTGGTGACGCTGGAGACCTCTACGAGTTCGTCTGCGACGCATCGGTACAGGAAGAACAGATCCAGACCTTCCTTCTAGCTGCGATCGATTGCCAGTTTGAACGGAAATACAGGCGATCTGCTCAGAAGGCTACAGAGCCAGAACTGCACGAATTCTACTTCGATTCGGACGACGCAATCCCCGCTGCGAGCTCAGTATCAACGCCACTTGACCAGAAGCCTACTCCGAAAGAAACAGCCGAAAGAATGGCAAAAGATGTCAGAACACCCAAGAAGTCGAACGTCTCTAAGCCTAAAGAAAGCGGGCCGACAGAAGCACCACCGGCCAAACCTGCACCAGCGTCTGGAGAGGTCCTGACCACCCAGGCTGGAGAGCTCCATCTGTTCGACTTCCCTTCGGGGACTTTCATCCTCCAAGACCCATCGGTAGTAGCTGTGGTGACCGACCTTGGAAAGTGGAGATACTGGCTACAGATAACGAGCAACAGTGGCAAAGAATGGTTGGGGCAGGCTATTGTACCGGATATCAACCCTGTCTTCAACTTCGATTATTTGTCTGCGATATTTAACCACTACACCGATGACGGCTCCGCTTATTCTTGGTTACTGCGCTTCAAGGATCAGGCCACCTTGGAGAAGTTCCAGGAGGGGGTGATGCAGGCGTTATGGGAGCAATTGAACGAGATGAAATGGTCAAAGGTGAAAGATCAAGAACGAGAATACGTGCTCGAAGCCTTCAACGACTTGACGATGGATGATGCAAAGGAAGTAGAAGAGGACGAGGAAGACGAGGAAGAATCAGACTCGGAAGGCCGTCCCCAGAGTGAGCACTACGATGAAGACGAGTCAGAGGATGATGTTGAGTTGGACAACAAGGATGGCAATGTCAATTCGCAACTTGCGGTTGGCACAAAACACGATCGGTCCTTCGTCATCCGTGGCTCCAAGATTGGCGTCTTCAAGCACCTACCCAACAAACACCTCGAATTCACCACAAACATATCGAAAGTCGAGACTCCGAAGGGACGTTTATTTTCGCCCAGCAAGGTCATGCTACATTCGGAAGACCAAAATATGGTGCTTCAAGATCCCAGCAACCCCAATGCGTTGTATCGCATGGATCTCGAATACGGCAAGATCGTCGACGAATGGAAGGTTCACGACGACATCCCTGTGACCAACTTTGCACCCGAAACCAAGTTCGCCCAACAGACGTCGGCTCAACCGTTCATTGGTCACAGTGCAAATGCGCTCTTCCGCATCGACCCCCGGGTCTCAGGCAACAAGCTGGTGGAGGCACAACTGAAACAATATCTATCTAAGAATGATTTCTCTGCAGCCGCCACGACGG
The DNA here is from genome assembly GCA_016109575.1 of Phialophora chinensis. NCBI lineage: Eukaryota > Fungi > Ascomycota > Eurotiomycetes > Chaetothyriales > Herpotrichiellaceae > Phialophora > Phialophora chinensis. Next base: position 1,177,723 of record JADWPU010000005.1, on the reverse strand, counting down.
AGAAAGGCTACATTGCTCTGGCATCCAACAAAGGCGACATTCGCCTGTACGACCGTCTCGGCATAAACGCAAAGACTCAAATCCCAGCCTTAGGTGAATCCATCGTTGGCTTAGATGTTAGCGCAGATGGTCGTTGGATCCTCGGCACCTGCAAGACCTACCTCATTCTGATCGACAACCTTCAAAAAGAAGGCAAGAACGAAGGCAAACTCGGGTTCGAGAAGGCCTTTGCCAAAGACTCGAAACCTCAGCCACGTCGCCTCGCCCTAAGTCCCAATCACGCCGCGCAATTCCAGCATGAAACAGGCCAAGGAATTGCCTTCACCCGCGCGCATTTCAACACCGGCCCTGACGTCCAGGAAACTAGCATTATCACGTCCACAGGGCCTTTCCTCGTCACCTGGTCACTCAAAAAAGTGCTCCAAGGCCAGAAGGATCCCTACCAGATCAAGCGATATGCTGCCGAGGTTATGGCTGATAACTTCGAGTTTGGCAGTGACAAGAATGTCATTCTGGCGTTGCCTAACGAGGTTGACATGGTCAGTCGGAAGAGCTTCAAGAAGCCAACGAGGGAAAGTATCATGGGTGCGCCGGCGAGGGTGTCTGGAGTGGGGATGACGCCTAGACGAAGTGGAAGGCAGAGTCATCTGAGGGACGAGATTGTGAATAGTCCTTACTAGGGATGCCGACGCGTTGGGAGGGCGAAAGGATTGCGAGACTTGTGAGAGAGACCGTGCTATCGCACCCCTGGATTTCAGCGTTGTGCGGGCTGGATACTACCTGCTATTCTTTTCTTTTGTTTCCCGCTATCTGATATCGGTGGCTCAACCCCAGGCTGTTGACGGAATGATACCCCCCTTTCTGAGAGGTGCTCGAGATATTGGTTTCAGATACACAGAGGTAGAAATCAAGACAATAATCGTTGTTCTTTGAGCTCGAAGCGTAGGGTAACCAGTGGATTTATGGTCGGCTGGATTGCGTGGATGCCGAGTGCTTGCGCCGCCCAGAATAACGGCTGAGGGCGGATGGTACGTAGATGACCAGCGCAGTAGACGCTGCCTTACTCCAATCCCTCCTCTTGTTCCGACCCTCTCTGCATAGTGCAGGTCAAAGAATTGTGCGAGTGAGCGTAGGTGCGCCGAAAACCACTCCGCCCCGGTGACCTCTTTGGGAGCTAATGGGATAACCAACTACAAGAACCTCCACCAGGTGATATGGTTTCAAGGCCGGTGTTGGTCAGTGATTTGACGTCCACGGCATGCCTTTGAAGGGTTGAAGTACGGGCCCAGCTTCGAAGGAACCGGTGGCCTGCATCGTGAATGCTCCATACTCATTGGCTCCGTCGCAGCTCATCACCAGGAAACAGTGCTGAGGTCACTGGTACATCTGAAGAAGGATGAGTCCCGCAGCACGATCCAGGCTTCCAACATGGTATCTGATGCGATGGTTTGAGCCTATGTGGTTGACAGGCGGTGATTTTTGGTGTCTTTCCAACCACTCAGCCCACATCATCTGGATGTCCTTCATCCACGTGTTCGCTCCCCTGACTCATGACTTCTGCACACTTCTGTCTCAGCTCGTTGACACCGTTGACGCCGTCCCAGTTGCGTAGCAGGTCTAGCACAGACGTGTGCAAATGCTCGGCTTCACCCCTCCGATCATCGTCAATCAAGCTCTGTAATCGGCTCGGCGCGTGCAGAGCCCATTTTACGGTCTCTTTCTGCCTCCTCTGCTCTCTCAATTCCACGATTCGCTGGGTCGTCGTCGTCTCTCCTGGACTCAGCCCCTTCATGACTTTCAACAGCCCGTCCAGCTTGTCGCCAACCTCCTTCACGCCGTCAAGCCCTGTAGGTTGCTGGCCCTTTTGCTTTCCCAACACGGCCGCCAGTCTTTCTTGTTCTCCATCCTTGTGCATGCCCTTCTGCATCTCTGCAATCGTGCCCACAGCTTTAATCAGCTTGCTGTAGTTATCATAGACCAGCGCCTTCCGTTCGCCATCCAGATTCCTGATCTCGCTCACCAACGCACTCTCCGTCTTCAAGATATCCCGTAAGCTGGCGGTCTTCAAGAGATCGGCAACATAGGCGTCTGCATTGAAGCTCGCATCGTCTAACTGTGCAGTCAAGGACGAAGTGATCGACTCCGGCACAGCGGTTGAGGTGATTGTGGAGTCCGATCCTACAGACGTGATGCTCGCTGTGCGGCTTCCATCGCGCTGTTCGGGGCCTCCTACCGCAGAAGCGACCTTCGATTTGAGGTTGTAGTAGTCCCGTAATGCCGCTCGGTTGCGTCTCTGTGCTGTTGCGACCCCGGGAGTCCCGCCTTGCTGCAAAGCCGGAGATGCAGGGTTGTTTGTCCTTGGGAGATCTAGCGAAGGTCGGACGGACGACGAGGGGGTCCCGCTCACGCTGGGTATTGACGGCGAGGTGATCCGCTGGACTGGGTCGGGACGAGGGGAAGTAATGGTGGCCATTCTACTGGATTCTGATTACATCGAGAGGGTGTCGGGAGGCAGGAGTGGCACGACCCGCTCCTCCTGTCTCGCTGCAACTAAACAACCCACGAGTCGCGACCGAGAATCAGCAATTGAAGAGAGTGAAGGAGTCGAAAGGGCAAACGAGGCAGCCAGCAGCGGACGGGAGCGCTGTTCCCGGCTAAGTTTCCGCATTGAAGTCAAGCGCCATCTCATCTCCAGGCTCACCAGCTCTTCAATCAGCCCTCACTCAAATGCTTTCTTGGGTGCATCCTCTTGCAGCTTGTCCATACCACGCCATGGACGTCCTTCATTCAACCGGAGCACACACGCATTCTTTCGGAAACGCCCAGGTCTCGTGCGGAATTTGATCTTTCCAGCTTTGTCATCACATCACCGGGATTCTTTGGTCGTGGGTCGAGAACTACGGGATTGTTGATCCTTGGCTCATCGTCTCGGGCATGGATTGGCCCAGCCTCCTACTCCGTCTTTCTCCAGGACGAGGAATCTCGGTTGTGGCTTGGCGGAAGTGCTTACGAACGACCACGTTTGACTTCCTTACGGAAGGTACCGATCTCGCAATATTGTTCAAAGCATCCAGGTGGCCGTGAACAGAGCTCGCCAAATTTGTCCAAGGCTTTATTGACCACTGGGAAGCTGCGCGGAGTATGGCTAACGTCATTTCTGCCGTCCAAAAGGGGTGAGCGTCATGATTAAGTACGAGATACTGTCGTGTGCAGGTTTGCGTTGACACGGACTCGACTACTATTGGCTAAGATTCAGGTATACCTCGTCCAGGGCAAGATAACTTCCAAGTCGGAGATTTGATTTCGGCATGAATAAGCTCGGTCTACCTCGGACTGCGACGCCTCCGACCTCCTCGTCTTCTCGACCGAGACGCAGAAGTGTCCCATACTCGTCGTCGCCGTTGTGGTGCAGTGTACCAATGCAGTGGGTGTTGAGAAGCACCACCAGGCTAATATAAAGGCGTGAGTCTGCTCTTCCACAATGGAACGACTGAATTCCAGGGTCCTTCATCCATCAGACGGCAGACAAGGGGGAGTAAACCGGCAGCAGGATGTTTGCAGAATCGATGTTCGTGGCCCTTCTGGTGACCTGCTTCGCAACCTCTACCATCGCACAAACTTCCTCTTTGCTGTTCCACGGAGCGACCATCATAGCCTTCAACGAGAGCGCGTCCAGAATTTCCGTGCTGCGCAACTCATCTCTCCTAGTACAGGACGATCGTATTACCGGACTATTCGAAAACAGTATTCCCTCCGGTCTGCCCAAATCAACAGAATATGTCGATGTGACCGGGAAGATCATCAGTCCCGGATTCATCAACACCCATCACCATGTCTGGCAGACGGCATTCAAGACGCTCGCCTCAAACACAACCCTTGCCGAATACATGCAAAAGTATAGCGAGGTGAGCCTTGATAGATACTGATCTAATCCTGTCTCCACCTCAGGGATGCCGGCAGGCTAACCCAGCTCTGCAGTTTGGCCCTGCGGTACAGGCATTTGGACCCAACGACATCTATCTTGGCCAACTAACCGGCTCGTTGGAATTGCTCCACGGCGGTACCACAACAGTCCTTGACCACGCCCACGGCGACTTCTCCGATGAAACCCTGGATGCTGCCTTGAACGCTACACTGGACAGCGGTATCCGCGCCTTTTTCGCTCCGGCTATCCATGATCTCAGCCCCATCAATGGTTACTCCATCGAGGATCAAAGACGCAAGTTACTCTCCCTTGTCAACGATTCGCGCTTGCAAAACAATGATGTCGTTTCACTGGGACTTGCGTATGACAGGTTCGCTCAGGCGCCTGCAGAGGAGGTTCGCTCGATTTGGGAATTCGTTCGGTTCGTCTAAACGGTTGCTGCACTTGTCGACGCAAAGTACTGACCGAGCTTTCTGTCAAAGGTCTCAGAACCTGTCGGTCTTGACTGCGCACTTTGTTGGCGGCCCATGGGGCAGTGAGTGCCACTTTCCTTCTGGTATACCATCGCACGTACTGACTCATGCACAAAGTGGACAACTCACCGCAATTGCTACACGAATACGGCGCCCTCAATACGTCTACAGCGGTCGTCTTATCCCACGCAGGCTTCATCAGCACCATCGACATGCAGCTCCTCCGTCAAACGAAGCAGTACATCTCGACCACGCCGGAGTCAGAACTTCATTACGGTCATTTGCATACCGATGTATGGCATATCCAGGATCAAGCGAGTCTGGGTGTCGATACGCATTTCACCTATTCAAGCGACATGGTTGGTCAAGCACGCCTTTGGCTGCAGACACTACGCGCGACCAGCTACAGGTTGACTCTCGAGGATGGCCTGATGATTCCGTACACCAATCCGATGTCTGTGGAACAGGCATTTCTCCTGATTACACGGAACGGCGCGCTTGCTCTACGGCAACCTGACATCGGCATCATCGCAGAAGGCGCGAAAGCAGACCTCGTGGTTTTCGACGGATCATCGCCGAATCTGCTAGGGTGGGACGATCCTGTTGCTGCAGTCATCTTGCACTCAAACGTCGGTGACATCTCGGACGTCGTCGTCAATGGCAAATTCGTCAAACGGAATGGCAAGCTCGCATATCCGGATTATGGCGCTGTCAGGCAAGACTTCTTGCGGAGCGCGAAGAAGATCCAGAATGCATGGAAAGAGATGCAATTTGGATCACTGGAGAGCAATCCATTGGGACTTGGCATTGCGCCATACGCGCAGCCAACACAGATTGATGTTCAGGCTGGACCAGGGACAGGCTACTGAAGGGATTGCATGTGGCTAGATGCATACTCGAGACAAAGGGGTTCGGTACATCCATGGCGACTGGTTACTTCGAGCAAGCCAACGGGGATTTAGGAGTTGGCGACATCGCACGGCTAATCATGCATACATGCATGACCGAAATACTCGTTATTCTTGACGCTCTTGTCGGAAGTCTTCTAGGGGAAGAAAGGCTATGGCCTGGTCCGGGCAGCCTTGATGGTAGGGCGTCGGGCACCGGGGCCGGCTACGGGACCTACAGAAGCTGCTGTCGCCGTTTCAAGCGGCTGGAACGGCACCTGTCAGGAGAGGATGGTCCAGGGCGTCCAAGCTTCCTTGGGCACTGCTTTTCCGACTACTCAGCTTCCCCATTCTGTTGACTTGAAAAGCTTTCAACCTTTCCCCGCCAGTTTTCCACTGTCTATATCGACCTTCGACGTCCTCTGGGAATCTGGGACGTACTCTTCGGCTCTCTTGTTGCGGCCATGTTTGCCCCACCGGATTTCAGAGCTACAGAAGACACTACTCGTCCGATTGATTCAGTGCGCTGGGTATAGGATTCTACTTCATAATCCTCATTCAAATCGCGCACTTTATCAGTTTTGGCCAATGGCCACGCATCCATTCAGGACGATATGCATTGAAGTCAGCCTCGCATGCACTCAACCGGCGTTATCATGCTACGTCGAGCAACACTTGGACAATTCTCTCCGGATGCAATAAAGCGGAGCTCGAAAACAGCCATACCTGTTATATCGTTATATCTATCGAATAAGCGGAAGCCTGGTTTGCGAACTGGACTCTTATTCTGCATAGCCCCGATACTCCCAGCATAACAATGGAAAGCTGAAGGGTGCAACTTGTCAAGTATGCCGGCAGCCCCCCTGGTCAGTTCCAACACACCATCAGCCCCGCTCTACTTCATGTCAGAGTTGCTGACAGTTCAAGATACGCTGGCTGCAAGTGACCTTTGGTAGAACGAACCAAGCGATGAACGGTTCTCGACGGACCTCATTTTGCGACTCTTAGGCCCTGGACAGACATTATATACACGTGCCGGCTGTGTAGATTGGAACTACAGTAACCCCCGCCACTGTGGCCAAGATACGCTTCCCAGCGGTACGTCGCAATGCGTCCAAGCCATGTCCACTGACAAGCATGTCATGGCCGGCAGTCTGCTTCACCGAGGACAGGAGTCGGCCGTAACTCACAGTGAGCGACGTGTATATGACCCACTGCCAGACCCACAAGATTAGCTCCGATGAGCATACCCAGTATGGCTATGGGAATGATCACGCTTATCGTAAGTATATTCCCATCCTCCCAGCACTGCATGTTTTTTGCCACGTTTGAGCACGTTCTCCGCATCGTAGTTCGGGTTCGGCACCACGGGACCAAAAGCATCTCGGAAGTCCCATCAATCCGTCCCTCAGCTTACGCTAGAAACCTCGAATGAAATCAATGATGAGGTGAACCGACAGATGATAGGTGAATCCACAAAATGGGCCTCTCCGCATTTCCCCATCTTGCCACATTGGGTGTCGCAACGGGGTACTGAACGACTGCCGAACCGCCAGCTCCCCATGGCTCCTCGCATGCCAACAGGATGCCAGTGGTGTGGTATGTAAGTAAGGCCGGCCCTTGTCTCAGCCTGTGCTGGTGACTGACTGTTCAGCAAGTCCCAGCATTATTAACTGTTAGACTGTTTGTTCCAGGCATCATTGCGTAGAAGAGGAATTGATCAACCATCGATAAACTTTCGCTTTTTGGACGCTGCTGGCCATGAAACCAGGCTTTAACCTAGACAGCCTCCCAGGCAACCTACCTCCCAATCTAATCCCGGAAGATGTCAACATTGAATCAGTCCAAGAGTTGGCTCAACGGACTCTAGAGACTGGGGTTCTCAATCTCAATGTCCTGCAGGCCACAGCACTTTGGAGGGACCATCTGGCACTGACGGGTCAGGTGCGAACATTCTACAGCAATGAGAAAATTGCCGAGGTGTGGAACGGTCGAGCCAAGTCACTCCATCTTTCCGACATCAAAACCCAGGCTGGACGTGTCATGAAACCTGTGCCGGCCAGCTCATGGATCGACGTCCCATTCACGTTCACGACCAACCCAGAGGGTGGGCTTGTGGGTAGCTGCACGGGTGCTGCCTCCTTCGTCCTCGACGAGGGCGGAAACTGGGTAATCTGGATGCTCACGACTATCCTGGAGAATTTTGTAGACCATGGCCATCCCAATGTTCCTCGCCTGGCCGACAACGCGCTTACCAACGGCGAGGCCAACGGTGTCCACGGCCATGAGAAGAATTCGGGCATTGATCATGACTTCGACGTCGTGGTGATTGGGGCAGGCCAGTGTGGCCTGTCTGTGGCTGGCAGGCTTGGGGCGCTGGGATTGAGTTACGTGCTCCTGGAGAAACGTCCGTACCTGGGGAACAACTGGATCGGAAGATACGAGACGGTGAGGCAGCACACTGTTCGAGAGTACAACAACCTTCCGTTCGAACGTACTTGGAAGCCCGACGACCCAATATTGCTCCCGGGCAAGATCGTGGCAGAGGGGTTCGAAAACTACGTCAAAAAGTACGGCATCAACCTGTGGAGAAATGCAGAGACCACGGGCGCATACTGGGAGCCAGAGAGCAGAACTTGGGCGCTAGACGTCACGCTCAACGGGCAGGAAAAGCGCCGGCTCCGGTGCCAGCATCTCATCATCTCCATCGGCGCCGGGTTTGGTGTTGATAATGACCCCAAGTTTCCCGGTACCGACCAGTACCAGGGCATCCTGCTGCACTCGGGGGCTTACAAGCACAGTCGCGACTGGGTAGCCAAGGACGGCATTGTCATCGGCTCCGGTACCATGGCCCACGATATCGCCGAGGACATGTACCGGGCGGGCCTGCGTTCCGTGCATATGATCCAGCGCAACAAGACATGCGTCTACCCGATCGAGTGGGTGATCAAGGGCCAAGCGGGTAAGTACAAAATGAGATCTTCTTTCGGGCCCTCCGCTCTGGTCGTTCCCTGACCGCTGACCGACGAATGTCGTGCAAGGTCTCTTCAACACCAACATCCCAACCGCAACCGCCGACGCCCTGAGCGCGGGCGTCCCCAACAAGATCTCCCGCGACATCGTCAAGATCCAATACGACGCCGCCACCGCGGCGGAATCGTACCGTTTCGACGCCCTCGAGCGGGTCGGCTTCCGAGTCGACCGCACCACCCCGCTGATGGACAACATCCTCATGCGCTACGGAGGATACTACGTCGACATCGGCGCCTCGGCCCACATCGTCCGCGGCGAGATCAAAGTCAAATCCGGCGTGCCCATCACCACCTTCACCCCGCGCGGTCTGAAATTCCAGGACGGGAGCGAGCTCCAGGCCGACGTCGTGGTCATTGCCACGGGACAGGACCACGACTATCGGAACCAGGTCGGAAGTATCGTTGGACGGGATTTTGCGTCGCAATTGGGTGAGTTCTGGGGCTTGGACGAGGAGGGCGAGGTGCGCAATCTCATGAAACCGGCCGGTAAGTTTCCGCTATGTCATTGTCATGGCTCACGAGTAACGTCTGACTGACGTGCACTGATGTAGCTCCTGGGTTGTGGATGTTTGGAGGCACCGCGCCACAAGCTCGTTGGTGGTCTCGATTTGTTGCTCTGGCTATTCAATCCGACAGGCTGGGCAAACCGATTGAGTGTGTACGAATGGCTGGGTAGGTATATTACTACACAAGCCAGGCCCTCTACAGTAGTTTAAATCTATATCCGTGCTGAATTAATGTTGTTCTAATGCTATATCGGAGTACCGTTCTAACGCTGTTCTGATACTATTCTGATACTGCTACTCTAATATTTAACTATAACCTTGAATACTTATAAGGGTACGAATATCTTTTAATCGGGTTAGCGCCGGTATGCTATACTATACTGGATACTTGTGTATTAATGCTGCTTCGGGAGGAAATGGCGCTCGCTATTAAATCTACGAGGAATGTACTAGTAATATGTATGTATGTGTACTTAGTATGTGGCTCGGAATCTATGGGATGCCGCATATTCTAGACTGTTCTTCTAGAGGATGCATTCGTTGCTATGTAGTGTCCTCCTACCAGGAAGGCAGTCTTGCAGAGAGATCCGCTATATGGAAGCAAAGGTTCTCCACCAGATCGAAGCCAAGATGGCAACGGATTCGCAATGAGTTGGCTGATGTATCTCCGTACCTATTGCATCAAGGACAGCATAGTACAAAGTGGATCGATCGGTACGCGGTGCTGTCGCTGCAGGTTGCTGCATGGCGCGACGAGCAAAAAAGCAAATCGACGGAATGTGCCAAAGTGTCACGTGATATTGCCGAGGTTCTACCGTCGTCAATATAATGAATGAATTGAAGGAGACTCACTATTCACGTCTCGTACTTATGGGATCTCTAGAGACAAACGACGGCAGACCACGGGCCCGTGAAATTCAATTCCAGCTAGTCGACTACACACTGTTGAACACGCTTGCAGTTCAGTCGCGCGGCACCACCGATTCGAGGTCCACTGGTCTAGTGCCCACCATGACCAGGTGAATTCAATGTTACTTGTACTTTTACCTGGAAGTCACTTCACGTGTTTCTCTCTCTCTCTCTCTCTCTCTCACACACACACACATGCACATTGAAAAGCACAAACCAATGGCACCCCCACTCCACGCCCTGCACGCCCAAGTCTCCTCGGCCCTCCAATCTCGACACCACATCTCCGTCGACCCGCAATGGCTAAACACGTTCCTCACGTCGCGGGGCCCTCACCCACCGCCTCTCCCGGCCATCGTCTCCACAGCCCATTTCCGCATCCTGGCCAGCGACATCACGACGTCCATTGCCAACAGCGCCGGCGCAGACACGTTCCCCGGGGACGCGGACGACGTGGCCGTCCGGGAACGCCGCCTCGAGGGCCATGTCGTCGTGCAGGTGCTGGACGTGCACGACGTGGGGAGCAGCAAGTTCAGCCAGATCGAGGCGATCGAACGCGTCGAGCGCGGCGAGGAGATCCGCGGCCGCGAAGTCATTAGGAGCGTCACCGTCGAGGATGGCGACGATGGCGAGGCCACCACGGCCACCACTGGCAGTGGTGGTGGTGGTGGTGGTGCAGCTCCCGCTGCCGGGCTCATCAAGCTGACTTCCGGGCCTCACAGGCTGGTGGTCCAGGATGCAAAGGGCACGCGGATGGTGGCGTTGGAAGTCGAGAAGGTCCCGAAACTCGGCGTGTGCGTCAGCGCGGGGGCAAAGCTGCCTGCGTCGGTGGCGAGGCAGGGTGGTGGCGGTGGTGGTGCGAACACTACCAACACTAGCAGCAGCAGTAGCAGTAGCAGTACTAGTGGTACCGTCACCGCGGACGACCCCGGCATGTTCATCGGGTGTAAGCTTTTGTTACGCCCTGGCACGGTGATTCGGAGAGGGGTGGTCATGTTGACGCCGGACAAGTGTGCGGTGATGGGGGGGAAGGTCGAGGCGTGGGATAGGAAATGGAAGGAGGGGCGGAAGGCGAGGTTGATTGCCTTGTTGGCCGAGGAGAATTCGAACCCGGGCTTGAACGGTGATGCTGAAGGTGGGTGAGAAGAGGCAGGCACACAAGCGACTTTGAAGGAATTACATTTTGAACCTTCACTCGATTCGAGCCTTGAAGGGCCACCACGTACGGCATCATCCACGCAGTCATGCTCGATGCGATACTAAGCATCAACAAGGGCAGAGGCTCGAGCGCACACACGCAATGAGCTCAGATCACACCCGGTCCGCCGCGGTCGCATTATCAGCACACACGTCAATCATCGGTACATACTTTAGTACTCTGTTGTATGCTCACGAAATCTCGGACGCAAACTCAACCCTCCACGGCGCAAGCATCTTGGCCTTGAGGATATCATCTGTCTCGCCCGTTCCTTCATATGCCCTAGCCAGATCATCCGCCGTGAGATCCCCACCGGGAGGTTTCTGTCTTTCGGCGTTGAGAACCGCCATCTCTGCAGCGTAGCGGGCATCACGGCTTCCGACAGCCTGCGCCAGCTCGAGCCAACCCTGTGGTTGCCCTGGTGCGAGCATGATCCCATTAAGAGCATCCGCAGCCACTGCCACTTGATCGACCTCGCCCGTGCCTGCTTGGCCTGGTCGGCATCCAACAAGGCCTGCGAGCACTTTGCTGACTCGGATCTTGTCGAGCACACCGACTTCATCATCCCGTCTCAGGTCTTTGAGATCCTCTTCCACGGCTTCTAGTACATCTTCATCATTATCCATCAAGCCGATGACAGCCAGCAGAGCAGCAGCCTGGACATGCTTCGGGTGGTCTTCAATCACATCAAAGAGCTGCGTTCTCGCTGCGTCCTTTTCTGCCTCTCCGCCTTTGGCCCACAACACCTGTGCGAGCATGCACGCAACATCTGGTTCGCTCCCTGATTCGTGCATGGCCACTTCGAACATCCTAATGGAATCTTCGACCTGCTTGAGATGACTGTGTGCCAGACCGGCCGTGATATGTGCCGAAAGCCGCCATTTCCGTCGGATATCTGCGTATGCTGGGCCAAGGTCGTCCGCTCCGCCCGAGAGATCGATGGCCGTCTGTGCGTTTGACACCGCGTCTGCGTATTGCCCGCAGGCGAGCTGTACACGAGCCAGATCTGCTTTAGCTTGGGCATATCTGACGAGATATTCATCCGACTCGGACTTCTCGTACTCCGCTTCAGCAGCATCGCAGACTTCCTGCAATCCATCGGCACTGGTCTCATGATCGCCCACTCGCTCGGCAAACAAAGCCATGAGATGAGTTGCAATCGTATCCGCAGGCTCCTGAGCGTGAAATTGGCGCATGGCGAACAGTGGTCTCAACAGGGCACTCACTTCCTGCGACCTCGACGGGTCGCTCAACAAATGATCGAACGCCGAGAGCGCATAGTGTCGTTTCGCCGGCAAGACGGACGAGTCCGCGATCTCCAAGGCATGCGTGAATATACCTCTTGCCTCTCCAAGACTTCCGAACAGTGTTGCCAACAGTCCCTGGCCAATCCATGCATCAGCATACTCGGGATCTTCAGACTGTGCTCGCGTGAACGCCTCATTGGCGAGTTGATTGTCGTTGTTGACCAGGTACAAAACCCCCAGATTCGTCCATGTCCGTGCGCTGTGATCATTTAAGTGAAGGCTTCGGACAAACGAATGCTGCGAGACTTTCGGAGAGAGCGTCATGGTGACCACACCCAGTGCGTTCCAGAACTCCGAATTACCTGCCTCAAGCTCAATGGCTCGCTTGAAGCATTTCATGGCTGCTTTGAGGAAACGACGTGGTTTCTTGCCTTCGCTGTTCAGGGACGCACCGCCAGAGATGTATGCTTGGTGTTCGGCCCACCCGAGGTTGTACCAGGCGACTGCTTGGGCGTGTTGATCAGTTGCTGAGGCGTGAATGGCGCGTTTGTATGCTAGTATGGAGGCGAGCAGGTATTGGTCGGCTTTGCCTGAAGCACTTTCTGCCTCAATGGACGTGAGCGAGCCCATGTCAACCTCGTCCGTCTCGGAGAGAATGCTGAATTCGCCGTTCAGGGGTGCTTGTAACAGCTCCCGAAGTGTGCCCATATTGGCAGTCCCGGCGTACAACTTGACATGGCCCAGCACAGAGCAAGCATCCCCAACAGACTTCCACAAGTTGAACACATCTGTTCGCTCTTTGAAAATCTGTACAGCCACTTCGATAGCGTTCGCCGCTAGCGTCGCCGCCTCTCCAAACATGCCCAACCCAACTTTCGACCAGGCACTTTCCGAAATCGTTTGAAGGAGAGCAATAAGGACGCCGAACTCACTTGGCTTGAGGAGAAGCACATCATTGTACGCAGCAATGGCCTCATCGAAGGAACCCATCTCCCTCTGAACGTTGGCAAGCATGTATTTCGCAAACCAGGTCTCCTCGGCCGACAAGCCATGCTGGATACTCTCCGCCTTTGCAAACGCTCGGGTAGCAGCAATATGGCGGCCCGCATTGTGATAGCTCTCGCCCAACCCTACCCAGGAGTAATAGTCATCTGGCGATATCCTCAACGCATGCTGAAACGAAACAATGGCTTGCGAGTAATGCTGCTTGTTCATCTGCACTACACCAAGCGCTGCGTATGGCCAACTATGAGCCTTCTTCTTGCTCCCCGGGGCTGGCCGGGCCTTCCCTGAGTCGACCACGCGCTGAGCAACGAGTTCGACTAGGTCCCACTCGCTGCTCTCGGCGAACGCTCGAGCCAGGCAGTGTGCAGCCTCGAGCTCAGAGGTGGAGAGCTCGAATGCCTTCTGCAGTGCGACCCGTGCCCGGGCTTTCGATTTGCCGTAGTCTTGAAAGTAGATTCCCAAAAGAGTGTACGCAGGCGCATAGCCAGGGTTAGCTTTGATGGAGGCAATGAGGTATTGATAAGATCCCGACTTGTCCTTGCGCGCTGATGCGGATGGGTGGAGTTGCCAGTGGCTGTAGGCAATTCGATAGAGCGTGACGGACTTCATAGAGAGGTTCTGGCTTTGCGGCTTTTCCGCTTCAATGACCGACAGAATGGCTTTCAGTTCGTCCAGACCTTGTTGAAGCTGGCCGTTATGGGTTCGGCACCAAGCCAGCTCGAGCTTGATTCTGATATTAGCAGGATCGCGCTCCGCCGCTTGATCGAAGAACTTGACGGCTTCGCCATAATCCTCGTCTTCCTCGTAGATCAGGCCGATGCCGAGTAAAGCCGAGGTCAGCTTTGGTTTGCGATCGAGAATGGCTAGGAAAAGTTCCTTGGCTTCTGGGTGGTTGCGAGGAGACTGGAAGGTGACAAGGGCATTGGCAAGAATGAGGTTGACGCCATCGAGGCTGTTCTGGAGATTGATCGCATATCGTTGTTGAGCATCCGAGTGCAACTTCTGAGCCTTGCGGGCCGCGTCAACGGTGCTTTGCCATTCCTTCAAGTGGGCGTACACTTGTGCCATAATCCGTTGACCGAGTAGCGAGTCTGGGCAGTCTTCGAGGCCCTCGGTCATTAGGATAAGTTGATCCGCTTCACTGAGTCTTTCTGGCGTCTCCTCTCCTTCCTTCTCTTCAATGTCCGGGTGTGGAAACGGTGAGGCATCGCTGTCGAGGAAGCCTCGGAGTACTTTACTTAGACCGTCACCTGGGAAATAGCCAATGTACTCGCGGAAGATGTTGACGTCCCACTCTTGCAGGTCTTCTGCATCTACCCACTCCAACGCGATCTTCCAAGCCAATGGAAATTGATGCTTGACGATGACCATACCATTAGCCATGTTCAAGACCTTGTCGCGCTGGCCGGGTTTGGCATCCTGCGGCAAGACGAGCAGATTGTCGTACGTGTGCTGGAACAGCTTCTGTTCGAGGTCGTGGCGAGCATCATCATCTCGGGTCCAGTCAATGAGAGCGGCATATTTCTCCTCGATCTGGAACTTGGCGATGGCTTCATACTTTACTTGGCGGGTGACTTGGTCAATCTTCGCGCCGAGGCGTGTTCTTCGCTCCCCGATTTGTGTGTTTATCCACTCTCTCTCTTCCGCTTCTGCCGATTCCAGGATGCGCAGGTATGTCAGACTTGGTTGCAGGACCCGGCCTTCCAGGATTGGATAGAGGCTTGACGTGGGCAGAATGAGCTCCAGCGCGCGTCGGTATTGTGCGCGGCTCCCGTGTCTCTTCGCGAACAGTTCGTACTTGTCGACGACGTTTTGGCACTGCGCCTTGTCTTCCAAACGCGCGTAGATTTCTGCCAGTCTGAAAGCTGCATCGTGGTACTGATCCAGCTTGGCGCTCCCCTGCTTCTCGTACAAAGTCACTAGCCCCTTGTATGCTTGGACATCTTCCGGCTTGACGGCAGCGCCTCTGAGAAGAGCCTTCTCTGCCCCCTCTATATCTCCAAGCTTTTCTCGCGCGAAGCCAAGGAAGAGACATGCGGTGTGATTTTTGTCGTCTTGCTTCAGCAAGTCTTCTGCTTGCTCCGCGGCTCTCTCGAATTGGCCACCATCAAGGGACGACTTGACCGCCTTCAAGGCGGCCTTGATAGACGCCATTTCCAATGAAACTGAAGACCAGGTCAGGATGAAGAGATGGGTGGTTGAAAAGAAGTTGAACTTGCGCAGACAGGGGTTGAAACGTCCAAAAATTCCACGTGGACGACATCACCACGCACTTATTGCCTCACCTTTGGCCGAAAAGTCTCGCCATTGCCTTTTCTCTACCTAAACACTATGCATGTCGCGCTTTTAATGGATTGATTGACAAAACATTCACAAAGGCGTGGCAAGGGCCAGTGAACAATCCATGTGCGTGGATGACGTATCACACAAAATGCGTTTCAAACAGATATGCTCCGGCGAAGCGAAGTGTTCTGCGGTACAGCAAAGGGACACTTATGTGCACTCTTCCCCCTCGACATTTCCAGCTCGTTCTTGTTGTCACGTAACCACTTCCCTTCCATTGAGTCCACCGGTAAGTAGCCTAAGGCAGTGGAAGGCTCTACATTAACTTTGGCACCATCGGGAGATCTACCCTCTGATCGAGCAACAAGCGACCGACCGAATCGAGGTTAACCCGAGAAGGTCTCCTGATATTGAAGATCCGCACGGCCCCAAGTCGACACACAGGACCCTGCCAACCAATTCTGGACTTTGATTATCGTGAGAAGGACATCGTAGCAGTGAGTGAATGAGTTATATCCAGGCTCACAGATGATTTTCCCGCCGATCACTGCACCTAGGGCTTCAGCACATCATTGGAAGTCCGAAGAATGCCGTGGCCTTCCACACCGAGAGCAGATATCTGTCCATACCTTTCTCCCGTGCGAGAACGCTAGTACGAGACAGGGAGGCGGGTAAGGAGGTTAGATCGTAGTGCCTCATTAAGATCCAAGGTATAAGTAAGGGGTCACACCAAGCCACATGCGAGGTACTCGTACACTGCCTACAGGCAACTACTAATTGGTGCTGCGCCGCCATTGGCTTGAAAATATGCTCGTCACGAAAGACCTATCTCTAGACAGTTCGCGCGAGTGGGCCGGACGTCAAAGTTGCGATTGAGTGAGAAGGACAAAGACGTTCGGGAGGAAGAGAACCGCGACTTATTGGGTAGGGGAATTCCAGTTCTACGTTTCTTTTGCTTCGCTAATGTTCAAACAGCAACTGAGGACAACAACTTAGTTTCCTTGAGCCTGGCCACGATTCGGTAGCCTCCCGGACACATTCTGTATGGGTAGACTTGCAGCTCGGTACCGCCGACTAGAGGCCGGAGAGTTTTCAGATATGTGTCCGAGTGCGACCAGGACCGTTTGAGCGCGACGCAACGGACAGCAAGGCGACCAAATATAATAACCTGAGTCCAATATCGTGGCATAGTCTTCTCAAGAACACGATTTCTGTCACCTCTTTCGCGTGGAGCATCCTGCCTTGTCACGATTGTTCCTTACTTGACAGCATGGATCCCGCTGTGTACGAAAAGATGTCCGCCCAGGCGGACTATATCATGGGCCCGTTCGCTGACATGGTCCTCCGCACGGCCAAGTTCCCCCCTGCAGGGGACTCGCAGCTCGTTGTGCTTGATCAAGCATGTGGCTCAGGCGTTGTCTCGACTCATATCATGTCCCAACTATCGCCGGAGGACAGATCTCGCCTCGATCTCACGTGCGCCGATATTTCCGAGCCGGCAATAGCACACATGGCGAAACGGATCGAGACTTCTGGCTGGAGCAATGCCCGTGCCGTGACAAATGATGCCATGGTTCGCGCCTCGCAGATTTTCGCTCGTACGTGACGACTGACGATTTAACAGGCCACCCACTTCCCCCCCGACCACTTCACCCACATCTTCTTCAACTTCGGCCCGCAGATGCTGTCCAAGCCCCTTGATGGCCTAAAAGAGTGTCATCGAATCCTCCGACCGGGCGGGGTCCTGGGCGTGAGTTCCTGGCAGATGGTACCTTGGTCCGCCGACTACCGCGCAGGTATGGCGAGGGACGCCTCTCTGCCTTCGTTTCCAACGGACGAACAGCTTCGTTACGCATTCTCTACCACGCCAGAGAGGTGGGACAGTGTCGACGAGGGCAGAGCACATTTACAAGAATGCGGGTTCACAGCCATCGAGGCCGCCGCCGTAGAGAACACGACCACGATGAGTGTCGACGAGGTCGAGGTGATGCTGCCGTTTTCTCTTGATATGATGGTTCAGAAGTTCTGGACCAGAGAGGAAATCGGAAAGTTCAGACAACCAGCGGCGCGAGCGATTTTGGATTATCTGAAGGAGAAGTATGGCGGTGGGCCCGTGGTATGGAAGTGGGTTGCTTTGGTCGCAAGCGGGAGAAAGGACTGATCGGCCGAGCCGACAAGGATCCACAAGCTTCTGGTCGTCGCCGGCGAGACCGTCCGCCAAAAACTCGTTCCGAGAAGACAGATTGTAGACCAAACGAAGCGGGTGTTGAATAAGTTCGTCCAATCCCTGAAACTCTGATATTTGAACCTTCGCGCTAGAAGTGAACCAGTTCTCCGTGGGTGCCTATGTGTATGGTGTTACATGGCGGCGTGACCTGCGTCTCGGTTGTCTTCGAGAGCTTGGGGGGTACGAGGTATCGAGGCATTCTAATGGTAAACAGGCTGGCGGACACCTTTACCTCTACTACATGTCGCATTGCTGCAGTACCGGCCGTGCGACTAATGCGTAGGTGACTCCTAAACATCATGTGCGGCTCTGATTCCATCGACGGAATTGCTGGACAAATCCTGCCTACAGCATATGTCCCGTCGGCCACTGGACTCGTTTCTTGCTAAGCCGGCTCTGAATGTGGACTCTACCGCGCTGCTTCTTTAAGATGATAGTTCAGGCTTTTATGAGACAAGCCTTACAGAATACTACTAAGGCCAATCACAGACGTGGTAGGGGTGAGCACAGGGCGGCATCACCCCTGGCCCAAAGGGGGGTGGAGGTTTCCTCTCGGTTTCCTCCTTTCGGCAAGTGATGCATCATCATCATCACGGGTGCGGACTGCAAGCAAAATAACGCCTGCTACTACTCAATGACCGTGTCTCTCTGAAACTCTAGTCTCGATTGACCTGAGCGTCGACGTCCCGTCCTGCACGCATCGCCGTCGTCCTATCCGAAGCAGCGAAACCAGAGCCCGCCTAGTCCACCTTCCTGCCGCATGGTTCCGCGGGCACACTGAATAGCTTGCCGTCGAATGGCGACCCCCGGACTCACAATCGATGGCGTTAGGTTTCGCGACTCCGAGGGGCGGGAGGTGACGTTTCGAGGCATCAATGTTGCTGGAGATTGCAAACTCCCTAAACACCCGCCGCAACCTTCGCACGAGACCGAGGGGTTTTACGACGCCGAGAACGTCTCCTTCGTTGGACGACCGTTCACAGAGGAAGAGGCGCATATACACTTTGGCAGGATAAAGAGATGGGGCTACAATGTCATCCGGTATATATTCACTTGGGAGGCACTGGAGCACGCCGGCCCGGGGAGATACGACGAGGACTTCATCGACCATACCATCAAGATCCTGCGGATAGCAAAATCATATGGACTCTACATCTTTATGGACCCTCACCAGGACGTCTGGTCGAGATTTACAGGCGGCTCTGGAGCACCTCTATGGACACTTTACGCCTGTGGATTGGATCCAGAGGCATTTAATGCGACGCAGGCTGCTGTTGTCCACAATACTTGGCCGGATCCTGCTCAGTTTCCCAAGATGCTGTGGCCGACAAACTATACTCGTCTAGCAACTGAGACCACTTTCACGTTGTTTTATGCTGGCCGGGACTTTGCACCCAATGCAATCATCGACGGCAAAAATATCCAGGATTATCTGACCGACCATTTTATTGCGGCTTGTGCTCGTCTAGCGCAGCGAATACACGATGCAGGCGGCCTGGAGGATGAATGTGTCATTGGCTGGGAGACCATGAACGAGCCTCATCGAGGCCTCATCGGCTGGGAGGATCTCAATGCGCTGCCGGACGAGCTGAAGATGAGGAAAGGCACAATGCCATCTCCGTGGCAGTCGATACTCACAGGTTCAGGACGTGCCGCAGAAGTAGACGTCTACGACTTCAACACGTTCGGGCCGTACAAAAGCGGCAGAGAGTTGGTCGATCCTGAAGGCGTGTCCGCATGGCTCTCGACCGACTTCGATGACACGAAATACGGATGGAATCGAGATCCTGGCTGGAAGCTCGGCGAATGCCTATGGGCGCAGAATGGTGTTTGGGATCCGAGTCAAGACCAGCTTTTGAAGCCGAACTATTTCGCCTCGATACCCAAGTCCGGGGAGAAGTTGGACTACAGTAAATACACCAACCTATATTACATGCAACACTATCGGAAGTACAGGGACGCCATTCGGTCAATCCACAAGAACTGCATGATTCTGGTACAGTCTGCCGTCCTGGAAATACCACCAAGCATAAAGGGAACCCCGGATGAAGACGACCGACTGATATTTGCAAGCCATTACTACGATGGCCTCACACTCCTTCAGAAACACTGGAACAAGTACTACAATGTAGACGTCTTTGGTATTCTTCGGCACAAGTACTCGAGCCCTGTCTTCGCCGTCCGTCTAGGCGAGGCAGCGATCCGGAGGTGTCTGCGCGATCAACTCAGCGCAATCAGGGAGGAAGGCATGGAGTATCTGGGCGACCACCCGACGCTGTTCACGGAGATCGGTATCCCCTTCGACATGGACGACAAATATGCCTACAAGACCGGCGATTATTCGAGCCAGATCTCAGCTTTGGACGCCAACCAATTCGCCTTGGAAGGGTCTGGGGCTCAGGGCTACACCCTATGGACATATGTCGTCCAGGTAAGCATCCATACCGCCCCATCATCACCGCGTGCTTTGAATCTTTCCACATTAACATCGATTCCAGAATGAACACAAATGGGGCGATCAATGGAACGGCGAAGACCTCTCTATTGTCTCTGTCGACGACCCCCTCTTGCCCAGCGCGTCCGATCTCTCAGCCCTGCCCTCCGCCAACCCCTCCACAACGTCCCTGGGCCAACGATCCGCCGGAACGGGCACGACCCTCTCCGACTCTACGACCATAGACCCCTCGAACCTCAAGGACGCGTTGAAAACACCCACCATTCAACAACAACCCTCACGACCACTCCCCGTATCCCGACCCTACACCACTGATCCAAACACAACCACTAACACAACGGGCTATCGCGCCGCCGAAGCCTGGGTGCGTCCTTCACCCATCGCCACTGTCGGCTCTGTGCAAAACTATGGCTTCGACCTCAAGACCGTGACCTTCACGTTCAGCCTCACGTCCGACACTGCGACGAAGGAATCCGTCCCCACCGAGATCTTCCTCCCGGAATTCCACTTCCCGCCGGGCAAGACGACCGTCGAGGTCACGGGAGGGCGATGGAGGATCGATTCTGCCGACGTCGACGGCGAGGGCATGCAGGTGATGAAATGGTGGCATGGGGCCGGGGATCAAAGCATGACTGTCAAAGGCATGAAGAGGAAGGCTGGGTCTCTGATGGAAGAGGACGAGGAAGCTGACGGTGGGTATCTCGAGACCATGAGGGAGAATTGCAGCGTGATGTGAGTAAGCTGGCGTCGGGACATTGAACCGTTGTGCCGGCCGGCGTTGGCTATGGCTGGCTGGCATGCCATTTTGACGTTTTCGAAACGCAGCGGCTCGCGTATATTGGATCAAAAGGCTTGAATTAGTCGCACTGCGTATCTCTCGGTTAGGCAAGCGCGTTACTGGGTCCGCGAGAAAATCATATGCATGTTGCTGGTCATGGGAGGGATGCCTTTCTTGGTTCTTTCCCTCGAGCCGTGTACTGCCTACCCCCTACTGCCTACGGTATCTTCTCCCGTAAAGTTGCCGCCTCAGCGGTAGCGTGTGGCCCTTGATGATAGCCGGTCTGGCCAGCTCGCCGAGCTTGAGCTACCCCAGTTGGTTGTTTCGTGACCTCGATCCTCCTTATCTCCGCTTTCACAGGCGCGCTCATTCCCTAGGTAGCGGGGGTGTGCTTGTTGACAACCCCGTCGTGGCTGTCTTGATTTTGCACTTCGTCGCCCGCTTTAGTCTTCATCTCCGTCTCCATTTCGACGCTCTCACTCTTTGTTGTCATCGCCTGCTTTGTCTTTATCTTCATCTCGATGCTCCCTCTCGTCGTTTCCATCGCCCACCTTGTCTTCATCTTCGTCTTGATCCATTCGCGCGTTCTTGTCGTCACCTTGGCTCTGCGCCTCCCCGTCTCCATCCCCGGCCTCTTGTTCTCGCAACTTGCCGCCCTTCCTCTTCGGAATGACGCTCAGGAACGCCCGGCCCCAAGCCCCTTCTTCCCGGCCAGCACTAGCCTCTTCCAACCAGCGCAACAGAATCTCCACAACGTGGTTGGTGGCCAAGACTTTCCTGCTGCTCATCTCTAGAAACTCGCCGATCGGGAGCTTGGCGGTCTTGACGCCGCGGTCGCAGGCCGTCTTGTAGCAGATTCCTTTGTGGCGGTTTTTGTCAACTAGGCCGCCGACGATGTAGGTGCTGTAGGGGGATAGCGTGGAGATGGTGTGGGGGGAGTCGGACGTCAGGTATATTGTTTCGCCGCGTGGTTGAGCCGAAGAATACGCCGAGGAAGAGATTGTGGCGGGGATCGGTTCCGAGGACGCCTGCGACGTGTCTTTCTGAGCGGGCTCCGGATCTTCGGACGACGATGTGTGCTCGTCGTTGGCGATCGTTGCTTCGTTGGGGGCGACATTCGTGGTGGCTTCTTCGGAGGGGCTGTTTTCAGCGTATGGAGGTTCATGTCCTTCCTGCTCGGTGTTTCCGTTCGCGAGGGGAGAAGAAGAAGAAGAAGAAGAAGAAGAAGAAGAAGAAGAAGAAGAAGAAGAAGAAGAAGCAAACTTGGCGAAACAACCCACCAACCGCCCACCACCAGCTTTCGAGTCCTTCATGATCGTGTCCATCTTCTTGGCCGCTTCGACAAAGTCTCCTTCCTCAAATCTCACACCCTTCCAGTTCAGGTAGTGCTTGTGCAAGACGGTATCGAAACGCTCTTTTAGAAGCCCGCCCCACGAACTGATTACAAGATGGGCCTGGTACGGCGCATGGTGATTGTCGGAATATGAGCGAGTGATTTGCGAACCGAGCGAGATACGTTCCTTCTCCATCATGAGGTCATCAAAGCCGCAGTCTATCAAGATCGTCACGGGCAGTTGAACATGGCGAGGCTGCTTCGGCTTCGGCTTCGGCAGCTGTGATTGTAGTCCATCATTCGCGATGGTCTTTGGATGCTGGCCTTCCTCTCGTTCTCGCTCTTGGGGAGACTGCTGCAGCAACAGTTGGAGACGTTGTGCCTCTTCGTCGCGTGCCTCTCGCTTCTTGGCTCTCTTTTCCTGCGTTTTCTGTTTCCGCTTGGCCTTGCGGTAGTCCCGGCCAGCTTCCCATTGTTCTCGTCTGCGTAGTTTCTTCAGCTGACTCTTGGATAGACCTTCCGCGGGCTTGCCGTCCTGCTGTTGTTGGAGGAGGAGCCGTTCATGTTCAGCCGGGTCAGGGTCACGGCGGCGCTTCTTTCCCGGTTCTGCGTCCGACTCTGATCCTTCTCTGGAGTCTCCACCATGCTCCGCGGGTGTGTGCGGCATACCGCTTGACGGAGACGGGTTTTCGACGGAGCCATTGGCCGCTTCATCGACCCTCAATAGCGGACGAGCATTGACTCGGTCAGCTAGCTCATGGTCATTCGAGTCAAGCTTGCGCAGCTTGCTAGGTCGCTCCTCTGCCTCCATTCCAGCCATGCCCTGCACGAATGTCCCGTTATTGACGTCTGCAGCATCCGAGCGCGTGGGATTGATGATAGTTGTGGACTGTGCAGCGGTGTTTGGAGTCTCGCACACACACGTTGCTCGTTCGGCCACTGCTCCCCGTCTTAGCCTCCGTTGCGGCTTCTCTTACTGATCCGCTGACTGTGAATGCTCGCTCCGGTGTTAGCTTGATTTTGTCGATTACCGTATCGGCCTTCGTATACAAATTTTTGATAAGTAGAACTTCGCGCCGACCTTCCTATCTAGCCGTCGTGTTCAATGGTCCAATTTTAGCATCAGCGTATGTCTTGACGGTGGAGGGATGTTGATATCAAGGGTCTTGGCCTCGGTGGACACGTGCGCCTCAGTACACTGAGCAGAGTACGGAGTAGTCCAGTGTGAGTATTTTCAGGTCAAGGTTTGGAGAAGAGAGTCCAGGTACTTGTCCCACCCTCAAGTGACCCGGATGCGGCTCCCCCCTTATGTAATAACTCGACGTCCCTGCAGGTCCCTCCTCGCAATTCTTACGAGCAGCTCTAGCAATTATCGAAGTCGAAAAAAAATCGTGGTTAGAGAATTTTCGAATGCGGGAGACCATAGAATGCTCCGCCAGAGGCTGAAGTGGCACGAATGGCTACCTCGTACGCCGTACTCCCCGCGAACCCCACACCATTGCTGGCCACAAGTGCACAAGAGTGGCGGGGTGGGTGGCAATTGTGCAATCTACCTTTGTTCTTCCAGCGGATCTCCAGCCGACGAGTACACAGTAGACCCCGGTTCGCTCATCCTTCTTCCCCCATGGTTTGTCAAATTATCCAGAGCAGCCAGATGTGCGAGTACTTTGGTAAGAGGCAGCTCCATTGGCCACCAATCAGCCCGTGAACGGTGCCTTGAAGCCATCAGTCAGTTCTTCTGTCCAACAATACTTGGCTAAGCCAAGCAAACAATCTACCTCCATGGGGGCCCCTGTTTCCGTTGTCTCCAATGCGACTGTCTACAGGTAGCACATGTCAAAGGCAACTCGGACAAAAGGCTCGAGTCCTCCCCCTATTTATTACAATGTTCATTCGCTGGACGTCACCACCGTTGGCCTCCTGGTCCCAATGAGGGGTTTGGCCCACTGCTCAGTGGGTATCTATCAACATACTTTAAGCATTGAGGCCTTGTCTTGTTTAGTGGCCAATCAAGAGCTTTCCAACTGACTGATATACAATGACTTTCGCACGGATGAGGGTGCCCTTAGCCGTGCACCATCCGGATGCTGTATTCACTGGAAGAGACACTTCAGAAGGGACCAGGCAAAGCTTTATAAAGCGCGAACGATGCTGGATCGCTGATTTTCCCATTCATCCTACATCTTCTAGAGCTCGTTCTACAAGATGGCTACTGCCACACCCCAAAGCCTTGTCATTGCTGCTAAACAAGCGATCTGGGGTCGCCCAATCCTCCTTGTCGTTGGACTGTTGGTGCTCTCTCTGGTTTACAACAAACTTAAACCAGGACTCAGGAACATCCCAGGACCACCAGTCGCTGCGTACACCAAGCTATGGCGCTTATACGATGTTTGGAAAGGGCAAGCTCACATGACTGCCATCAACATTCATGAGAAGTATGGCCCTGTGGTTCGCATCGGACCTAGCCATGTCTCCATCTCCGACCCGTCGGTGATCCCAGTCATCTACGGCATCAAAGAGAACTTTACTAAGACGGGCTTCTACCCCATCCAATGCATCTCATGGAAGAAAAAGCCGGAGATGAACCTCTTTTCTACCCGCGATCCGGAGTATCACCGCATTGAGAAGCGGAAGGTCGGTGCAGCATATAGCATGCCCAACCTATTGCAGTCTGAAGCGGCCATTGACTCCTGTGTGTCGCTCTTCATGACCCGTCTTGAAGAGTTTGCCTCGAAAAGAGAACCCGTGGATCTTGGCGCCTGGCTGCAATACTTTGCCTTCGACGTCGTGGGAGAGGTGACTTTTGCGAGCAAACTTGGATTCTTGGAGCAGGGCAAAGACGTCGATGTAAGGCTGCCAAACCGTACGGGCCCCGAATGATGGCTGACTTTTGACTCAGGGTATGATGAAGGCTATCGAGGGCATGCTCACGTATGCGGCTCTTTGTGGTCAAGTTCCTGAGTTCCACGACCTCCTCCTCGGAAACCCATTGTTTACCAAGCTCATGCCAGCTATGGAAACTTGGAATCAAGTGCTCGTCTTCACTTTGAAAGCGATCAACGGGAGAGCCAGCATCAAGCGCGATGGCGAATTGATCAACGCCGACGTTGAGGGCCGAGACATGCTCAGCAGGTGGGCATACGTCAAATCGTCTGACCCGCTGAAGATGAGTACCCGAGATATCATTGTCCACTTGAGCACCAATGTATTCGCCGGCTCGGATACTACGGCGATTGCACTTCGCGCCATCGTCTATTTCCTTTGCCGCCACCCGGCGTGTATGGATCGACTTGTCGCTGAGATCGACGAAGCAGACAAAACGGGGAAGCTGAGTCGGCCAATCACTTACAAAGAGGCCAATACTGTACTTCCCTACCTGGGCGCCGTTGTCAAGGAAGCCATGCGCCTTCATCCTTCAGTCGGGTTTCTTATGGAACGCCACGTTCCAGCTGAAGGTCTCGATGTCCAAGGTTACCACATCCCTGCAGGGACCATCGTTGGAGTCAACCCTTGGGTCACGAACCGATCGCCAGTCTTTGGCCCTGAACCAGAGAAGTTCGACCCCACCCGTTGGCTAACGGCGACAGAGGGTCAGCTGAAAGAGATGGACAATATTTGGGAGCTTAACTTCGGTGCCGGCAGCCGAAAATGCATCGGCCGCAATATCTCCTGGATCGAGATTCACAAGGTCATTCCCGAGCTGTTTAGACAGTACCGAGTCGAATTGACCTACCCGGAGAAGGAGTGGCACATCTGCAACCATTGGTTTGTGCAGCAGGAGGGTCTTACTTGTAGCCTGACCAGGCGCTGATGAGAAGGAAAATGGAACGAGAATATGCTGGCATTATTCATCTCGTTGCATCTGTAGACCTATCAGCAGCCCGCTCAGGGGTCAAAGAGAAAGTCGCATCCCCGAATAAACTTGGGCCTGCGAGATTGAACAAAGTTAAAGCGGCCCCTGCTCCTCCAGGCCAGGCATTGCCGCTGCTCTAAGGCGGCCTTGGCACTCCGTATGGGTGATCGACGGCAACTCCAGAACATTCAATTGCCTGCCAGAGAACCACTTGCAGGCACCCGTCCCCCTTGTCTTCGCCTCGTGTCATACTGAATCATAACGAGCGTCTTTGTCTTTCTTCAGCGAACTAGGATTGACATCGCCAATCGCTTGCACAGTGCTCTAGTATGGCCCGGTAGCCCCTCGATCAAAGACGCCCTCCACTATTTCCGGCGCAGTCTCCGTTCACCACGACGAAGTTGGGCGCCATGGCGATGAACAGGGTGAGGAACGCCTTTGCGCCTCCTCGCAAAGGAGAGACATTTGAATTGAGAGCTGGCCTCGTGTAGGTTTCCCGGTGTTTACTGTTGTGACCCG
Source organism: Phialophora chinensis (assembly GCA_016109575.1). Classification (NCBI taxonomy): domain Eukaryota; kingdom Fungi; phylum Ascomycota; class Eurotiomycetes; order Chaetothyriales; family Herpotrichiellaceae; genus Phialophora; species Phialophora chinensis. The sequence continues at coordinate 1,151,093 of JADWPU010000005.1, read as the reverse complement.
GCTGACAGATATCATGCCAGATCGCAATATGCCTACGAGCGGTAAGTCGAGCCGATTGCGATGGTATCTTGCCACGGCGCTGATAATTATTGCAGCAAAGAAGCCATCCAGAAGACTATCATGGCTATGACCCTGGGTAAAGATGTCTCACAACTGTTTCCGGACGTCCTCAAAAATATCGCAACCGCCGACCTTGACCAGAAGAAGCTGGTGTACCTATATCTTATGTTCGTCCCGCAAGTACACACGAGGCCGTACACTGCTGACAAGACGCTAGGAATTACGCCAAATCACACCCGGATCTGTGCATTCTAGCCGTCAACACCTTTGTACAAGACTCTGAAGATCCAAACCCTCTAATCCGCGCCCTGGCAATCCGAACTATGGGCTGCATTCGGGTGGACAAAATGATTGATTATATGGAAGAGCCCTTACGCAAGACGCTTCGAGACGAATCACCATACGTACGAAAGACCGCCGCCATCTGTGTCGCGAAATTATTTGACCTTAATCCCTCCATGTGTCTCGAAAACGGCTTCCTTGAGACCCTACAAGAGATGATCGGAGATCCAAATCCTATGGTGGTAGCAAACTCCGTGCAAGCCCTTGCTGAGATCTCCGAGGCCGCACCCGAAACAAATGCTCTACAAATCACCCCGAACACACTGAAGAAGCTGCTCATGGCACTCAACGAATGCACAGAATGGGGAAGAGTTACCATCTTGAGTTCGTTGGCCGAATACAAGGCTCATGATGTCAAAGAAGCCGAACACATCTGTGAAAGAGTGACACCTCAATTCCAGCACGTCAACTCGAGCGTTGTGGTAGCTGCGGTCAAGGCTGTCTTTTTGCACATGCGGTACCTCCCACAAGAAACGCAAAAGTCGTACCTGAAGAAGATGGCACCTCCCCTGGTGACGTTAGTCTCATCAGCACCAGAAGTACAGTACGTTGCCCTTCGAAACATCGACCTTCTCCTTCAGAAACAGCCGGATATCCTCAGCAAGGAGATCCGAGTCTTCTTCTGCAAATACAACGATCCCCCTTACGTCAAGTTCCAGAAACTCGAAATCATGGTGCGGATAGCAAACGAATCGAATGTCGATCAGTTACTTGCCGAACTCAAAGAATACGCGTTGGAAGTGGATATGGATTTCGTGCGACGAGCAGTCAAGGCGATTGGACAAGTCGCCATCAAGATCGAAAGTGCCAGCGAGCGGTGCGTTAACGCTCTCCTGGACCTGATTAACACGAAGGTCAACTATGTGGTCCAGGAGGTTATTGTGGTCATCAAAGATATTTTCCGGAAATATCCCGGCTACGAGGGCATCATCCCCACATTATGCAAATGCATTGACGAGCTGGATGAACCCAATGCTCGAGGATCTCTTATTTGGATTGTTGGTGAGTATGCGGAGAAGATCAGCAACGCCGGTGACATACTCGGTGGATTCGTTGATGGCTTCGCTGAAGAGTTTTCTCAGGTGTGTGCTCCAAACCCAGAGTGTCACTAGGCCGCTAACAAGATGCAGACCCAACTGCAAATACTCACCGCAGTTGTAAAACTTTTCCTGAAGTCACCGCAGGCTGCTCAAGGCCTCGTCCAGAAGGTTTTGAATGCGGCAACTGCAGAGAGCGACAATCCAGATATCCGCGACCGAGCCTACGTCTACTGGCGATTGCTCTCCAACACAAGCGACCAAAATGCCCCCAAAAACATCATTCTGTCCGAGAAGCCGCCCATCACCACCACAATCCAATCACTACCGCCCGCACTTCTCGACAGACTCCTTGGCGAACTGTCGACGTTGGCTTCGGTATATCATAAACCACCCGAGCAATTTGTTGGTCAAGGCCGCTTCGGTGCGGACGCCGTTCAACAAGCCGCGATCGAAGAACAAATGCAGAATGCACGAGAAAACCCGTTGGCAGCCGCTGCCGCCGCCGCCGCCGTCCAAGGCAAGGCCCCGGAATCGGCGAACAACGACGAGAACTTGCTCGACATTGATTTTGATGGTGCAGCTCCGGCATCGGCTACCGAGAAGCCTACTGATGGTCTCTCTGGCTTGGAAGGCCTTGCAGGTACACCTCAAAGAGTTGCTTCGCCGACAGTCAGCCAACCTGCTGCGCCCAACAACATGGACGATCTACTTGGAGTATTCGGTAATGGAGGATCGTCCACAATTCCAAGCTCGTCTGGGTTTGGCGGCATGTCCGACAGTGATATCCTGAATGGCTTTGCTTCAATGAATCTGTCGCAGTCGCAACCACCGCCTCCCAAGCAACAACTTGCCAACGCTGGAGGTAACAGTGCGAGTGAAGACTTGTTAAGCCTCTGAAAGCACCCATGACGCAATGCTGGATATGACGCGCAGTATCCAATGAAGATAACGTGGAATGCTCTCTGGAGCGCCTGTGGGTATGCATCAGACATCGGCCGAGGGTGGTAGCTAGTTTGCAACCGACGAGTGCCATAATCTTCGTGGGCCACCTAGAGCGGGCTCCGGTTGATGTCCGCCGAGGGCGCATCAACTTCTACCCAAGTGCGTTACTCCATGGAACGTCACCAAGCATCAAGAAGTCCCCAGCGTCGGCTCAGGTTTTCATCCGCGCTGACGGCTGTCTCAATACCATTGGTGCGCCCTCGGATAGGAGCTGAGGGATGCTCTTCATAAGCCATTCCAAGGCATATGCAGTCACGGCACTGCCCAGATTCGCGGAGATGATACGCACAGATAGCTAGTTGCTGAGCTAAAGAGTAGACAGACGACTTGGGAGTGTATTTAGACTGAGGTCACTCGAGTAAAAACCCCGAAGGCCTTCTCCGAACACTTCATCATGACCTGAACGACCCGTGCTCCTGTCCCAACACCGTTGCGGCTGATAATACTGGAGCAGAGTCGTGGACGCAGTTTACAGGGCAGAATATCTCTTGGGACACACATGAAAGAAATCATATGTCGTTGTTCTCCATGAAGTGAAGCACAATTAATGCCAAGTGGAAAAGTGCGAAATATGTCTATTCGCGACAGTCTAAACCCTTTGTGGACGCGTCTTGTACTGCTCATTCCCTGTCCCGTGTATTAACACCGATTTCTTCAATATCGCGACATCAGCCAGCCGCTCATCTTTCAATCGCGCGACAAGATTTTGCAAAAAGCGGCATACCACCGCCATCGAATCGCCTGGTAGCACCCTGGATAGCAGCCTCAATTGGTTCGGGGTTAGGACGGCCTGACGTTACCCAACGCTTTGGCAGGTCCTGGTCACAAAACCTCACACCCACTCCGGAGCGTGGCGCGCAGCGTACAAGCCACGCGCGTGCCAATCACGCAGTTTTTGGGCTTTCTATCGGATTGGGCATGGAGTGACGACCCAGGACGTAGCGCAGTTGACTGAGGTTCCGGATGTTGGTAGTTTCTCATACTCTACACGCCCGGAGTTCAAAGAATCCGTTGAAGAATGGTTGTCTGTAAATATTTCCTGCAGGGAAACTGTAGGTTTGGTGGTATGTATCGGAGCTCCAACTGATTTCTTTGAGAGACATTCCTAACAAGGTTCCTTCCTAGCAAATTGTCGGAATGAACATCCTGGAAGTGCAGGAGGAGGTGGTGGAGGTGGAGGAGGTTTCGGCAGCAATCAAAACAGATTTGGCGCTCTTTCAGGGAACAATCGATTTGGTGGCAGCGGTAGCAACGGTAAGGAGCCTGAAATTTACCCAACATTCCTAATCTATTCAGCTATGTGGACTGACTCCTGTCCTTGTGCAGCTCGAAGAGACAATTGGCAATTCAACCCAGACGACATCCCAAGCGATCTAAGTGCAGGTAAAGGTCGACCGAAATGGATTCTTTCATCATACGGACCGGGCAAAAATGCACCGGCGTCTCTGCTCCAGGACAATGAATTCAGCGCTGAAGAAGTCCGAGCACGATTCTACGAGCTCGCGGCACAGGGGAAACAGGATGAAGCCGACCGAGAAGCTGTCGCCCTCTGGAGCAAAGCAGAGCAAGACATAAATCAGATTGTCAGTAACGCCCGCGACGTCGAGAAATTTATTCAGGAGGCGGCCAAGAAACGTCCCAATCGAGAGGACTTTACGCGCATGGATGGGACGAAATCAAAGGAGCAGATCATCAAAGAGACTGAATCGTCGTCAAATATGTCAGGCGGCTTTGGCTCAGACACGGGGGGTGGTTTCGGCTCGGGCTCCACCTCCAGTCCATTCGGTTCCAAAACGCCTGCCTTTGGACAGCCCAGTCAACCCTCGTCCGGTTTTGGAGCATCGCCCTCGCCATTCGGGAAACCAGCATTCGGACAGAGTGGATTTGGAGGTGCAAGTCCCTCAGGCGGTGCGTTCGGTACAAGCGGAACAAGTGGAGGTGGCTTCGGCTCTGGCTCTACGACGTCGGCTGGAGGGTTTGGTAAACCGGCATTTGGCCAAACTGGATTTGGAGCGTCGCCGTTTGGTCAACCTGCGCAGCCGTCGTCCAGCTTTGGAAAGCCATCGCAACCAGCATCGGGATTTGGAGCTCCATCACAGCCACAATCAGCATTCGGCCAACCGTCCCAGCCTGCGTCTGGGTTCGGTCAGCCAGCGTTTGGGGCACCAGGCTTCGGTTCGGGTGCACCAAAGAATCCATTCGCTCCAGCTTCAGCATCTGGTAGCTTTGGTTCAAATACTTCAACCTTCGGCCAGCCGTCACAGCCTAGCTCTGCGTTTGGCCAGCCTTCTCAGCCTACGTCGACATTCGGCCAGCCAAGTCAACCATCCACAGCGTTCGGACAGCCGCCCCAGCAATCATCTGCCTTTGGACAGCTCAGTCAACCCTCGTCCACATTCGGACAGCCATCTCAACCTACCTCTGCGTTTGGACAACCATCCCAGCCAGCCTCTGCGTTCGGACAGCCATCCCAACCTACCTCTGCGTTTGGAAAACCGTCCCAACCGATCTCTGCCTTCGGTCAACCAAGCGAACCATCTTCAGCATTTGGGAAGCCGGCCCAGCCAACCTTCGGGCAACCACAGGCGCAAAGCGTACAACAAGGGCAACAACCACTATCCGGTTTCGGGTCCAGCACAGCCCCAGCGTTCGGTCAAACCAGCGCCCCGACGAATCCCTTCGGCGTGAAGACCATAGGAGATCAACCCAAGGACGAAAACATGGACACCGCGACTCCAGTATCCTCGCGGCCTCAATCGCGCGCCAATCCATTCGGAGTTGTTGCGCCGACTTCCCTTCCTCCTCCTCCCATAACGACAGCGGCGCTCCCGGCTTCCACCTCAACCACGGCTCATCCATTGATCAACAAACCTCCCCATGCTCTGCATTACACCGAATCCCTACCCCTAGGCCCTCCGCAGAAGGACCCAGCAGGAAAACTGCACAACTACCGTGGCCAACCCGTCGTGTACGAGAACAATGTCCCCTGTTATCGACGGCCTGATAATCGGGAGTCCGAGAAGATATGGTTTCCAGATGGGCCGGCGGCGCCGGATGTCGTGGCTTTGAATCGGGAGGATAAGATCTGGGACCTCCAGGGCGAGGTTGCGGAGTATACGGAGGATGTGCTGGACAGTTACAGATACCTGTTCAGTGAAGGGAGGTGGAAGGATAGGAAGATGCCGCTTGTGCCGCCGTTGCGCGAGTGGGTGGTTTATGACTTCTAGTAAGTGATAGTTGGCAAAACTTGTGAGGAACTCGATAGATACGGCATAGCAATACGTTCCATCGGCATTGCTCGATAGCGGGCAGGCAGCTCGCGAGGAAAATGTGAGAATACTCGGAATTGTCACACACAATAATCAATCAGCAAGGCCGAGGTTGTATTTTTGGAACAAGGACCAGAGCAGGGGCAGGGGACAAGAAATTCTGCCAGCTGGGGCATGTATGTATTGCGTTGCGCTTAGAACTGTTAAACGCATGGCCAGCGAGCAAGCAATTATCTCTTCGGAAACATCTGCCCGTTCGCTCGTGTCCTTGTGATTTTCACAGCACTCTCCAGGTGAACTATCGCCGGTCCGATGGTCTTGATTCTTCTCGTGCCGCCGTGTGACAAGAGGCCCTGATGGCATCTCATCCCACCAACAGCCATGAATGCAGGCTGAGGTCTCCACGACGCCCACACCGCCCTCACTCGCTCTTTGTCTTCAGCCGAGATACGCGCGCATACAGTTAAGCAGCGATCGTAACCTCAACCTCCACACCGGCCTCGATGTTAATGATGATCTGCTTGACCACCTCGGTCGGGGCATTCAAGTCGATCAGTCGCTTGTGGATTCTCATCTCGAACATATCCCACGTCTTGGAACCTTCACCGCAGGGTGTCTTGCGGGTGGTGACCTTGAGGGTCTTCGTGGGGAGGCGGACGGGCCCCTTGACGCGCAGGTTCTTGGACTTGGCGCGCTCGAGCAGTTCGGTGCAGACCTTTTCGAGGGATTGGACCTTTCGGCTCGTGAGGGTGATGCGGATTTTGTGGATTTTCTACAAACAGAGATCATTAGAGCTCGTAGGCACGCGCAAGAGTATCGTGTTTTGGCATACCGGGCCATCGCCGAAATCCTTCTCGGGCTTTTGGAACGACATTTTTGTGTGTCGGCTTGAGGTTTGAGATTGTGGGATTTTGCTGTGCGGATCGAGTCGGAGGGAATGATTCGAGATAGCTTCGATGCCGATCAAGACCTGAACTCGCGGTTCGGTAATGTGATGACCGGTGATGGAATAGTAAGAAGCTGCTCGACGAGGAGATCAGAAGGCGGTGTTATTTGAGCGGAAAAGCATGGTGCGCTGAAATCTTGGCAGAGTGGGTAAGAACCGCCGTCATGCTAAGCCGTTTGTGGCGGGGTTTGTCTTAGTCATCCAAGAGGTTGAGTCCAGTGAATGACTCGATCTTTGAGGCTTTTGGTGAAAGACCACCCCTTTCCGTTTGAGCGGGTGCTCTTCCTGCTGGTAATTCTTTTCTTCTTGACTCTGATGGAGGAAGTTGCTGGAATCCCGGGCAACGTGCCTCCGGTGGCCCTGTACCCCGATGCGAGGGTGAAAGCCGGCCTACCCATCGAAGAATGGGAAGTGTGTCTGGAATCATGGTTATTCAGCCTCGAATATCGACTGCGTCTCCAAGAAAAAGACTTTTCCAAGTTTAAGTTCTCACAGAATGCGAGTGGTGTCGACTTTCTCCTCTCGTATTTCAAGTCAAGTACTGGAGAGGATATGGCCTCGTCGAAGTCGCAAAAAGAGCGAATCCTGTTCAAGAGGGCATACTTGCTTCTGAGGAGGTTGCTACTTGTGACGGAGATCCCTTTTGACTGTGACAGTGACAAGCTTATCCATATCTTGGAAATGGGGAGTGCGACTTATACCTCTGTCGCGGATTGGAAAGCTGCTTTGAAGATGGTTTGGAAAAGGAATCAGAAGCAACTGACACAGGCTGTGGCAGACTGGAAGAGGAGTGTCTCGAGAGATTTGTCTCCACCTTCGAACTCACCGCTGTTGGAGAGCAAGGTCCGCAGAATCAATGACCTAGTAAAGGTCTCCCCAGAGACAGGCCTTAATCTCATGACTGGTTCGGATTATCTGGAGACGCTCATGGAGGCGTACAAGCAGCTACAAAGGGCACATGGGACGAGCTCGCTTGGAAAGGTGTTGACTGAGCATCTCTTCTACTGCTTGCGAAGCCTCATGGCAGACAGCTCCTCACACGGATCGCTGCTCCTTGATCATCTCTACTTCATGAAATCGGAAACGGAACGGGCAGCCAGGAGCCAAAATCACCAGGCGACACTGTGCTCAAGTCTAGTCTGTAGTACATCATTTCTCAGGCATCTTGCAGCGAATCCTGCCATCGCATCGGGGAAACGAGGCCAAGGAATACTCGAATTTTTCACCACTTACCGACAGAACACCAAGCACCTACATCCATCGACAGACCCAAGACGTAAGAGACTCTCTAAAGGCAAGGGCAAGGCCAATCCGGTTGAGGAGATGCATATCCACAAAGCTTCCCAGATATCGCAAGTGCACGAGCTCTTCCCAGAGCTGCCAAACCACTACATTCTCAAACTCCTGCATCATTTTGCCGACGACACGGAGGCCGTAGTCGCCGCGTTATTAGAGCCTGATTCTCTGCCAGCTGACCTCCTTGACCAAGGCTCCGACGATGGACCTGTAGCGACGACTACTGGACCGATATTCGATCTTGCACCTCACTCAACACCACCTCTCGCTCCACAAAGAAAGAATGTATTCGATGGCGATGACTTCGACCGGCTTCAAATTTCATCAGAACGATTGCACCGGGGCAGAAAGGAGCTCAGTCTTAGCCAAGTTGAGACTGAAGATGAGCATGCCCGGCGGAAGGCAGCAATCATATCTGCTTTGGCTGCATTCGATTCGGACGACGACGAGCGCGATGATACGTACGATGTCGCTGATGTCGGTGGAACAGTTGATGCAACGCTCGACACCGACGACCGGCCACGGCCAGAGAAGGGTCCAGACCAAAATCCGTACGAGGAGACCTTATTCCGCGCGTGGCGTGACAACCAAGAACTATATGCCCGGGACAGCAAGACCCGTATTTCAAAGGTGCGGCAAGATCTAAAGAGGGACACAGGAATGAGTGATGAGCAGATTGAGGGATGGGCAATCATGTTAAAGAAGGATCCTAAGTTGCAAGACCGGTTGGAGAAGAAATATGCTGCCACGTCGACTTTTAAGGGAAACCAAGCGATTATTGCTTCGACCAGATGGCAGAGCGATGACACACCCGAAGACAGTGAGGAAGGAGAAGGCGTTAGTGGGGGACGCCGCCTGGGACAAGCACAGATCAGAGGCAGTCGCACCCGGGGTGGCGGTGGTCGCGGCGGCGGGAATGCGGCAGGTCCTAGCGGCGATGCGGCAACACAAGTTGCTCGAAGACGTAAGGAACAAGGCAGGGGCCGGGGAGGAGCGAACCACAATCGGCGGGAAGGCAGAGCCAGGAAGATGGGTCGAGGCATGGCAGGGGTGGTACAGCAGTAGCGGAGTCGGCGACTCAGAGTGTAACTCACACAGGGCCAGCAGCAGATCTGCATACACGTGCTGCATACAGACGTGTCACCAATGCCTATTCCCTGCTCTGCCCGCACAGGAGCAGGTTCTCTGTAGGTACTCTCAATTACATAGGAGGCCGTCGACGCTCCTCGAATGCCACTTGGGTCTCGGTCACGTGACTGAGTCTGCTGGGCTGCACTGCCCGGCTAAACTTCCATTTTTGGGCCCCCGGTTTCCAAAGTCTTTTGGCGCCTCATTCACCCTTTCGTCAAGTGCCTCCAACTTCAGAAGCAACTTGGCGTCCTGACAGTCCGTACTTCACTTTGGGAACGTGGTTATTCAATATTTCACAGGCGGATTATCTGGTTGACATGATCGCCCTTCATTGGCGCACGTTACGGGACAATTAGGGCGTTATATCTGCGTTGCAAATCCTCACCGCGAAACCCCATCCGTCATATTCACGAACTACATTAACGTCACAATCGGCAATCGATCATTTGGTTGGCGGGATCACTCACCGTCTCTTCACTGACATCCTGGAAAGGCCTGCTTGGCTACTACTCTAGGAGCCCCGCTTGAACTCCGAGTGATCCATTCCTGACCGACATGCCACGCACGCGAATATTACCCAACGTTCCTTAGGAAGCGAATCGTGCACGCGCTAGATTACTGGAAATGACAGGCTATCGTAACCCCGACGACGAGTTCGACAGATCTCGTATCCTCGACGCGTTGCAAGCGATCCACGATCCGAGTACCCACAATGAATTCAGGAGAAGTGCCTCAGACTACCTGGAAGGCCTGAAGGCCAGGAATGAAACTGCCCTCCAAGGTGGCTTTGCCCTTTCTACCGATCCATCCCAGCCTCCTCTGGTGCAGCACTTCGGCTTGTCTCTGCTAAGCCATGTCATCCGCCACGGGGCTCAAGACCTCTCAGACCACCAAGCCATCCAACTCCGCAACTGTGTCGTTGACCTCGGTCGATCTGTCAGAGCCGAATATCTTGCTTTCATCCGCAACAAGGTCGCCGAATTATGGGTCGAACTGGCCAAGCGAACCTGGGCGCTAGACTGGTTCGACCTGGACGAGCAGCTTGTACGATTGTGGTCACAAGATCTCGTTCACAAGGACTTTGTTCTAACTATCCTCGAGAGCCTATCTGAAGATATTTTTGTCCGTGAGGACAGTATCACCGTATTACGAGGACGAGATTTGAACTCTGCGCTGGTAGAGATCTTCACGCCAAGCTCCAACTTCTCCGGAGGGATCAAGATCGGCGGAATTACACACAACTTGCGTTTTGGAGACGAAGGCTGGTTGACAAGAATTACCAAGCTCATCAACGAGTCAGTGGGCAACCGGGATCTTAACGGCCAGCTTAGACAGGTTGTTCTCAAAGCTCTGGCGACATTAAGGTCATGCTTCGTCTGGGTGATGACTCCAGCCATCTCACAGTCCAATGCTTTGGAAGCGACATGCAACTTCCTCACGTCGCCAGATACGGACCTCATCATAGCTGCCCTCGATGCTCTGCTCTCCCTGTACGGGAGGGTCCGTCTGGAAGAGCTCGAAGTCCAAGCTCTTGTCTTCCCTCTGGTCCATCCGGACAGTATCGCAATGCTTGGAAAGCTGTACGTCTGGTCCGTCGTGTCGGTGGATGAGATAGAGAGCCCCAAATATGTGGTCTCAAAGAAGCTTTCTGAGCTACTCTCTTTGTTCGGTGATCACATGTGCCAATACACACCTCCCACTGCCGCCATTCTTGATCTCTCACCATTCCTCCAATTGTTGACAGCTGTTGCGGAGCATGAGAGTCTTATAGTCTCCATCCCAGTGATCCACGCATGGGCGAAGATGCTGGAGGTGTCCTCTTGGAGAGCTACCGCTGCTGTTTACCACTGCATGGGCCCACTCCTTCAAGTCGTCTCCTCAAGACTCATGCAGTACGAACAATTTCCCGAGGATGTCCAAAACCCCGTGGTCACCTTCGTGAATGAAGAAATCGAGCTCTTCCCGGAACGTCAAGGCTTTTACATGAACTACCGCAGATTGTGCGCGGCTGCCATAGCATGGATCGCTTTCGCAGGACCCGAAGCAGCCATACTTGGAACTTTGGGACGCGTGGACGCCGTCTTGGACGAGATTGAAACGGCTGAGCAACACTTCGACGTCGCGAGATATGAGAGAGTGTCTATGGCGATTTTTCAAGCCGATGCATACTTCTCCTGGGTCGACGCCGTATTCAAGGGGTTTGACAGGTTTCAAGAGGCACATCGACAGAGCGCAGCGCCCGAACAAGAGCAAGAGCAAATGGGACAGAGAATACGTGAGAATCTGAAGGCTTGGATGCTCAACGTGATGGAGAAGAGAAACTTCAAAGATCCGCAAATAAGGCAGCGTCTGATTAAAACTGCGGTCGACGCGTCCTACAGAGTCTTGCAGAAAGACACTGGGTTTGCGTTCAGTGTCCTCGAGCACATCCTATCATCATTCATCGCGACGTCACAACAAAACTCCGTCTATGCCGAAGCTGTCGAAGATCTTCATGGCTATGCAACGAGTGAACTGAGACGACTATCGCTTCAGCATGCTGATTATTTTGTTACCTTCTACGACCAACTGCAGTCCAAGTTCTCAGACTTGATGAGCCAAATCGGCGCCAACGAGAGGCTCCATATTGATCTGAAATCAATCCTCTTCTCGGTCATTCAACGAGCGACGTCGGTGGACAATGTTCAACGTCGAGCTAAGCTGGAAGAATTCGTTCAACCAATAACTGCAGCGTGGGCAGACCAAAGTTTACAGGGAACTTTAGGGAGCCTCGAGTCATTCGCTCACTCTCAAGCTTTCGACCAGGTTGGGCCTTACATGGCATCTTTGCAAGCGGGCAGGATCGAGGATTGGACACAAGTCCCATTCGACAACCGTGGGTTACAGATCCAGCAGGAAATGTCGTCCGGTTACGCCAGGCTGCCTTTGAGGGAAACGCGTATCTTGCTCAGCATATCCACCGAGAGACTCGAGCAAGGTTCTGATTTACACAAGATGATATGCGACCTGTGGTCCCCCATGGTTTCGACTATGCTGGAATATGTCTTGCGCCTGACCAGTTACAACCACCAGTTGCACAATCCATCGTCGTGGCCGAACGTGCCTCCCAACACAGAAAATATCATACGGAGGGTAATGCGAGACAGATACTGGCAATCAGGCATCTCGGCCGGCTCAATGGGAGAATTTCAAACCAAAGTGAAAGCCACGAAGCTTACGCTTGAAGGGTTTGCGTCTTCAGTGCGAGGAAGGATACGAAACAATCTCGAACAGTGTTACAGCATCCTGCACACACTGGGCAGGCTGGGCTCGGCCTTTTACAATCTGCAACAGCTCCCCGAGCTGATCGCCCAGGCAGCCATCGACACGACAACGCCGCTCAGTCCTCACCATTTTTCCGTGATGATACAGATGCTGCCGAAGATGATCGATGAATGTCCGCCAGAGAGTCGACAGCAGTTCTTGACCCCTATCATGTGGTCCCTGCTCCGGCAGATGGACACCAAACTGTCCCAAGAATGGGATAAAATGGGCCAACTGAAGCAGACAAAGCACGACGATGAGAATCTGGGAGATGAAATGAGAGACGACTCGGTGTTGAGGCAGACGACGTACAAGGCTGTCAACTTGGTGGCACACTGGCTGAACCCGAAGCGCGAGCAGCAGTTGAGCACAAAAAAGTCAATTGTTAACGGCAATTACTTGAGGGAAGCGAGCCAGCAGACAATGCGTGGGTTCATGCTGTCCAACGTACAAATCCTCGACAAGCTGCTCACCTTTGTCACACACGCTATCGCCTTCAAGGATACGAAGTCTAGCTACGCGATGCTCATGGCCGTGCAACGTCTTGTCCCCGATTTTGCGTCGGAACAATATCTCGCCGGCGACCAAGCCGGTGCTGTGCGAGAGTTTATCTCGACGGAGATGCTCAAGACTGCCATTACTTGTTTGCACGACGGCTACTTTGCCGATCAGCAGCAGTATTACGCCCAGCTCATTGCCACCATCTGGCTCTCCTACGGCCTTCCCACGCACGTTCCAGCTACAGAAGGCACACCGGCCCATGATCGACATGCCCTCACATCTACTCCACGAGATGTGATTATGAGTTTGCCGGGAATGACCGAGACCAAAGTCGACAAAGCCGCCGGACAGCTTTTCAAGGAGGGCGCGGGTGGCGGTAGCCGCTCTAAGAAACTGCGTGCCATCATATTAACCTTGCTGGAGGGCGTAAGGGGTGTGCGACTCAGCGAACTCGGAAAGATCGACACGAAGCAGCAGCAGAGCAAGCTGTTGGAGAAGTACAAGCAAAGAGAAATGTTGGGTGCGCATGGAGTAGAGGAGAATGGGCAAGGACATCAGGGTGGGACTGCAGAGGCTGATCTTGCAGGCGTGGCGGATATGTTTGCGACTTAGGAGCCTCGCAGGGACAATGTTGCAAGGACGCTGACGGTGGATGTGGACAGAGAGAGACTGATGAGCTGACGGGTATCATCAGGTATCCCGTGTGGGTATTTGGGACAACCTGGGAGGAGTGTTTGGAATATCATGAGGCTAACGGCGAGATCGGAGATCAATGGTCAGCCATCAGTGTGGATGAGCTTCCGCCACACATCATCTACTGTGCAGGATGGTTGGCCTTTCACGACCTGGAATCGCGCGACGAGGGGGCATTTAGATTCGGCGTGACTGTCTTGCCCTTGCTCGCGGGATCTGGAAGCTGTGGAGAGACGGCCGAGGTCCTGCATGGACTTTTGGCGAGACGCTGCAACGAACGCTTGTGCTTTCATCAATCTGGACCGACTAACTGCGTTCTCGAAGATTGCACGAAATACGCTGATTACGTGAAAGATGCACCACAGTATCCTGGCAGGCACGACATGGAACCGACGATCGGGTACTCTGTGGACTTTCCCCTCGAACCACATATTCTACGCATGGACAAGGCACCCGCCACGCCATCCACAGGCAGAGGCGCAGAAGGGCACCCAATGCAGAGCCCTCACCAGTCTTCACACCGCGATTTTGTGCATGGCCGAAGGGGCGAAAATCCCTTCAACATCCCGACTCGGACCCCTGCCGCGCTAACTGGTGCTGGGATGGGCGGACCTTGTCTCTTGACAGATCGAGCCCCGGGAACTAAACGACCCCTACCACCACCGAACTGCGAGATCTCCTGCCGCTGGTGCGAGAAGGTCCCAAGCGACAGAGGAGAGCTGCCACACAAGCGAGCCGCGGCAGTGGAGCACTTTTGAGACAAGCGTTACAGCGGTCGGCAAGGACAGGGAGAAACCAACAAACTTCACAACGACAAGCACAAGCATGAGCATAAGCACGCTGGGGATGAGAAAAAATGGATCAAAGACCTGATGTGAGAGGCTGCGGGGCGAGCCCGAGCTCGATGGTCCGGGCGGCGGTTCTTGAGTTGAAGGGGTTTTGCGCAAAGAACTGTAGATCGGAATAGAGAGCGTATGCACACGCACACGGCTCGGGCTAGTAAAAATGAACATCAACTGCAATGAAACGAATCTCAAAGTCTTCCAAGGTTCAGGCACATGCCGTGTTCAAGCCGAAAGAATATTTCTTGCCATGACTTGCTTGCACGGACACTACAGACCCTTGCCGCCGGGCGTGGTCTCTGCCATAGGCAAGGAGTAACGTCGCGGTTAGAGCTATCTATCTATGTATGTACATAAACCACACAGACGTCGGAATCTGTGGTGCCTGCCGACGAGTTTCCATTCCCAGCACAGGTCATTATCTGACAGGCTTGGTCCCCGTGCCGGTTGGAAGCTCGAACACATTCGCACTCTCATCATCGTTATTTGGCGCAATAGTTGGGGAGGTACCGTAGCTTCGGGTCGTGATTGAACTGGTCTCTCTCCGCGTCGCTCTCGCGTAGATGGAAAGGCGGGTCGGTATTCTGTCATGCTGAGCTGTGCTGTGCTACGATGCGCTACGCTGTGCTGTACTCTGTGTTGCGTCCCGCGGGATTTTTATTCGACAGTCCTGGCCGGTGTCGCTGCGTAGGTCGGTCTCACAAACCTGGTTGGAAGATATGATGTTAGCAGGCTCATTTCGACGGACACACACGCGCGCGCGCAGAGAGACGGCCAGTCAGCATAACCCATCGTTTTCTTGTCCCGTTCTGCCTGCCTCTCTGTCTCTCGCCACGGTCGTGACTTCTTTTGCCCTCCTCTTGCCCACAATCCTGCCTGGGCCTGAAGCTTGAAAACCAACACCACCAAGTAGAATAACTTCAAAACTCCAGAGAGAAGAAGGAACATACCGATCACTGTTATACGCGCCACTCTGGCTGCCTAGTAATTCCTTCTCTCGCTTCAAATCGGCGTAATATCTTCTGACTTGATCTCTATCCTCCTCTGCTTGTAACAGCGGGGTCAGATGGATGCGGGCCCACATCTTCTCGCGGGCCATCTCGGTCTTCTCGCGCTGTCCCAGGAAGATCTGCCGCCAGCCGTAGGTCATGACGCCGAGGACGCCGACAAGGTACCATAGTGGGCGGAGGCCGCGGGTCGGGATGTTGCGCTACGAGAGAAGGGGGAGATGTTAGTTGAGTGCCATGGTGTGCTGGTGCAGCGGTGCAACAACTGGAGGGAGCGGGAGAAGAGAAGGAACGGGGGCCGTAGCGTACGCGGTACTGTACGGCTTCATAGCCACCTGTGGGGGGGAGGTCTTGAGGCATTGTCGAGCCCGGGGGGGATAGAGGATGTGGTGGGCGACGTGGGAGCGAGAGTGTAGATGCGATGGGTTGAGATCTACATGTACAGGTGCAGGTGCGTGACGTGTGGCTGTACACACGAGTTCGTGTAGGGGGCGCAAGTTGTGGTGATTGTAGAGGAGCTGAGCTCCAAGTTCAAAGTTGAGGTCAAAGGTGAATTGGAGATGAAGATAGACGCACGCAAGGGCGGACGGGCCGGATTGGGGAGGTACTGGCCTGCCGCTTTAACGTCCTGTGCTTCGTTTTCTTTTTCCTTTCAAGCCGTTTAATCGCATCGTATTCACTCCTTCGGTCTCTCCAGCATACCCCCGACACATAATATGGTGCAAATCGCCCGTGCCGAGGGACAACGAAGCTCTACATGCAGAATTCTTGACGAACGTCTAACGCATGTTGAGTCCAGACGTGCCAACACCATCGGGCCAGTGAACAGCTCGCAAACTCGGGACCGCCGGTGGCTGCGAGTAAGGGCTTGCTGAAAACATGCGGCTCTGCGAAGAGGGAGAGACGGAGAGAAAAAAGATCAGCTCTAAAGTTCAATCTTCTCCATTGGAGCATCGTGACGATATCTGGCGAGGACTTCGTGGCTGCTAACTAACATACAAGGCCTGACCTCACGAGCCTCTCCCGAGATCACCCAACGTTGCCTACGTGGTGAGCTTGAAGGCCGCGACGAAACCTCAAACCGTCCGGGCGATTCACGGGGGGACGAGCCCACGGAACAGTTACTCCTAGGACCTTCGGTTCGGTGTAGCATAAGTCAGGTGGCCTAGCGGCTATCTGATTCGAGATGCGGCAGATGCACAGTTATTATCTGGGAGAATTACCAGGAGGTACCTTTCTAAACCATGTTGTCCTAGGACAACGTCAAGGTCCTCTAGTTGTTCGATGGCGCCAGTTGCTTCCGACGCTGGTCTATGCCAGCGTCGACAATCCTGCGGAATTGTTGAATCTAGGTTTTCAGCTGTTTGGTTCGGCCATGTATTTTCTTCGGCTGCCAGGTTTAGGCCCAGGCAGGTGCCACGCATAGGTCCTCATATAGGACTATATAAAGAGTCCATGAGCAACAGACTGGCATGCGCTGTGTCGCCCCGTATCAGACGCTCAAGCAAAATCCATCGTTCATAGGAGCTCTTTCCACCATCCAACGCTTCTTTTGCATCCTGGCCATAAAGACCTCGCCTCGAGCATTCCAAACATGGGATGCTTCTGCTCCAAGCCCTCTCATACTCCATCAAATTCTCGAGCTCCAAGAATTGTCGAACTTCCAGAGGACTTCCGCACAACCAGCAGACATTCAACCTCAAGCTTCGGAGCCAATAACAATAACCCAGGCAGCGCGGACCTGAATCATCCCTTCAGTCTTGGCAATGTTGTCGTCATGAACATACACGAGGATATCACTATCGTGACGATATGTTCCTTGGGAGAAGAACCTGACCAGCACCAACAATGACGATGTGTGTACAGCATGTCACCTGTGCCAACGGTCGGCAAGAGAATCACAGTGTGTTGAACGCGACCAGTCCCAACACAAGTATCGCCAGCGTGCTGGATCTCTCAAACAGACCAGCACCGCCCAAGGACCTTCCGGCACCATTGTCACTACTACTGGAATTCCCATCACCCGTTGACAACCCAAATGGCAGCCCTTGATACCCGAATGTCAAATTCTGCGGGATACTGGTATTCCAACACTGGCCATTCACTATATCCAGCCCGGTCAGATCATCCGGCACCTTGAAGAACATATAACTGTTCTGATTCAAATTCTTGAACCCCTCAGTATTGTACGGAAACTTGTCACCCGGATCGGTGGCCGAAGTATTTCGCAAGAAGATACACTGGACTTGGCCAGGATACTGTGTCGCCATTTCGGGATAGTCGCGCATGACATCCGAGTTACTCGTGTCTGCCACGAGGATGAATTTTCGATTCGGAAACGTCTGGAAGATCTTGTCCAGGAGGAATTTGCGGATAGAAAGTGTGGCGGACACGTCGCTGAAGTTGAGGGGCCTGGTGTCGAAACTGCCGCCGGGGTAGTTCGCATAGATATATTCCATGTAGTTGCGGGTGATCTGTTCGGGAGTGGTGGTAAGGTAGTGGAAGTGCATGTTGGGGAGGCTGACGGACCAGTTACGGTAAATGTCAGGCATGTTCATCCAGGGCGCGAAAGGACGGGCGAAGGAGTTGAGGAGACCTTCTTTTGGCTCGTAGATTTTCGTGACGCGCAGAATGTCGTCGATGTCGGAGATAATGGTGAGGCCTTGGTCTGAGACAAGGTATGAGGTAGCGTTGCCGGTGTCCGTGCCCTGTGTGTATACGTTCAATCTCTGTGGGGGTATGTCGCCCGTGCCAGCCGCTAATGTCAATGAACTGTTGTCAATTTGCAAGAAGACGTCAAAATCGCCTTCCGGAGTCGTGGGATTTGGCAAAGTAATGACCTGCTCTCCACCAGCGGGTGTCACGCCGCCACCTCCTCCAGGCTGCCCACTCGAACCAAATTGAGGACCGGGCACTATATCCATTGTGACAGACTGATTCCCTTGCTGCACGACGTAGATCTCTCGTGTCAGGTTGCGAGCTTGATCCTGTTGCGCTGGTGGGAGGTCCGCAACACTCGTGTCAATCAGGTAGAAGTTCGCGAGCTTGTCCACGGTGGCATTGGAAATATCGGGTTGTTTGAACACGTTCCCATGTATGCGCAAGTTCCAGCCCGAAGAAGTCCAGTTTCCATAGCCTGGGATGTTCAATACCTGTGTGGGGGAAGCAGCTAGGTCCGAGCTGCTGACACCCACCGAGCTGGCCACATCGCTCCCCGTAGGAAGGTTCTGTAGCCCGGGCAGCAAGCCGTTCGACACATATGAAGGTATCGCGCTACCTAGTTCGGAAAAGACAGAGTTGACATACGAGTCGAGATCGGACGTGATATCGCTGAGGATACCTCGCCTTACTCCTGCGTACGATCCGTACACCGCAAGCGTACGCGTTGGGGCGGGGGTAATCAGTGCCTCCTCTTGGGGGGAGACCTTGGTAGGGACGGCAGACGCTCGTAGGAGAAGAATCGAGGCGGCGGACAAGAGTTGCAGAATCATATTGGCGAAAGACGTATATACAATCAAGACTGGGCTTATTAGCGACGCTGGCAACGGACTACGCAATGATCACTCACATGCAATTTATCAACTATCGCACCCAACAGATTCGAGGCCAAACAACAGCAAGGAGGCACGTGGGCGCAGAGAACGCAAGAGGATAGCGCCCGTTGGCTAATGTCTGTGAGCACTCGTCCTCGAACGGGTGTTTGTGCTCCAAGTCGCGAGACGGTCATCGAGCTGTGCTGCTCTGCCGTTCCCGGGAACCGGAGGGGACGAAATCAAGGAAATCCTAAGGTCGCGCCTATTGTTGGAAAGCCGGTCGGTGCTTCATCGTCTTCAGAAACCAGGACAACAATGACGTCAACTGCCACGGCCGGAGATTAGCCCCGTAGCGCCGGTTCTGTGAAGCTTTGCGTGGCTTGGCACTGAAGATTGCCCACGCGACGGGCACGTGACACCAACAGCCTGCGCCCTTGCCCTCCCACCCTCCCTGGTGAGGTGCTTGCCAGCACGACTGTATCACTATGGACCATTGTACTCGTTTCTACCATCACCTTCCTCGGCGCCTGCACTGGCATCAGGAGATGAAGCTACAACGAAGCAGCGAAATGCCCCTCGTAGTCGCCGATGGGCCCAAGCGAGAGCTCTCTCCAAGGCGTTGCTGTGAAGCTGCCACCTGTCAGACTCATTCTTACCAACTGCTTGACACCCATTCTTCTGGCTCGAAAATCCATTGACCCAGGCCTTATTCTTGTGTGGGCTGTTTCTCTTCTCGGGCCAGGGAATGAACCACCACTGGGACATCCTGGACTGGGCAGGTTGGTGGCAATGGGCAAGAGTATAAATCTCCCAGACCAAATTCAGGACCCTGCGGCACGCGAGGTGCCCAAAGCTTGCTGAAGAATGGTAGGATATCTCTCTTGTCGTCTCATGCCGTGTGCGCGCACTGTCATTCCTCGGAGGGCCCCTTGAATGCCAGAATTCTGCACAAGTGGTCTGTGCGTGGTGGTAGACGGGTATTGCACTGGAATGCAGCATTCCCATGTTGTTATTATCATCCCGCGTTCCTGAGGGACCGAGTCCTCAAAAACCAAGCCCTGCGGCAATCTGCTCTTGAACTTTTGTCGGTCGGCAGTCACTCGTTTGGTTTGGAGTTCTGCAGTCCTCCACTCTGTTCCCTCTACCTTCCCAGTGTTTTTCACAGAATACAGAAAAAAAGCAACCGTGTGGCCCACCATGTGGCCATCATCGTCACTCGTTTTGCCTTACCTGGCTGCCCATGTCGCATCGGTGAGCGCGCAAGCGCTGTCTACAGTCGCATATGGACCTAGCGGACTATGTCCCGTGCCTTCAGTCACCAGCGTCGTTGTGGTACAGGCGGGATACTACAGCTCCTTCTTTCAGTCGGCCTCTTCGATTATCAACCTGTTTGGTGACGGTAACACGGTCATGATTAACAATGCCCCAACGACGTACGTTACCAACTCATACATCACCACAACCATCGTCGAGACAATCACCACCACCTTTGTCTATCCTTCTAGCTCCACCAGCGGTGGGGGCGATGTCGGTCCTACTCTTACAGGGCTGACTTCGACAACAACTGGTGCAACACCTGGCTCGACGACTGCTCTGTCGCCTTCCAGCACCACGTCCATCGGGGCGTCGTCAACCTCGTCTACAGTTTTCACGGCCATCCCTCCTCCGCAAACAACTCCGGCACCTCCCCCAGTCCTAACATCCACGTCTATCGACGCGAACGGGAACACAATCTTGATCGAAATCACGCAAACTCCACTCACACTTGGTGAGGGACTTCCAGCAGGAACGATCACTGACCTGCCTGCCTCGCTGGCAGACTCTGGAGTCATCATCGGTGTTGCAGTCAACGGTCTTGGAGCGAAGGTGAGAAGACAAGCTGCTCCTGCAGGACCGACAGCAGGTGCTGTCCTGTCCGGGGATGAAGGAGGCGCCGCTCTGGCTTGCGACGTTGCAGATCGGTATTTCTTGGAGGGAGGCGAGTTGACCGACGGCGAGAACGAGGTGGGCCGTAACACCACTGACACATTCGCCATCATGACGCCCGACCCCAACTACAACGACGTAACGACGGTGTTGTCATTTGTCGACGGTATTCTCAATTGGAACAGTTTCGACCGAGGTGCCGCTACATTCTACCAGTGCGGTGATGCCAAAGTGTACGCCGGCTTTCCTAATCCCCCGAGAGACGACTGCTACGTTGTCACTCTGGGAGGTATTGTCCCCTCGGCTTGCCCGGTGCCCCTGAGTGACGGAGGGTATACAACTACTGTTTCAGTCATCCCTTCGAGCACGACAACGGCGAGCGATGTGTCATCCACGACCCCGGTTGATGTCACCACAACTGAGTCGACGACCGAACCGGCATCTTCTACTGGCTCTGCAACAGATAACCCGACAGTCACAAGCTCCTCAAGCTCGGCGGGTCCCGAGTCGTCCTCCTCAGGTGCTTCCGAAGAATCGAGCACAACCGCCTCATCTACTGGCGGCGCAGTTATCACCAGCAGTGGCGGTGCAGGTGAATCGAGTACTTCAGCAGGTATGGTGTCTTCCTCTCTCTCTCTGTCCAGTTCTGCCCCCATTTCAAGCACAACATCCCCATCCCTTAGCAATAGCTCGGTCGAGGCGGGCACGCCGACTTCCGAGGCAACAAGCTCGACTAGCCCATGAGTGGCAGTCACGAGCTCTACTTTTGCTGTTTCTACAACGACCAATGCGGTTGGAGGTACAACGGAAAGCTCTGCTGCGGCTTTCTAGTCAATCACTCCAAGTACTGCTTCAAGTTCTGGTACGTCTCCCACCCTGGATTCCAGCGATGCCGTGTTTTCCCCGTCCCTTTCATCTGCCCCGGGCTCGTCGAGCGCCACACCAGCCACCAGCACTTTATCATCTGAGCCGAGACTCCTATTGTCCACCTTGGCCTCAACATCAGATGCAGCCGTCTCGACCAGCGGCAGTCCGGTTGCTGCTTCAAGCTCCGTTACGGTCTCGAGCTAGGCTGCCTCTGCAAGCACTGGTGATGGGGTCGGCATTTCATCAACCACACGTTCCTCTGATAGCTTTTTCTCTGCGACGGTTGCTGACTAGACCTCATTTACTTCGACCGGTTCGCCTCCATCAGCGACGTCTACATTATACATTATACACTCGATCGGTTCCTCTCTAGGTATGTCCCATCCTTGGTATCGAGTCCTTGTCTTTCGTTGTCGGCTGACAGATGATCATGTAGTATCTAGCGCGCCCGCTCCAGGAAGTTCGACGACAACCTTTGGCTTTGCGTCTACTTCTTCAATGTCTTCTGCCGCTTCCTCCGTGCCAATTACGTCTCAGGGCGCGTCGACGACATCCGCTGACCTGATTCGACAACGTGAATAGGCCCGACTACGAGCGGTGGCATCTCCTCCGAATCCGCTGTAAGCACTAGCTCTGCTGAAGAGACGACGAGCCCAATTGCTTCTACAACGACTATCAGCTCAGCCTCAAGCGACGCGGGACAGACTAGCTCCACCGCAGAGAGTAGTGAGAGCTCGGCCAGTTCAAGCGCTTCCACCAGCTCCAGCGAAGCGACTACCACTATTGAGACTTCTGAGAGCACGACATCTACGGAAGGACCATCAAGCACGGTTTCAAATGACGCTACGCTCACCTCGACGGAGTCAACAATTTCTACAACATCCGCCGATGCCAGCTCCACCATGACCACTACAACAAGCGAGTTTGCCTCTAGCTCGACGTTGACGACAGTGACAACTACTGCTGCAGAGACCACCACTTCTGCCGACGAGACTTCTACGACCGAGGCAACGACCACTAGTGCTGATGCCACCAGCTCTACGTTGACGACAGTGACAACTACTGCTGCAGATACTACCACTTCTGCCGACGAGACGACCACCAGTGCTGATGTCACCACCTCTACGTTGACAACTACTGCTGCAGAGACTACCACTTCTGCCGCCGAGACGACCACTAGTGTCGACGCCACCAGCTCGACGTTCACGACAATTACAACTACTGCTGATGCAGATTCGACAACTACTAGTGATGCTGGTACGACCTCAACGACGAGCGCTGTGTGAACGGGATGCCCTGACCAGCACGACTTCCTAAATTAGTACTACTATTCTTCTCTGATTACCCTTATTACTAGCGCTACTATCACATCATATCACTAGCTTTAGGTAGTTGCATAACTTTGTTAACTTCTTCTCTCCAGCTTCCTCCTCGAGTAGCGCAGTCACGACGATCAGCACCACACGAGTGGCCACGACCGAGTTGACCACCACGTCGGCGACGATGACCCGTGGAGCAGCCACCACCGAATCGATCACTACTTTTGAGTTTACGGCAGCGGCCACGACCGCGTCGACGACTACTTTAGCGGCGGAGACTAGCACGACGGCAGCGGCTACGACCAGTACTTCTAAGATAGAGATGACTAGCACAATAATGATAGAGCCGACGAGCACTACTGGAGCAGCCACAAGCCAGTCTATGACTACTTTTGAGTTTACTACCACGGCTACAACCGGCTCTACCACTACTTTTGAGTTCACTACGGTGGCCACCACCGCGTCTATGACTACTTTTGAGTTTACTAGCACGGCCACAACCGGGTCTATCACCACATTTGAGTTTACTGGCGCGGCCACGACCCGGTCTAGCACAACTTTTGAGTTTACCCAACCGGCTACAACCGCGGCGACCACGAGCTTTGGCTTTACTAGCACGACTTCGGCGACGACGACCACCGCCATGACCACCGCCATGACCACGGGAGCAACCACTGGAGCAGCCACGACTACCACTTCGGCGACGACGACCCCCACCACCACGGCCCAATCAACCACGACTTCAGCAATCACGACCACCAGCGTGTCCACTTTGGCCACCACGTATAGTCCACCACCTCCTCCGGACGTCTCGAGCCTGGCCACAACAGTCACCGTGTCTCCAGTAGCTTCGAGTGGCGTGCTCTGCGCAGGAGCCAACTTCGTGGCCTCTCCGACTACCCAGCCTCTGCCGGTCCAAACGGGAGCATACAATTACCAGAAAGTGGCTCTGTCTAATGCTCCGAATGCGGTCTACGAGATCGAATGCTTCATGAGTCCGGCTTCAGGCAGCGCCCCGCCCGCGACCCCCAACGTCCGCTCTCTCGAGGCTTGTATGGACCTTTGCAATCAGGCCGGCTCTGGGTCATGCACAGTTGCCTACTGGGCCTCGTCGTTGTCGACTTGCTCGCTCTATGTCACACAGGCCGGCAATGGTCTCTTGACCCCGAACAGCTTCGTTGGGAACTTTGTCCGCACCGCCAGGCTCTTGACGGCGACTTCTCCGAAGGTCATCGATGCTACGTATCTTCTAGCACCGGGATATGACATCAATCTTTGCGGCGGGCCGGCCGCGAACTATTACGACAGGACGTTTGTCGGTGTTTATAATAGGGGCAGTACCGGGACTGCCGGCCCGTTCATTCTGGGTGGTTCTCGCAACGACGCTTTCCTGATCACCTGCGCAGGTTACTCGTACTACGCGGCCTCCATTTCTGCTACTCAAGTCGACACAGCCACTGCAGCCACGGCCTATGGCTTTGGCGGTGTCATCACCACTGCTGACGACTGCGCTCGGTTGTGCGAGATCCTCAACGCCGCGAACAACTACGGCAGCGCCGGCTGCCGGTTGTTCGAATGGTATGGCTCCAACACCTGCAATCTGTATACCGCCCGTCCTGGTTTCGCCAACGCTCCCACTGCCAGAGCGGGCGTCATCGCCGCTGGAGTATCTCGCTCCGGTAGTGGTACCGAGTTCACACCGGGCAACGGAGGCCCCCAGAGCTATAGGAAGCGTTCACTCCCTCCCGGTGTCGGCCCATACCGTCAGCACCCAAGAGATGCTCTCGCTGACACCGATCACCTGACACCAGATGTTATCCTTCAGTATGGCAACTCATCTGCCTGGTGATTACTCAACGTGCCCATATCGGCGGAAGTCCCGGACAGGTTGGACCGAATATCCTCCCCAAGGGCGACCACGAGGTGGCCGTCGCTGTGATTGTCTTGGAGACCTCCTTTGCCGCTGGACGCAGCCAGGCATGACTGTTCAGTGTATCATCGCTAGAAATCTTAGGCGTGCAGGGAGCATGTTGCTGAAGGAGGGAAGATCATTGGTGGGCGATAACCAATGTGTCATGTTTTGCGATGGTGGTCTTGATGTATTACTCGTTCTTTTCGACTTTCATTCGGGCACTCTCATTCTAGGCTTGTGGAGTTTGGTCACCTTCCCTCCAGCTGCGGCTGGCAGGAAAGGCAAGCCAGGGCAAGGTGGAAATCGTGTCCCCCTCTCCCCCCGGCCAGCATGTGAGGTAGCATTTTCCCGGGTTCTTTCCCGGAAGGTTTTTAGCTTAGATTATTTTGTGATTTGACTGCAGCATCGATTCCTTGCTTAAGGCCTTTTCATCCAATGGATAATATGCCACTTCTACTTCGTCCTCCTTGCTTCGGATTCTTTCAGTCAGAGGATATGCCGCCTTTTGCTTTCGGGCCTTGCTGTATTTGGGCCGCCAGTGCTGCACCACAGCACCAGACAACCGTATACGTAGTCTATCCAGGGCACTTGGTGCCATGCGATGTGGTGCGGTTCTCGATGATCCCATTGACATATTACATACATAACTACACTCAGGCTCCGAATGGGTCCAAGGGAAGAAAGGCTCTCCGCAACTTCACTCGAGCAGGGAAATGCTTGGGTTTCGTTACGCCACGCACATCCACATTCATAATACTGTCCACGTCCACAGATCTCACGCATGCACGGATCCGTCGTATGTAGCTAGGGTCCGTCCCCCCCAGCAGTCGATGATGTATGCAGGGCAGGCGGCAGGCCCACCGTCACCCGTATTTAAACTGGCACCGAGGTGTCCTTACAACGAGACGGGCTGCGCCATCCCCGGCGTGGCCTCGTAACTGATCCTTCCAGCGGGGAGGAAGAACAGGGCGACGAGCTCCCCGCCCCGGACCTCAGGGTAATGGTGCGTCCCCGGGCCGGGGCTCGTCCACCCGGCCCCTTGCCATCCTTGCATGCCTTTCAACTGGGCCTTGCTCGTCTCATCTAGCAGGATCACGCAGTTGATCTCCCCGTACGGATGGGCGTGGTACTGGCCGCGGTATTCGTCCTCAGACGACATGTACACGGTCGTGATGGAGATGAAGTTGCTCTCGGGCGTCGGTCCCGCGATGCGGCCGCGCCGGTACCGCGGGCCGTCGAGTTCCGTCTGCGCGACCCAGCCTTCCTTCAGGCCGGCGAGGATGAAGGCGCGGAAGGCGTCGTAGTAGGGCGTGCCGGGTCCGTGGGTGGCGTTGAGGCGGTCTTCGAGCTCGTGGCCGGGCGTCCTGCTCGGTGTTCGGATGAATTAGTCTTTGTTCCAGGTTGAGAGAGAAGCGAGGATGGTAAAGAATTAACAAGGATGAGGGTCAGGTAAGATAGATGGGATAGATTTTTCACCGTCGCGGGGCTGTGGTACCATGGTGGATACCTAGAGGCAGGGGAAGGGGACGGAGAACACCCCAGCTTACAGGTTCTTGACCTCGTTGAAGAATTCATGGCACTTTGCCACAAAGGCCCGTGCCGTGGGGTATTTGTCCAGGTCTAGGACTGGAGCGTCGGCCATGGTTCTGGGCTCGAAGGCTCGAGAATTGGGGGTCGGGGTGCTGAGACGATAGGATGGGATGCAGTGAGATGAGACGAGACGATATCCTGTGTCGGTGTCGCGCTGTCGTCTTCTGAAGTCGATCGTCTGGGATGAACAGATGAGCTAGGTTGGGGATTGTGATACCGATACTAATACTGATATGCCCTGATAATACTAATATGTGGATAAAAGGATGCACGTGTCTCTCTCGATCTATTGATCAAGCTCGGATCGATCAGCTTCCTTTCGTCTCCCTTTATCATCCAGACTTGGGTACGTCTGCCTCGTCAGTACGCCTTTGTCAGAAGTGCCGATTGTCAATCACTTCTCGGGTCGTACAATACATGACCACACTCGTTTGTCGGTGGCGCTGTTACTTCCGTCCTGTTGTTACGTGAGTATGTCAGTCAGTCAGTCAGTATGTAACCATCGATCAGGTCAGAGTTTAAGTGTATTTCCACCCCACAGAATCGAATCTCCGTTTTGGTCAGAAAGCGGAGCATTTGGGGTCGAAATAGTGTTCGGTAGGACATTCCCGCATGTACCGTCGATGCATGGAATAAGCCGAATCGCTGTGCCGAACCATGGCATGTTCGCTTACACACGCTGTATTCCGTTTCCAATGCGGAGTGTGGAGAGCAGTGCGGTGTACGGGGTACTGTAGGGTAGTAGTCAATACGGTTTGATAAGGCGCGCAGTGCCTCTATGTACGACCGATTGCTGTACAAGATCACATCCGTGCCATTTTGAAGCATTCGTTTGCAGGGCGTGGCACGGCATCGGGGCCAATAATTCAGGAGCCAAGATCACTTCCTTACGCACGAAGCCGTTGTACGAGCTGGACTTGTTACTCAGTCGGCCATGCTGGGTTGAACGCCACGCAGCACATTTTGGACGAGGAGCGGATCTCGACCGCTGCAGTTTGTTCCTTTGTAGACCGTCTCACTTCCACTCATATCGCGGAGCAGAGTCCCGTGGGGAAGATGTGATCGCCTGGGGAAGGAGAGCTAATTCCTTTGATCATCCTGTACGCATGCTGAAAACAGGAGAAGGAAGAGATTCAAAGCAGCGAGACCGTCCATCGCTGCTCTTCTGACCTAGTTGCTACAGTAAGCTTCACTGCTCGCTCACGCAAGGGTTATCATCATGGAGAGCTTTGATCTGGTCATCGTCGGAGCTGGTAGGCGGACTCAACTGTGACAGGCAAAATGCAGTCTGTTTTCGGGACGATCTGACGCGCTCACAGGTTGGCATGGCCTCGCCATGGCTAAGACCTACCACGAGATTTGTCCCGATCACACTATGCTCATTGTCGACTCTGCGCAATCCGTCGGCGGAACATGGGCAGAAGAGCGTTTGTATCCTGGACTCAAGACCAACAATATCATCGGCTCGTATGAGTTCGCCGACTTCCCGATGACGCCGGAACATTTCGCTGTCCGGCCTGGGCAGCATATCCCTGGCGCTGTTGTGCATGAGTACTTGAGTCGATTTGCCAGCGAGTTTGATCTCACATCGCGAATGAGGTTGCGGACGAAAGTTGAGTCGGCTGAGATGCAAGAAAACGGCGACTGGTTGCTCCAAGTGCGCAAACTTGACGTCGGAAGTCATCAAATATCGACTCTGCTCGCGAGGAGGCTTGCCGTTGCCACCGGTTTGACTTCCGAGCCGCATATACCTGACTATAAGGGCAGGGAGAGCTTCACTGGCAAATTTCTACATTCACGCCAGCTGAGAGACCAGGCAGATGATATCCGACAGTCGAAGGAGGTCGTCGTGGTTGGAGCCAACAAATCCGCATGGGACACTTGCTACACCGTAGCAATGACAGGAGCCCGTGCCACCATGGTGATACGGCCAGGAGGCGGCGGGCCTTCTTGGGTATGGCCGACCATGCTACCTTTTGGGCTTTCGTTGCAGAAGATGGCGACGACAAGGTTCTTCACATTGTTTGACCCTTGCATTTGGGGCGAGGAAAGCGGTGGCTTCAGTTGGGCTCGAAGGTTGCTACATCGAACATGGCTTGGCCGGCAGTTGGTGAAGTGCTTCTGGAGAATGCTCGCCATCCCCGTGCTTTCGGCAAACGGCTATTCTACGCACCCCGAATTGGCGAAACTGAAACCCTGGAGCCCAATGTTCTGGATGGCGAACTCGCTCGGCGTCCACAACTACGAGACAAATTGGTTCGAATTGGTCAAGCGAGGGAAGATCATCGTCCAAGTCGCCGAGGTGATCTCCTTATCGGGCAGCAAGGTACACCTTTCGAACGGCGTCGTCCTTCTTGCTGATACATTCGTCTCTTGTACGGGGTGGAAGGTGGCGCCGCCCATCAAGTTCTTGCCGGAAGGGATTACCGCGCAATTGGGTATTCCGGGTTGGGAGGTCCCAGGTGACACTCTCCTCGTACAGAAGGCTGGCGAGGAGATCTTGAGAACTGTACCGGAGCTACAGTTAGGTCCGGTCAAAACACTGCCAGAGGGTTCGGCCCCCATAATCTCGACGGGCGACCGTAAAGCATCCACGCCCTACCGGCTGTACCGCTTCATGGTGCCTCCAGCCCCGGAATTGCTCGAGTTGCGAAACATAGCGTTCATTGGCGCACATCTCGCACTCAATGCCACCACGGTGGCACAAGCGCAAGCGTTATGGCTAACAGCGTTCTTTGAGGACGGAATCCCTCATCTGAAGCGTTCGAAGTTCGACGTCAAGGACATCCAGTATCGGACGATATTGCAGAGTGAATATTGTCGACTGAGACATCCTCCCAGCGGCGGTGGAGCGGGGGAAAGATGTCCGGACTTGATCTTTGACGGACTGCTATACACTGATCTGCTTTTGCGCGATGTTGGAGTAGATAACTTCAGGAAGCGTGGCGTTTGGCAGGAACTATTCCACCGTTACCTTCCGAAAGATTATGCTGGAATGGCTGTCGAATTGAGGAGTCGCCTGCGGAATGGTGATCCGGCTCAAGGAGCTGGTGAAGGATCGTAGCAGAAGTAACGCGTAGGGCTTTGGTTCAGCCCAAGCAGGAAATCAGTCGGTGTCGTGTTGTGCAAGATAACTGACTCTCGCAATCGTTCTACTTCTTCGACGTTTGAAGGAACATCCGGTGCGTCTCGGATATGGCCCTCATCGCCAGATTCGGCGATATCCTTGGTGTCCCGATGATCCCGACAAGGTCCAATCGCAGGTCGTCGAATCGCTTAATCCAATGCATCTTGGAAATCGTCTGACGAAGGGCGATGACGCTGAAAAGCCTGGAGTCCGGGATAGGCGACGCCCTGCCTACGCCAAGGCTGCGCAAACATAAGTTAACAGCGAAATTTAAAATTTGCTCTATGAATTTCTCAACAATATTATCTCTTGCAATCGACCATAGGATGTGGAATACAGGGCTTCCCGTTCGCTCAGCCGTACTTAAGCCACATGCCGGTTAGTCAGTACTAACGTCGGTGACGAGTTAGGAATCCTAGCTGTTGATTGTTTTTGCCTTTTTTCCTTCTCTCTAGCTATAGCTGAAGCTTATGGCAAAAGCGGCTTCTGAATACTTTATCGTCTACTACACAGTAGGGGAGAGGAGTGATATGTAGCCGCTTCTGTGCCGGGGTGATCATATTTTGCCCGAGCTTGCCTCGGCCATGTAGCCATTAACCTGAACACTTTGAAAGTGGTGTTGTTACAGGGAGAGAGACTTGCAGACCGTTCACGCTCACCTGTTGAAGCATAGGTCGTCCCAGTCGCCCAGAACCACCATCGATGCTTTGCTGGGAACAAGCGACATTTAGACCTCGCTAAATTTTGGCCAAGCTGCAGTGTAGTATGCAGCATCTCCCTGCGGATTAAGTTTGGATTCCATATGATCGGCTTTTTTATGAGTCTGCTCATTCACCGTTATATCACAGGAGCACCAGCCATGATGGGGACGTAATGGTATGGTAATAATCGGTGGACTGGACAGCGAGGAGGGGGTACGAGTATGCGCCAGCGAGCTGAAGGTGGATATCAATGCGAGCGACCAACTCAAGCCGGTACGTAATTAGTTGCCACTGAGTGGATTTCAAAGCCAGGCCAATTGCCTGAGCGTCCTGCGCACGCATCAAAAGCCGCACGACGAATGTCCAGCAATGGAATGCTCAGCAATGTGAGCAGCAAAGGATCCCGTATCTGAATGGTAATTCTTCGAGTGCATCTAGAACAAATGATAAATCGACAGGGCGACGCAAACCGCGACGGAAGCCTTTCCGTTGACCGAAAGCGCACGTGACGGGTTGGCTGTTTGCCTTGGCCCCGTGATCATCATGCCCTGCTCTTCTCCTCACTTTGATCAATGACTTTTTGAAGACTCTACTTCTCAAATCTCGGCAGTGAGAGACATGCATTGTTTCAGTGGTCTCAGGCTAAGTCGTTCGAAAGGGCCATAGTGATGTGTCACCTACCACCTTGTTCCCGGGGACTCCAACGGCAAAGCTGACCCAGAAGTGCGTTCAGAACGACTGCCGCTACTGCCAGTGTTCATCCAAATCCCTCTCGCGTACCTTTGCCCGATTCCTTTCTCGAGCAACAGACACTTTCGGGTCCTCACCATTGAATCGAGCCCTAGAAATCGCGTTCCGTCACTACGGCGAGCAGCGGGCGCAGGCAAACCGCGGGGTTCTCCCGGGCGAGCGATAAATGGTGGCTAGGCCTGCAAGAAAGGGTTGACTTTGACATTACGCGGTGGCAGCGCGAAAATTGTGCAAGAGAGGGATCTAAAAGCACAAAAGGTGCCAGTCAGGAATTTCGATCGAGTAAGAAGGGAGTTTTATCGAGTAATGGCGGTACATTGCAGAGGTCGCCGGCGGCCGGAAACGGGCTAGCATATCCGAGCTCCTTATCAAGGGTCCCCGATACCCGCAGCCAGAAAACGGTAAGGCGTTGCCGAGCAGACACACAGGCCATGGTCTCACCTCTGTGCCCCAACGATAACGGGGCGCATGTCAGCGAACCCTTTTCCACCCTCCCACCAAATCCCTCTTCGGCCGACCCTACCGTCCCCCCTTATCGCTACTCGATCTTATCGAGTAAGAGATAGCTGCCCTTATTCCACAGCGCGTCGCCTGGCTTGCCTCGCCAATCGTGACGGGTGAGCATTCCTGATCTGTCGGGCTCCTCCGCAAGTATCTCTCCACCGTCCACGATGGGTCCTGCCTGGGGAACCCGATCAGTTCAATCCTCCCACGCGGTGGCCGTGGGCGTTCCGGATTGAAGCGAGAATGGCCTTTGAGTGGTGGTATATCTTTCTTTGGTGGCTTTCTTTGTTCCATCCCGCTTCAAACCTCGCCCAAATCAACAGGTGCTGAGACACGTAGTTGACCTGCATATCGCTTATCATTCCGTTGATAAGAAGGATATCTCCCGATTTCACATGCTCAGCGCCCTCACCTTTCTTGGTTGTGTTTTGGAATCCTCCCTATACATCGAGCTCAGCAAGCGGCAGGGCGTCTTCTACTTACCGCAACAATGACTAGCTTTCCCAGGTCCTGGTCCTTCCACAACTACCCGACGCCTCCGAGGTCCCCGCCGAATGGCTTATCAGAGGATGGGGACTTCGACTCCCCGATAACCGTTATAGCCTCGTCTCGAGCGATCAGATCAGGGCGGCTTTCCGCCGCCACTCTCGTTATATCCAATGCTACGGGCAAGATCACTGCGACATATGATTCGATCGTTCCCGCGTCCGACTTCCCTCCCCATACCCCATATACAGATTATTCCCCACATATACTGCTCCCCGGATTGGTCGACGCACACGTTCACCTGAATGAGCCAGGAAGAACAGAATGGGAGGGCTTCTACACGGGGACACAAGCGGCGGCTTTTGGTGGCGTCACAACGGTAGTGGACATGCCATTAAATGCTATACCTCCCACAACGACGGTAGCCAACCTACAGGAGAAGATCAAGGCCGCGCAAGGTCAATGCTGGGTCGACGTGGGCTTCTATGGAGGCATCATCCCCGGTAACGAGGCTGAGCTTAAGGCCCTTGTGAGGGAAGGAGTCAGAGGGTTCAAGGGATTTCTCATTGACAGCGGTGTGGAGGAGTTCCCTGCGGTCTCGTCGACAGATATTCAAAAAGTGTTTGCCGAACTGGCGGATGAGCCAACCACGGTCATGTTCCATGCCGAAATGATTCCGCCCATTGCAGACTCGGTTGGGGACGATGTCCAGATTTCCCTACCCCCCTTACAACCTCACGGACCGTTGAATGCCTACAGCACATTCCTGGAGTCGCGGCCGCCCTCATTCGAAACTTACGCCATTGAGGAGATTTTGTCCCTAGCGCATCTGGCTCCTAACTTGGCTTTGCACATCGTGCACTTGTCGGCAATGGAAGCCATACCGCTGTTGAGGAAAGCACGATCTCAAGGCATCAATATCACAGCCGAGACATGTCCGCATTACTTATCTCTGGCAGCCGAGCAAGTGGCGCTTGGCGATACACGCCATAAATGCTGCCCGCCTATCCGAAGTCAGTCAAACCAGGATAAGCTCTGGGAAGAACTAAGACGGTTTGCCGCAGAAGGCGTGATTAAGACGGTGGTGTCAGACCACTCCCCATGCACGCCGGATCTCAAGATTCTACCTTCGCATATACCCGGGCACATCTCTCAACCCAAAGACACGGCCAGGTCGCTACAGTTAGAAGCAGACAGAGGCGACTTCTTCTCCGCCTGGGGCGGCATTTCTTCTGTCGGCATGGGTCTACCCATCCTATGGACCGAAATGTCTCGTCGCGGGTTGGCGGATACGGATACGGCCATCACCGACGTCGTGAAATGGTGTTGCACCAATACCGCCCTGCAGGTCGGTCTCGAGAAACAGAAAGGAGACCTGGCTGTGGGTTTCGACGCCGACATCTGTATCTTTGATGACACAAAGGAATGGATCGTTGAGCCTTCAACTATGCTCTTCAGGAATAAATGTTCTCCGTACCAGGGGAAGACGATGAAGGGGCAAGTCAAGGAGACGTGGCTGAGAGGGCGACAAGTATTTGTGCGAGATGGGAAGAACGGCGGATTCGTCGGGAAGGAGTGTGAGGGAATGTTGCTATTGGAACCTAGGTTGAAGGAGTTGAAAAAGGTTAAGAGTTGGTTTCAACGTTGGGTATACGACTTCGAGAAAGCATGAGGCCGGCCCTGAAGCAGGTGACTGGATTAGATTGATATCCCATCAACTGAGACTGTTTCGTGTTGCATTCTTCTGTTCTTTCTCCCACTTTTCTCGCACTCGTCTCCGCATTCCACCGTTGATGCCTCTGCCCCAGATCTCCTCTTTCTCCATCATCGCGGCCGCATCAATGGAGACTGCTCGACCATGCGCATCTGTCAATTCTTGTTCTCCTCGGTACTCCCCGATCACGGTTTTTCGCTCGGGCTTGCTCCTCTCCTTCTGTTTGCTCACAGTTACCTTCCTCAGATATGCCATGTACACGACCACTTCAGCCACGCCTACTACAAGGCCGGTTCCCAAGGATAGCAGAACCCGCACCCCATCATTTGACCACCACCTCGTCAGGTGAAACACTGCTGCGGCGCAAAATACGATGCTGAGCAAGATATTGAGGACCAGCGAAGGACTTATGTCGTCTTTCTCATCATCAAGAGTCAAGCCTGCAGCTTCACGCTTCGATACTAGGCCGGCATATTCGCGCTGTTCCTGTTCCTTGCGCAGACGGTCCATGAGAGCGACGTACTCTGCTGAGGGTTGGGGTTTCGGTGGAGGGGGTGGGATGTAGACGCGAGTGCCGCGAAGAAGGCTGTCTAGTGCGGAGCATCTTTGATCTTGAGGTTTGGAGAGCAGGTGGGAGAGGGCGATGAGTGTTTTGTGCTCGATCGGTTGCTCACACGTTGTGGGGAGGGTCGTTGTGTTACTCGCTAGAACTGAGATATCGGCAGAAGAGAGGGAAGAGATGGCTGATAGGATACGCGGAGTAGTCTGAAGAAGGACCATCTTAGCCAAGTTGTCGTCCAGCTGAGATTCTGTATAGCTTCACGGGAAGCAGACAATCGAAGTTTCAACATGTGGACACAGCCTTGCCGGGATGATCAGGCTGCAGATCGTCACGAGCAACCCCACCCTGGAAAACACGCTAAACATTTAGCGAGCAATCAGTGGGGAACTTTGGCTCGACCCTCACCTGCACCTCACTTTTCCTCCAGGAGGGGGGCTAGTTGACCTCGCGATCCCGTCCGATCTTCAATGCGCGACCCGTTGCTTGTGCCCGATCCACCGAGAACAGCGCAGAGTTTGCTTTATGCATGACATGAAGCCCGTCATCAGGATTCTAACATTGGTATGGGCAACACCCAGAGCCAAGAAGGCGATTCTGCCGAGCTCGCGCCACAACTTGATACAGAGGACTGTGAGTGCGCTGTCTCGGCGGAGGAGAACAGTAAAGTAATTGAGCTGACCGCGCCTTCAGTAGAGTTTGACCTCTCCAAGATTCCCGACGACCGAGATGCTGCTGAACGGGACATAATTTCCCATGACGAAACCGATCGACGACTCTCTGATGCGTCGTCGAATGTAGCAAGACACACCGATTTACCCAAGACCCAGAAGCCGGCGCAACAATCAGAACAGACCATAGAAAACCATGCAAATAGGAAGAAACGCAAGCGAAAACCGAGGAGGTCTTCCAATAACACGAGCTATGAAGCCGCAAGCGACGTACCGACTCACGAGTCGCAACCCACTCAAGAGTCCTCAGCTCCGATTTCAGAAGATCGACCGCTGAAGGAGACAGAGCCTGAGACATATCACATCTACGCTATTTCCGACCAGAGCGATGTAGAGGATGGTGACAATCGAACGAGCGGGCATGTTACGAATGGTTTCGTAGCGATCAACGGCTCAAGTCAACGCGGCACCGCCGATATCAATGATGAAATGGCTGATAATAGCGACAGCGACCGCGACCAAGAGGATTCGGCTTATGCGCCAGTACAGACCCCGGAACCCGAGTCGGCTGTCGAGGCTCTTAATCTCCTAGCATCAGTGGCGGCAACTCAACCGTCCGCTGAAAAGTCTTCTACTCAGGCCACCACAAAGCCCCCCGAGCCAAAAGTGAATACCGGAGGCCGATATCTGTGTCCCTGGGCTGACATTGAGGGCTGTACCCAGACTTTCGCTCAAAAGAAAGGAGCCGTGAGACATGCGAGGAGTTCACACCAGACGACAACAAGAGAAACGGTTCTCCAGGCCCTCACGACTACGCAGACAAGAACTGTTGCTCAGGTCCCGAGTACTCCAAGTCCAGCTCCTCCGCAGAACACGGAGACCCCTGCGATAGAAGTCAATAGTGAGGGCCGGTATATGTGTCCTTGGGCAGACGTCCATGGATGCGACCTGACCTTCGCCCAGCGGAGAGGAGCCACGCGGCATGGGAGGCTTCACACGAAAGAATTCACCTGTTTCGTCTGCAAAAAGGCGATGACTTCGCAGGCTTCGTTGCTCAAACATATGAAGGAGCATACTGGTCAGGAGGTCGCAGCGGCGACAAATGACCGCGGGGCGACGGCTGAGAAGCAGCACACACCAGAACAACAGCATCATGAGATGTCTGAAGAAGTTGACGCTGAGGCTGAGGAGCCGCAGCAAGATGTCTCAACCGATGCATCGAAGGAATTCGCAACGCCGCAAGTCACACCACGCTCTGACAAAGAGGTTCAATGGATCAGCGTCAAGAGCATGCCGCGAGGTGCCGAGGATGTAGTCGACGCTGTCATGCACGACACCAAGGTCATCGAAAATGCTGCACACAAAGTGTCCAATCGACAGTCGATTGCGCCACCAAGTGTCTTCGATGAGGAAGAGATCAGTGTGAAGGAGACGCCAGCGCTCACAGGCAAGTTGAAGCGCAAGCGATCCGTGGAAGACGATATCGAGGTCACCCCAACGAGTCCAGCAAAGAGAAAGCGCAAGAAAGCGGCGGGGAGCACTCCACTTACCTCTATTCCATCCCCTGAACCCGCCAGACCAGAAACTCAGAAAATCTCAGCCATGAAAGAAGCAGCCCGGAGCCGGCAAATGACCGATAAGATCATCCCACGCCTGCAAACTAGACAGAGCAGCATGGACGGGTGGGCACAGAAGTTCACGCCCGGTTCCAGCCTCAAACACCCCACTCTCAACCCTACACCTCCTCGTCCGAGTACGCAGCGGATCGAAGTTCTTGTTCCGCGTACGGGCCAAGCTGGTCCTTCGGGAACGAAACAGAAGAGGTTGCTCGCACCACCTTCGAGCGAAGCAATGGATGTGGATGATGAGGAAGCCGAAGCTGATTCTCCCACAAAATTCAGACGCAAAGAGCCCCGGAAAGCTACGTATGCGACACGGACAGGAAAGAAGCGCGCAGAGCCTGACGTGGAATATTCGACGCCTTCAAAAGAGGCCGTGGTCAACGAACGCGAGGAGTCTGAGGCCGGTGTATCGGACAGTGACGGGACGTCACCCGTCGATATAGCCACATCTGTTGCTAAGAGGACGTTTCCTCGACAGGACGAAGCTTTAATTGAGGATGATGATCAGGACTCGGATTTTGACGTGACACAAACCCCTGAATCGGAGAACGAGACGACACAGGCAGATGGACCAGCCAAGAAAGTGAGCAAGAGCACTGGAACCAAAAACACCAAGCGACCGG
The DNA here is from genome assembly GCA_016109575.1 of Phialophora chinensis. Lineage (NCBI taxonomy): Eukaryota > Fungi > Ascomycota > Eurotiomycetes > Chaetothyriales > Herpotrichiellaceae > Phialophora > Phialophora chinensis. Next base: position 1,113,757 of record JADWPU010000005.1, on the reverse strand, counting down.
ACCCTGTTGATGGTATCGAATGCATTCGGTGCCACCGCACGTTCGCAAACCAGGAGCAGCTTCGGAGACATCAAAAGAAACGCTCCGTGCACGCTGGACTGGTCAAGTGTCTCGGCTGCTCTGAAGAGTTCTATGCAACTGCCGCTCTCATCAGGCATGAGAAAGACACGGGCCATGGAAAGGGTAATGGCCGGCAAGGACGGATTGGCGCATTTAGCCAAGATGAGGTCAATAAACTCAATAAATGGAGAGATACATTCTGCGAGTACCACAACATCAGCCGGACAGAGTTCAACGATATGATGACGGGAACACTGGAGCGAGGCAAAGGCGCTACTTGGCAGTGGCCCTTCGTCAAGAGAGCGGAGTTTCTCAAGGAATACCTCAACGTTTTGCCGAACAGGAACAAGCGGTCATTGCTGCGCTACCGCGAGCGAAACTTTCAGAACGTCGCGGGCATGAAAGACTGGTCGGCGGAAGATGATCAGGAACTCATCCGGTTGCAGAAAGAGCTGGGCACGAAGTGGGCAGAGATTGCTCGACGACTCAGCAGAACTGCAGATGCGGTGAGTCAACGTTGGCGCCATAAGCTACAGTACGGTGAAGTCGAGACGGGCGAGTGGTCCCAAGCTGAGAAGGCCAAATTTGAAAAGATACTAGGAGAGTTGTGTACGGATGAAAACGGCAGAGAACACGAAGAAATCCAGATACCATGGAATAAAGTCAGCGAGAAGATGGGATCGCGATCCGCCCAGCAATGCTCGAACCATTACCGCGCTTTACGATCGAAGAAAGAACATGGTAGATGGGTCAAGGCTGATGCATTGGAGAAGACTCCTGGTTCAAGGCCGGTCCTGAAGAGTAGGATGGAGCTACGGTTGAGTGGGGAGGAGAGAAGGAGGAGAAGTGGTCCTAAAAACGCCCTTTCTGAAGAGTTTATCCGAGAAGACGACGAGGCAGATGATGATTCTGAGCCTGCTGAGGATGACTCCGAGGAGGAGGAAGCACAGGAAGAGATTCCCGATGCGCAAGGACCTGAATCGGAGGCCGAAGACGAAGGGCAGGATGATTCACTCTCATCTTCCGAAGATAACACCAGCCCTGCACGAGTGGCTCGAAAGCCGAACCCACTTCTCTCCAAGACGCCCAGCAAAACCCTTCGATCCAGCCAACTATTCGAACAGACACAAACAAACACCTCCGCACTGAAGCCGTCTCGGACAATTAGCACGAAAAGAAGTAGTCAACCTAGCCAGGATCGACCCTCTCCGAATATTCCCATCCAACGTCGACATATCAGCTCGAGGACGCCTTTGAAAGAGCTCCACGTCTCAGATAATGGAGAGATCGACGGCGAGGCTACAGCCGAATCAGACGATGGCGATGAGGACGCGGAGATGCTGGAGGGCTCCCAGGATTCCACCGATGCCGACGCCCACGCTGACCGAAATGAAAGCGACGCCGAAAGCGACGCCGAAAGTGATGCCGAGAGCGATGCCGAAAGCGATGAGGAGGTCGATGAGCAGAATCTTCCCGACCACTCTGCCGGCGAAGATGGAAATGCAGTGATGAGAACTGGGAGTGATGAAGAAACTCCAGATGAAGGCGCCGAAGCAACTGACGACGAGCAAGCTGTCCAATGTGGGAGCGGTGAAGAAGAGGTCGCTGAAAGTGAGAGCGATGGCAGAGATCTGGTAGACAAAGAAACCGACGAAGACGATGAGGAGTCCACCGACTCGGATGGGGATACGCAAGCGAGCGACGAAGAAAAGACACAAAGCGCGACGAGCGAGGACGAGGCCATCTCAGAGTCGGAAGAAGAGGATGATGCTCAAGACGATGGCCCCTCAGCGGATCCGCCAATCTCGAGTTTCATGGCGAGCATCAACGAGTCGGCCAAACGGGCAAACATTAAAAAGGTGCGCAGCGGCAGTCAGACTCACGGTCGGACCCTGATAGGATTGCCCGTTCCCGACAGGCACCATCGACGAGCCATGTGGCAGAGGGGAAGTGACGAGGACAGTGACTGATCGTTGTTCTGTCAAGCATGCAAGTGTCCCACAACAGCGAGGTTTGCGAACAGTTCCCCTATTTGCCATGTCGGGTATTTATTTAGTCACGCCGATACGACCTATATGCTCTCATCGGTGGTATTGTATATCAGTCAATGCACGAACACTGGACAGAATAGTACACAGAAATGCCGCTGCAGCCCTTTCTAGAAGCGTACAGCGCAACGATGCTATTTCCGAGCCACAGTTTTTTTGTTTGCCCGTGTCTCTTTGTCCCCTATACGATCGGTGGCACGTATATATGTCCGTTCATCCTCCACATGGAGATCCAGGCCTCTCTTGGCTTACTGGGTCTTCCGACGCAGCAGGCTACTCGTACGTTGTTGTGGTGCATAGACAAAATTGAGCCGCAGCATGGACAGACCGTAGTGCGGGGAATGCGGGAATAGAAAGAAAGAGATGGGGGCCAGAAATTCAAGTCGACACGAAACACGAGCAAACGCGCAGTTTCACGTAGAAATTGGTACACCTGGCCTCACTTCTTCTTCACCTCTGCGCTTTACCTTGATCACAACTTGGGATTATATTGCGCCCATCTGTCGTTTCAGAATACCTGGGCAGCATTTATACTGATTGCAGCCTCCCCCCCTCTCTTCTCAACATGTGCGTTTGAACCTACTGTAGAGAGGCGCTCCTTTCCACGCAGCCTCGTCACAATGCGAACCTCGAACTTGCCATGGAGATGCGCTCTGCTCTCTTTGGTGCGGTTGTGCTCAATCGTTGCCTCCGCGCACATATCCCCTTCGATCAACGTTGACCTGCAGGCTTCCTTTTCCGCGGGGCCTTTCTTGGTAGAGTTGCTGTATGATCCCTCCCCCCGCTCCTCCTCTGCTCCGACTGTCGTCCAGGGGCTGACCAGCACGCAGAGAAACAGCAGCGCTCGAGAATTCATCCTCTTATTTCCCCCTCCTCGACCGCATTGCCGATGGCGTCTTTACGGATCTACATACGGAGCAAGAGCTGTACACTAAATTCCTCGATGTATTACAAAATGAGGGCCACTTGTCCACCCCCGAATCCCTGTCCTCTTTCAAATTTGCACTCGCTCTCCATGCAGCTGCGCCCAGAGTCGAGGCTCATTTCCAATACTACAACACCTCGGTTCAGCCCCATTTGATGGCCGCTCAGGATGCCGTTTGTCCTGTCTGGGTCTACTTGGACGGGCAGCAGTTCTGCTCTCCTGCTCTCGATCGTGCTCAGCAGGCTGTGACAATGCCGGGTGTCGATGATGATCTCCCCTTCGATCGAGTGCTTGGTACATCGTCCGAGGGACCGGCCTCCATCCTATACGCAGACATCACCCACCCGTTGTTTGGTCAATTTCATGGTGTTGTAAGCCAGACCGCGCGACAGGGGAAATCGACCTACCGCGTCCGCTACAGACCGTCGAGTCTCGAGTCGGACAAACCAATCTATGTTTCCGGCTACGGTGTCGAGCTGGTACTCAAACGTACCGACTATATCGTTATTGACGACCGTGACGCTCAGAAGCCGGAAGATGTTACCTCGGATCAGCTGTCTCTGGAAGATGTCAAGGACGACGACCTCAAAGACCTCAAACCCTTGACTACTTCCGAGGTGATCAACCTTGGTCTGAACGCTGCCAACTTCATCGCGGCAAGTTCAGATCCTCTCGACACTCTGCTGCAAGTTACCTCGGATTTCCCTAGGTATTCCTCCCTCCTAGCGTCTGCCAACGCCACCAAAGAATTCATCCTAGAACATCGCGGAAATCGAGAAAGATTTTTGCCTTCAGGCTATAACGTATTTTGGATCAACGGCGTTCAGATTGAGCCTCGCCAGATCAATGCCTACTCGCTGCTCGACCACTTAAGAAGGGAAAGGCGCATTATTAGCGAGCTCAAGGACCTCGGATTGACGTCTTCAGAAGCCATTAGTCTCCTTTCCAGCGAGGTGATTGCTGAGGCACAGGCCAACGAACTTCCGCAACGGTTTGACTGGCGTGACGACACCGAGGCTAACAAGGTCTTGATGTGGCTGAATGACCTCGAGCAAGATAAGCGCTATGCCGCGTGGTCAAAGTCCTTACGCACCTTATTCCAGAGAACGTATCCCGGCCAACTGCCCCAGATAGCCCGCGATATCCACAACCTCGTGGTGCCGGTTGACATGGGTAACATCAAGGATATCGAATTAGTTGCCACCTCACTGCAAAGCTTGGTCAGAAGATCAGTGCCCATCAGGGTTGCTCTTATTCCCACCGGGAGAGGTGAGACAGCGAACATTTACGCCAAAGTTGCTTACCACATCCTGGACACATATGGTTTGACAGCTCTAATGAACTTCTTTTCTGACGTTGTCGCCTCCAAGAAACTGGTGTCCAATCCAGAGAAAAGCTTTAATAACGCAATCAAAGGTCGTACAGTTCGGCAAGAAAAGCACCCACAACCCTACCAGGCCATCTTGGACGACGAAGCTCTTAGCCTACAGCTGCAGGCCAGAGACGACTACCTCAAACGCTTGGCCCTGGACGGCTCAGACCCGGCTTTCCTGATCAATGGAGTCGTCCTTCCGCGGATGGACAACTGGTTCGAGCTTATGAGTGCCCGACTGTATGCGGATCTCCAAATAATACAACAAGCAGTCGTCCAAGAAGCCATCTTCGAGGAATCCTGGATACCCGAGTTCTTTCTTTTCCAGGCTGTCAAAAGCCGCAACGAGTTGGTGTTCCCCGATGATCCAAAGGATGTCAATATCGTTGATGTTGGCGTGCTCGCGAGCCAATTCGCCGATGTATTTGCTCGGCTACCTAGGCTGGTTGGCTCAGAGGCGACCTTATTGAGTGACCGAGCTCATCTCCTTGTGATCGCGGATATCGAGTCTGAACGAGGCAGAGCCTTGATTTCGGAGGCTCTCTTCTTTCATCAACGGAATCCAGAAATAGAGATTCTGGTACTCCACAACCCGAACGGGGAGGCGCAGAACTCCAAGTATGCGAATGCCTTGCACGCACTTGCGCATAACGGTGCCCGCGACCTGACAGTTGCACAGCTTGAGCAATTGCTTAAGGAGGATCTTACCACGTCAGCAGATGTCTCGAGTGAGTCTTCTGCTGAGTTCTGGACTTCCCAAGCAACGCTAGCGCGAGCTCTTGGGTTGTCAGAAGGCCAGAATGGACTGTGGCTCAATGGGCGCCTGCTTGGGCCCATTGAACAGGCTCTGACCAGTGCTGATCTGGAGTCATTGCTCGAAGTCGAACGAAGGGAAAGGATAGCTCCGGTCACAACTGCTATCACCGGGCTTGCCATGGAGGATCGCTTCTCTGACGCCCTGGACCTTGCCAAAGTGAGCTCGCTTGTAGCTCGATCCCTCAAATCCGATCTCCCAGAGGGCCTGAGGGAGTCTGCACCTCTGATCAGGATGGATCGGTTCAAGGTCTGGAACACCACTCACACGTCGATCAACCTGTCCAACTCGGCCGACCCCACCATCCAGATTGTTGCTGTCGTCGACCCGGCTTCCGAAATTGTGCAGCAATGGATGCCGATCCTGCAAACACTGTCGCAGCTGAGCGGCGTCGGCGTCCGGATCTTCCTCAACCCCAAGGACAGACTGACCGAGTTACCGGTCAAACGATTCTTTCGCCAGGTAATCAGTGCTGAGCCAAGCTTCAACGCTGATGGCTCACTCGTAGCCCCGAAGGCTTCATTCAGTGGTATCCCGAGAGACACACTTTTCAACCTCGGAATGATAGTCCCCCCATCGTGGTTGGTGGCGCCAAAGCAATCCATCCATGATCTTGACAACATCAAGCTTAGCAGTCTCGCAGAGGGTGACAAAATCGATGCTACTTATGAGCTCGAGCACATTCTTATTGAAGGGCACGCACGCGACGTGACGAACGGTCCGCCACCTCGTGGCGTGCAATTGTTACTGGGGACGGAACAAGAGCCTCATTTCACGGATACCATTGTCATGGCCAATTTGGGGTACTTCCAATTCAAAGCCAACCCGGGCTACTGGCAGATATCGTTGAAACCTGGGAGGTCATCAAAAATCTTCAACATTGAGAGTGTCGGACCTTTTGGCTACTCTGCCGAACCAGGCGATGAGACAACTTCAGTTGCACTATTATCATTCCAGGGCTTGACCTTGTTCCCCCGTCTGTCCCGCAAACCGGGTATGGAAGAGGAAGATGTGCTTGAAGCCTCAGCGCTCGGTGGAGCCATGGACTACTTCAGCAAAGGCGCCTCATTCGCTTCCTCAGCCCTATCCTCATTAGGCTTCAAGAAATCCTCAACCAATGCTGACATCAACATATTCTCCGTCGCTTCAGGTCATTTGTACGAGCGAATGCTGAACATCATGATGGTGTCTGTGATGAAGCACACCAAACACAGCGTGAAGTTCTGGTTCATCGAGCAGTTCCTATCGCCTTCATTCAAGACGACGCTACCTGCTCTGGCCGAACATTATGGCTTCGAGTACGAGATGGTGACGTACAAGTGGCCATATTGGTTGCGAGGACAGAAGGAAAAGCAGCGGGAGATCTGGGGTTACAAGATCTTATTTCTCGACGTGCTCTTCCCGCTGGACTTGGACAAAGTCATCTTCGTGGATGCCGACCAAATTGTTCGGACCGACATGATGGAGCTGAACAGGGTGGATCTCAAAGGAGCCCCGTACGGATTCACCCCCATGTGCGACTCGCGCACAGAAATGGAAGGCTTCCGCTTCTGGAAGCAAGGATACTGGGAAACATACCTCCGAGGAAAGCCGTACCACATTTCCGCCCTGTACGTCGTCGACTTGAAGCGCTTCCGCCAACTTGCTGCGGGAGATCGACTGAGACAGCAATATCAAGCCCTCTCCGCCGATCCGGCCAGTCTATCCAACCTTGACCAAGATCTACCCAATCACATGCAACATAGCCTGCCGATTCATAGCTTGCCTCAAGAGTGGCTTTGGTGCGAGACATGGTGCAGCGATGAGTCGCTCGCCAAAGCAAAGACCATTGATCTTTGCAACAATCCCCAGACCAAGGAACCGAAATTGGATCGAGCGAGAAGACAGGTCCCCGAATGGACGGAATATGACGAAGAGATTGCCGCTGTCATTCGGGCTGCGGAGGAAAAGCAAGACGCGGAAGAAATCAACGCCATGGCTGAGGCTGATGAAGGAAGCCAGAACAAGCCGGCCAATGGGGAGAGGGTGCGGGACGAGTTATGATGTACTTTGGCGAGTCAGAGACTTTGTGAGACGTTGAAGATAGAACGATAGACTGTACAACAGGTCAAAAGCATTGGAGAAATGATGTGCAAGAACTTGAATTGTTGCCCACTGTGTGTCTAGTCCAGTCATGCAATTCGTATGAAACGCGAGCAACGACCCGTAGTCCTTACAACCCGTGTGTCCGAAGGATCCATTCAACAGCAAATGCTCCAGGGCTCTACGCGCAATGAGTTCGACTCTTGGGGGCCAACGCACTCCCACTGACCACCGCTCTCCTTACAATTCTGTACTGCATTATTCCTCGCAGTGTACATGCGGTAGAGGAAGTTTTCGGTGAGCCCGACCGTCAGCTCATAATTAGCCATCAAGAGCAAACATGGTCAGGACACGCATGCATCAAACAGCTTTTATCCTTTGGCGTTTATCGCCTTTCTCGTAATATCTGTCAGTATTATCTGTTATGTTGGATGGTCGTCCATCCATCCATCCATCCATGCACCCACTGACTGAGTGACTGACTGACTCAGGCACTCGTCAAACTAATATCTCACTTACTCACTGCAGCCTCCTCGATCGTCGGGCTTCGAGGTCCACCACCATGTCTAACTTTCAAGGCCAGCTGGGAAATGACTACCCAGCCAGCCAGCCAGAGAGCCGGCATTTCTCACTACTCGCGAATCCTCGCCGCCACGCGGTTCGTCATGTATTTCCCGATATTGCCGATGAAGAGACACGCAATGATGGCGCAGCAGCCGAAGCTGATGCTGCTCAACCACACGTACTTCAGGCTGTCCGCGTAGGCCCAGCGGCTGCCCACGGCGGCCGCGTCGAGGATCTGCTCGTTCACGCCGGGCACGGCCGTCAAGTTCGCAGGCGCGGTCAAGTACGCGCCCACAAACTGTTCGGCCGAGGAGAGCGGGAGGCCCGCCGCGACGGCGTACTGCCCGATGTAGACGGGTAGCTTGGGTGTCAGCTTGTTGATGAAGACGTTGTAGTAGATGGCGTAGCCGATGGAGCCGCCGACGGCGCGGATGGTGAGGGACAGCGCCACGCACGTGGCGATGCTGGTGTCCGGCGTCACTGTCACGGCGACGGTGGCGGCGGGGACGAGCACGGCCCCGACGCCGAAGCCCGTCATGGTGCCGAGGCCGATGGCGAGGCCTTCGCGGTCCGGGTTTACGGCGGCAAAGGAGCCGCCGAAGGCTGTCATGATCAGGCACCCTGCTAGCAGGAGTTCGCGGTTGTGGCCCTTGAACCAGGAGAGGGCGGCGTTCGCGATGACGGCGCCAAAGGTGGTCGATAAGCCCGGCGCCAGGCCGCGGAGGCCGACGTGGACCGGGTCGGGGTCGAAGACTGTGCTGAAGACTAGAGGGAAGAAGTTGAGCATGGCGTAGAAGTTCATGCCTGTTGGATGTGGCTGTCAGCTCTGGTATATCCGTAACTCAACGTGGCACCACGTCGGGGGAAAACATGCTCACCGGCTATAAAGGCAATTCCGTAGGCCATTGCGACGATTCTTTGCCCGGCGAACATTTCGTGCGGGACCATCGGATCTTTGCTGTACTTCCACTCCCAGATCACAAAGGCGGCAAGGAGGAACACGCCGATGACGAGTTGCGCGAGTACGTAGCCGCTTTTCCAGGGATGGGAGTACCCTCCGGCTTGGAGCGCGACCAGGCTGTGAAATATTGTCAGGCTAAGAACCGTGTACGATGCAAAAGGGAGCCTTACATAAGTGTCAAGCCCATGATCGATAGCGCCCCGCCGATGTAGTCGATCCTCTTCAGAATCGCCTTTGCAGCTTGGCCTTTCGCTCGGATCTGGGACTCTGGGAAGTAGACGGCAAAGATGATGACCCACCAGAGGCCGTTCCAGATCCTGTCAACCTGCGTCAGCCACGGACAACGAACGGTCTCGAATGCCTTGTCGACTTACAAGCAGATCCAGATGCCCCATCGCCAGGTGTGGTAGGTTGACAGCAACTGAGAGTACAACAGGTACGGGGTAAATGGCAGTACAAACAGCGTCACCAGGGCGAGATATACGCCTCGCTTGTTCACGGGGACGAGCTCGGAAGTCCTAGTGCGGTGGATCAGCTCCATGAAAGTGTTGCAGGTAGAACACCACCAACCCAGCAAGAGCTGTGAGCTCCCCGATCGCAGCCCCAGCCCCAGCGAAGCTCATTCCTACGACGCCCTGCCCAAATGTGTGAGCGGTCGCCAGGATGATGCAGCCCATCATCAGTGACACGCCGCCACCGAGGGTTATGTTTCGTCGGCCCACAAGATCCTGTAGATAGCCGCAGAATGGCGCCACTGCGGAAAGTGCAAGCGCATACGAGACGGATAGCCAGGCGGACGCCTCAGAACCACCGATATCAGCGGCGATAAATGTAAGAGAACCCCCCACGAAATAGAGCGGTATCTGTGACCCCACGTAGAGCCCGCTGAGAGAAACCGTGGCAATGAAAGTCCTGAGGGTCCAGACAGTCTTGGTCTGATACTCTGGGGTGTCGCTGGCTGGCTCAGAAGGGCTTCCAGTGGCCAGCTCCTCTTTGACCTGCGTCTTCTCATCCCCGATAAGCGCATGCTCCCGATGCTCCATCATCTCCTTGTCGTGTCGCACTTCGGCATCATGCTGCCTCTCATGCTCAAGTCGATCTGTGTTTTCTGGTGGTACGACGCTCATGGTGGGTCGTGATTTCCGTTCTGACGCCTCAGGCTGCAACTGACCGATGCCCGGTTTTAGAAGATGCAATCCAGGAGAGCTGAGGAGGAGACAGAAACGCCGTGAGAAGAGGGAGTCTCTGATCAAATATCATGCCATTGGCATTTCGCGTCCCCCCGCTTCTTCGGGTCGAGGATATCAAACTGTAACCGTTGGGCTGGAACAGCTACCTCGGTCGCGAAGAGAGTGGGCAAAGCTACAATCGAAGTCTGGGGGTTCAGAAACCGGGGTAAGTATTGGGCTAGACCAAAGGGCGTATGCAGCTCGCACATGTGTATGGTCGCTTGTTAACTTGGCTCAATGTCCGCTGTTGTTCTGATTGGCGATTTCTTGTTCCTTATTCTCGGGAGAAAGGTCACTGACTCAGTTCTTTTGACACACCTGCTGTCCAGAAATCTCGATTTCTGCGGTTGTTCTACCCAGCGTGGAAGGTTTTGCTCGGAAAGGAATGTATCGTGTCCCACTCCGAGCCACCCGACATTCTATCCACAGCAGACCGCTCGTCTCGTCAGTTCTAGGTTCCCGCCGACCGAGTCGTCTCGTTGTCTGGTTGTCTCGGGCCCACCGGCCATTCGTGTGGTCAAGGGTGACGCCGCGTGCGCCGGCCGGGGGCCCCAGCCTTGGGCGTCTAACTAGCTGCCCCCCACTGGCCCCGCTATTCAACCTCCGACCCTCCCCCGCAATTTCCCCCTCCTTTTCAGGAGGCGCCATGAGCCTGGCGGCATGGATGTGTTAGCCTGGAAGTAGCCGGGGGTAGAAGTATGCCTCGCCTTGAGAACTCAACAGTGCAAGCCGAGCTATGTTACGAGGTAGGTGATCCCTCGGTTGGCGGTTCTTCCTGTCCTGCCACCTTGGCACACTGCCCTGCCAAACGCGCACAGACGATATGGCTGGTCGGAAAAATTGCGTTGTCTTGAACAGACCACCAGCTGATATGTGAGGGAACACTCGAGCTCTTGGTTCGGGTGCATAACCAGCCACTCCACCGTACTTCTGCGGAACGGGTTGAGAGACTGAGAACGCTCTCTTTCTCTGTTTCATAGATTCACAAAGGGGATGCCAAGTGGTTCCCGAGGTCCATGCCGAGGTCCGCTATACATGTAGATTGATTTTGTGTTTCAAGGTTCGATGGAAGGCTTCGGTCGGAGACGTCGGCACTTCCCAGTCCACAGGAGTAACTCTTTTACCACTTCTCAGTGTCCGGACACGTGAGAGTGATGTTCGTCTTTCTCATACATGATCCCCGTAAACCCGTGTTCAAGTCGTTCCTATTGGTCAAAGTGTCCACTGGCTCAACTTATTGTCGGGTGTCGCCAGTTGGAGACTTTGTCGCTCACCGTGTCCATTCCTCGTTATTAACATGACCTGGAAATCGTAGTGTCCATACGCCCTTCGCTCAGGTACCTCTGAAAAGGGCACAGCACCGCTGGAAATGGACAGTTATTAGCCCGACGCTATGCCACTTTGGTGCAGATTTCCCAATTGGGCGGGCGCGATCAATGGGCTGGCCATTGTGGACTCTGGGAGGCTGAAGTCGTGTACCTGGTGGTCTGAACCAAGAGACCTTATCATTCAGGCAACATCTTTCTTCTTTGTGCAAGTGGCCAGAGAGAACCGAAGCGGAGAGCCTGTGTCTTTCAGAAACCTGCTCATCTCAGGCGCGACAGGAACTAGTTGCACTGCGGATAAATGAGGGTTCGAATATGGGTCAGGGAATAACAAGCCGCCTACTGCTTTCCACTGCTGTAGGTTCTCCGTGGTCGGGTATATAAGTCCTGGGGTCCCGGACAGACGTCCATGACCGTGCCAATTCAGGATCACAACAGCAGACCTGGAGGAATACGGTCCAGGGAGTTTTCTTGCAAAGAAAAGTGCAAGATGGCAGAACAATTTGATCTCTCCAAACCAAATCGCCCCATCCAAGTTGGAGTGATACTGTTGAATTCGTAAGTGGAGTGTTCGACGTTGTGATGATGATGATTGACGGAAAACGTAGGGAGACGGAGGTATTGGATGTTGCTCCCATCGATCTGCTGCATGCCATGTCTAAGGAATTCGTTGCGACTCTGGAGCCATTTTACCCGGGAGGCATCGCGGCTCAAGCTCTAGATATTGAGTTCCACTGGGTCAACGAGACCGGACAAACGGCGAGACTGACTGGCGGCATATCGCTTGTGCCAACCGTAAGTGGGCTCGAACTGTAGCGAATCGAGGAGCTCATCGTTCGTTCAGGACACCTTCGCGAGCTGTCCGCCACTCGACATCGTGCTGATGGGAGCTCATGTGCAACTTGAGGGTTACACTCCGAGGAAGGCAGAGCTTGAATTTATTCGCAAGAGCTACGATGCCTGCTCTGCCTTCATCACTATTTGTGGAGGGTTTCTCGCGCCTTTCCAAGCCGGACTGTTCAAGGACAAGACGGTGACAGCGCCACGGTTCTTGCTGGACCAACTGCGCCGGACAGCGCCCGAGGTCAACTGGGTCGAGAAGCGGTGGCACAGAGATGGCAAATTGTGGACGAGCGGCGCATTGCTGAATGGGCTGGACCTCATGGGGGCATTCGGGACAGAATACTGGGGTGGTGAAGGCACTCTGTTACAGTTCGCTCTGGACTCCGGGCATTACCCACAGAGAGATGTAGGATATGGCGACGCCCCATTCAAGGTTTAAATGCCTGGTTGGTGTAGAGGGAGGCGGACGGATGTTGGTCCGGCGCTGCATTGTCTTTCCGCCAGAAACGGAGGAGTGAGTGAGACGCAAGTGAGAGGAAAGTCAGATTGCGCATGGAACTTGGTAGCCCGACGTATTGTCACTACTGCGACGCAGCAGGTCTTGAGACGCAAGTGGACATGCACCAAGGAAGCTTCTGTTCTGGCTTGCTCACCGTCGTTTACATACAACGCATCGGTAGAGGCGTCATCTTCATTGCCTGGCGTAAGGTGGGTATATGAAGGCCAAGAGACAATGAAATGTTCTTGTCAGAGGCGAAGAGCTGTCCTGGGAAGCCTTGAGTGTATTTGTTATTTATCCGCTACTATTTTCGTCAGCGCGGGCAAGAGCACGAGCGGCTTCGGGTTCAGGATTAATCAACGTGCCTACTGAATCTGATCCGGATTCTATTCTCCTCGACTACCATGGGCGACGCTTCCGGCAAGGACGACCATGACGCCTCCCTCGCTGAGCACAAAGCCGTCGTGTCCCGAATATCCAAACAGGTGACTGATTTCCACACCCGCAAGATCCCCTTCCGCATTTTCCATGGGAACACAAACTCGACTCGCTTAAGCGAGCGCCTGCGAGACGCCACAGTGGACATCTCCTCCCTCAGCCACGTGCTCTCTGTCTCGCCGTCGAAGCGGACATGTCTCGTCGAGCCGAATGTGCCCATGGACAAATTGGTCGAAGCCACGTTGCGGCACGGCCTGGTGCCTCCCGTTGTGCCCGAGTTCCCGGGCATTACAGTTGGAGGCGGCTTTGCAGGCACAGCGGGCGAGAGCAGCAGCTTCAGGCATGGCTTTTTTGACAAAGCCGTGACTTGGCTGGAGGTTGTGCTTGCGGATGGAGAGACCGTGACAGCCTCGGAGGAGGAGAGACCAGATCTGTTCCGCGGCATGGCAGGCACGTTCGGCACACTCGGTGTTATCACTCTGTTCGAGATGCGCTTGGTCCCTGCGAAGGAGTTTGTCGAGCTGTCGTATATGAGGGTAGGGAGCATTGAGCAGGCACAGGAAATCATCAAGCAGGTTACGAATCAAACGGAGGCCGATTTCCTGGATGGAATCATGTTCGCTCCGGATAAAGGGGTCGTCATGTCCGGGCGATTCGCTAGTCGGAGTGATAACAACAAAGATCTCCCTGTCGTCACATTCACGAAGGCGTGGGATCAATGGTTTTACCTGCACGCCGAAGCAAAAATGAACAGCGTGACACCGTCATCGAAGTCTTCGTTTGTCTCCCTTCCCCGCGACTTGATCCCCCTGACGGACTATCTCTTCCGCTATGACCGCGGCGCCTTTTGGACCGGCCGATTCGCATACAAGTATTTCTGCGTGCCCTTCCTTCGTCCTGTGCGCTGGTTGGCCGACTACTTCATGCACACCCGGATCATGTATCACGCCTTGCACCGTTCAGGGCTCTACCAGCGCTTCATCATCCAGGACATGGCGCTACCGAACAAGAACATGCCCGAGTTCTCTCGCTGGCTCGACACGGAGTTGCCGCACGTTTATCCGAGGTGGTTATGTCCCCTCAAGCCTGGGGAGGGTGTGAGTATGAATCCGCATCTGAGAAACAACCCGCTGTCTTCAGGTGCCGGGCTAGACTCGGAATCTCGACCTACTACCACCACGGATAGTAGCAATAGCCAGTTGGCCAACGCATTGCTAAACGTCGGCGTCTGGGGCGAAACTCCCGCTCCGTATCTCCAGGTCACGATCAACCGGCTCATCGAACGCAAACTCAAATCCCTGGGTGGGATGAAATGGCTGTACGCGCAGACATTCTACACGGAAGACGAATTCTGGGACATCTACGACAAGAAATGGTACGACTCGTTGCGAACGAAGTACAAAGCCGAGGGCTACATTCCCAGCGTGTTTGAGAAAGTCCGGACACGGGACATCCATGAAGAAGTCACAGGTGAAGATGGGCAGCGTGTAAGAAACGACGCCAAATTACCCATCGAACACGGCGTGTGGAGCGTGTGGCCCCTCGCGGGTGTTTACGGCGTGCTGAGCGCGCTGAAAGGGGGCGATTATCTGCGGAAGCGATAGAGAAAAATGACTTGGATAGTTTGATGATAGATGGCTTTGCATGGTTGGCTTGTAGATTGCCGTTGGAATCTTTTGTACAGGACCATTACGGTCGTCATACCGGATAACTCCGGATATAGAACCGGATGCATACAAGGAGCGGGAAGTCATAAGCATAAACATATCTTTTGTATGTCCACACCGAGTGCATATCTAAGACACGTAGAACCCACGCTCCAGTACAGAGTAGGCTGGCTCAGAAACGCTCTTCACCAACAAAAGCAAGCAGATATGTCGTCTCATCTCCTCTCGTCTCGACTCTACTCAACTCGGTTCCCCCCACGGTCTCACCTTCCGCCCATTCATCACACAAGTCCTCGCATGCCAGCCGCGATCACAACCACGGACCCTAACTACAACTACGACTGCCGAAGGTGCGTGCCCGTGGCGGCCATCTCATAGGGCCCCACACCATGCGGATAGACAGGATCGCCATGGACTTCGCTCTCTGGCTGAGGACTCATGCGGTCCTGACGCTGGAGGAAGGCCTCGATGCCGCCCACGACCGGCGCCGGGGCCGCATGCATGGAGCTCGGACTGCTGGCCCGCAGGGAATGCACATCCGTGCTGGGCTGGGTGGTGTCGTGCATATGCTGCCCAGGCGGGGGAACCACCGTGCCGAAGATGTCGGTAGACGGCGAGTGCTGAGGAGCATAAGGATGAGGGTTGCCCATCATGTGTGGGGCCTGCTGCATCGGAGGCGGTGCGAAGCCTTGCGGGTAGCCGTGTGGGTATCCGCCGCCCCCACCACCGTAGGGACCGCCATTCTGGACGGGATTGCCGAATGCGTCGGTGACAGGCATGGTGGTCATCGACATGTGTTTGTTCGAAGGCGACATGTAGCCGTAGTTTGCGGGCGGGGGAACGTAGGCTGGCGGTTGAGTCGGACCCATGGCCGGCGTGGTGGGGGCCGTCTGCTGTTGGTCCTTGGCCTGGCGTCGGGATCGGCGGCCACAGAAGAACAAGAGGAGCGCTGCGGCGAGCACGACTGCCGCTCCACCTGATACGGCTGTTAGAGAGGGATAGAAATGGAGAAATGCACGCGAGATCTTGCGGGAGGATTTGGCTGCGGCTTACCGATTGCGATCCCGACGATGGCTCCGGTTGATAGCGGCGAACGGTGAGATTCACTTGCCTCGGGCGTGGCTGTTGCTGGGGGCGCCGATACCGACGTGGAGCTTGTGGTGGGTGTCGGGGAGAAAGTGGCGGTCAAGCTCGTGGTGGTTGTGGCCGTAGCTGTGGATGTGGAGGTTGTTTCGAACGGGTTCGACTCGTCTGGCCAGGGCTCTCCGGGCAGCAGCATGAAAGAGGAATTGGCTGCGTAGTCCTTCTGGATTTCGACCGAGACGCTAGCATTGGGATTGATGACTCCAACCATCTGGTAGCCGATGCACGAGTTTGGAGCACCGCAGTAGAAGAAGATGGGGTCGGAGTCGTTGATCTGAAGAGTCCATTTGGGCGGGTTCGTCAGGATGGCGTCGACGGGTTGGAAGCCAGAAAAGAACCCGACTTTGCCGATACCTGCAATCCAACTCATTTAGCTCATGGCATAATGGACGACAGGGTGCCGCATGACATGGGGATAGGGGAAACACCCATCGTACCCGTCAGCTCATAAGGAACGCATGGACTCAGGTATTCCGCTCGAATGACCGAGTGGTTTGTGGGATAGAAGTCGAACTCTGGATGAGACTGTCAGCGTCACATCTAACCCCTTACTGTAGAGCTGGGTACATACCAACAAAGCCGCCCACTGGAACCTGGACAACATCAGGGGTAAAAGCATGCCCTGTTCCGCCGACAGCGATGGTTGTCGTGAAAGCCTGGGGGGTCGTGCTGGACGAATCTGTCGCAATGGTACTGGTCGTGGCGAAGAAATCTGTGGTCGTAGTGCTATCTTGCGCCAGAGCCGAAGGCAGCAAAGCTACGAAGAGGAGATACCAGAGCCTCATACTTGCAGTACCGTCTCAACAGGACGACGAGGCCAGAGAATTGTGAAAATGAAGCTGAGCAGCACGGCTGGTAATCCAAGTGCAAGTTAACAACCCATCATTTTCGAATACTGGTTTCAGGCGAGGGAGACCAGGGCTGGCAGACTCCCAGGCTTTGACCGAGAGAAATCTTCACACTGTATGCCCATGGCTGTATGCCAGTGCGGCTGAGTCGAAAGCTTGCTAGCTACGTTGGGACTTTTCGAGGCGTCCGTTTTGGCGGGACTGGTTCTTACAGCCGACCTACCTATCGAGTAGTCGTCGGTTTGCTGTAGCGCGGTCCCGAGGGGAGGAACTGCCTCAACCTGGAACAGGCCGAATTCTGCATCACGAGCAGCAAACACGGGACTGGAGCCATCGTGAATGGCGAGTCCCAAACTCTGGACGTCGTAAGGCTTCGGCAAAAGTTCAACCATGCGTCCCAGTGGTTGCACCTGGGCTGGACGAACACGAAGACGGCGCTCGAAATACATGCGCTGTCTGGACTGCAGTAGGCGGCCAAGCACCACAACCCTTCCCTGGCCAATGAGCATGCGTGGCAATGGGGCGAAACACGAACTCTAGCTAAGCGAGGCCAAGCCAACGTGCTCTGTAAGTGATGGAAATAAGAGCTTCCAAGAGTCGAGGGCAGAGATTAAAGTACAGGAGCTGAACGCTGGATCGTACTCGGCGCTCTTGGAGACTCCGAAGAAGACCATCGACGGTAAGCCGCAAATTATGGTAAAGACAGCTGAAAGCGAACAGAGGAGACCAAGATCGGCCAAATTGCACAGCCTGATTCTGGCTGGAAGGCGGAAAGGCTAGCAGCGGGAATGCCAGGCCGGGCCATGCATTTTACGGCGCTTGTCTTGAAGGGGCCAGAACGCTGCTCGGCCTTGTCCATGCCTTTTACTGACCGAGAACAATAGCTGCTCTTTCCGATGTCGAATGAGAGAATTCCTCGTACACACCGAAGTGCGGATGAGACTTGGCCGAGGAGCTGTATTGTCCTCCGCAAGTCGCTGTTGTCAGAAGCTGAATATTGAAAGTCTTTGATATGTAATGGGAGAGTCAACCTCTCGACCGGAAAGGCCACCCTCCAATGGTGATTCTGAACAATGACGGATCAGCCTCAATCTCCGCTTTACGAGCGATGAGCTCTTCCACGTCCCAATTAGCCCATAAAAATCTTCCTGATTTCAGAAAGTCGCCTTCTCCACTGGCTAACCACACCATGAAGCACGCTGGCAATTCTGGTTCGTCCAAGGAGTCGCCCGCAGGTACACGATCAGGGCCGCCAATGAACTTCTCGACCATTTTGGTATGAACGATACCGGGGTGCACCGTGAAAACCCGTAGGTGCGGATTTTCCTCCGACAGGTATTCGTCGAGCTTTGCCATGGCCAGCTTGGACGCAAGATATGCTGAGGTTTTGGGGAAGTGCGCGACGGACAGATGACAAGACGCGGCGTTTGTGTTGATATAGGCCGCATTCGGACGGCACTTGGGTAAGAAATGCTTCGCGAAATGAGTTGCAAATTTGGCATGAACTTCGAATGCTTTCCACCAGTCGTCCTCATCTGCACCACCAATGGAGGTCAAATCCGGCAAGTACCTGTGGAAGAGGGTCAGCTCCGTAGCATCGCAGTCACAGCCCAGTCTGTCGACCATACCCAGCACAGTTCGCGAATACGTCCCAAGCACCCAGTTCGACTCGGATGTGGTGAGCAGCAATACCAACGCTTTCCGCCTTGGAGATATCTGCCACAGCCACAAAGACAGTCGCGTCCGGGTATGCCTGGGCAATGGTGTCCTTTGTCTTCTGAAGAGTTGACTCTGTTCGTCCCACCAAAGCTATCTTTCGAGCCCCGGCCTTTGCAAAGGCCAGCGCAACGGCGGAACCAATGCTCCCATACCCTGCTCCTGTCACCACAACAGTCTTGTTTTCTGCTGATAGTGCAGGTCTCGAGGGGTCAATGGCCGCATAACTCGTCTTTCGATATGTCTTGGTGAAGCAGGGGTATGCCATGGTATCAGTTAGGAATTTGGACGGGCCTCAAACACGACCAGCGTTGCGGGCAAGCCAGATGATATATGTTCTCTTCACTCTCCTGTCACATCGGGTGCTGACACGAAGGTTGGACGGCAGAATGGATCATCCGAGCTTCCCAATCAAGTTGTCACCTCACACCGACTCGTTTGGAAGGCGAATTGACCTATTCTCCTCCGTCCCTTGGGCGCCCGATGACGACCATATCAAAGTGTCTGGGAGCGCCTGGTGGAGGATGTATCGTAGGGTGAAGCACCAAGGACTAAGGTGCCTACATAAGATGCCTAAGTGAAATTTGTGACGTCCCCCCGAGGAGCCCCGCATTGAACCGGTTACCGGCGGCTATTGCAGATGCCATCGCCGCAGTCCATCACCTCATTCCACACAGCAGAATCCGCAGTTATTTTGCTTGACCACCACAAGACGGAGTTTCGCATCTCGACGGCATCGACGGCAAAAACAGGGCTCCAGCGTTCAACCACAATGTCCTCGTCAAACGGGACCCGTCTCAACGCCGAAGGGGCGCACCTCACCTCCCTCGAACTCATCGGCCAGACCCCCCTCATCCGACTCAACAAGATCCCCCAATCCCTCGGCATCCAAGCCACGGTGTACGCGAAATGCGAGTTCTTCAACGCCGGCGGTAGCGTCAAAGACCGCATAGCCCTGCGCATGATCGAGGAGGCCGAGAAATCAGGCCGCATCAAACCAGGAGACACCCTGATCGAGCCGACCAGTGGGAATACGTAAGGCCAGCCAGAACGAGCACATTTCCTTGAGCGGAGACATCCACTGCTTTTGCCCGTGAACGTGAACGTGGTGCAAGCGCTAACGGCAAGTTTGAAACACAGGGGAATCGGCCTCGCCCTCGTCGCGGCGGTCAAAGGCTACCGCACGATCATCACTCTCCCCGAGAAGATGTCCGCCGAGAAGGTCGCCGTGCTGAAGGCCCTCAACGCAACCATCATCCGCACGCCCACCCAAGCGGCCTTTGACTCCCCGGAGTCGCACATCGGGGTCGCGAAGCGGCTGGAAAAAGAGATCCCAAACGCCCATATCCTAGACCAGTACGGCAACCCGGACAATCCTCTGGCCCACGAACTAGGGACTGCAGAGGAGATATGGCAGCAGACGGCCGGCAAGATCACGGCCGTGGTGGCCGGGGCAGGCACAGGCGGCACAATCACGGGCCTGGCGCGCGGGCTACACAAGCACAACAAGTCAATCAAGATCATCGCGGCCGATCCGCAGGGCTCGATCCTAGCTCTCCCAGCGCAGTTGAACGAGGAATTCGCCAACCAGGCGTACAAGGTCGAGGGGATAGGCTACGACTTCATCCCCGACGTGCTGGACCAGAAGGTTGTGGACAAATGGTACAAGACCGACGATCGGGACTCGTTCCACTACGCGCGCCGCCTCATCGCTGAAGAAGGCCTCCTCGTCGGCGGGAGCAGCGGGTCCGCCCTCGCGGCGACGATTCAGGCTGCGAGGGACCTAGGTCTGGGGAAGGACGACGTTATCGTCACGATCCTCCCGGACTCCATCCGCTCGTACCTGTCCAAGTTCGTCGACGACGACTGGCTGGCCGCGAACAATCTCCTCCCCCCGACCCCGCCGGCAGAACCACAATCCTCCTCCTCGCCATCACAGCTGTCCCGCACCCCGAGCGTCAAGAAAGACGACCCTTTCCACGGCGCGCGCGTCAAACACCTCCGCCTCAAGCCCGTCCAGACAGTCACCTCCGACTCGCCCTGCAGTGCGGCCATCGAAGTGATGCGCGAAAAGGGCTTCGACCAACTCCCCGTCCTGGCGCCGAGCCCGTCACGCAGACTCGTCGGCCTCGTCACGCTGGGCAACTTGCTGTCGCGCATCTCGCACGGCCGCGCCACGGGCAAGAGCCCCGTCTCGGACGTCATGTTCGACTTCAGCCACATCAGCGAAGTGTCCGTGGACAAGACCGACATATCCGACTTGATGACCACGAGCGCCGATCCTGAGAGTGAGTCCGCTGCACAGGAGAAGTTCTCAAGCGAAATGATGGAAAAGGAAAACGGTCTGGCCGACGCGACCAACTCCAAAAGGAGAGCCAGGGCCCAGAGCAAGAGCAAGAGCAAGAGGAAACAGTTTGTGGAGATCACCCTTGATACGCCTCTGAGTGCGCTGAACAGGTTCTTTGAGTGGCAGAGCGCGGCGATTGTGACGGAGCGGGATGAGAAGGGGACCCTGAAGCCCGCGGCCGTGGTGACCAAGGTCGACCTGTTGACGTGGATGCTAAGTGAGCAGAAGGTATAGTGCTGGGTCGCACGACGAATTCTTGGGTCGCCCAAGGAGCACGATCATGCGCGGCAGCAGTTGTTGTCTAGGGTGAGAAGATTCGCTCACACTGATATGGTAATGCGATGATGGTGTGATGCATAGGACGGCGCGATTAATGGCCATTCAACATGACGCGATACGACCACCTGGACTGCAAGGGAGGCACAGAACCACAATTGTGACATTGTATAGAAGAAGAACATTGAGTGGACTTCTATTGTGGTATTCACGCAATAAAATTCGTGTCCGCGAGGATACATTTCCTATGATTAAAGTTGCAAGGCCTACCTGTGAGGTGGGTTATAATACCCTACCACGGCGTGTAGTCCGTCATTAGGACTCAAACAAGCCCGGCGGAGGCAAGCAACAACGTAAAGAATGAAAGAACTGTGCTCTGAGGACGAGGGGTATGGGAGAGAATCGTGGCATGGTGTAACGCATGAAGGGCTGAGGCGAGCTGAGTTAAGATTAGTGCTGTCGAAATGTTGAGGGCCGTATGAGTGCGGAGGGGGGTAGGGGGCGGATCGTCTGGGACGCAACGACTAGACGGCCGAGGGCGCTGAATATACGGGGAGAGCGTGTCAGCGAGACGCGAGAATACGACGACGAGGTGGACGTTGAGGACGACGCCGGACGCGGAGAGCTGCGACGATGGAATAGTAGCCGAACGGGAATGGGGGGTTTGTTGTACATATCGACGAGGAAGGGGAACGGAAGAGGTGCTGGAAAGTGCTGTCTAGCTAGGTACCGTCCGATTGTTCGTACGTATCGACGCTCCGATCGAGTACTTCGTAAGCTACCGCTGATGATTGTGGTGATGGAGAAAGCCGCGTGCACAGGATCGATCCTGCACAGTTTCGTTCGCTCGAAACCGATCTAGTTCCCATATCAAGTCAATTGCACCGTGCATTGCTTCACCTGGATCTCTCAGGCCCTGCATGCTCCGCAGCCAAAACATCATAGTAACACTGTTAATGAAGAAGAGCCAGGAAGGAAAACCTGTGAAAAACCATGTCCTCCGAATACAGCAACTTTTGGTCACTCCCAACTTGGTGCCGCTCTCTCGTCGCCACCGCTGTGGCCGGATTCGGACGGCGGCAGATCATAGTGGTTGTTCATTCCGCAGTGTCGAGCTCATCGTGGGCCGGAGGAGGGGAATCCAGGGCTGATACGGGTGTCAGCGATTGTTTCAAAACTGGTGAGGCCAAGCTCCTTCTGAATCGATTTCCATCATACCTTTACGGTCGTCTCCATTTGCACCGGCGTCGCGGTCATCATCACGGCGGTCTCGGTCGTCCTTCATGTCACGGTCCCGGTCGCGGTCACGGTCGGTAGGGCTACGGGATCGGCGGCGATCATCGTAGTCTCGGTCGCGATCCCTGCGGTCGTCGCGGTCGCGGTCTCGGCGGTCATCCTTCCGGGGAGAGTAGTCGCGGCGTCGAGGAGAGGGAGAGCGACCAGAGCGGCGTGGAGGGGAACGTTCTCGACGGCCGCGGTCGCGACCAGCCTCATAACGCCAGGTAGCAGAGGGGGGAGTACGAGCCCACTGCGACAAGAGTAGGTTAGAAGGTGTGAACGTCTTTGTGGTAGGGCGTTTCGTACCTCGATCTTCAGGACATCGTCTCTGCCGATTCGCTTGTTATGCATCTCGTGGTAGGCATCGTCGGCATCGCGTCGGCTCTCATACTCGACAAAGGCAAAGCTGTCTACTTGTCAGCTGAGAAAGCCACTGGCGAAATCATCGCCGACTTACAGTCTGCTAGAGGCAGTTCGTGGAGCAGGAATGTCACATCTCACCAGGCGACCGTAGTGCTCGAACTCGTAGGCGAGATCACGAGCACGGGTGCCATGACCAAAACCAGTGACATAGAGCGTGGTGCCAGATCGAGAAGACATGGTTGCCGAAGGGGGCCAGGTGGCAAAGAGTGGCTTGGTCGATGTGGTCGCAGCAAGCCAAACCAGGTCTGATCTCAGCTGCAGAGGATGATGATGCGGAGTGTGATCGGGAGAAAGTGTCTGGCGACTTATCGACACAGAAGACACGAGGTTGGACGGATGAATTTGTAGGAAGAAGGGTGAAGGTGTGTTTGTGAAAGGCTGCCGCCTCAACCTGTGACGCTAAACCCAACCGGGAGTGTCTGGGTCTGAGACTGACTTGGGCACAGGTTGACAGGGTCACGCAGCCGGCAAGCCAGACACTCACTGCCCCCGTCGCTTCTATGTACAGCTGGCCTTGACGCCCATACTCTATTCTTCACCTTCTTGAATCTTTCTGCTCGACGGCTTTTCCCCTTTGCACCCCTCCACCTGGACAGATACCTGTTCGCTCGCGCCAATCCACTCGTCCGACTTGTCCCGTATCCGTGTCGATTCGGATATCACCCTTTGCTGAGTCTATCTTTACCAGTGGATGACGGCAAACCAGCTGTGAGCGAGGCTCTATCCTTTGATACCGGGTCTGAGACCGTGGTTAGAAAGGGAGAAAGCTCGACGAACACAGCATGCTCTTCTTCAGATACCGAACATCGTAGACAGAATTTTCCATGGACGCCACAGCTTCTATCAACACCCGAAAACCGCTCGCTGTGACACCTCTATTCTTACATCTGTATCCTTGGCCACTTCCATCACTGCCTTTGCGCAAACCACCCCCAAGTCATGCGTCTCGGAGAAAAAGACCCCGTTACAGTCGATGGTAACATAGGCCAGAGCTCGGTTTCCCTTGCGAATCTACCCAGCGTCAATCAGGTCAGTATGTCGGACTCATTGTGGGCTTGCTGCTAATGCAGGATAGGACCCAACCGCCATGTCGACTTCCGACGTTCTTCTCCCACTGCGAGAATTCATCTCCGCGCCCTTTACAGCCGCATTTTGTGCCGGCGGTGTCGCAGGCGCTGTGTCGCGAACCGTCGTCTCCCCTTTAGAGCGGCTCAAAATCCTTTACCAAATACAAAGCGCAGGCCGCAATGAGTATAAGATGTCCATTGTTAAAGCTCTTAGGAAGATGTACACGGACGAAGGCTGGAGAGGCTTCATGAGAGGCAATGGCACAAACTGCGTACGGATAATACCATATTCGGCAGTCCAATTCGGCGCATACAATGTCTACAAACGTTTTGCGGAACCCTCGCCGGGTGCCGATCTCGACCCTCTCCGGCGGCTGATCTGTGGTGGCTTAGCTGGAATCACCTCCGTCACATTCACATATCCCCTGGACATCGTTCGAACACGCTTGTCCATCCAGTCCGCTTCCTTCGCTGCGCTTGGGAAGCATGAAGGGAAGTTACCGGGCATGTGGCAGACCATGGTGACCATGTACAAGAATGAGGGTGGTTTCATGGGCCTTTACAGAGGCATCATCCCCACCGTGGCTGGTGTGGCTCCCTATGTTGGCCTCAACTTCATGGTCTATGAATCCGTCAGGCAATACTTCACCGAGCCGGGCGAGAAGAACCCTGTTTGGTACAGAAAACTTGCGGCTGGCGCCATCTCAGGAGCTGTGGCTCAGACTTGCACGTATCCTTTTGATGTGTTACGGCGGCGGTTCCAGATCAACTCGATGAACGGCATGGGCTACCAATACAAGTCAATATGGGGGGCCATCACTACCATCATTGCTCAAGAGGGTGTCTTGGGCCTCTACAAGGGAATCGTGCCCAACTTGCTCAAAGTGGCTCCGAGTATGGCTAGCAGTTGGCTCAGCTTCGAGATGACTCGGGATTTCCTAGTGAGCCTGAAGCCGGAACCGGACGCAGCAGAACCGTTGTGAGTGCCCGGAAGATCAGCACATGAGCCTTTCCTGCCAACATAGCTCCTCGAGGAGGTCGAGATGAGTGAGAGCTTGGGAGAGGGATTTCTAATGGGGCCCGGTGACTGAGCTTCTATTCCCACGTCTTCAGTCTGTTCCTAGCAGAGCTGAGGAAGCCTGGGTGGTGGCTGCTGTACATTTCATGATACAATGGGGTGGACGACATTTCCTGGAGTCAGGCAAAAACGGACTAGACAGGATGGCCGGCAGGCATTTTCAGGAGTAGGAAAGACTTGTTTCAGGAAGCTCAACCATGAGTTCTCGCACTAGATTCTCATTACTAAATATCGAAATGAGTCGAATCGCGGCAGCCCTGTTGAATATGTACCTGTTGAGAATGTGCACCTGGAGGCACAAATGAGATTCTCTCAAGCGGGTATCACCCGAAACGGGTTAGCTCTGAATCGAAATCTTGGCAATTCCTCTGCACACACTCCCGTTTTCCGCACCCACTAAATTTGAGATTGACCTCGT
Organism: Phialophora chinensis; assembly: GCA_016109575.1. Taxonomy (NCBI): domain Eukaryota; kingdom Fungi; phylum Ascomycota; class Eurotiomycetes; order Chaetothyriales; family Herpotrichiellaceae; genus Phialophora; species Phialophora chinensis. The sequence continues at coordinate 1,088,336 of JADWPU010000005.1, read as the reverse complement.
GAGGACGCCGTCGACGCTTTCAATCCAGCACAACCTCCCCAAACCGCGATCATGGGTATGCGCCCTCTATGCCTCGAAGCTTCCAGGACAGTCCAACTGACATTTTCACTCAGGCATCGACCTCGATCGCCATCACGTAAAGGCGAGCCACCGAAAGGCGCCTAAGAGCGACAATGTCTACCTCAAGCTCTTGGTGAAGCTCTACCGCTTCCTCGCCCGTAAGTCTGAAAAGTTGAGCTGCAGGAGTTGAGGCAAACGCTAACAACCCGTTACAGGCCGCACTGACTCCAACTTCAACAAAGTCGTCCTCAAGCGTCTCTTCATGTCCCGCATCAACCGTCCTCCAATGTCCATCTCCCGCATCGCCAGCAAAGTTACCACCGAGAGCGCAAAGAAGGCATACGCCGACAAGACCATCGCCGTCATTGGTACCGTCACAGATGACAATCGCCTGCTCACAGTTCCCGAGCTGCACATCGCCGCCCTCAGATTCACATCGACCGCTCGCGCCAGGATTGAGAAGGCCGGCGGCGAATGTCTCACTCTCGATCAATTGGCTATGAAGCACCCGACGGGTAGCAATGTTGTGTTGTTGAGGGGACCGAAGAACGCGAGAGAGGCGGTCAAGCATTTTGGCATGGGTCCTCACAAGCACAAGAAGCCGTATATTGAGAGCAAGGGACGGAAGTTTGAGAAGGGTAGAGGTCGCAGACGGTCCAAGGGTTTCAAGGTGTAAACACTGGCTCTTACTTTGTGTTACGCTTTTACTCTCATGAAGATGACGAGTCGGGCAGGGTGTGCCACCTGGTGGGTGTGGACACCGGCGTGATCCAAGGCCATGCGACAGTGACAACGATGTTTTCTGATTGCGGACGAATGAGCTCAAGCCCGGGCTCGCACAGTGCGCTACTCCCTCGCAATACTCTATGCTAGACGCCATGTCCTTGGTCAAAAGTTGCGGCCTGCATGTTGACGAGCAACGTGAAAAATCCGAGATCAAGAAGAAAAGTCCAAATGGTTGATTTCAAACGTGGTCAACCTGCTCCTGCTCCTGTTCCTGCTTGGCTTCGATACTTTGCTTTCCGCGTCCAGGCTCGCTGTCACAATCAAGTTCATCTTGCTCTTCTTCAGTGCTTTGCTATGTATGTCACCTCTCTGCCTTACCTTTATGATCTCTCCAACTGTGCCTGCCTCGCCTAAGGGCTGAAATCCGCTAGCACCACATATCCTCGGTCCCGTACCACCAAAGGTCATTTGTCTACAGATGATATCGCTTTTCGCAAGATTCAGCCATGCACACACAGGACGGCTACGTACTCGTACACCTGGGCGGAAAGTCGCTCCTAGTCCCGAATTGTACGCACATTTTGCATCAGTCAGTTGAGATCCCATTGGATCGTCGGACTCCACCGCCCGATATTCCAGTCAAAAGATTCTAGATCCACGTCGACATTTCAGCCAACATGACTCAAAAGGCGTAACGTTAAATTAAGCATTTGCCTTGTGATACGAGATAGGCCTATGCAAATTCCTTCGAATTCAAACAATCTGCATGCTCCATCCCGGCTGTCCTAGTGGGCAGACAACCTAGTACACCCGAACTCGTCAGAGACCAACGGAAAAACTGGTGGAAGGCTAATAAGAAGACATTTAAGGGAGAGAGGGAGGATAAGGATTTACCAAAAAGCTCAGGGCTCTAGAGGCATTCCTTCTTCGCTACAATCTTGGACGTATAGTTCCTGAGGGGAGGCACGCGCGCACCATCATCCTGTCAGCCGAGAAAGCATCGGGGAGGCCTCGAGAGGGAGGAATCAAGCGTGTGGAAGTATTTGTTTTCAGATCCAACGAAAATCGTCGATTGATACAGACCAACCAGATTGTTACAGAACCTGCACCATCTCCATTCCCGTCCGAGCCACGCCAATTCTGCGACAGTCGACGTCGAACTCGGCTAAACGGCCCATCATCCTCCATCAGCAACTACAACTTTAGAGGGAGCGCAAAAACAATCATGTCCCTGACATCCTCGTCCCCGCTCACCTGCGCCCAATCCGCGTCTCTAGCCAGCCACACGCTGTCCATCCTCCCTCTCTCGTCCCGAAATGCGGCCCTCTCGGCCATCCACACCGCGCTGCAGGAAAACAAATCCGCGATCCTCGCCGCAAACGCCACAGACATGGCCTCGGCGCACCAGGCCTCGGCAAACGGCGAACTCAGCCAGAGCGTCCTCAAGCGCCTGGACCTCTCCCGACCAGGCAAGTACGAGGACATGCTGAAAGGCATCCTGGACGTGCGCGACCTCCCCGACCCGATCGGAAGAGTCGATCTCCGCACGAGACTCGACGAGGGACTCGAGCTCGAGCGCGTGTCGTGCCCGATCGGCGTCCTGCTGATCATCTTCGAAGCGCGGCCCGAGGTCATTGCCAACATCTCGGCGCTGGCGATCAAGTCCGGCAACGCGGCGATCCTCAAGGGCGGCAAGGAATCGAGCCATTCGTTCGAAGCGATCGCGCGCGTCATCTCCCAGGCGCTGGCTGGCACGGAGGTGCCGAGCGAGGCGATTCAGCTCGTCAAGACCCGCGATGTGATTGACGACCTCCTCGCCCTGGACAGGTACATCGACCTGGTGATCCCGCGCGGCGGGAACGAACTGGTCCGGTACGTGAAGGAGCACACCAAGATCCCCGTCCTCGGCCACGCCGACGGCCTGTGCTCCGTCTACTTGCACAAGGATGCCGCGCAAATCACGGCCACGGCGGTCAAAGTCGTGGTCGATTCCAAGTGCGACTATCCCGCGGCGTGCAACGCGGCAGAGACGCTCCTCGTGCACGAAGCCGTGCTGACGACCGTGTTGCCCGCCGTGGCGACCGCGCTGCTGACCAAGGGCGTCAGCCTGCGATGCGACCCCAAGTCCAAGGCCGCGCTGGCGCAGGTCCTGACCAAGAGCGAGGCCGCGCTGTTGCAAGATGCGCGGGACGAGGACTACGCCACTGAGTTCCTCGACTTGATCATCGCGGTGAAGACGGTGCCTGGGGAGGAGGCGCGGGACGCGGACGATGCTGCGCACGACCCCTCGCTCCTGGCCGCCATAGCGCACATCAACGCCCATTCGAGCCATCATACCGACTGCATCGTGACCTCGTCGGCCTCGGCGGCGGAGAAGTTCCTCTCGGCCGTGGATTCGGCGGGCGTGTACTGGAACGCGTCGACGCGGTTTGCGGACGGCATGCGCTACGGGTTCGGCACCGAGGTCGGGATCTCGACGAACAAGATCCACAGTAGGGGCCCGGTGGGACTGGAGGGGTTAACGATCTACAAGTACAAGCTGAGAGGCACGGGGCAGGGCGCGGGCGAGTACGGAGATGGAGAAGGGAAGAGGAGGTTTTTGCATGAGAGCATGGAGGTTTAAACTACGGTTTCGACAACGTATTTGTGTGTAGCGTATGCATCAGGCTGGCGGGAAGTATGCTGTGCTTGTGGCGTTGACATGTTTCCGGGGACTGAACGGGAGGACTCTATTCATTCAATTGAGTCTGCCTTGCGTCTATCCGAATGTTCATCTCTCATCAGCTCCTGTCTCGTAATAATGCGTCAACTGAAACGGGGGAGAAGCATCGCTTGCTTCGTTGCATCGCAGAAGCACACTCCAAACCAACACGCCCCCTATGCGTACACCCCTGGGCTCCACGAGCCAAACCTGCACTTAACAGCAACTCGCGACGTAAGACTTACTTCTTGATCAACAAGGAGGTTCCGCCCATTTCTTCTGGTTGGTCCAAGCCCATGGCGGCCAGGATGGTTGGGCCAACGTCTCCCAGCACGCCGTCCTGCTTTTTAAGACTCCATCCCTCTGGGGCGTTCGCCATCACAAACGGCACCTTGTTGGTGGTGTGCGACGTCTTGGGTTTGCCCTCTTCATTCAACATCTCTTCAGCGTTGCCGTGATCCGACGTCACGAACAAAATGTAGCCTTCCTTTTTGCAGGTCTCATATACGGTCCCAATAGCGGCATCCGTGGCGGCAACACCCTTGATGGCTGCTTCATATACACCTGTATGACCCACCATGTCGGGAGGAGCGAAGTTGTTCATCAGGAACTCGTACTTGTTGTCAGATATTCGCTCGCTGAGCTTGTCTGCCACCTTTTGAGCGCTCATGGGTGGCTCCAGGTCGTATGTGGCGACCTTAGGACTGGGAATGAGTTCTCGATCCTCGTTTTCGAACTGTTTCTCGACGCCGCCGTTGAAGAAGAAGGTCACGTGCGCATACTTCTCGGTCTCCGCGACGTGGCATTGCTTCACGCCTTTCTTGGCCAGCCATTCGGCCAGAACATTGCCCATGTGTTGGGGTGGAAAGGCGATTGGGAAGCTGAAGTCGGTCTTGTACGAGGTCATGGTCGTGATCTGAATTCCAGCAGGATAGGGGAAGTCCGGTTTGGGGGATCGGTCGTAGTCGCCCAGAAGTTGGGTGATTTCTCTCACTCGATCAGATCGATAATTGAAGAAGAACAGAGTGTCGTTTTCCTTGATTCTCCTCTCGTCTCCACCCACAATGATAGGCTTAAGGAACTCGTCGTTCTCGCCCTTTTCATACCGAGCCTTGATCGTGGCAACGGGATCGGAGGATTCTTCTCCTTCGCCAAGCACAATGCCCTTCATGCCTATCTCGACACGGTCCCATCTCTTGTCCCGATCCATGATGTAGTATCGACCGACCACCGTAGCTAGTTCCCCAACGCCTAGTTCTTGTAGCTTGTCGAGCAGCTGTTGCATGTAGCCAGCCGCACTCTTGGGATCGGTGTCTCGACCGTCACCGAAGAAGTGGATGAAGACCTTGGGAACTTTCATCTCTTTGGCCACTTGGAGAAGGGCAAACAAATGCTTGATGTGGCTGTGGACACCTCCGTCGCTGACGAGGCCGAGGAGATGCAGTCTCCCATTTCCGTCGACAGCTCTCTGGAACGATTTGCGGATATTTGCCACCTTGTTCATCTCGCCCTTTTTGATTGTTTGGTCGATGCGTACCACGTCTTGCCAGACGACTCTGCCTGCGCCGATGTTGAGATGGCCGACCTCCGAATTTCCCATCAAGCCCTCGGGCAGACCAACGGCCAGAGAGGAGGCCTCGAGCTCGGTGTAGCCCTGAGCAGTTTTCGAGCCGTCCCTGGCAAACTCGTCCATGACGGGAGTCTCGGCGGCAGCGATGGCATCACCCTCAGGAGGGGAGCTCTCGGACGGAATTCCCCAGCCATCAATGACAACTGGAATCGGCGGGTTAGCAGGTGGAGAGGAAAGTCAGGTGTCAAAGTGCCGTACTCAACACAGCCTTGTGGTCTACCTTTGCCATCTTGGAACAAAAAGAGACGGTAGCTATCTGAGGGTCGGCAGCAAGAGACAATGGCGGTACCCACGGCAGACGGTGGAAATTTAAAACGTTGACCTGAAAATGATGAACTGGAAGGGGATAGCGGGGTGTTGATTGGGTGCGTAAAATCTGGCGAGCTTCAGAGCTGCAGCGGCGGGGTTGGGTACGTCACTCGCTTCAACGGCCACCAACCACCCACGCCGCGCCCATCAGCCTGCAACAGGAGCCAGCCGTATGATATTCGCCTTCTGCCCATTTCCTCTCAGAGGGCCTTGTTCGTGTCGACCACGCTCTGGGGGTGTCGGGGCAGGCCTTCCCCACGTCGTCTCAGTCCCTCGTACAGTTCACGCTTGACGCCTAAGCCCCGCGCCTCTCCGAGCATCATCCCCGGGCCCTTCATGAGTCCTCGTCGCATGTCGAGATCGAGCCGGCGAGGCGAGGGTGACATTGAGGGGCAGTCATCTCATGGGTACTCGTACAAGTCCGCTCCCGCTTCGGGATCGACATGTGGAAGCAAGGAATACTACTGGGCGTTTGCGTCCTTCTCCCACGTTGTCTGGTGTCAACCAGAGCAAGACCCATCTCTGTCTGCTTCTTCTCTATGTTCCATGCATTGCCTACCCAGCCGTGTCCAACTCAGATACGATGAGACGACAACTTTTCGACCTTCAAGACTCCCCGGTCGGTGGAGATAAGAAGGGACTGTCCAAGGAGGAAGCAAAGCGTGCAACAATGGGGAAAATGGATCCCGCACAACACCATTGGTTCACCCTGGTCCGGGTCGAGACCTCATTGGAACCACTGCGCCAGTCGCTTTTGAAGCTCGTCATGCTGATGTCTGATCAAACCCTATACCCGGAAACCTTTCCCGCCGTCAACTCGTAGCGGTGCTCCAGCTTGCTGCGAGAGCCGTGCTGCCGGTTGCCACAGGTCATGTCGCAGGCGGCTTGATCTTCCTTTTACATGACGCAAAGATGAATCTGTTTCTCGAATTGCTGCTTCAAAGAGGCGCCGTCAACACTACGCTTCCGGCGCATATCTACCCCCCCGTTTGATAAGACGATCTTCACCCGGAATTTACTTCCCAGCTCCCAAGTTGCCACCTATCTTCCGTGTTTCTTCTCTTCATGCTTGCACTATTCTGTGGTTGTCATCTACGCCGCGAGCTGGTCTACAGGAGTCTATGCACAAGAAAGCCAGCGCTATGCCGACTCAAGCCGAGGACATCGCCGGCTCGTCAGGTGGTCCCGGGAGCCCCAGCCAGCCTCATCAACGGCACTCCCAGCCAAAGCTGCCGTCCTGGAACAAAAAATCCTTAGCAAAAATACGCACGTCGCATGCTTGTGATCGCTGCCGAGTAATGCGGACCAAATGCTCTGGGGGCGATCGTTGTACCAAATGCATCAAAGATAACGCCACCTGTGCTTACGGCGACCGGAAAAGGGAGCGCAACAAGAAGTACTTGACTTGGCGCCGGTGTTCGACATATGTGCTGATATCCAGCAGGGATCTGGCCGAGAGCCTGGATCGAGTCGGCTTGTTGGAGGCTGAGAACGCCAAATTGCGGAATGTCCTTCGCGCGTTAACAGAACGCGCGGATTTTCGACCAGAGGAGCATGCCGACGTTATGGACATCTTGGCCAAGGTATCTCCTCTTCCGCTTCGTCGTCTCCAGGATACGACGTCTTCTAACATGGTTGACAGTACTCGGAACAGGAAGAGGACGAACCGGGACCTGACTCGAGCAGTCAATCGCACATTCAGACGGCGCCTTCCACCACTCAACGGACGCCATCCACTCAAGCACCTGCGCGGCTAGGCGCGACCTCCGGCGAGAACAAAGCCGGGTCAAGTGTAGGCTCCCCTGGTAAACAGGGAGAGCTGGCTCACATTGTCTCTTTGCACAACGGAGGAGGAGGCTCCGGCTTCGTCGGAAAGATGTCGGAGATTTCTTGGATCCAACGCGCATTCGAGACCGTCCGTGGGACTCGAGATGATAATCCCGGCCGCGTCAATGCCGCCGAGATGGATGTAAACGTCGCTACAGACTTGATCTATTTCACGGATGACACCAACGTCTTGGCCGTTGACGAGGACTTTGTGGATCAGTATTACTGGCCTGCCAGAGAAAGCGTGGTGCTCCTGTCCGAAGCTTTCTTTCACGCCATGCAAGGAGCGTTCCAGTTCGTCCTCCGAGAGCAGTTCCTGCAGCAGGCGTACCAATTCTCGGCCGCGGGACAGAATCCTTCATGGACCAAAAGGCATTGGCTGGCACTGGCGAACCTGGTCTGGGCCATCGGGTCCAAATGGCTGCAAATAACGAAATTGAGTGATCAGGAACCCGCCGACGAGCATCTCATCTACTACGCGAGGGCGCGCTCTCTCGGTCTCGACCACAGGGTGATGTTCGATCATCCTGACATCGAACGTGTTCAAGGCATTGGCTTGCTGTCGTTCTACCTCCTCATCAACGGGTCCATCACACGGTCTGTCCTACACATTTGAAGAACGCGCCCTTGCTAACCATATTGACAGCGCATGGAATACCTTGGGCCACGCCACTCGCCATGCTACAGCATTGGGTCTTCACCTCAAAGTGACGGACGTAAACGTCAGTGAATTGGAAAAGGCCCGCCGTGCTCGAACGTGGTACTCCCTCTATAGCCTAGAGATATTAATCGCCGAGATGACGGGGCGCCCAAAATCCGTTTTCTTGGTCGATGTCACCATACCGGTAGATCTATTTTGGTCAGTCCCTGACGAAATTCTAGCGTTCTCCGGACAAGTCGACAACTACTTGACCCCTGATGGCTCCAGAAAGATCTGGCTCGAATACTTGCACGCCGGACGCAGCATATCCCAAATGACCGGCGGGATGGTGCCTTGGAAAAGCTTTGCTTCCGTGGGACGCAATGTGCCCGCCTCTTACCCACCCCAACGACTGTACCTGTGCCGCCTGAGCGACAAAATCGCCATGCAGATGTACAGCGGCACTTCTGACGATCCGTGGTCCGAAATCCAGCGCAAAATAGGCAGTCTGCAGTCCGAGCTGAGACAGTGGGCCGAGGACCTGCCCGAAGAGCTGGCTATCCATGGCCAAGGCCATGCCGATACGGATCCGAGGACAAAGATCGAACTGGGCATGTACTATTACAGCGTGGAGATGATCCTCAACCGGCCCTGTCTATGCGAAATCAAAATCAAGGACGAATCTGCCCGCTCGCTGGAGTTCAATCGCAGTTCTGCGCGAGCTTGCGTGCATGCCGCCATGTCGATGCTTGCGCTCATGCCGGAGTATCCCACCGCGCACGAAGCCTTCCAACTCTTCCCGTGGTGGAGTCTTCTGCATTTCGTGGCGCAAGCGACGGCCGTGTTATTGCTCGAACTTGCACTTGATGCGCAGCATTTCCGCGACGAGATTCCGCAACTGGTCACGTACTTGCGCAAAGCCATGAGTTACCTCTGGTGCATGGCAGAAGGGTCACGGTCGGGGTACCGCGCGTGGAGGATCTTCCGCCAGCTGCTGACCGAGGTGTCGCAGCGGTTTGAGGAGTTGGATTTGACCGACATCCCGATGGAGGCCCCGCCACCACCCAACTGGAACCATGAGCCTGAGGCAGCCACCAGGAAAGCGTTAGCAGGAAGCCAGACGAAAGAGTACCCTTTTCCTGTGTGAGGATAAATCATGCCACGAGGCACCTCCGAGCAAGGAAACAGTAGACATGAAATCATCGAGTCACAAGGCCTTCTCCTCGAGAGGCACCACTTAACAAAGGGAGCCACGGACCTTCACGCACCATCATGTCAACAACAAGGGAAAAATGCATGCAGAGTTATCATATACGCAGCACGAACGAGTCAAGCAGCCTCGCCAATAGTCCATTTCGTACAGCCGTCACAGCTCGGGTAAACTCCTCTGCCGCCTAATGGGTATGTCCATGGACCGCCCCCCCGCCAGTGTGCCCGTACGTGCTGGTGTGATGCGGAATCGGCACTTCCTCCATATCGTCGTCCTCACCTTCGTCCTCTTCTCCGAGGTCATGCATGGGATGGAGAGAGGCTCCGTGGGCGGTGTGGGCCGGGTGAGCAGTATGGGCAGTGTGAGCAGTGTTGGCCGTGTAAGGTGGAATGTGCACCTCTTCCATATCGTCATCGTCCTCATCATAATCGCCCTCTCCCTCTCCCGCTCCGCCGTGCGCGGGATGCTGGGCTTGGTGCATTGGATGCTGTGGACCATAGGGATCGTACTCCTCTTCCTCCTCCTCTTCGTGTTGTGGCTGCTGAGAATGCGAGTTCTGAGCCAGGTTGGCGAAATATGAACAGTTATGGCAGAGTTCGTTCGTTGGAATCTGCTCTGTGGTAGCGTTCCCCTGATCGCCGGGGCAGAAGTAGTCGCTGTTCAACGTCCGATCCCGCATTGGTCCTTTCTTGCCGCCGCAGCCGGGGATAGGTGTTCTTTGCGTGCGAATGATGCCGCTGCAGCCCTCGGCGTGATGGCCGTAGTTGCGGCAGGTGTATTCCTTGAGGTCGTAAAAGCACATCGTGTGGTTAGTCGGGTGGGTGTCGTTTTGCCCAACTTGGAGCCAACTCTGGGTGTATGTAGCAGACCGAGGACCACCGCAGGGTCAGGCCGGCACACTGGCTATATATGTATGTGTCACACTCTGTGCGTATCCTGGCAGTACGGTCGATAGTCTGCATGCCTGACTGATGACCCGCTTCTATAGTTAGTGAGTTGTCCGTACTCGCGTCAGGTCGTTCGCTTCATGGCTGAGGTGGCGCCGAATGGGACAAACGGGTGAATGCTGATGCATCACCCCGTCGCGCGACTATCAAAAATTTCGGCATGTCAGCTGTGTCTGCGTGAGCACTGGCACCACACGCCCAACGAGACTCGCATTATCGGTGGCGTTCGCGGTCGCCGTAGCGCCTCACAGTGCGCATCTTCTAGAGTGTTTCCGAACCGTATAGGAGGCCCCATCCATCGAGAAACAGGGGGTTTTGTGTGAGACCAGGACGGCCAGATGCTTAGATTGCATCTAGTATCGCCAGGGCCTCGTTCAACAGCGCTGCACTGCACTGCACTGCATTGCTCGATTGACTCATCATCATATACTTAGAAATGCTGGCGGGATGCAGAGCTGACAAGCTCGTCTCATCCACGCGCGCAAACCTTTCACAGTGGTAAGCTGGTGCGGCTGGCTGCAAGGGCAGACAACCCTCTTCGTCGCCGCGATAGGTGTAGAGAAGGAAGACGCCACTCCGTCGATTCGTCCAGCCGTCATCAGGCGTCCCTAGTGCCCGTATAGGTAAATTACGATCCTGGAAGGAAAAGGAGGTCAGTCCAATCGCTTCTCATGACCGGTCACCGCAATAGATTGTGGTCACTCAGTTTGAGATGTGAGGAGGGGAGTTAAAACCCGCGACATGACTTTGAAAGTGCTTGTAACGAGGTTCGAGTTTGTCGCGCGTCGAGGGAGTGTTCGGCGCTGGCAGTGCAAATCCGTCGCCGTATTTAGTACGGTCGAGCAGTTGTTCCAAGCAAGGCTAGTTTCTACCAGCTTCACGCAGCTTTCATCTCCACCTCCGCTTGAGGCTCCCACGGACTCTCGATATCATTCTCACTTACGGAGTAGGTAACTCGCCACTTGCGGAGACCATCTTCATGGGTTTATAAACACCTGCCATTCAATGTCTGAGGAGAATGCCATCTCCTCTCCTCGAATATCGAAATCGGCCCAGAACCAGCCCTCAGCCACAGCAATTCCGCCTCAGCAACTCCCCGACGTCTTGTCTGATGCAAACGAATGGCGAGGTAATTCGTCTTTGCTATGACTGACTGCTTGGCGATTGCTTCTCCTCGCTTAAGATGCCTCCCACCGCTCTTCTCATTTGCTAATGATGGACTTGGCGCTCGTATTCCCTCATGAGCCAACCGTTCAGCTCTCCTTGGCTCCTCGTATGTGGGAAGCTTCTCGGGTTCATGGCAAGCTTGAATGTCTCGACCCAGCCAAAACCGACACAGATAAGGTATATCTTCCTTTCCTTCTCTTCCGCCTCCAAACGGACACCTGTCTCAATCACAGACATCTTGCTTTGCGTCTAACCGTGCCCTATACCATTCACACGGCCATGAACCCGGACCAGTCCCCAGAAGATGGCCTCCCACTGCTATCAGCCTCGGTGACTCGACATCCGTCAGTTTACGATGCCGGCCCTGATTTCCGCCTGGACAATCGAGACATGCTCGTGACCACCATTAGCGAGTCGAAGAGGAAGCACCAAGGACGAACCAGCGCTGCTAGGAGCAGAAAAACAGGTAAGGGCGTGCATATCCTCAAAGCTCAGACTTTATGATTCTGAACCAGACGTCCTACGGCACACAACATTCCAGTCTCGCTAGAAAGTACAATCTCATTGTCAACCATCGCTTCGCGGCTATCGATACCGGAGCCATGGGAACATCAACCAGCAGACTCCGAAAGTTACGACGCCCATGGTCTGAGTACTCTGCGTCACTTTAGAAGAGGCCCTCAATGTTGGAGAGTGTTCTTCAGCGGCCTGTGGCAACTATTGCTGACGACCATTTTGTGCCTGGCGTTATTCTGGCTCTGCTATGCTTACTCCAAGGCGCCGTACCTATTGCAACGCGACGCCAACATCTTCAACACTTTCAACATAGGTCTTTCGATGCTTCTCGGAATGGCGTTGAGTTCGGCATTCAAGGGCTTCGCTCGGTCGCTGCGGTGGCAATTGCTGTCAACAAGGTATTTTGCTCTCAAGGAGTTCGACCAAGTCATGCAATGTGAGAGCCTTCTCAGCACAATGCAGCTATTGTGGACGGGCAGGGTGAAAGGACGACTCACTCCGAGCCGGGTGCAGTGGTATTGCGCGATTTCCCTAGCCCTCAACCTGGGGCTACAGGTCGTTGTGGCGGCCATCGGGCTGTACGTGCCTCTGGAGATCTCAGACAAACGGGTGAGCTTCGAAGGTCAGTGTTACGATACCGTGGTCAAAAGCCAATCCAGAATTGGAGATTGCACTTGCTGATTCTATAGCACCGGGCCAACTCAATGTCACCGACTGGAGTGACCTACAACTGCCCATGGACGATCCACGGGAGGCCACGAAGGTTTTCAATTTTCTCGTGCCTCGGGATCTAACAGGACCCACGCTTGCCAACGTCTTTGGGCAGATTGGGTGGATAACACTCCAACCGGGCGCCGACTTCGAAAATGACGAGGACCGTTATTCTTTCTATCCAAGTGATGGAGATGAGTCGGTGTTCCAAGTGAGACTCGCCGATGTAGGTCCACGGGTGGCTTTTACCAGCGAAAATGTGATAGTCATGTCACGGCGCACAGTCGGAACTATGGCCATCTGTCAAAAGCACGTCGTCAGCGACTTCTCTTCCGGGAACTTGACTTTCCGAATCAACTCCACGGGCAAGGACGAAACAATAACCTGGAGTGCGCCACCGAACGTGACCAAATTGACTTGGGCAACGTACCCTGAACAGCTCGAGTATGGGCCAAGGTCTATCAGAGTCTTAGCATTCCAGCAGGATGGAACGACGGGGAATCTTTTTGACTGCAACAGCACCGTTCTCCCGGTCGTTGTGCCGCCCATACCAAGGTACTCGCAGCACAATGAAGCGTACGACATACCCGATGCACAGGCTAGACTTTTCGCTGGAGCGCTTGGAACGGCAACAGGATCGGAAGGTGATACAAAGCTGTACTACCAATGTAACTATACATTGTGCCTCTCCGAAATCTCATTATTCGACGACCTCGACGCCGATCTCGGTGGCATTCCAATGGCAGACTATCATCTCGACCACATTCAAGCTCTGATCCAATTATTCTCCCTCGCGGCTATTGCTGCCTATGACTATTACGGTCCTCGGGTATCTATCGACGGCTTTCCGCCCCTGCAGGCTCAAGTGCTGAGAGTCAACTGGAAGTGGACATCGGCCATCTTGGTCGGTGTACCAGCAGCTCAATTACTCCTCCTTTGCATCGTCGCGTACGTGTCATCCAATGCTGTCATCAAAGACACCAGCTACCTCGCAGCGGCGCAGCTTCTCAGACCAGTAGTGGCGAAATTGGGGCCCCATGGATGTATTCTCTCAGGTGCAGACATCGCGCGGCACCTGGGTAATACCTCGATTGTTTACGGTGTCCGAAACGCACCCGCAAAGACCCCGGACGAGCCCATATACCATGTCGACGTCATTTCAGCCTCGGAGGCCATTGAATCGAACGCAGACAGTGTGTGGAAGCCTGGTATGAGGATGCCCAAGGGCTGGTATGATGGTATGAGTGGGCCCCTGGCGACGAATGATACTCCGGCGAGAGCAGAGAAATTGAAACAGGAATAGGAGGAGAAGTAGGAGTAGAGGAATCGAAGAATTTGAGTTCCCATCCAAGAACATCACCACTACCTTCTCTGGAACTCTTTCTACGCTTAAGAGATATTCATGGCGGTGATTCTTCCATCACTTCCGAAGCGTCCTGGATTCGAAACAGTCGGCTAGCAAGTGACCGGAACCGGCTTTGAGGGAGCTGCACGATGAGTGACCTTTTCGGTGGGACCTTGACGGAAGAGAAAAGAGAAAAGAGTGACCGAACTTGGTATCATGATTGACGACGCGTTCTCGAAGTAAGCGTTACTTCCACGGGGGCGAGACAATGAGGCTGAGCAGGTGGATGGCAAGGCTGAGTTCGAGGTCGAGATCGGTCCATCTTCGGTAGGACATTAGATCTTCCCCGCGTTTGATGCCGCTGGTGCAGCCTCGGCACGGGCCAGACTCCATCGAGGACGGTAAGATACAAATAAACTGTGATACTCCGTGCCCAGGGCATTGAACTCTTCAGTCCCGTCTAGGCCACCTCCCATCAGATCGGCCCAGTCTAGAAAGACACGTACAATATTTCCAAAAGTCAACTGAGACACGCCCACCCAAAGGAGGCTAGAAGGTCTAAACAGGTCGACTCATTCGCTTAGAAGCAACACATAACCGGTTCACCGCGCAGAATCCCCCCTTTTACGCTTTGGCCATAATGCCCTACCTCAACCGGAACGGTGTGAGAATCTTCTACCAAGTCCACGGCAACAGCAACAGCAGCAACAGCAACAGCGATGACGCCAGAAAGCCCATCCTCCTGCTCACGCACGGCTACTCATCCACGTCGGCCATGTGGACGGGCCAGGTCCGCGCGCTGTCGCGCTCCTTCCGGCTCATAACATGGGACATGCGCGGCCACGGCCAGTCAGACTACCCGGCCGACCTGGCGGAGTATTCCGAAGCCCACACCGTCGAGGACATGGCTGGGATTCTGGACGCCGTGGCCGGAAGTGTCGCCGCCGCCCCTGCCATCGTCGGAGGCCTCTCGCTCGGCGGATACATGAGCTTGGCCTTCTACCGCACCTACCCCGCGCGAGTGAGGGCGCTGCTCATCATCGACACGGGACCGGGGTTCCGCAGCGCGGATGCCCGGCGCAAGTGGAACGACACGGCCGAGCAGACGGCCAGGGGGTTCGAAGAGCGCGGCCTGGCCGTGCTGCAAGGGTTGAGCGCCGAGCGGGCGAGCGCCGCGAATTTGCACAGGGACGCGAAGGGCCTGGCGCTCGCCGCGCGCGGCATGCTCGCCCAGCGCGACGGGAGGGTGATTGAGTCGTTGCCTGGCGTAAAGGTGCCGAGCCTTGTGGTGGTTGGGGCGGAGGATACTCCGTTCTTGGCCGCGAGTGCGTATATGGCTGGGAAGATTCCGGGGGCGAGAAAAGTCGTCGTCCCCCGCGCCGGACATGCCGTTAATATCGATAATCCCGAGGGCTTCCTGGAGGCGGTGATGCCGTTTTTGGACGAGGTCAGCCAGGGCAGCGACGAGGGACTGGGGAGGGCGAAGCTTTGAAAAAAGAGGAGGGAAAAATGAAAGATGAAATATACGATAATATAAGATGGCAATAACGTATATAAAATATTGCAATCACACGGTTCACGTTGATACAATGCAAGACCCTGAGAATCGAAACATTGTCTAGAGGTCCAGATTGATTCGGTTTGGGAAGACTCGGGAAAGATGGACCGGTCAGTCTACACAGTCCACCCGCTGCCCGTGCTTCGATGCGCAGTCCAGGACGGAGAAGCATCTCTCTAGGAAATCTGCCTGGTGTGCACAGTATTCAGATATACACAGTAAGTCCAGGATGCCCAGTGACTGAGGATCAAGCCCCGGTTCGAGCGCTCGATCCGCCCGTTGTGGTGATGTGCGAATCAGTCAATCGCCATGGGAATATAGTGTAGGTCTAGGTGTAGGTCTAGCCTTGCTCCGCACTAACTTGCTGCCAGTAATCCCATGGAGCAGAGCGGTGGTAACGCGGGAATTCATCACCGAGTGGCTAGTTTAACGTTTCCAGCGCGCCTTAACTGTCCTCCCTGTACCGGGAATAATAAATGTGTACCGATATGTGACCCCCCTCTGTGATCTTCAAGCATAAGCCTCGAGGAATGACCGTTTGGGAGCATCGGCCCGAAGCTCCAGCAGATTCCCCACGAGATTTCCACTGCGTCGGCGATACCAAAGACGACCGTGATCCAGTAGAAAGGCTCAGATGCGGTTGCGAAGACACAAGACAGAAATCTCGATTGATCCAAGTTTGAACAAAGTGCAAGTGTGACGATGATGGCTGCAATGTCTGCAACTCATCGTAGGTAACTCGTCTGTCTGATAGAAGAAAGAAAGAGAGGAAGAACAAGCACCTTCGGTCCCAGGACGCGGTAAGCTGCACCTGCCGGTTATTCTCATCAATGCCCCAAGTGCTCATGCGAAATCCCGGTCATGTAACACTAGCTCTCAGTGCTGTCTCTCGTAACCATATCGGGGTCTGATCTGGACTGGACTGGACTCTGCCACCTACCGTGCTGGCGTCTTCTCCTTTTGTCTCTGATCGTGGTATCGTCTGAATGCAATGGAGACAGAGTAACCATCGGCAACGGGGGTACGTTGTTGGGAGATTCGTCGTTGAGAAGCTTTGTCTTACTTTACCGGTCTGGCGCATCCTTCATTTTCCTACAATGCGACGTGAATGTCTTCTGCATCAGCCTCGAGGGTGAAAAAAGCCTTGGCAGGTGCGCAAAAAGGTCACCTCTACAGGCATCTTCTGCGAGTCAAACCCAACCACGAGGAGACAAAAAAGTGAACCCACACTCGGGAATGCCCAATGAGTGATTCTTCCGGTGTTGCCTCTGCAGTAGAAGCGCGCTTCAGCTGTGATCAGTCGAGAAACTACACCAGTTGAACCACACACCAATGCATATGCCATGTGTCGAAGCCATTGTATACTGCTCTCAGAGCTAATACGCCGTCCCCAAGGATAAATCCCCAGTACTCCGTCATTCAGAAGGCGCAAAGATGATTGTGCGATTCCAATGGGTCAATATTTGGTGAAACATTCAGCAGATCTGTTATATCAAGCTCCAAAACAAGTGAAGACACGTGTTTGCGGCAGCCTCGTGATGAAGAGCAGGTGCCCTCCCAGCCTCGTGGTGAAGTGTACAACTTCCCGACCTCGCAAATTCTCGACTTTCCACTCCGACATCAGCTCCTTAGATGATCCGTGGCATGCGAAAGCTGGCTCCGTTATGATGATCTGCTTGCACGGCCTTTTTATTGCCCGTTCTTCGGTTTGGCTGCCGAACGTCGACCGAACTAAACCTACCAATCTTGGGTTTCTTTCCAGTTTTCTGGCAGGCAGAAGCTCGTACTCTCATCCCGCCAATAGTTCCAGTTTTCTAGGTGTTGACATGAGAACAGCACTGAGAGTTGCAGGCCAATACATTGATCCCTGAGTCCTGGATCCAAGGGGACGCCTATCGAAATCCTAGTCGTCTTGAGCAATCCATACCGTAAGAGCAGGAGGTTACTTCATCATGAGCATGTAACCCATCCCAGGTTGTAGCCCTTGAAACGCGGTCGAGACAATCTGACAGCATTACTAGGCGCTACGATATGATTTGGAGCCGAATGACGTTCCAAGGTGGTCGCCCTAGATTGAACCAGAACCCGTTGTATACTGCATCTGGCACTATCATCGAGGTCATAGCCACAGGAGGATATGTTTGACTAACGTATCGCAGCTACTGGAGGCGGTTGGTTGAGCGGACTGACGCGACCAGTCACTCATGTGGATCGTTGGAGAGTATCCTGGAGGATCCAGCAGTTGCGCAGCGCAAGTTACCTTGCGAACTGTGCGAGGAAATAGAATAGTCTACTTTATCGAGATAAGTTGGGCGGGAGAGAGGACCTCTCTGACCGGTGTGAGGTGATCAGGGTGATTTGAATACAGGCAGGAAGAATGGAGAGAGTGAGATTTGTGTTCGCAACCGTGTCACGCACGTGATTGATACTCCTCCTCCACTATAGGCAAGTTAGCCGGGCGCGGGATCTTCTCGTTGCGCCACACCAAGTGCTTCACGCGCCTCCTTTGACTTACGGTCTGTACTTGTTTCCTTGTTGTCAACTCTCAAGGAAGGCATCCCCGACGGCCTACGTTGCAATCCTCACACTTCCTCAAAACGGGCAGTCGGTGAGGGAAAAATATTCCGGACGAGGACTTGTTCGAACCTGCCCCCTCACGGCTACAAATGTGCCTGCTGTCAGGTCGACTCTTCTTTTCTTCCGTACGAACTGCCCGACCCCAATGACGGCGGCTTGCCCTGGAACCTCGTGTACCCCGAGGCTGTTTTCCTAGCTTACACATTCGGACATTTTCCAATACCACGATGAAGACGACCTATTCCGTGAATGCCCTCAAGCGCTGGTCTTGCAAGAGCAAGAACTTGCCCAGCGATACATCCACAATCAAAGCCATCCACGTCTACGATTTTGACAACACGCTTTTCTGCAGCCCTCTGCCCAATCCGCTAGTATGGCATTACCAGACGATCGGCCTCCTGCAAACGTACGAGACGCTCGCCTTCGGTGGATGGTGGCATGACAACAGCATTCTGGCGGCAACAGGCGAGGGACTTGAAAAAGAGGAACTGCGTGGATGGGAAGGTCATTGGAATGAAACGGTGCGCGAACTCGTCGAGTTGAGCATTGCGTCCAAAGATACCATTACTGTGCTACTCACCGGGCGAGGCGAGACCAATTTCACAGACCTCGTGAACAGAATATGCAATTCCCGGAAACTCGATTTTGACTTGGTCGCCCTCAAACCTGAAGTCGGCCCGTCGGGACAACGGTTCGACAGCACCATGAGTTTCAAACAAGAGTTTCTCAAAGAATTGGTCTTCACCTATCAATCCGCCGACGAGATCCGAATCTACGAGGATAGGCCCAAACACGTCAAAGCATTCAAGGATTTTTTTGAACGCCTCAACAAGTCTTTTCTCTCTCACAGAGTCGACGAGCCACCGCCTCCTCGGAAACCCATCAATGCGGAAGTTATCCATGTCTGCGAGTTAAAGTCTCTTCTCAACCCAGACACGGAGATCGAGGTGGTCCAACGCGCCATTGCTCGACACAATGAGGCAATCTCCTCCGGGGCCCCTACAATGACTAAGACCCTGCGCAAGCACTTGAAGATTGATGAGCACTTTAGCTATTTCGGCTACATGATCAACCAGACTGACTCTGCCCGCCTTCTGACTCTGTTTCAAATCCGTCCCGATCTTATCGACAATGGCGAAGTTCGTCTCCTTGCCTCCAGCATTCTCATCTGTCCGTTCTACCCTCGGAATGACATATTGAAGAGAGTGGGCGGACGTGGCCACAAGGTTACATGGCAAGTTACTGGCATTGCCAAACATGGCGACAGCATCTGGGCTGCTCGAGTGGCACCTGTGAACGAAACAAAGATCTACACTCAAGATCCTATCCCCGTTGTCGTGCTTGCTATCCGAAAAGGCGCCAGACAGATCGACGCGAACAAGATTACCCAATGGCAAGATGTTCCTCCCGACAAGGCATTCATGTTCGTCACCACAGTGGCTGACAAGGTCATGTTGAAGATCGAAGACGATCACACCTATCAACAACACAACCGTGGCGTCCGCAAACCGTTCCGTGCGAACGATGGCAATACCAGTCACAAGCGGAAATTTGACGACTCCAACTTTAAGAATAAGGAGTCCTATGCAAAGGCTGGCGGCGGAAGCGATCGAGATGACTATGTACCAAGAGGAGGCAGGTTCGCACAACGCAATGCACAAAGCAAAGCGAACTTTAACAACCGCAACAATCCCAACCTTTCCGGAAATCGAGCCAACAATCAAGGTGCAAATGCCGGTGCCAGACAGCGTGGTCCTGCTTCAGGTGCAGGGGGCTCCAACAGAGGCGGTAGGAATGGCGGTGGTGCTGCCGGTGGAGGTGGTAACCGAGGACCACCAGCATACCGCAGCCTCGATGACTACCCTCCGGGAAATTTCGACGGCGCCAATGACTCCAAGACCGGAACGGCAGAAATGGTCATGAACTACTAGCAGCGATTTGGCGAGAGCCCTGCCGACTATTGAGGGTGGTAGTCCTCGAATTCTGGATCCAGTCATGACGGTCAACCATGTGTAGCAGTGGGTGTATTGGCAATTATCATGGCGCATAATGCGGGTCTGACGTTCGCATCGGTCGGTTGGCAATATTGTTCGGACAGCAAGGCGTTAGTTGGGCTGTACAATCATGCATGGGATCAAGTGCATGCGTATGACGGAGTGTCTGCAACCTCACTTAGAGCTTGAAGAGACATGCAATGCAGGCAACCTCCTGGGAGCACCAGAACGTGGCGAAGTGCAGGCGAGCTTGAAAACGGGATTATTGTTCAAGTTGGCCAAGTGGCTTGCGTGTATCATAGAAATGTACGCAATCGACAAGCAGATCAGCATGTCCTACGCTGAACATGATAATGAAAGAACGACAGTGCTCTCTATTGTATTCTCGAAGTCCGATGTGCAGTACTTTTCCAGTTTTCCAATTGAACAAACCCACCGTGCATGGTACTTCAATGGCGTGGTGCAGAGCAGTGACATCTTCCAAACCATCTTTCCTTTCGAACATGTGAGAGGTTTCCGTCCCATAAATATGCTGTGCATATATCCAAGACCCATTGCGAGCGCCCTTTCTTCGCCCGCGATAAATGGTCAACTTTTGATCCAATCATGTCGAGGAGAGAGGCCTTTCTGGCCTGGTGACATCTTCGTCGCGATGGTTAAATGACACAATTTTTGATCCTGACTGGCATGTCCCGAGGAGGAGTGTTCTAGCGTTGAGTCCTGGATAGTGTACCTTTTGATCCCGACCGGCATGTTTCGGGGAGAAAGTCCTCCTAGCTTTGAATCCTGGATAGTGTACCTGTCGGAGCGACAGATGTGCTGCGTTGATATGCTGTGTGATTTGATTCAGATACAACTTTTCAAGCGGCCATGAGAGAGTCGAGCCCTCTGTGAGTGAGGACTGATAACATCGCAGGGCTTCTGCTTCTGCTTCTGCTTCTGCTTCTGCTTGACCGTGTGTGCTCGTGTCTGGGACCTTTTGCTGGATTGTTCGGAGAGGAATGCACATCTCTACCACTGGCTTTGCACTCGGCGAGTTCATATAAACGTGGCTTGCGAGGGTTTTGTCTGCCTGACGAGTTTGCTGGTATGTCCCCCTGAGGCAGAGGCGTGGTTCTCTGGCCAGTTAGAAGTTGTGCTTGCTGATGTGATTGTTGCGCTTATTGCTCTCCTTCGAGCAAGCTGACGGTCCAACATCGTGGTAGATGGTCATCTCACTCCAGAATCATGGCACCTGGACGTCGTTTTCTGAAAGGATCCCGGGGCACTGAGCGGATGCCCCAGAATTTATACTTAGAACCCATCCCCCTCATGCCACTCCCTCCCACACTCCCTCGCTCTGGTCTGCGGATCAAACCCTCTTCGCACGGCCAATTCGCGCATATCGTCCAGTTGCTCCCCCATCTCCCCGCTCTGGTGTCTCAGCTTCTTATACTGTTCGCTCTCGCGCGAAGTGACGCCCTTGTCCCACATTTTGATGAGTTTCTGGTCCACGAGTTCTTTCTTCCTCAGGAGTTTCAGCCAGGCCTTCAGCCCTTCGTCCCCGCCCTCGAAGCAGATGCCATACCCGTCGCAGTAGCATTTATGCTGCGAGGGGCAGAACGTGAACCGGCCCGAGAAGATATACTGCCACGAGTACTCCATGATGCGGCCGGACGTCTTGTCGTCCAGGGGAGTGTGCAGCAGCCAGTCGCGATAGTGGATGTAATCCGCGCGGGGGCGCTGGCGGATGCGCTGCCCACTGACAGCGAACTGGGCACAGCACGGCTGCGAGATGCTCTCCGGGATGGGGATATCGTGGCCAAACAGGTCGTGGAACAGTTGCGACGTGAGCGCCGGTTCCTCGGGTTTATGGTGGAGATCGTACTTCCACCGCGACTGGTCGACGTGCAGCCAGTTGGGGCACCCGGGGTCGAGGTGGCACCGCGTGTTGAAGTAGCCCTGCCGCATGACGTGGGCGTCGGAGAGGAGCTTGATGGTCGTGGCCGACGAGACGTCCAGCAGGATGTTGTTGTGCCAGGTGACCTTGTGGGGGTGGAAGAAGAGCACCACGTCCGGCAGCGAGTCGTAGTGGTCGATGATGTACGTCAGGTACACCATCGCTTCGTGGCCTTTGTTGGCAGGCAGGCCGGACCGCTCGGGCGCGTCGTCGACCGTGTAGATCTTCTTGGGCAGGTCGGGGAGGTCCTGGTCCAGCCAGGAGATGTCTTCTTTGGAGAGCCGGCCCATCACCAGGACGCGCGTGTAGTTCGCCCCCGCTGGCTTGGCCGCGCCGGGCACAAAGAGCCGGGGATTATACAGCGATGCGGCGTCATTCTGGCCGTACAGGTACGGTCTCTCGGGAGAGAAGGGGCGGAAGTGCGTGAATAGATATATGAACGTGAGGGCTCCAAGGGCCAGAGAGAGTATAGTCGTCCGTCGGAGTAATATCATGGTCGAAAGAGATAAAGATAGGATGGGGTAAGTATGGCATATCAAATCGAACCCATCGCCAATACCATTACTGTTACCGCGGTCTCATACTTCTAGGTCGTGTTGATGTGCTCCGTGTATGTGACACATACGCCGGCCGGTCGTGCCAGGCTGAAGATTGCGGCTCAAACGGGGACAATGCGGAGTCCGAGTCCGAGTTGCAAAAGGACAAACAGATGGGAGTCACTCTACCGCACGCGGCCGACTTGATGGGTTGATTCGTTTTGAGAGGATCGGAAATTCAACGGCCAAAATACAAGGGAAATGCAAAACAGGTGGGAAACTGGAACAGAAGGAATGTGGATGGAACCCTGTTTACCGTGTGTCGAATGTTGTTTTCTGCCATGGAAAAAGGGATGATCGCTTTGCTGACGAATTGGACACGAATCTGTGCGTGTGTCTCAGCTGTGGATACGACAAGCATGCGTCGTCTCTATTTCAGCCCCGTGCCAATGTCGCCTCGAGGGCACTATACCTCGTAGCTACTACTGTTTCAGGTCAGGATTTGAGCTCGAGAGAAATTGATCATCTTGGGTACGGAAGGAGTTGTACACCAAGGCGCCGGTCTTGGGAGGATCATGCGTGCACTGCATTTGATCAGAGAACTCTTTCGAGGAGGACGCTTATGTAGGTGTCCAGCTGCAGAGTATCCTCCTATATATACAGTGTCTATCCAGGAATTCATGATGAGAGGAGTGGCGCCGTCGCTAATGCTCAAAGATCTATCTGTCCCGTGTCTGGACGTCTTCCGAACCTGTAATAGGTCATGGTATGGTACATGCATGGCATCTCTTTATAACCGTGCCGTTTCTTCTCCTATTCGTACAATCATCAATCGCATCGCCCGTCCTTCCAGCCATCTTTCCATCTTTGTTTCCAGAGACTGCAGTCAAACTCGGGTTTTCCCAACTTGACATTGACGGCATTGTGCGCCCGACATGCCCACATGCCCAGTTCATCTTGTCCTTTTACCTGGGGCTCATTCTCCGGCTGGATCAGCCAGTCTTGAAAATCCTCAGCGCAGACATAACACGGGTAGAGCTTGGAGAACGTGGAGATGAACTGCTTCATGATGGACTGTGTCTCCGGCGGTGCAACTTCGGGGTATGTGGCAGCCATGCTGTGGAGGAGCGTCCAGGTCGAGCGGCCGAGTTCTTCGACGTCGGGCGGACAGTCTGATCGTGGAGCAACTGGGGCTGCGCCGGACTTGGGCTTCTTGCCACTAGACTTCATCATGGCAAGCCATGCAGCGGACGAGGTGCAGGTGCGACATCTAGACATGTATAAGTGCGCCATCCTCGTTTCTGCCGGGCAATCGACTTACGGCTTCCCGTCCTTGTCCAGGACCACCCCCGGGGCTACTTTCTGCTGCGAAGTGTCTTCATTGCTCGAACGCGGCTCCTGGGAGCCAGATGCCTTACCAGGAGGGAACGGAAACGACATCTGCTTCAGAGAGTCCAAGCACCCACACACCTTCCCTCTGCGACCACAAGATCTTGTTTGACTATTGTGAAGAGATTACAGTTCAACGTAGGTTGGAGGGAATTGTCCCGCCGAATTTGGCTGAAGTGCCGCCGCTTTTATGGGGTTTCCTCCGTCGATGCCAAAGATTTGGCCTCCTGGTCCTCTCCCACCCCTTACAGTTCCACAAACCAGTCAGTTCCTGGCGGTGTTCAATTCCTAATCAACAGGCAACTGAGGAGGAATATCTGCCAACGTGGACTTCTCCCGCGCGCCGTTCCGCAACCCATACAAATGCTGGAAGCTCATGATCATGGGGCGCCAGATCTTTGGATTGATTCGACTCTGATGCCCAGGCAAACGCAATTTCTCGTCCACGTAAGTTCTCTTCACCTTGACTTCGATCACTCGCCAAGGTGAATCCCTTTACCTCTCCCGGATACTGCTCATCAACTCGTAATACTCTGCCAGCTCGGCTTCCATCTGCACGGGACACTCCTTGATTCTGTCTGGACGATGTATATAAAATAACACGTGGAGTCTTCACGCTGAATTGTGTTTTATTAGTACGAATTTCAGAGTGCAAGCAGGACAAGTATTTACAGGTGCATCGCATCATTCTGGAGTTTACGCAAGTCAGCACTGCCAGCGTCAGATGTGGATCAGCACCGGATCCAAATGTGAGAAAGCAATCCAGCCGAGAGACCAAGTATTACTCTCCGAAATTATAGCTGGCTGCTACAGGAGCCCAACCGGGTCAGCCAGGAAGGCATCAAGTGGCGGACTCGGAAAGTCCAGCTCGTTTTGCCAGTCCCTGTCCGAGATTGAAGAACTGAGCCCAAACACTTCCAGTTCAGCGATGCCAGTGTCCAGCCGCCGTGGTATTTCTCTGCTATCGTGCAACTCTTTCTGCAGATCGTGCCGCTGAGCAAGATTGGGCGGGGGCTCAGCAGACGATAGAGAACCGGTTGAATTCTTCGGCGAGCAAATCCCACGATGTTCTTTGTATGTCCTCTTGGTAATCTTGCGAGGGAACGCCACTGCGAAACGGCGCGCGAGCTCGAATTCGTTTTCTGACAGATGTTCCGCCCGCTCGCGCATGTGGACCACCATTTGCAGGGTGCTGCCGATTCTCCAGACCCGGCCATAATGGCCCAGGACTAGTCTGGGAAGATCGTGAGTGAGCGAATCAGGGTGTGTCTGGCTCGCCGAACTCGACGGGACATGCACCGGCATCATCGTGCACGCGATAAAGGGATGTGCTACCGCAATAAAGTCGGGCGGCCAGTTGCTGACTATCCATGTGAGATCGTCAAAGCGCGCCTTTGATGCCGATGCGCTGGACGAGGCTGCCTGTTCGTTGTGGCATGGGGATCCTTCTTCCACGATGGTCGAGAGCGTCAACTTTGTCCCAGCCAGAATGAGGTGCACAGCGACGATCCAATTACCGCGAGCAAAATTGGTCTTGTCAAAAGCAAACGGATTGCTCCTCAAATGGAAGATGGGGGGAAGGGCCAGTCGAAGGCAGCTGAGCGACAGCTCCAGCTCCCGTTTCTGTTCGGGGAGGACCCCTGCTGTCAACTGGGCCAACTCGTGCGCCATCGACGACATGTACTTCACCACCAAATACCACGCCCTTTCATCCTGATTGGCACAATTTGCAAGGCTCTTCCAGGCGTCTTTGGGCTCCGGCACCAATTTGGCCGAAGGGACCGGCGTTCCCGCATACCACATTTCATCCGAACACGGCAGATGTGTCGTGACACGTTTCTTGTTGATCTTGCATGGTCGTCGTGAAGTCACGGCGTTAAACGTGTCAAGTTCCCAAACAAGCCACCAGGCCCGCCGGAACTCTTCTTTGGTCGTCCATTCTTCCCGATCCAAATCAGACAGATCGTCCGAGTCGTCATCAATAGAGTTTAGGTCCAACTCATATGAGAGGTCCACGCAACGCGATACCGCCCCCCAGGTCAAAGCCATCGGGCCGGAAGTGAAGCAATAAAAAGCCAGAAGGATACAGCCTTGGAGGAGAATAATACTGGGCGGGGCCTGGGACTGCGCCAATGTTTCGTATAACCGCTGCGCTTCGTTGAAGAAGCTATCTCCGCGTTCAGGAGGAGAAGAACGGACATTTGGTCCCGGATCCATATACCTTGCAGCGAGTGCGAAGACGCCCATCAAAAGAAATTGCTCTTCCAAGGGCAGCGAGTCGAGAGGGACTAGTTGAGCTCGTGCTGGGGACGGGGTAAGATAACGGGCATAAAACCGTGGTCGATGCAGGAGTGGTAGCCACGCCTGGACATGGGAAAAGTACAGCTCCACCAGTTTGATTTGGTCGTCGGGGGATGGGAAGCCATTGAAACTAGGGGAATTGTCGTCGGGAAGGGGTTGAACCCTCGGCTTCGCAGTGTCACATTGGTATGCTGCAGGCGACAGATCCATCTGAGGCTGATGGAGCTGTGGCATGTTGGCACCAAGTTCCACACTGAAAGGGGCCCCAGACATGGCGTGTACCCGATCTCGGGTTGCACCTGGCTGCTCATGATCGGGATCGGGTGCTGCCGGCAATCCTGATATCAATGGAAACTCATACTGATGTGTCGTGCCCGGTGATGGAGTTGCCAGTCGATTGACCCCCGGCGACAACGACGAGGCGTCAGTGCCGGAGGTTGTCGTCTGCCTCCCCAGCAGCTGCTGGCGTAGCTCGGGATCGAGAAGGTTGAGCAGATCGTTGATGGTCAAGCGCTTTGAGAGATTCAACGATGTCTTCTGGGCCTTTCGAGCCTTTAGCGTCGACTGTTTTCTTTTCTGCGGATACACACATGGTCCACCGGTGCGTTGACAAAGTCCACAGGCGGGCTTCTGGCGGTCGCATTTGTTCTTTCTCCTACTGCACTCTTCGCAAGCTCGCATCATCTTCCCGGCCGGGGTCGACACTGTATCCTGGGGCGTTTCTTTTGGGTCCATCTCTCATGGTGATACGTCGGGAAGACGTTTTACACAGATGCGTTGGAGCATTCCCCAGAAACGTGTGGGCGAGGCCGGGGGGAGAGTCAAATAGACTCGACTCCCCACGTCTGGGCAGCGCGACAGGGCGAACATGGTCCAGTCTGCGGTGCGTCGGAGGACAATCCAATCAAAACAGTGAAAGCGTAGAGTCCAGCCCCGACTTGTGCGCAAAATCCGCAAGGTACGAGGACAGGAGGATACCATGGAGCACCCACGGGTTGGTCGTAGTGAAGCACAGCGCCAGACGCGCCATATGACGATCCTGTGCCGTCCTCGCGACGAATGAAGAAGAGTCCTTCACCCTCCGCTGGCGAAATCAGGACCATGAACGCGGCCTGCGCGTAAGCGAATGCCGTGGCGTCTCCACACGCGGGCACAACGGCAGCAAGAAGAACGCCGGGCAACACTCGTGACCACCGTCAACCGTCGATGACCTGATAAAGGCTCATCGAGGGAGCAAATCTAAGCATTTCTCGACCTACTTCCAGTCTGGTCATGGAGCCCTTGCCAGAAATCCAGCTGCATATGGAGGTTCTCCTCTACAATTTCTCTACAAATTGGCTCACTTCCAGATCTCGCGAGCTGCGCACCTTCATAGGCTACACTGCCACCTGCCAAGCCGATACCTTCTCAATGTTGTGCTGGTTGACATTTCCTATGGTCCCCGTAAAACCAGACTTCTTCACAAACGCAGTCTGTTCCTGTTGGAAAGCTTCAGCTTCTCCAAGCTCCGTCGAAATCTCTCGACCCACCGCAATTCGCAGGATGGTGGCAATATTCGCGGGTACCCTGCCATCGGCGTTCGCGCGCCAGGCGACCATGTCGTCTGGTCGAACCAGGACGGCCTCACGCTCCCACAACTTGTGGGCGTGTTTCTCGTGTGGTAGGTGGATCATCTGGACGGCTATGTTCTGCGACTTCGCCTCCGGTTCGAAGGCATCGATGAACTTCCTATCCACGGTGAAATCAACCAAGGAGAACGCGGGGCCGAACAGGTCGAAGATGCTTGTCTCATTGTCGTCGAGGAAAACATGGGGAGGTCGTGCTCCTGGCCATGTTGAAGGGATATAATCCTGAGGTGTCCACTCAGGTTCATTCACTTCGTCGTCCGGCACGACAATAGGTGAGTGATTATACCGGTAGCCCATTTCAATCCCGAGGAATTTATTCTCGCCATCATTCTGCTGTAAATGGTCGCGTATCCGCTGGCGAAGATGTTGGCCTTCATCGGTTTGCGCGAACAAGGTCCGTGGATGGGCTTGCTGCACCCACTCCACGTAAGTGGCATGCGTTTGGCGATGTACTCCAGAGCACTCGATATTGCGTACAGCGACAGGACGACGCTCCATCTCGTATGAGTTGAGAAGATACTTCCCTCCCGATCCAGAGATAACCGCGGCAAGCTTCCACGCGATATCAACACTGTCACCAACGGCCGTGTTGTAACCATAACCGCCCGTCGGAATATTCTGATGGGCCGAGTCACCGCTCAAGAAGACCCTTCCGCCACCTGAGCGATATCTATCGGCGATACAGATATTGGGCCGCCAGGAGCTGGTGACCAGGATTTCTTCCACTTTAACAGGATACGGAATGCCAGTCGACCCGCCGAGTACCTCCGCAATAGTCTCATACGGGTCCAACTTGGAATGGTCGACATCCAAGCTAATTGGCTTGTGAACCGTCCAAGTGTCGGCCTCATTTTGCGAGATGAGCGCAGCACCAGTGGTGAAGAAGATGTGCCAGAATTGCCCGCACTTTCGAAGCCGAGTCAGGTCCGTTGATCTAAAGTGCACCAGGTAGAACGCCGCGGAGCTGGAGCAACGTCTGTCAATTCCTAGTCAAAGTACAGGCGTCGAGATACTCACATTGGGCCACCGACCAGGCTCCCTCCGATGCTGCGTCTCACGCGGCTCCCAGCACCGTCGCAGCCTATCACGTACTTGCTTCTAACCACAGCATCCTCGGAAGATCCAGCCACTGAAAAGCGTGATAGGACGCAGTCATCGTTCTCTTGGAGGGATTCAAACTTGTAGCCAAAGTGGGCGTCGACCATCGGCTCTTTCTCAACCAGTGGTCTGAATTCTTTCTCGAAGATTGCTTGCGAGCAACGTTGATATGGTTCTCGTGGTTGCTTCCCGTCATTCTGGCGTTTGATCTGTCCCCTCCATTCATCCGGGGAGGGCATTGACTATCGACTATCAACAGGTGACATTTCCATGCGATCGCTGCGGCATACCCATTTGGTGATGACTTCTCCACCTTCAGAGAGACCAGAGCTGAAGAGAGAATCAAAGGAGTAGTCAGTTGGCACACCTATCCCTGTCAATGTCTTCTCTTAGGTGGGACTCGACTGCCTGACGCCTCACCTATCTGTCTGAGTTTTTCATCAATTCCAAGTCGCTTGAACATCTCCATGGTCCTGCAATTTGTAATGTTCATTTTCGGGTAAGGGGTTGTTTCCGAGTTCCTTTCCATCAAAGTGCAGGCGATGCCATGTTTTGCGAGGCTGAGGGCTGCGATGAGGCCGGCGGGCCCTGCTCCCACAATCAGCACAGGTGTTTCGAGGATCTGCGTCTGGGCGTATCTAGTTAGTGCACTGTTTTCATTGACTGGAAGCCGCCAGGACATACCATGGTAAGCGGAGAAGTTTGGAAAGATCAGTCCTGACAAGGGGCCAAGGGGAGATCTGGTAAAATTATGGCCGCTTCGTGGCTGCGGCTTGCAATCAGTGTTTGAAACGGAGGAAACGAGCAGAGCAAATAATTCAAACCATCAACAGCCCTTGTGATATGCCTCCTTGCACCAGGCTTTGAAGCCTGACTGTGGGTGGAGCGGGAATTCTCCATCGCGCCGGAGCGGAGAGGAAATCCAAAACTCCATGATTCCACGGAAGCCGAGTTATATCGCTGGTTTCCCGAGCAGCCCGAAGTCCGTCCTCGGGAGGTCTGAGATACGCCACCAGAAGCATTTGACGTCCCGGAAGGAAAATCCGCTTCCCTTTTGTCGCGAAGGCCGAGACATGAGCGGGCTCGTTTTGTTCTCCATTCCCCCTATTTGTGCGAGCATCGTCCCGGCAAGACAAGAGAACAGTCGACGTCCGATAAGCAGTACCATTCTTTGGTCCACAGATTCGGAGCCACCACGTTAAGCATGGGGAGTGCAGGCACAGCCGGCGAGGTTGCTCAGTTCAAAGCTGACCGCCGAAGCATAGTACCTTTATGGCTTAACGGTGATCAGGTGAAGACCTCGCGGACCTTCGAGGTCGTCTCTCCTGTCACCGGCCAACTTCTCTGGCTTTCGTCTACCGCCTCGACAAGCGATGTGGAAGCTGCCGTCGAATCGAGCCAAAAGGCTTTTACAAGCTGGTCCAAGACCAAGCCAAATGAGCGACGAGACATCATCCTGCGTGCGGCAGACATCCTCACGCGCCGCAAGGATGAACTCTATCACTACACCAGCAACGAGACAGGGGTTGGTGAGAAGGCATTCAGCAAGGACCACGAACTGGCCATCCAATGTTGTAAGAGCGTGGCCGGGCTGATCCAGACAGTGAACGGCTATATTCCCACGCTGGAAGAAGAGGGCATGGAAGGCCTCGTCTACCGACAACCATATGGCGTCGTCTTGGGAATCGCCCCCTGGAATGCTCCATGCATATTGGGGGTACGCGCTTTGGTCATGCCTTTGGCGGCCGGCAACACTGTGATTCTCAAGGGGCCCGAGGCCGCTCCAGCCATCTATTGGGCCATCGCTGCCGCGTTCCATGAGGCCGGGCTTCCTGCTGGATGTCTCAATACCATTATGCACCAGCCATCCGACGCCTCCGAGATCACCACGGCACTCATCTCGCATCCGCTGGTGAAGAAGGTGAACTTTACCGGCTCATCAGCCGTTGGTGCCATCCTGGCGAGCCTGGCGGGCAAATACCTCAAACCCGTGCTCATGGAACTTGGAGGAAAAGCACCCACAATCGTCTGCGAGGACGCTGACCTCTACAAAGCCGCGATGGGCTGTGCCGTGGGCGCTTTCATCCATGGTGGCCAGGCCTGCATGGCCACCGAACGGATCATCGTCCACGAGAAAGTGGCGGATGCATTCAAGGACATCTTAAAGACAACCGTCGAGCGGCTCTTCCAGGGCGGCGAGCCGATTAACCTGGTCAGCAAACTCCCTGTGCAGAGGAACAAGAAATTGCTTGCCGACGCGCTGTCCAAAGGTGCCGAGATCTTGTACGGCGAGACAGCAGACTTCAGGGATGATATCGCCAGCATGAAGCCCATCGTGGTCGACAAAGTCGATCCGACCATGGACATCTACCACACCGAGTCGTTCGGCCCGTCCGTGAGTGTCTTGACTGTCCGCAGCGACGAGGAAGCCATAGCAATCGCCAACGACACGACCTACGGCTTGGCGGCCGCGGTCTACACGGAAGACCTCAAGCGAGGCTTGAAGATCGCGAGGGCCATCGAGACCGGCGCCGTCCATATCAATAGTATGAGTGTCCACGACGAAGCGGCCCTTCCTCATGGAGGCGTCAAAAACAGCGGCTTCGGGAGATTCAACTGCCGCGAGGGTTTGGAGGAATGGGTCTATACCAAGGTTGTGACGTGGAAGGAATGAGTGGAGGGTTGCTGAGTATTGAGGAAACGCAACGCAGCCGGAAAGAGACCCGCATGTTGTCCTCGTCGTTGTTGCGATTGATAATTATCTAGACCGAACCCGTGGCGCTGAAATAAGACAAAGGTATCATCAGTTGATAACTGCATTGTTGTCTACGCCTGAGGCGACCACGCCTTCTCTCCACCAAATTGTCGACGGGGAGGTCGAAAACAACGGCTGAAACCTGTCCGTCTGGCTGTTTTCAGTTTCGATCCATGGCTTCCCCCCTTTCCTCTTCCCCCTTGGGCAATATTCCGTTGGCACTATTATCACGAACTAGAGCCAGAGCCAGAGCCCGCGCGAGGACCAGGACCAGGACCAGGACTGGAGACCGAGTCTCCACACATCAGACCGGTACACGTATTAGAAGCATTGTGACCTGCCAGTATACTTGGGGCAATGCATGTTTTGCCGACGCCGACTACCCTTTCCAATTCCTATCTGTATACGCAAGCCCAGAGTAGCCAGGGGAATTTGCAGAACTGAACCCGCGCGCCTTCCATTCCCGCTGTCCGCTGCGTTTCCCGCTCGCCGACTCTCCCGACGTTTGAGGGAGAGGGAGATGCGGGTGGTAGCAACGCCGCCTGCCTGCTCGCCGCTCTTCCAGTCCAAAGATGGCTTCTGGCGCTCTCTCTCTCTCTCTCTCTCTCTCTCTCTCTCTCTCTCTCTCTCTCTCTCTCTCTCTCTCTCTCTCTCTGTGTGTGTGTGTGTGTGTGTGGGCTGAGTCTTGGGTCGGGGCGGCCTTTTTGCCTCTCTCCTCAGCATTGACGGAACCTGGCGTGTGTATTTGTCCGGCCAGGCGACGGTTCAGCATTACATAGATTAGCTGTCTAGGTTCCTTGACGGGCGGGATTCTTCACACAAAGCTGCTGCCGCCGCGCCCCGCCAAGGCGGGGGCGGGGATTCAAAGCGGGAATTCCACTTTCCCATTAAATGGCCAGCGGACTTTTGGGGGCTCGGATTCCGGGGCGGGCAATACTAATTAGGCGCACCCCACGGGGAAAGGAGCAGTGGAATGGGGGCACTTGGCCCGGATCGAAATGTACGTATATCAAGAGGCGCCGTGGAAATGACAGCATCATTCTGGCAGGCTACCGACAATCCATACGTCCGTGACCATAGCACTATACGTCGTCCGGGGGATTGATGTCGCCCACGATGCATGCAGCGTCAGAATCTTCCGAGAAGCACAAAGACTCCGAGCTACCGGCCCAGATCGAGCAGGTGTCGGAACCTGAACGAAACCTGGTCTACGACATCGACGATCTCAATCCCGAACTTCACTGGCGGACGTGGGTTGCATTCGGCTCGATCTGTATGTTCCAGGTGGTGGCGATTGTTGCGCTGCAAGGGCCGCCTGCGGTGGTATGTAAAAGCCCTTGAAATCATGCGTTGAATCATGCCCTTTCTGTGGACTGTAGTTTCTGACTGCCAGTCAAGCTCTCCTATCTGGGTCAAGCCCTGCATGACCCGGCTTCGCAGACGTGGATCCCCAATGCGCTGTCCTTGGTGCAAGCAGTCCTGGCGCCCGTGTTCTCCTCCGCGTCAGACATCTTTCAAGCTCGTAAATTCCTGCTCTGTGCTGGGTCCGCTGTGTCGGTTGTTGGCGCTGGAATCGCAGCCAGATCTCACACACTGGGCAGCCTCGTTGTGGGACAGGCGTTGATCGGTATCGGTTTCGCCATGCTCCCGCTGGCGTACGTGGTGCCCAGCGAGATCTTACCACGAAAGTGGCGTCCCTTCGCTCAAGGGCTGCTAAACGTCTTCGCATACTCGGCTGCAGTCCTCGGCCAGTTGACCATGGGCGCTTTCATTAAGCACGATAACCTCAATGGCTGGCGTAATTTTTACTGGCTTCAAATGGCTCTCTGGATCGCGACCGTCGTTGGTATCACCGTCGGCTACAGGCCTCCGAAGAGACACACTGTTATCGACAGTCTCCCGTTCGGACAGAAAATCGCTAGCCTGGACCTCCCCGGCTGTGCCTTGCTCACAGTCGGCATGACTCTGCTGCTGGTTGGATTGACCCTCGGTGGAGGCCTGTACAGCTGGTCCAACGTCCGCACGGTCGCGACGCTGGTTCTGGGATGCGTTGGCATTGTGGCATTCGGACTGTACGAATGGAAAGGAACGACCACCGGGATCCTTCACCACGACATGTTCCGGGGCGGAAAGTCCAAGGGTCGTACTTTCATCATCTGCTGCATCCTCATCCTCGTCGAAGGCATTCTAATCTTTGCCTACAGCATCTTCTATCCTCCGCTGTAAGCAAGCTCACTCTGAAAGGGGGCAAGGAAAATGAGACTGTACCTATCGACTAACGTTTGGTAATAGGGTGACATCGCTCTTTGAGACAGACCCATTCTTAGCGGTCGCCTACATCCAACCATTTTGGGTCGTTGGCATTTGCTCGTCGGCTGTGTACGGCATTGTGAGCACCAAGTTCAAGACCATACGGGAGCCAATGTTTGTCGGACTGGCAATATACACCGGTGCGGTCGTCGGCTTTGCCACCATCCAACCGGGGGATTCCTTGAACGCTCTCATATTCTCGGGCATGGCAGGTCTGGGTTTTGGTGCTCCGCTGGTCCTGATTATCGCCGGCGTCCAGCTCTCAGTCCCCCATCGTCTCATCGCCAGCGCCTCCGCCGTGATTGTGTCCGCTCGATCCCTTTCGGGCACCGCGTTCACCGCGATCTTCTCGGCAGCATTCAACAACAAGCTGACGATAAATCTTCCTCGAGACATCGGCAGAGCTGCTATCGCGGGTGGCCTGGCCCCGACGTCAATCCCGCTCTTCGTGGAAGCCATTGCTACCAGCAACCGAACGGCCCTTTTGCAGATTCCGGATGTAACCCCTGACATCATCGAATTGGGCGTCGCTGCCGCCAAGCAGGCCTTTGCGGATTCATTGAGGGTGGTCTTCATCATCACCGCGCCGTTTGGGGTCCTGGCCTTGATCTGCACCTTCTTCCTGGGCGACCTCAGAGAGACAATGAACTATCATGTTGACGCGCCTGTGGAGGTGTTACAGGCGAAACAGCCCCACCATCAGGAAGATTCTCATGTAGCATAAAGTGCTTTGCCCACAGCCCGGGGGGGGGGTTTTCTGTTCGTCTAACACGGTCCGTGACGCAAGGCTCGTGGGAGCTGCATTTATCATCAGTGGCGATCTTTCGTCTGTCTATGACAGAGGGAGAGAGGGATAGTTGAGATCTTGAAGGTTGCAGAAAGATGGGGATGGGGACGAGACCGCTGGCAAGTAGGATGATTGTGTACAAGACAAGATTTCATTTCATAGTTGGCCAACAGAGAACTGATTTGGTCGCCATTAAAAGCAGCGGCGCGCTAAGCCGGAACCATACCGGAAAGGGAAATACCGACATGTGAACTCGCTTAACTTTCTCCGTATGTACAATTGGCCGTTAGCGCCTTCACGTGTCTACGCCGTTCATGCGGGGAACCTTGCGTGCCTTGACAATCACAACACTGAACCGAACCATTGATCGACTGCGCCGGTGCGACACCCATACACGCGTCTCTTGTTACTTGTAACAGCCGCCGTCCCTCGCGTTCCATACTCAGCATGTCCGCGTCTGACTCTGAACTGTCGGAAGCGTCGAAAACCCCTACGCCCCCGGACTATGAACTCGAGAACGCTCTCAAGCGCGCGGTCATCGACGCGCAAAAAGATGAAATCGACTTCTCTTACAAGTACATACGCACGGTGGCGGAAGGGAAGTTGGGGTTGACGCCCGGTTTCTTCAAGAACCATGAAACTTGGAATCAACGGAGTAAAGAGGTCATCGAGGAGCAGATGGTATTACTTGCACCCCGGTCATACGTGCATATTGTGGGCAGTTGACCGGAAATAGGAAGTCGACTCAACGACTCACACCTCTCCTCCGAAGTCCAAGGCTGCAACATCAAAAAAGGAACCCATAAAGCGCAAGTCTGCAGAGAGAGAACCTGCGCCCAAGAAAAGGCAGAAGACCGCGAGGCACGCGGTCGACCAAGATGTTTCTGAAGATTTGTCGTCGCCTCTCAGCGAGCTTGCTTCTGACTTTGAGGAGGAAAAGGCACAGTCCAAGAAGAAAAAGCAACGGAAAGCTCCGGCAAAGGCTCGTGTGACCAAGTCAGAACCCGCGAAGGTCAGGAAAACAAAGGCTGCCATTTCCGACGAGGAGGACGACGACGACCAAGAGAAGGAGCAAAATGGCGCCACCAAAGCTGAGGAAGAGACCAAACCCGCTGGCGTTCCCATTGACGCCGACCCCTCAGACAGTGAACTGTCAGTGCTAATCGATGAGGAACCTGCGCCCAAGAAGCGCAAACAGAAAGGCTCATCCGGCTCGAAACCCAAGAAAACCACCAAGTCCTCCACACAGGCTAAACCCGAAGCAGAAGATCCTGACCTAGCCGAGATCAAGCGGCTGCAAGGCTGGCTAGTGAAATGTGGCATCCGAAAGCTCTGGGGCAAAGAGCTCAAACCCTACGAAACCTCGAAAGCCAAGATCAAGCATCTGAGAGACATGCTCGCCGATGCTGGCATGACTGGCCGATACTCTCTCGAAAAGGCGAACCAGATCAAGGAAGCGAGAGAACTGGCGGCCGATATCGAAGCAGTGCAGGAGGGAGCGGAACGATGGGGAGCTGCAGAGGACGAAAAGGGTAGTCGAGGTGAAAAGGATGTCGATGCCAGGCCACAACCCGGTACAAGGAGGTTAGTCCGAGGCGCGCGGAACTACGACTTTTTGAGCAGTGATGGCGAGGAGACGGACTGACGATCAGTCCGATACACGAAGCCGGTTGGTTTGGTTGAGATGGTGTCCCATGTCCTAGAGAACGTAGTGTTCTTCGTGTTGCGTAGACATGTAATGTACTTCGTCCGAGTGGCGTGTTTAGGTGGCATGGGCATTTGCCATGGTACAGTATTGACATGGCAAGAAAGAAGCTGTGCTTCATTTGATAGCTTTGTTCCCGCTCATGCGCTGCGCAACGAGGCTGAAGACAGCGACGGATGAAATGAACAGAACTAGATTGTAGAACTGCGTGAAGGAAGGACATCAGTCTACACAGGTTCGAAACTCGAAATGCGATGTCCGCCCCGACACAAGGGAAAGAGAGACTCACAGCGTTCCGAGAATATTCGTTCTCTTCGGCTTCTGTTCGAGCTTCGACGAAAAGACGGCGGAGGTTGGGAAGAGCCATCTTTGACTATGATGCTGGTTCTTCTGTGGCGCTCGATGCTTCTTGGATGGCTGTCACAGTGAGAGCGATTGAAAGGGGTGAAGAGACATCGATCGAAGCTCCAGTACGGAGTAATGATTGTCTCGAGACTAGCTTGTTGTGTAGTACTTCGCCGTATTTTACCGTAGCCACAGTTGGACCTGCAACAAGCCTTTAACTAAAACATTGGACAGAAGCCCCCCAATGGGCGCTCAAGCCCAACACGCTGTCTCTCTAATTTCCAGCTTCTACTCCGCCTAGTCCATAATATCAGACTCTACAGATACGAGTCTACATTCTCATTGACCTGCGTTGCATGTATCATCACGGAGCATGATTACCCCGGGACCCACGGAGGGACCATGGACGCGCTCCTCGGAATACCGCAGACTTCATGCGGACCACACCTTTTTCCCAACTGGTCTATGCTTGTGAAATCATCAACTTCACCCTTAGGCGTCCGACTCTAGGATCCACAGCCTTTGGGCCACTCCATTAAGATCATCATCTATCGTCATTGCCGCTCAGGCTGAAGGACTGTGCAAAGGCCATTGCGAATGAGACATCGAGAGATGTTACTCGCACAAATCCCAGCTCTGCAGCTCTACAACGTCGCAACAGTCTTTATGATAGATCCCTTCTCGCGCCTGCCCTTCCGGTAGTCGTCTCGGCATCAGCAGCTCGAGTGGATGGCCTTCTTCGGTCGATTCCCTGTGCTTACTTCGAGGCAGGAAAAGTGTCATCATTGGTCGAGGTTGCTTGCGAATATTCACTTCTGGCTCAGCCTCAAGACCTCCTCGTATCCGTGGTTGTATACTCATCCCTCACTACGACGTTCCATTAGTCCTGTCATTCTCCAGAGCAGGCCGCCTTACGGCCCGAGTTCCCCCACCACTCTCGCAAATACGCAGAGAGATGTGTATCCACGCCAGGTTCTGCGCCAAGTTGGGAACGTCAGACCGTGTTAAGAGTATACCATTTGACACGAGACGTGGAGTTGATCACATCAACATACGCGGTGAGCCCTACAGTGGTCGTCGACCACGGGCCGTGTCGGCTCGCTGACATCCCAAGCCTAGGACGTATCTAGGACGGCACGCCTACTTCGACTGCAGCATATAAGCAAGCAAAGTATACGGACCACGATGTTCTCAATTGCAGGGCTTCCCTTATCGACTTTGGCAACCTTCCGAAACCATGGATGGCCATCCGCTTGCTTCGATTCCTCCCCTCGTTCTTCAAGATGGTATCAACCGCGATGAGATCAACCCAGGTGACATTGTGTCTAATTGGCTTGCCGCTTTGAGCAAACGCCCCAAGAATGGCCTGTCCACCGATCTCTCCGATCTGTTTCTCGAGGACTCCTGGTGGCGCGACTTTGTCGGCCTTTCATGGGACATAGCGGCAAAGCACGGTCTGGACTCCATTGGAGAGTATCTCAATACCTCGACTACAGGCTTCGGCAATCTAGAAGTGATTAAGACTGGCGGCCTGCAACCAGCACTGGTAGATATGCATGGCATGATCTGGGTCCAAGGCGGCTTCACTTTCAAAACGAAGGACGGTTCCGGTTCAGGTCTTGTTCGACTGATCAACGTCAGCAAGAACCAGTGGAAAGCCTGGACCGTGTTCACACAACTGGAAAGGCTCAACAGCCAGGACGAAATTGACAAGCAGAGGCTGAAGCAAGATTATACACAGACTCGACTCTCGAATGGCGTCGACGGGGCGAAGGAAGAAGAACCACCAGTTTTGATCATCGGCGCAGGTATGTCCACCCGTCCATTTGAGTCCAAGACACTCAACTGTGTATCAGGTCAAGCTGGCCTGACTCTGGCCGCACAACTTAAACACATGGGCGTCAAGGCTCTTCTCATCGACAAACTCCCCCGCCTGGGCGACTTCTGGCGCTCTCGGTACGAGACAGTCCGCACCCACACCCCCATATACACCGACCATTACCCCTTCCTCAAGTTCCCGACAACCTGGCCCCGCTGGCTCGAGCAGGACAAAATTGCCGGCTGGATGGAGCACTACGGCCAAATCATGGGCCTCGACTACATGCTCGGCACGACCGTCAAGAGCATCAACTATGACGAGACCTCGCGCCTATATACGGTCGAGGTGGAAAACGCGGACGGGAAGCACACTTTCCGTCCCCGCCACCTGGTCCTCGCCACTGGCGTGTACGCGCAGAAGCCCATCGTGCCCGAAATCCCCGGCAAAGACACCTTCCAAGGCCAAGTCTACCACTCCATGCAACACAAGGGGGCACGCCATGTCGGTCCCTCCCTGTCCGATAAGCGCGTCGTCATCGTCGGCACCGGCACCTCCGCACACGACATTGCGCAAGACTTCGTCAACAGCGGGGCCAAGGCCGTGTCCATCGTTCAGCGACATGCAATCTTCTCGCTTTCCGCCAAAGCGATCGAAGAGGCGTACTTCTCATTGTGGGCCCAGCCGGGTGTCAGCACCGAAGAGGCGGACATCATTGCCAATTCGTTCCCCACTGCCGTGGCCCGGACGTTTAACATCGGCCAGACAGCCATGATGGAAGAGCGGGACAAGGATCTCTTAGAGGGCATGGAGAAGATGGGCATGCAACTCAAGAGAGCGAAGAAGGTAGGGTATGGCTTCATCGACCATTTGATAGTCAAGACGGGACACTTCTACATCGACCAGGGCGCGAGCCCAATGATCATCGACGGCCGGATCAAGATCCATCACTGCGAGGAGGGGGTCAAGCAGTTTGTGGCCGATGGTGTCGTGCTGGGGAATGGGAAGAAGGTAGACGCCGATATCGTGATCCTGGCAACGGGCTTCCACCGGAACGTTGTGACCGTCAAAGAACTCATGGGCGAGAAGATCGCTGATCAGGTTGGCGATCTCGGATACATGGACAACGAGCAAGAGAGGATAGGAGTGAGTTTTCGCCATGATCTATATTCCCCATCCGGTCGACCGGACGTGCATGCGTGCGAAGACGTGAGTGCTAGCAATCCTTGCTGACTGAATCTGCAGTGGTGGCGACCGACTGGATTCCCGGGCTTCTGGTACATGACGGGCAGCTTCGTTTGGTGTCGACAGTTCTCTCCGATCCTGGCTCTGCAAATCACCGCCCTCGAACAGGGCCTCAATCCGGGATATTGGGAGCAGAAGAAGCGGAATAACAAGGGATTGGGAACGATCACGCCTCGAGATTGAGTTGCGAACGGTCGTGCGTTGTGGCTGAGATGAGATGTGAGATTAGATCCGGCGTCGGGAGGTCTACGCAAGTATGCTGGACTGCAGGACTTGGAACTTAGATGCAGTGATTAGTCCTAGTCAATCAAATCAATACCGAGCAGCCCCTTTACTATCCCTCCAGACGCAGCAGTGTAGAGAAAACTGTAGGTATCTTCACCAGGAATCCTGCTAATCTATACATTTGTTAAGATATACTCCCCGATACTTCAGTAACTAATATTATTCTGAGAAGCCGATAATTTTATAATATCTGGACTTCATCTCGTGACGCTTGGTTTTACTCTCTTTCACCATACCTTTACTGGCACTCTTGTTGCCTTTACTTTAGGATACCTTTTTAGCACACTCATCACCCTTACTTTACCTTTACTGATTCTACACTCTTGCCACCCTCATTTTCTCTTTACTTGCACCATCACCACTCGCCAGGAGACGCACAGATAGACGGACGGGACAGTCTGAAGAGAGAAACCACGCAGGAGATCCCTCTCATCTCCTCGCCACGTACCGCAGAAGAGGACATCCAATTGACTATCTAACCACTACCGCTGAAAGGCGGCCAAATGCTCGACCCTCTCCTGATCGACGTTGCCAATCGTGCCCGTGAAGCCCTTTTCCTTGACCCTCGCGATCTCAGCCCCCGCGCTGCCGTTTGCGCCGGACTCTGAACTCTGTTTCCCCTTGCCCACGACGGTTAATAGGACCTTGGTTACGTCTACATTCACGTCCTCGGGCACCTTATCACCACCAC
This sequence comes from Phialophora chinensis, assembly GCA_016109575.1. Lineage (NCBI taxonomy): Eukaryota > Fungi > Ascomycota > Eurotiomycetes > Chaetothyriales > Herpotrichiellaceae > Phialophora > Phialophora chinensis. The sequence goes on along the minus strand of JADWPU010000005.1, from coordinate 1,047,588 downwards.
CGCGCGCCGCCCTCCACGCGACATGATCATCCGGCCTGACCAGCACGGCGTCCCGCTCCCAGACCTTCCTCACGTGCGGCTCGTCGGGGAGATGGACCTTCTTTAGAGGAATGGCCAGCTTCGCGGCCTCGGGCCCAAACGCGGCTATATACCGGCCGTTGGGCGTGAAGTCGACGAGCGTATATTCTGGGCCCTGCCCAAACAGGTCGAACACGCTGGTGGTGCCGTCCTTCAAAAACACGTGCGGGGCGCGCGCACCGGGCCACGTCGAGGGGATGTACGCCTTGTTATTCCAGGGGGGTTCCTCCGCGTTGTCTTCCTCGTCCGGAATGACGACGCCCGACCCGTTGTACCGGTATCCGAGCTCGATGCCGTGGTCTGTGTTCTCGCCGTCGTTGGCGCCCAAGTGGCTCGCGATCTGCCGCCGGAGCTCCTCACCCTCGGGGGTTCTAGACCTGACGGCATCGCCCGTCTGCTGCACGAGGTCCTTGTAGAACGAGTGCTGCGCCCAGTGCACGCCGGAGCGTTCGATGTTGCGCACCGCGACCGGCCGTCTCTCGGTCTCGTACGACTGGAGCAGCGCCTCCGCGCCGCCGTGGCCCGCCAGCACGGCCGCGAGCTTCCACCCGATGTCGAAGCTGTCCCCGACCGCCGTGTTCATGCCGTATCCGCCCGTCGGTATGTTCTGGTGGGCGGCGTCGCCGGAGAGGAACACGCGTCCCCCAGTCGAGATGTACCGCTCCGCGATGCAGATGTTGGGCCTCCACGAGCTGGTCACGAGGACCTCGTCGATCTCGATCGGGTACGGATCCCCCGAGCCGCCTAGCACGCGGTACACGGCGTCCTTAGGGTCAAGGGTCGAGGTGTCGAAGTCCAGTGGTAGCGGCGTGTGGGCTGTCCAGGTGTCGACCTCGTCCTGCGAGATGATGACGTGCCCGCTCGTGAAGAAGATGTGCCAGAACTGGCCCTGACTGTGTAGGCGGCTCAGGTCGCGCGACTTGAAGTGCACGAGGTGGAGTTTGGCTGGGCTAGAAATGAGGGAGAGAGAGTGTCAGCTGGAGCGTGTCCGAGAACAATTCGACGGCAAACCCCAATTCGACGCAAAAATTCGCCGGAGTAAGGTAGAACAGTCCTCACTCACACGGGGCCCCCAATCAGGTCCACGCCGATTGCCTTGCGCACGCGGCTGCCTCCCCCATCACACCCGATCACATACTGGGCTTTCACCCTATGTGTCTCCCCTTTGACGGTGTCGACGAGGTCGCACTCGACGCCGGTGTCCGTCTCCGTGAGCGTCTCGAACTTCATCCCAAAGTGCGACTCGATGAGCGGTTCTTTCTGGAGCCGCGGCTTGAGCCACGCTTCGAAGATGGCTTGCGAACACCGCTGGTACGGCTCCCTGGGCATGGATCCGTCATTTTGTTCTTTGATATGATTGCGCCACCAGTCGGGCGAGGGAAGGTCCTAAAGTGCGAAGAACGTAAGTGAGTAGGTGAGCGAGAAGCGGGCTCGACGTATCGTAACAAGCAGATTAAGAAGCGAACCACCGCAGTGCGGTGCGGTGCGGTGCGGTGCGGTGCAGTGCAGTGCAGTGCATTGCAATGCATATGTCGTGTTGTGGTCTGGCACAAAATACATACCCATTTCGTGACGAGCTCGCCTCCCTCCGACAGGCCAGAACTGAAATTCACGTTGAACGAATAATGCTGCGGGACACCTAGGGTTGAGAAGACGATCAGCCTCGTCAGCCTCCTCCGGCGAGCGCGCAGGTCCTCGAATCGAATCGAATCGAACCGTCCACCGCCGATCGAGTCTTCCGGGAATAAACAAAGGGTTGCCGGCACCGTGATGGAAGTATTACACCTCCCATCACAATAACGGCGTGAACTTACCGACCTCCCGGATCCCGCGATCGATCTTCAACCGCCGAAACAGCTCCATGCTCCGACAGTTCGTAATGTCCATCTTGGGCCATTTCGTCGTGTCCAGATTGCGTTCGACGAGCATGCACCGCGTGCCATGCTCGGCCAATTGGAGGGCAGCGATCAATCCGGCAGGACCGGCACCGACTATTAGGACGGGCGTTTCGTGGTGGTGCTGCGCGTGGGTCGTCTGGATGAGGAGGTCAGTCAGTTAGTCAAGAGGGAGGCAGAACCGGACGGAACGATGTAATTGATCAATTAACATATGACATTGACGTGCTTTGGAAGGGTAACCACAAGCACAACTTTGACTTACCATGTTGAGCCGGACCGGCAGGAAGATCCCAGAATCTGAACTTGATTATTTAGACCGGAGGGAATGGGCGTGCTGCTGTGTACAGCTTTGATATTTGGCAAGTACATCCGGCAGTACGAGGGGGAGCATTTGATGTTTACATACTTGCCGTCAACGTATGTATGTATGTACTGACCACGGTACGGCGAAAGGATGCGGCTCCACTGCTTACAGGACAGTTAGTTCAGTCGGGGTCAAGGTTCGACGGCTCACGGCTCACGGTTTAACGATTCACGGCCCTGCTGGAATGGACGGGGCTGGACGGGGCAGGACTGGGGGAAATGGATCAGCAGCAACCCACCTTCTTAATTAGAGCCATCTGGGCAGCAAGAAGAACCCCGCTGGCCGCCATGCTTTGCATCATCTATCGGCCGATGTCCTCGGCTTCTCTTTCGTTCAAGAAGACGATTGCTTAATGCCGGGGCCGGAAGAAGTTGCGAGCACGGGACTTTTGCCCCAGGCCCACTTCTGTGCTTGAGTCTCGCCAGCGTGCGCGGTGTCCATAAAGACCGTCCCTGGCCGCTGTAAGAGTCAAGGTACTGTACTGGACGGGGAATCCGCGGGGAAGGAACGCCCAAACTTCGAGCCCAGCTCTCGTATTGCTGACGCGATGCAGAATAAGCTCTAGGCTGGCGGGAGGTACAGATGCTGATTACACACAGCAGTAGCAGTAGGATTCGATATCGCTGACAGATGATACACGTCTACATGGTCGAGTACTGTGGCGTAGTGAAGGACCGCATTCTGATCTGCCCCTCCCTGCTCCAGCGCGCCGAGAAACCTGACTTAAGCAGCCACCATCGGCACATCAAACTGGGCCGGCTTCGCCTCCAGCGCGTCTGGCGGCACGGGCAACTCTTTGCCTACGTCCTCGATCTTCCCAGACGCAAAGGCCAGAGGGATGTTTGGACCCCAGACATGTAGAGTATCTGGCGCCGCGGCCTCTCTGCCAAATGGCGTATCCTCGTTGACCTGATCGCTGTCGGAATAGTGCTCTACGATGTTCCCCGAGCCATCGAACCTAGGTTGCAGATAAATGTCAGCAAAATGTCCAGACGGCGCGGCCGACACACCGAACTCACCAATAGTCAAAGATCTGACTTCCGAGGACGTGTCGGCCAATGCCCCAGCAGTTGGTCCAGCCCTTGGATCGGAGCCAGTCATGGCCCAATGTCTGCGTGTCGAAATCATTCACTTCGTAGCTCGAGTGATGGACGAACACTGGACGCCCTTCCGGGCCGGCGGCCACGAAAAAGCTCTGCGCGTCATGTTACTCAGCAGTTCCCAGTGACTAGCATGTGACTTACGTGGTGATCTGTATACTGCGGTCCAAGATCGATGTGACAAAAGCACGTCTCATCTTGTCCTGTGGCCGGGTTGAACACCGCATCCGTGGGTTTCAGGTTGATCAGACTCGTGTAGAAGGAGAGTGTGCTCTCGAACTTGCTGGCGGGGACAATAAAGCCGTAGTGTCCAAGCTTGTGGATAGGCGACGGCCCTGTCTTGAACCGTCGAAATGTCCCCTTTCTGGGTTTCTCGAGTGCGGTGTTCGACATGGGATCGGTCTTCTCCAAAGGCGGCACGGGCCCGTCACTTTCTCGAAGCTTCTGTCCAAACACAAAGCCAACAGGAAAGCCATTCGGATCTTCCAGGGTGACGAGCTTTCCACCTCCTGGTGCCTCGCTGTCTTCCACCGGGGAAGCACTTGGATGGGCCGCAGCTGTTTGCAAATCTGCAAGAGTATCAACAACCCAGTAGGCCCCCTTGAAGTGTCTTTTCGCATCCGGGGATTTCTCCGCAACGTAGATGTATGGCTGGCTACCATAACCCCGGAAGTAGACTCGGTCCAGCGTACGATGTTCTTCCACGAAGCCGAAATCGTGAAGAAAGGACAGTGCTCGGTCTAAGTCTGGATGCTGGTAAACGACGTGAGCAAGCTGAACAACTCGAACCTGCTTTATCGCCATCTTGTTGTCTCCTTGAGGTGGTTGAGGGTTCAGGCCTGGAGTACGTGGTATCCGCTGTTTGTAGTGGTGAGTATAGCTTTCATTCAGGAACTTCTGGTAGCGTTGGGCAGGAAACTATGACCAGTGCAGCCATATAAGGTCAGCTTGACCGGCTTGGCGGCCTGGAGATGCTCTGGCCGTTTCTGCTCTCTAATGTCGCCGCGGGAAAGCCTAGTCCGGATATTGCGGGCATTTGGGGCGGTCAAATGCGGTGTTTCATAAAAACCGACCACGTGACACGGATATCCATGTTTGCAGCTCGAGGGTCAGGCCCGGTTCGTCAAGAGCATCCAGATGTGCCTTTCTCAGTCAGGCTTTTGTCTTGCGGGGTGTGTGGCTGTGAGAAGTCGAGGCGTATCGTTTAATGTGGCTCAGGTAGGCATGTAGTCCAAGTCACCCCTGTAGCCACCAAAGAAATCCGAAAACCCAAAGTCAATCTCATTGCTTCCATCGTAGAATTCCTGCTGCAGTTGTGGGAAGTTCTGGGGGTCAAACATGGAAGCGTCATATTCCGTCACTTCACCGTGACCAGACGCGTTGACCGATCTCGAGTAATCTTCCTGGATTGGTGGTTGCTGTTGCTGCGGTACCTCGGTCGGTCCCGAGTACGATACGTTGTCGCTGATTATCGAGCTGTTTCTGTCCCGCCTGTTGAAGTCAGGCGGAGTATTGCCACTGAGGCGTGGCATGCGGAAGAAGACCGCGTATCGTTTCGCTAGTTGCTTCTCTTCGGCGTTCAATGTGCCTCCTCTCTCGACCATCCTTGCCAATTCTAAAATGTTGTCAGCCCGATCTTAGATCACATGAGACGGTCATACCTGAGACAACCGATCCCAGCTTCCACTTCTCACTGAAGTGTGCGAGGACCAGCTTTCCTAGGTCGTGGCTAGAGGCAATGAGAGGCTGAGTCTTCAAAATATCGCCATCGACATAATACGGCGGGAGCATCATGCAGGTGAAGAACGGATGTGCGATTGCGATATACCTCGAGTCCCAGAGGCTGATGATCCTTGACAAGTCGATGGCGCGTTGCCGGAGTGGCGTCGATAATCCTGCTCCCACGCTCGACACACTGCGATCATCATTCTCGGCAATTGCGATCCCAGAGACCATGAATGATGCGGCCATCAACATGAGGTGTGTGCCGATAACCCAGTTGCAACGGGCAAAGGTCGTTGGAGTGAATGCTAGCGTCTCAGCGTCGAGACGGAGTGAAGCGGGAAGGGCTAGCTTGAAACAGCAGATCTCGTTCTCCAACGTCAGCTTCTCGTCAGGTGAAATATCTTGCTTCTGCTGCAAACGGTCGTGGACAGTGGCCATAAAGTGATTGGCGACAAGGAACCATGCCCTTTCGTCTTGGTTGCTACAGCCTTGGAGGGACCTCCACGATTGACCCGGAAGCATATTAAGTTGGGCGGACGGGACATCGAGTTCGGCGAACCACGCCTCATCGGAGATGGGCAATGCAACTGCCATTCTCTTGCGATCAATCGAATACGGGTTGCGAGAGACCGTCGAGGCAAAAGTATCAAGCTCCCATACAGCCCACCAGACGCGTCTCATCTCCTCCTTTTCTACATGGTCAATTGGCGTAGCCGGGTTCCAGTCCTCGTCGTCCACTTCCGAAAGTCCCAAGTCGTACGCTAGTCTCACGCAGACGCCGATGAGGATCCAGCCCTGATGGGTCGGGCCCGAGGTATAGAAGTCTGAAAGACGTTAAAACTAGTCTATTCGTAGCCACGCACTTTGCACAGTCAAGGAGTCAAGGAGTCAAGGGGAAAGCCGGGGAGCGGTGGCAGTCGGGCGGATGCCCGGTCTCGCCACACAGGGCTGTAGGATGGGGCAACTTACAGTTCGCGAGCAGGATGCAACCTTGCAAGTAGGTCAAGGATGGATTCCGCAGCGATCGAGCTTGAGAGTAGAAATCTCTTGCGCGGCGAGCAAACTCATATCCCCGTTTATTCGGAGGCACGCCGGCAAATCTCGGGTGGTTGGAAAATCTCGCCGACATTGCAAACATGCTGTAGAACAGAAGCGATTCATCCACTGGCAAGCCCTGCATGACATCCCCATCGACCAGTAGCTGCCTTTCGTACTTGGCTTGGAAACGGGGTCGATGGAGGATCGGCGCCCATGCCTGGACTTTATCAAAGAATAGGTTGAGTAGGTCAACAGCGACCGAGCAGGTAATCATGCTTTCCGCTGTCGTGGTAATTGTCGGTGTTGGCAATTTCGTGCTCGGTTCCGTCGAACCTCGTAGGGGCGCCTGCTCGAATTCTTGCTCGTCGACTTCCTGGCTTTCATCTTCGGCGTCGTCTGCTTCTGACGCGGCGCTCTGGTTGTGCTGATCCGTTGCTTGGTCGTGGTTGTCTGAGTTCTGGTGATCTGTCTCCTTGATCTCGGCCAGAAGGCCTTTGAGAGAGTCTCGTAATAGCGTCTGGGGAATCTCGCGTCGGCCTTCTTGGTCGTCCGAACCCTCGCCAGCCCGAGAGGCTGCTTCGAGCACCTGCACCAGTCTTGAAATGCTGTCGCTGATTTTCCGTGACTGGGCCTTCAATTGCGGCTTGCGCTGGGTTGGCTTCTTCCTCTTCGAAGGGAAGGTGCAAGAGTTGCCGGTCCGTAAGCAGAGCCCACAGACGGGGCGGCGCATGTCGCACTTCGTTTTCTTGCGATTGCATTCCTGGCACGCCCGTCGCGGTTCAAGCAGCTGAGGAGGCGCCTCTTCATCTGCCATGTTGGGTATCATATGAGCTCAGTAGCCCGGCGAACGACCGAGAGGCACAATCATTGAAGACGGCACTCGTGGTCCTGTCTCGGTCGAATGAGGTTGATTTAGAAAACAGTGAACGGTGAATGAATGGTGAGTGAATGATGATTGATTCTGCCCACTGAATCTTACTGCCGTGCGCTATGCCTGTTGCAGACTGACCGGAGGCGGGGAAGCCTGAAGTATGAAGGAAGCAGCAGTAAGCCCTGAATTGCGCGGCGAGAGCTGGATGATTGATTTGCTGAACAAAGTCGCGCTGACTAAATGCACAAACTGGTCACTTTCTCTTTTACCTCTCGGTCGGAAGAATCCCGTGGACAATCGAAAGTGCTGTAAGTGCGCGAGTGCTTCGCTGTAGCTGTTCGGGGGAGCACAGAACGCGTCACGGCGTATCTGGACGCGGCTGACTAACATGGTGGTCGTCGCCAGTGACGCCCCCGATCGCGTCGGCGCGAGACCAAGAGCAAGTCGTCTGCCTTGCAGACACTGCAGTGGGTGACCCACATCTTGATCCTCACTGCAGTCTCACGGTTCTCGTATCTGTCCGCTCGACAGCCTTGTGCAAAATTGGAGATTAACGCTTCTTACTAATATTACTCCGGACCCCACGCAGTATCATGTCCAGCCAAGGACCCCACGGCCCAAGATTGCGGGAGGAGCAGCGCCTGCAAGAGTAGACTTTCCGACACACACAGCGCTAGGAAATTTAATCGACCCGGCTCATCGCAGGTTGCCCGAGGTATTCGGTCCGGTAGACGCATGCCTTGCTCGAAACGATGCGATAGCCCTCACAAGTGCAACTACTGTGTAAACTGGTCCGCGGGACTTGATTTCCTAGGAAGTTCGAGGAGGTGAAGATGCCCTGCTGCGGTTGTCGAGGGGCTAACCGGGAAAGAGCATTGGCTCCCTCACCCAGGCACGGGGACCCTTGAGGGAATTCTCTGCCACTGTACCATGCTACTCCTGACCAATTCGTCGAGCTTATCCGAGGCAAGGAACTGTTTCTGCCGCGCCATCCTTGGCCAGTCCTGCCCTTCTTGTAAGGAATTCACCATTGCATCCCGCTGTCTGTGAGTGGCTGCCCAATAGGAATTACTAGCGCAAAAAGCACTGGCTGAATCGTTGCCCGCTGACTCCTGGCCTAGTAATTCCGAGGTTGGCACTTAGCATCAATCACGATAATGGCCGGGTCGCACCAATCTGCGGCTGGCTGATCGCGTCGCGTGGTACATACGTAGTCCCTGCCACTGTCACTGACAGTGACCGCCTGCAAAAGTGCACATCAAACGCTGGAACGCTCGCCGCGGCCGTCGCATGCACCTAATCGAGCAAGTGGGCAGGGCCGCATATGCTGACCGCAGGCCTATGGTCGCAATCTCAGGTCGCCATGCGAGGCTCGCCCACGCTGCAATCGACGCAGCAGATCTATCACTGATGGGGTCCAATCACGCGCACTCTGGCGGAACTCTTGTCCAGAACAAGGCGGATTACTCCGGCCCTCAACGCTCGCTTATCCCGGACTCGCCCTACAACATTCATGTCAAGGGTCTTGTCCCTTAGCTCGTTAAACTCTTTTCAGCGCCGTCGCACATTTCGACCCTGGACGGGATGACCCAGCTATGTGGCACGTGGGGCCTCGGGGACCAGTGCAGCTGCCCGGTTTGGCTCTGTGATAAGCCCACCAAACCGAGCCGGAGTCTCGACTCACTAGCTCGGATACCAAGGATGAAGCCGACAGTGATACTGCAGCAGACCCGCCCACTCCTCGATACTGGCGGCCGTCTTCATATATACCCCGGCAGGCTTCACGACCCTCCCTCCCTCATGGACTAAGTCAATCTGCTGGAGAAATCTTCTGCACCGCGATGGGGACACACATGATCTACGCCCGTCTCCAGGTTGGGGAGCCTGTCGCAGACAAGGCTATACCCCCTTTAGTCGGCAGCGATCGCAACCCTTCCGGCCCTTACAGTGCGCCGGTCCGTATCAACGGACGGCTTAGTGTTCTCGACGACTCGATCTCTCGTCGTGCCTTTGACACTGTGCAGCTCAGCCTGAGAGGTATGAGGCACCCCCATTGTCTTTTCCAGAGAGGAAAGCTTATACTTCCGCCTCAACAGGTGTCATCACGGCCAACATTGGATACAAAACCGTCCTCGAGGACATGATCACCCTGACCGATATAAAGACAGTTTCGGAATTTAGGTCGATGTCTCCCACCAGCCAAGACGACAGCCAGGGTGGCCGGCACGTGGGCTTCTATTTCGAATTGCCCACCAGTACATCGGCCAACGGCGGCCCTTATCGTCCGCTCCCCTTGTCCGGGACATTCAAGGGCGCCATCAGCACGAACCAGAACCATCCTCTGAACGAAAGCCGGCCTATTCATGGGGAGTGCGAAGTTTCCTACTGGATCGAGGCCCGGTTCCGAAGCGCCGGGAAGGAGGTTGGCTGTCTGCACCGTCACATTCAGATCCGGTCGCTTTATCCGCGACTGAGAGTATCGATGGCGAAAGGCGCCCCTCTCCTCATCCGTGCCAAACCCGACATATTCACCAGATGTCGGCTTCAGAAGTGTCCTGATCTGTCCGTCACCCTTTCTGAGGCCGGAATGGCAGTGGAACGAGACCGCGATACGGGGAGGCGACACATTACGCTACCCCTGGCCGTGGCCATGAACGCCTCGGATGCATTTCCTGTGCATTCGCGCCAATCCATGACGTGCACGGTGGACGCTAAGTGGCTGGTCAACACGCGTTTCTCGACCCAGTCCGGTTGCAAAGGGTCCGATAGATTGAAGGCCACCGAGTTTATCCGCAAGACTTCGACGGCGTCGACACATAAATCAACCATACTGTTCCGTCCCCTGCCGCGATACGATGACAGGGAGATTAAGCCCATCACCACCACCCATGGTCCGGTCGCTCCATTCCTCGCAACATCCCAGCTCGAACTGCCTGTCCCGGACGCTGTCTCCCAGCCGTCGCTCGACTGGAGGTATCTATCAAGGACATACACGCTGCAGCTATCTCTGCAATTTCGCGGCGTTCAGGGCGCGCCCAACTACAGTCTCAACGCCAGCCTTCCGTTGTCGGTTTCAGCCTACGGTTCGAAAGCAGACGATGCACTCCTCGGTGAAGTATTCCTGGACCATTCAGAGACGGCCCCAGAGCCTGACGAGGAAGATGCCCTCCTTGAGATGCTCAGTCCACTGAGGATTGGACAGCCACAGGTGCAGACGCCGCCATCTCAGATACGACCTCAGCGCGCCGCAGTCAGGACACCACCACCCCCGTACTTCCGATGAGACGCAGCTGCACAAAAGACAAGGGCGGAAAGCCCACAACTCAAAATTCTCTAGTGCCTGTGCCTATGCATTGCGAACTTAGAACTGGAATGATGCGTCCATGGCAAGCAAACCCTTCGACGAAGGCCAAGCGCAGCCAAGAGTATCGATCTCCGTTTCCCAATCTAGAACGGAACGCCCTCATATCGTTGGGAAAACTGCAGGTTCGCCGCTTTCAACGAGCTACTGTCACTCCGCGGACACTGGTCCCCAACACAGGCGGCTTGTTGCGAGTATACGTTCTTGCCAGGGAAGCCCTCACAACTTGTGAGAAGGTTTGCAACCCCCCCGGCGATATTCTCGGCCTATCTTCCAATACGCAATACGGGCCTCAATCGCCAGAGCAACATTCACTCGAAATCGCCCATCCTCTTCCTCCCGACACACCGAAATGAAAAGTCTCAATAATCCCAAGTGTCCGAGTTCGATGACACCAGCGTGGCCCTGTCATGCGCATGGCGAAGTTTAAGGCGAGCCTCCTCCTCCAGCCTTGTCTCAACCCCACCCGGCCCGATCAACCTGGTACCCGGCAAAACGTTGTGCCACCCCATTCCTCATCCTTACCTTCCCTGCCTAGGCATCCAACATGGACATGCATGCAGACGCATATGCGAATGGAGGGGCCGAGAGCCTTGTAGGTGTGGGCGACAAGCGAGGTTCGAGACCCGACGCCTGACACCCAAGCGTATGTACATGCGCAGTAGTCAGAGTCAGCCCCCTTCCTTCCCTGCCTCTGCGTCAAGCTGCAATTTTCAATCTAGTTTGGTCAGCCAGGCATCATGAGAGGAATGGACACGGATTTAGGGCATGCGCACACAGCCTCGTACGCGCAGGGATGCATGCTGGGTGTGATATGCAACCGGTCACGATCATCCCGGGGTGATCGATCAGTAGGAGTGCGGGAACGGAAACGCAAAGCGAAACGACATTCCGGGCCCCCAGACGAGTCCATTGTACTTCATTCCAGTTCACTAGTATTCCATTACAGCCTAGTACAGTGAGGTCCTCCATTCTACAGTTGACTTATAGTGCAGTGCAGTTCTAGTCTGCCGTACATAGTACACACAGTCCATAGTATATATAGTCCATGGAACTGACTATGCAGAATCAGAATCAGAATCAGGCCCCTAGCCCGGCGAGGTGACGCGGTTCGCCGAGCAAGCAAGCGGGCGGGGACATTCAATTCACATCACATCTATATCCACATCATCGTCACGTCTACATCCCTCAAGTCATCTAATCGTACTCTACGAGTATGTTCCACTCCGTACGGGTATATCGCAATCACAAGGCAGCCGGCCAAGGGCCGATAAGTGGCGAACCCGATCCTCTAGGCACACGTGATGGCTATAAGTTCTGTACTGTGGTGATGTTTGGCGGATTCGTCGATCAAGGGAGCAGAATGCCAGAACTAGAACTCGCACTGGCACTGGCACTGGCGCGGGGTTGGGTTGGGTCGACATGGGATCTGGTCGTGACCGTTGTGGACAATATAAGGTGGTTGGACAATATCCCAAAGTGACGATTAGTGCCTCTGATTGGTGAGGCAGCGTTCAGTTCTCTCTCATGAGTGGTGTACGTATTGTGATACATCAGCGAGAAAAAGCTCAGCACCCGAAGACAATATCTTCAAGTCAAGTTTAACTCATCGAAGTGGTATCCAATCGATGCGGTGGATCGAGTAGAGCGCAAATGATACATCAATATGAGGTGGGAGCGGGTACTGTACAACCAACACGTCCGCTCGCACACCAGTACAACTCCTCAAATCAAGCAAGTCCACAAGTCGAGCCCCGCCGCCGAACGAGCCGGAACGGCATCTATCGATCGAGTGCCTGTTCCTGACACATGGACCAGTACGCCCCTCTTCTTCTCAACAGCTCGTTATGCGTGCCTTTTTCCAGGATTCTGGACCCTCTGCCGACTTCACTCTCGCCAAACACAAAGATGATATCTGCTTTTTGGATTGTTGCCAGCCGGTGAGCAACTGCAATGACAGTCATACTTCGCTGGGCGACGAGTTTCTCAATGGCCGCTTGCACCAGTTTCTCCGACTGGGAATCAAGGCTTGAAGTTGCCTCATCGAGCAGCAGGAGTGACGGGTTGCGAAGGAGCGCGCGGGCAAGGCAAAGACGTTGCTTTTGGCCGCCACTCAGCGAAGTCTGCGTGTTGATGCCCAAAGGGGTACCGTAGCCCTCGGGCAGAGAGATCACGAAATCGTGGATTTCGGCGTCTTGGCAGGCTTGGATAATTCGTTCTTCAGGAATGCCTTCGTCGTCGATGCCGAGAATGAGATTCTCACGAATGGTCCCGTCGAAGAGCTTGGGTTCCTGGGCGACAAGTGATATGGCACGACGGTAAGACGACAACTCGATGTCTTTCAGGTCTTGATCGTCGAATGTGATTGTGCCCGAGACCGGCTCGTAGAAGCGCTCGAGCAACGACACGACGGTCGTTTTGCCGCAACCGGAAGGTCCCACGAAGGCAACAAACTGACCGCTTTGCACCGACAGGCTGAGGTTGCGATAGATCGGGGTGTCTCGGGTCGGATACTTGAAGGCCACATCCTTCAGCTCGATCTTTGCACCCATTTTCTTCTCCTTGTGCGGCAGTGGTGTTGGCACGGAAGTCAAGCGTGTTTCGTCGTTTCCACTGGCTCGCGAGTCCAGGATCCGATTCGCAGCTGCTGTGGCCTGAGCAATGTTAGGTGCGAAACTCAAGAAGGGACCGGCTCCCTGGGCGCCCTGGACGATTGCGATATATATGAGGTAGAACTGGAGGATGTCATATTCGCGTGAGGCAAGGAGCTGGCCACCATACCTGGAGACAATCAGTTACGCTCTCTCAGGAGTGACTGCTTCTAATCGTGACTTACCAGAAGGTCAGCGCCATGGCACAGAGATCGACAGTATCACAGAAGGCAAAGATAAGGCAGGCGTACGTCCCCTGCCTCGTCGCATCCCTGATCTGACGCTGCAGCAAAGTGGAATATTTGTTGAGGATGAAGTCCTCCATGGTCAAGGATGTAACGGTGCGGAAGGCACCAACGGCTTCGGTTGCGAATTGAGAGCTCTGAGCAAAGACCTTCGAATTCCACTCCACAAATTGAAGCTCGTACTTGATGCGGATGTAGGAAGACACCAGCATAACCGGCATGGCGGAGCAGAAGATCACCAGGGTCAACTTCCAGCCGAAGACGAACCCGATGATGATGCAGCCGGTGAGATTAAAAATGGCCACCAGCGGGAAGACACCATTGATGCCAATTAGCTCGCCGAGGACTTTGAAGTCCGAGGCCAGCCGAGCCATCAATGACCCTGTGGCATTTTCCTTGGCATCGAAATACGAGACGGGGAATCGCAAGAGGTTCTGGAAATGTTCGCGCTGATAGACAGACATTGCGAGCTGTCCCGATGTTAGCAATGTGTAGTCACAATCCCGTTTTTTGCGCTTACCACCGAGAGATGGTTCGAGAAGCAGCCAAGCAAGAAGTAAGTCATTGAGAGCCCCAGGCTGAGTACGAAGAACATCAAGGCCCAGAAGTTTCCTCGGTCCTGCAGCTTCTGACCCGTGTAGGTAAAGACTACCATCAACTGCGCGAAAAACCAACTTTGGAGCGCCGCCCCAGCTATATGGATGAGTCAGCTCATTATGTTCTCTCTCGGAGCCAGTTGAACTTACAGCCAGTCCCCATGGCAGCAAACAGGATGACTGCGTAGAACATCCAGTAATTGCGCTGTTCGTACAGCAAGCAACCCACCGACGCAGCGAAGCCTCTCTTCTTTCGGACCTTCACATCGGTTCCAGGACCATCATCGGACTTGGTTGTCAGTTTCCGCTCGAGATCATCCAAGGCAACCCCCTCTTCTCCCGGTGCGGCAGGCGCAGATTCTGCTTCTAGTTGTTGTGCATGTACCAGACCTGCGTAAAGCCCGTCGGGGATTGAGAGCAGGTGTTCGTGTGTTCCTTCCTCCATCTTTCTCCCCTCGCGCATGACAATTATGTTGTCGGCCTTTCGAATGGTTGATAGTCTGTGAGCTATCACAATTGTCGTTCGATTCTGGGATACTCGATCCAGGGCTTTCTGCACGATTCTCTCCCCCCTGACGTCGATGGAGCTGGTGGCTTCATCCAAGATCAGAATCGCTGGGTCTCGAATAATACTGCGGGCAATTGCAAGCCGTTGCCGCTGCCCACCGCTGAGTTTGATGCCGCTTTCCCCGACTTCTGTTTCATACGCCTGTCCTCGTCAGCACAGGGTTTTTTAAAACGGGATACCTCACTTACATCGGGAAGTTTTCGAATGAACTCGTCCGCAAAAGCTTCCTCGCAGGCTTTCCGTACCAAGTCATGCCTCTTGACAGTGTCAGCCTTCTCCCATTGAGTTCCGTTAAGTCCGAACGCGACGTTGTTGAAGATGGTGTCGTTAAACAAGAATGGCTCCTGTTGAACAAGGCCAATCTGTGATCTCCACCATTTGAGGTGGATACTGCTAATGCCAGCGGCGCCAATGCGAATCTCGCCGCGGCTTCTCTGTTCCGTCCCCTTTTCCAGGTCGGACTTCTCAGCGCCAGGAGCAGCAACGTCATCTTCATGATTTCTCGGGTTCAGTTCGTACCAGCGTTCCAATAACGCCACGATGGTGCTCTTTCCTGAGCCTGACGGACCGACCAGAGCTGTCGTCTTGCCTTTAAGGAAGCGGGCGCTGAACCCTTTCAGGACTTGGACATCGGGACGAGTAGGGTATGCAAAGGTCACATCTTCGAGTTCGATGTCTTCCCGAGAAGAGACGTCAGGATCAGAAAGTCCCTCGTAGGAAATCCTGGGCGCATCGATCGTCGAGAAGAACTGGCTCGCGGCAGGGATGGCTTTCTGAATTGCCATAACAGGGGCAGCGATGATGCCCAGAAGCATCACTACGATGAGAACCGAGAAGAAAACCCTGCCCAAGTTGAGTGAGAGATCTCTGTATGAGAGCAGACGACTACTTACGTGACGAGTGTGCCGACATTGTCGATATGGCCAGCTCGATATTGCTTGACACCGAACCAGAATACAAGCCCAAAGCTCGCGTACATGGAAAAGAAGATGGGAGCTAATTGGATGCCGTATGGTATGGACATCGCAAGCCCATATTTCCGTGAATCCTCAACTGATGCAAAATACTTCTTGGTCAGGTTCTTTTGGGCACCCAGAGAGAAGACAGCTCGAATGGAGCCGAAGACTTCGCCGGCTATCGAAGAAGCCTTCTTGTTCGCCTCCAGGACTCTCATCTGTTTCTTGAGAATAAAAGGTGTAGTTATGCCATAGACCACAACAACGAACAGCAGCGATGAGCTCGCTACGAGCGTAACGGACCACGAGTATCGAAAGGCAATGGCATAGGCCGAGATGATAAGTGCGATGGCATAGAAAAGAAAGAAGAGCTTGTCGGAGATACTCATCTGGATGGTGTTGGCCGAGTCTGTGATGGTGGTGGCGACTGACCCGGAAGATGTTGCATCGAGTTTCTCTATCGGCTGTGAGAAGAGTGATTCGAAGTAGGAAAGACGCAGTTTGGCAGAAATACGAAGGCCCGTTATCCGGAAGCCAAACTGCTCCAGTCAGTACTGTGCACCAAGATGGGATTTGACGGGATGTCTGTGTCTCCAAGTCCTCACCGTCGAAATGTATGTCAGGGTAAATCTTCCAATGAACAGAAGAAAGAAATAGAGGCTGACACGTTTCGTCAGAGATGCGATAACGGAGAGCCCAGGTACTCACGAATATTTATTGACAGCTGCTTTGAAGCTACTCTCCTTCGTCGTAGGATTCGGGAGGAAGTAATCGTTGAAACTTTGAGCGAGGCGTCCGAATATGATGTTCATCAGAGGGAGTATCTGACACCGATGATCAGTCTCGAAATTTCGAAGTGTTCGTGTAAACGTACCGCGCCGGATGCAAGGGCGCAGACGAAGGAGGCCAGAAGCATATACCCGTCTCGTCTGGAGCGATGGGAGAACACTCTCTGTGGATCGTGAGTATTGGTGATCTATTTGGAGGCAGTGTGATACGAACCCAGTAGCTTGAGAAAGAAGCCGTGGCAGGCTTCTCATCGTCTTTGGTGCCGTTAGGTGTTGCTTCAGCTACTCCAGGACCGACGATTTCGGCCTCCGCAACGGGCGCCTTTTCTTCCGGAAGACTCATTGTGATATTCTCAGAGCCTCAGACGAAGATAGCCTGGTGAAGAGGTCCAGGGGGAGTGGACATTAAAGATGGATTAAATATTGCGGAATAGTTGGCGCAACATTTGCGTTTCGATGTGGCGGAGATATACTTCGCTCACGGAATCGTAGGTCCTCGTGAGCCATCGGTTAACAAGAAAAGCAGGCCATAGCACAGAGTTTGTGACTTTCGAAAGAGTTCCGGACAAATGAAGTACGACCCGCTGCGCAGAAACGAAAGAGAAAAGAGAGCTCTGAAGACATTTAGGACGTCGAAGTTCACGGCTGCCTGCAAAGAAAGTAGCAAGCGAGCCAAGAAGGATGAAATCCAAAACACCTGCTTGGCTCACTGACCATCGTGCCTGGCATCGCTTCCCGCGAGAGGGAGTCGAACCCGTGAATAGCGGAGAACTCAATCGGCGCTTGCAGGGGAGGAAAGTGAACGGCCAGTGAAGAACAAGTGATTTGAACACAATGCGAATACGAACACGACGGATCACCACACGCACAGACCCTTCAGGCAGATTTACCCGCCCAAGACGCCGAACCTAGAGCCCCACGTGCCCGTTAGGGGCCCCCAAGGCGGACACGGGCTGCTTTAGGCTCCAGTAACGAGTGCAGCATCAGGCCCCAGGGTTGACCGACACGATAGCTTTTCACCTCCACTCTCGCTCCAAGTGACAGCATGGCTAAGGTTGATCTACTCGTACGGTTGTACCGGCTACAGTCCTCAGGAGCCATCAAGTAAGAAGGAGCGCAGTCAAATGTGGGTTTTCCTCTCCTAAACGAGCGGATCCTAATGTGGTCCGGCGCATTTCTCCGACTAACATGTACGTATCTCGGAATCTCGGGGCCGCAGAACGCGCCAGCGATGTTCGAGTTTCGGCCAGCACGGGCAGCGACCATCGCATACACCTCATCGCTCCATCAGCGGGCTTTGTCCGTGCGGGAGATGCCTGCCTTCCCAAAGGTCACCGTCTACGCCTCCACTTGATGGTAGCAGGATGCATTGGCCGTGAGAACATCGACTGCCCGACCATCAGACGTCAGTATATGATGCTGCCAAGCAACCGGACTGCATCAGAGGCAGTATTAGTCTCCCAGCAAGATTTGAATGTACTCACAGAATAATCGGTCGCCGGCACTGGCGCCTTCGGATCGACTTGGTCCCACTGCAAAAGCCTCACCAGCGTCGCAAGAATTGCTCCCAGTTGCGCATACGCGAACGTCTCTCCAACACATCGGTGACGACCAGCGCCAAATGGCAGGTATGGGCTGTACACCGCCTTGGAGGACACGGCCCCATACCCGTAGTCCACCGTCTCGTCCTCGCCTTTTGTGTCTGCATCGCTGGCGGTTAGAGGCTTGTCCCATCGATGGGGATCCCATGCCATAGCATTGGGGAAAAACTCCTCGCTTCGGGCAGGAACGCCAGGCGCTGCCAGGAGGATATGTCCCGCCGGGACGACGATGTCCGTATCAGGAATCTGCATCGGTTGTTTGACCTTGCGCATGATCGAGTGAATCGGGCTATGAAGACGAAGCGTCTCCTTGATGACATTGTTGTGGAGCGTCAGTTGTTGCAGTGTCTCATAAGTCGGTGCCTCGTCGCCGAGCACGTTGAGCTGTTCCTGGTATAACTCCTCGATGAGGTGCGGTCGGTGAGCCAGGTGGAGCATGATCCAGGTTCCTGATGCGGCGGTATTATGCTGGCCGCCCATGAGCAAGGCAATCATCAGATTTGCAATCTCTTCATCGGGAACACGGGTGCCGTCCTTGTATCGGCCGTCCATGAGCGCCCAAAGCATGTCAGTACCACCATCCTGGCTACCAGTTGAACGTCGCTTCTGGATGATGTCCATGTACAGCTTTGCCATCATCTTCTGAGCACGATCTCGCCGCTGATTGACCGGCGTCGGTAACCACGGAAACATGAAGTTGGCAGGTGCGAAGCCGTCATCGAGATGACGGTAATATGTGGCGAACGACGAGTCGAACGCCTCCCTAACCTCTCTTCCTTGTAAGGAGCCCGCCGCCGCGTACAAGGACATCTCCGATAGCACTGTAGAGATATCGCAGATGCTTTCCTCGCCTTGGAAAGCAGGGTTGGTCTCGACGTACTGCTCGACTTCTCGGACGAATTGCGGAACGTAGGCGCGGAGGTTTTGACTGGTGAAGCCTTCTTTCAGCAACCGCTTCTGGTCCATGAAGCGCGCATTGTCGACGTCGTAGACAACGCCCCGGCCGAAGACCGGCACTGTCAATGGCCCGTAGACCTCTTCCGCATTGAGATCCTTCAGCTTCCCGTTCAAGATAAAATTGTTCCCTTTGGCTCCCAGGTAGACGGTGACTTTCATTCCGAGTAGGCCAAATGTGAAGACATCGCCATACTTTTCTCTGCAGTTGAAGAAGAAAGTGTATGGATCCTGTCCATATTGTACAGTGCTCCCGACCAAGGGCAACCAGTGCCACACGACTGGTGGCCTCCGAGAGTCCCGATAGAACAGCTGCTTTAGGATGTTTGTGACAATCGAGACCACTATCAGAGATGCCAGCGACGCAAGGATCTTGCCGATCGGGACCGACATCCTCGTGTCCCAGCTGTCTTTGCCTCCAAGTGGCTCAGCTGTAACGCAGAAGACAGGCAGAATTGTGGGTGGGCATCGCAATGGCAGTAAAGAACAGTGGATCTCACGGGAAGCATAATTATCTAGAGTTTTGATGTAGCGGTGCCCGTTTCGGCGGTGAAGCACCGCCAGATTTAAAGCGGCGGGGACCTCTCAAATATCAGCCCTTTTATTGTAGGAAGCCCATGAGGCCACCCGGGATGACTTGAAAGCCTTCCTGGAAGCCTTCCTGTCTTCCTCTTTGCCCCAGCGTACCCCAGTAGATCAACTATCGATACAGTCTCAATCATGCCCCAACTCAAGCGGGATGATCATGGCCGTTGAGCGAGTTTCCCATGGACCCAAAGCAATTTGTTCCCCTTACTTGTGCCATCACACTCATTTCTTCATTGTGTTCAACTAGGAATTGGTATCGAGGCACATATCGAGGCACACACAACTGCCTCCAACCGACCTACGGCTTAAGATATCCATCCCCGGGCGTCACTGACCTGAGTCATCATTCAGAGATCTAAATCTCAAGTTTTGAAGCCTTAGACCTAGTATTAGTCTCTGTAGCTGTAACGGGTATCTACCCAGGTAGCATATTCCTTGAGCAGACATTGGAGCTGTTGATTTAGGGCGGGAAAGACACTGAGAGCGGCCATCGACCTGATTTCATCCGTCACGAAAGCGTCATCGATGGTTAGCCTTTGACTTCCACACGGAACAGAAAGCAGTCGATGACTGTGACCGAGACAAGGTACACACGAGTACGAGTATGTAGTGAAAAGTCATGTACGCCCGAGTAAAGCTAAGTATCGGGTCAGTTCCGGGTAAGCGGTGCTCCGTACCCAAAAGTTTGCTACGGTGGAGCATTCATACGTCTACAAGCGATTGGTCAGACTCTGCCGAATCGCACCGTGCCAAGATTTCGTGCCAGCAACCCCGATTTCCCCACTTGCGGCAGGCGGTCAGGCAAAAGTTCAACCGAGTCGTCTAGAATTTCATATTGAGAGAGAACCTCCTGTCGTTCATGAGAGTGTTCAAGACGCATGGTCAGCAAAAGGGTACATGGCCGCAATGGACGACGAGCTGACGGTAGATACCATTTTTCCCTTCCTGGCGTCTGTTCACCAATGTCTGACTGACCTGCGACAGGAACGGCTCAAAAGCCATGCACGTTCCTTTGACAGCCTCTTGTCTCTCATCCCGGCAAAGCTCTATTATAGCGGAGATGTCAGCGTATGTTCCTCAAAGCCTGTCCCACCTTGGGGAGACTGCTTTGCTCATTTCATATGCAGGATCAATGGAAACGGAAAAAGCAGACACCGGAGGAGAAGCGGGCGGCAAAAATGGCAAAGCTGGATCCCGACAACTGGAAGAGTGCAAAGGACGTCATGGACGAACGAGCCGCCGCCGCTGCCCTGAAACGAAAGCGAGAAGCTGGGGACGACGAAGACGAAGTCGACGAAATCCCTAATCCAGCGGATGATGATGACCTAGAACAGCCGAAAGCTGTCCACGATGCACAGCAGCCCAAAGTGAAGAAACGGAAGGTTGACGTCAAAAACAAGACTGAGCCAGAAACACCTGAGGACAGACGGCGTCGGAAAGCCGAGGAACGTGCGGCCAAGCGAGAACGGAAGAAGGAGAAAAGGGCCAAGTCGAAGGAAAAGGCAGAGCGGCAGAAAGCAAAGAAGAGGGAAGCACATGGCGAACCCAATCCTCCTGATAATGGCAAATCCCCTGCGAAGACGAAGAAGGAAGCAAAGGAGCTACAACTTCAAACCCCAGTCGATTTGACGACTCAAATGGAAGAGGCAGAGGAAGCCTCTCAGCACGATCATCCTCCTCGGGCCGAATCACCATCCACAGCTTCGTCAGCAGCAGCAGAAGAAGAAGAGCCCGCCGAGGTCTTCTCGCCACAACATGAATCTGGCGTGTCCTCGACGTCATCCATTCAACCAGCCTCGATCGACGAAACCCTGAAAACGGAGGAACAAACCACCTCACTTCCACAGATAGGCACATCAGCAATGCGGATCGACACCTCCAAAGACCCACGCCAACGCCTCCAAGAAGCGCTGTCTCAATTCCGGGCCGAACGGAAAGCCGACGGCACCGACGGCCGGGCCCCAAAGAACAGACAAGAACTCCTCGACCAACGGCGCCGAAAGGAAGAAGCCAGAAAGGCCGCAAAAAAGGAACAAAGAATGCGCGAGAAGGAGGAAGAGGCGCGTCGCCAGGACGAAGAGATCGCCCGACGCTTCTCCCCCGGCGGCTCCGGCTCACTCCTGGCGTCGCCTCGATCCCCGATAATCGGCGACAACAACAGCTCCAACAACTTCACGTTCGGCCGCATTGCCTTCTCGGACGGCACCAGCCTCGACCCTTCCACCTCGGAGGTGGTCGACCCGCATAAGCGGAAAGGACCCCGCGACACGGCGTCGCAGCTACAGCTCGCGCAGGCGAAGAAGGAGCGCCTCGCCGCCCTGGACGAAGAAAAGCGCACCCAGATCGAGCAGAAAGACATGTGGTTGAACGCCAAGCGGCGTGCCCACGGCGAACATGTGCGCGACGACAGCTCGCTGCTGAAGAAGGCGCTGAAGAGGCAGCAGGGCCAGAAGAAGAAGAGCGAGAAGGAATGGACCGAGCGGCTCGAGGGCGTCAAGAAGGCGCAGGAGACGAAGCAGAAGAAGAGGACCGAGAACCTGGCCAAAAGGAAGGATGAGAAGCGAGCCGGCAAGGGCAAGAAGGTCAAAAGGCCGGGTTTTGAAGGGAGTTTTAAAGGAAGGACCGGTGGCGGGAGGAAAAAGTCGTGATATCAAGATATCTCGAGATGCGCGTGTACTGCATCGAGTAGAATGCCCACAGGAGCAGAGCGAGGCAATGCAAAGCGAGCAGATCAGAACAAAGCATTGCACCAACTGGACTGAAAACTAATTGAATTTCCAGAACTGAATATACCCCGAGACACCAACCCTCCTCGAAACACCATCTCTCCTCCATCTTGTCCTGGAGCGGGACCGCCCGATCTTTCAGCAGAGCAGCAAGCTACATTCACAGTATGTTGGCTACAGTATTTTTCGCCACTTGGTCACCCGATCACTGATCCATAATCCCTGGCCCATGTCTACAGGCAAGGCTGAAGTCTGAAGGCTGGAAGCTGGAGGTTAGGCGGGATGCTTCGTTCATGTCTTGGATACCTACTCCGAACAAACTCACTCACCGTGCCAATCCCGTACCACTGTAAATCACCCACGCACGTCCCTTCGATCGCATACACGTACTAAGAGTCCTTGTACTTGTACTTGTACATGTATACTGGTATTGCATCCCCTACCGCCGATGCCCGATGCCCCATTGGTCGATTCGTCCCATCACTACCCCTACCCGCAGCTCCCTCCCCCCAGCGCCTTACCCCCAAATCGCCCATAAGTACATACCGCGCTCATTCCTACAACTACACCCGGTATTATAACACTCCCCTCAGCGCAGGGTACCAATTCGCTTGATGTGCTCGCCCTCGGCTGTTAGCTTGTAATAGTATTTTGATGGCCCTTGTAAAAGCTTCGGGAAACCCAACTGATATCTCGCGCCCCGTACAACAAGGAAGTGTTGCGTTAAGAGGCCAAATACTGCCATTTAGAACTGCCAGAGGTTCTTCGGGGGTAATGCTCCATTAAGCCTCAAGGCGTCGTCCGACAGGATGCAGCGGTATCAGCTGCCCTTTCCCCATATTGCATATACTCCTTCTATATAGCCCATTCACGCACCGCCTTCAAGATGCCCGTATTCTTGTATGTTCTTCACACAATCCGCTCTTGAATATGCCTGCTATGCTCCATCTATCCATCTTTCCATCTAATACGATCTATGTGTCATGTACAGTAGTGTTCAGTCTTCGTCGAGATAATACATCCAGTCTATCTTCTCCCCACAGCCGGTCTGGTCATACATTCTCATGTGTAGGCACTCCGCTGTCTGATCTTGGGTCCGTAGCGGTATAGCACCCATGGGATGGGTAGGAGGGCGACGGTGACAAAGCCGAGTAGACTCGTGGCCCAGGCTACGCCCATGCCGCGGTACCTGGATTGCACTCAATGTTAGCACATGGTTGACTTTGGCCACGTCAGCGAATCGACCAATGTTACCTACATCTGCACTGTAAAGAGCGGAAAAACCGCACCGACACAATATCTCAAGAACCCGTTGGCCGCCGCAGCGCTCGCACCCGCCAAAGGCCCGTACGTATCAATAAGATACAGCACGCAAGACCCAAAGACAAGCATATTGCCGATCGCGAATGGGATAGTAGCCAGCACCGGCGATATCCAATGGACATCGCTTCTTGACGTCCACGCGAACCAGAACAGTCCTATGGGCAGAAGAAAGGAGCCTATCATGGCGCAGTAAAGCCGTTCTTCCGGCGGGAGCGGCGAGAAGTCACCCTGAATTTGCCGTTTCAACGTCTTCTTCTTGTAGATCAAGTTGTTTATCAGGATGAACATCATGGTTGCGATGACCACACCAAGGCCAAGGGCGAGGAAGACGAGGCCTTCCTCTCCGGTATTGAAGTGGTAGATTTGAATCTTCGGAAAGGGCGATTCGAAGACGATGGGGAATGCCGCAAAGAAGCCGAACAGGATGCTGAAGTTGAAGGCGGTGTAGATGCTGAAGAAGGCGACGATGGATTCCGTGAACAGCATCCTCATTGGCCTCATCAGCGTGACAATCAAGATGAATCGAAACTTGGACATCCCCGGCGGCATCGGATTTGGGGGAGGCAAAAGACCAAGTTTCTTCGCTCGGTTCTTCAGGATGATCTTCTTGTACGTTTCCTTCTGGGGAAGTGAAACCGCATAGGCAAGGACACCCCAGAAGAGGATCAGCCATTGTGTCCATCGCCATCCCTTCTTCATGGCAACGTAGCCACCTACTGCCGGACCTATGTGAGCGGTGTCAGTGATGGCTCCGCTCATTGGTAATCTCTGGCAGTCCTACCCAAAGCAGGCCCTAAAAATGGTGCCGCTAGGAACAGCGCACTTGAGATCGCTCTATGCAAAGGCACAAACAGATCTCCATTGGTCCCTGCTCCGACCGCGAGACATCCAGAGCCGAGAACACCTGCGAAAAGACGGCAGATGACGAGTGAGGCATACGACTTGGACAGGCCGGCGCCTAGGGTCATCAAAAGAGAGGGCGGAAAGAACAACAGGTATACTGCGCGACGTCCATAGGTCTCTGAGAGAGGAGCGCTCATGACAGGGCCGAGGCCGAGTCCCAGGACGTAGACCGTGAGCGGGACAAGAGCAGCCGTTTGGCTGACGCCAAAATGGCGAGAAACTTCGGGCACACCTGGGACACCGTTAGAAGCAGGGACCGGTGAGAATTGGACGGAAATGCTCCTACTGGGCGTGTATACGGAGGAACCAAAGGTGCTATTTCCATATCAGCCTCTTGCAGATGCAGCGGCGTCCGGCAACTGCGTACATTGTGAAGCATTGCAATGCTGGAACTAAAACGTGGTATATCTTTGCAGCCAGAGACCAATTCCGAGGATCATCTGTGCCATTATTGTCAGGGTCTTGGCTGGAAGGATACGAAGGGGTTATAATCGTATACCTGGGTCGTCCTCGCCATACCAGTCCTGCGCCGTCTGAGGGGCGTGACCGGATCGCGCACTTCTGGTCGTCCTCTGGGTATGCTTGCTACTGACTTTTTCGAGGTCCAGGTCTGTCCTGGTCGTAAGGCCAGGGATCGATTCGACCGAAGACCTGTCTGAATCGAACCCCGTCATGTTTTCGGTCTCGGCAGTCGAGTCGTAGTGGTCTGCCATCGTGTGCCACGTAAGTATCTGCAATTAGAAGCTCTCGAAGAAAAGTTGCCCCAAAGATATCTACCTTCATGTAGAGAAGGACTGCAGGAAACACCTTCAGGACGCTGTGGGTGCCACGGGACCGAATATTGGAGGAGAATGCCACGGTAACTCACGGCAAAAGCTGGCCAAGGCTTGCTTTTGAAGGCAAAGCTGTTCGGGCTGCAAGGTCACGCCATAACGAGAAAAGCGTGCTCAACAGTTCCACGGAGCCTCATTCTTCGTATCGAAATTTGTGAACAAACAGCCCATATCCCAACAGAGCCAAAGTCCGAGAGTGAACGGAATGGAAAAAGGACTCCACGACTGCAACCTCGAAAGAGGGCCAATATCTGGTTAGTGAACATCTCGCCATTTAGAGAGGAGATGCCTCGGACAACGAGCTGAGCAGATGCCGCTGGTGACGTCTCCATCAGGGGAACAGCGCAAGCTGAATAAGGAGATGTTCAAGCGGCATGCCCAGGGCACCAGAAATTGACATCTAGGGTCCAACATGCTCATATCATTGGTGTATATGTCCTGGCTGCTTTGCCCAGTTCTCGGCAGAGGCCAAACACGCATGGCAACACGCGATCAGTAATCTCGAATCTCGCGCGGAGTCAGGAGCAGCTGGGGGCAGGGAGCACAATCGGATATGGTGCCGATCGAGACGCTGCGGGTTACAGACTGCAACCAGAAGTACAAGGCGTCCGAGATGGTCGAAGGAGAGACAGAAAGGAAGATGTAAGACGAGGATGGGAAGGGCACCTTTAAAGACTTCTCGAAGCAGTCAGCCGAGTCTGATATTGTGATGGCTCATCCGAAGGAGCAACGAGTGGAGAACTGAACAGCCAGTCGGACAGATCAGGGCAGGGACCTACTCGGAAGGTGTCGCGAGTTTATGTAAGCCAGCGTGGCCAGCCCTGTCGAGTCGTGCCACCCTCTACCGCCTGTCCGGTGCATGCTCTTCGTGGATCGTTCACTGGCACAAGCAGACTTGCTACTCTGTGTGGAAAACAGGTGGTGGATACAAGTTTGATAAACATAACTTCATTAACTGACGAACGCCCTTGGTGTTGCGTCGTCTCATCGGCGCTTGACTCGACTTGGCTCTTTGTCCATCACTCCCATGTCCATCATCAAGTTGAGCCACCCTTGGACACGCAGACGCCTCCGTTCGTAAAAGTCCAGGCCATAAGCGTACTGACTACCCTATTTGTTTCGTATTTTAATTCTGCCTTCGACCTTCTTCTGGCGACAGATCCAGCGGATCCGGGTCCATCATCCATGCTCGCCTCGCCACATGCGTCTTCATTTTCGCCTTAGGTCACCGTCTTTTGGTGGCTCAAGGGATCTAGGTCTTCGGTGCCTTCGTACTCTTCGCGTCTCATGATACCCTCGACTGGCCCAAGAAGGCGCTTGAATCCATCTCTCCCGAGCTTGGCAACGGTGACATTATCCTTCGCAACCACGCTCGCTGCTCGAGGCTTGTCGTCCAACAGAGCAAGTTCACCGAAGAAGTCTCCTCGACCGTATTCTTTGACAGCGTGGTCCACGCCATGCTTGTACGCAACAGCATGGCCTGATTCCAGAAGATAGAAGGCGTCGCCTGGCTCGCCCTCGGTGATAATGTTTTGACCCGCTTCAAACTTGACAGTCTCCAATGCATCGGCAATCTTGGCCCGTTCGTATGGCTTAAGAGACGAGAGCAAAGGCACTTCTCCGAGGAACCCTTCGTACATCTCTCGTTTCTGGAAGGCATTGTTCATAAGAATTCGTCGGAACGTGACCCGATCCAAAGCCCAGAGCAAACCACCCTTGGATGAACTGACAACTGTGGCAGCACGAGGTGCGTTGTACATCAGGGCGAGTTCACCAAAGCTTCCACCAGGTCCAATCGTGGCAACCTTATTCCCCATACCGTCAGGCCCAGCTTCGACTGCTCCGCTCGGGTTGATGTAGATGTCGAAGTCGCCTGACTCGATCACGTAGAAGAAATCACCTTCATCGCCCTGCGTGATAACCTTGATGTTCGGCGCCGGAATGCTTTTCTCTACCAGTGCGTCAAGCACCAAGTTGAACGAGTCCTCATCTAGACTGGAGAAGAGAAAGTTACCCGCCACGGCGGTTCTGAGTCTCTCAAGCTGGTCGGGTGTCTTTGAATGTTTGGGTGGTTTCCAGTTACCCGAGTCGGAATCTGGCTGCATGGATTCGGCAGAGACAGAGGTTCTGCGGCCGGCCGCATAGTTGTTGGGCAGTGGTTGGGCTTGTTGTGAGGTGTCCTCAGAGGCCTGATTGCCTAGCCAGTTGCCAAACAAGCTGCCGCCAGCAGCACCACCGGCCGCGGCGCCAAAGCCCGAGCCCCCAAAGGGTGAGCGACCGGAGTCGCGGTTCTTGAAGGTGGCGTTGGTAGGGGATCCAAAGGTATCACGTTCTTCATCTTCCTCTTGTATGCTATTCTTGGCGGCGAAAGGGCTGCGGTTGTCGAAAGGGCCAGCAGTGTCTGCCATCTTGCCGTTCGTGCTCGCGGGCGAGGTCGGTTTGGCTGATTTGTGGGAGGTCCGCTCGAATTCGAGCTGACGGTTAAAGTAATTCGCACAGTACTGGAGAGGGTCTTCGGGTTTGGCTTGCTGCAAGTCTTTAACCAGGGTATCAATGATAGCTTGGTGAGCAGCAGGAAGAGATGTAGACATTGGTGATGAGGTTTGAGAGGCGGGGAGATTGTATTGGGTGGGTATGAGAGACCCCAGACGGGAACTGCTTGTCGTTGGCTTAAACTCAAGTGAGGATATCTTGTGGACTGACCCAACTGGATTTCTTCTGGTGCTTAGAAGAATAGGGGAGGACCCTCTCCGCTAGAGTGGGCTGTCACTGATGTGATCTGTGAGACTGGTGGACCATAGGGAGCAGGTTGCGGGTTGCGGGTTGTGGTTGCGTCGAAAGAGGCAGGGATGGGCAATGGCGAAATGCCCGTATCAGGGAAGGTAGTGTCTGTCCGTGATGCTGCGCTTCACTATCAATCGACGAGTGAAACCCTGGCAGCGACCAAACGCACCAGAGAGCTTCCCGGGCTTCCTGCTGCAATGCGAACCAGGGCCGCTCAAGCACTGGTAGGACTGTTCGAGCTGGGAGGTGGGGCAAGGCGCGAGTCTGAGTCGCAGATGACGCAGCGGAGGGGTAACCGAGGACCGGGTGTAGGTAAGAGGCCAGGTGTGGTTCTGATTACCGACAGAGATTGGGTGGCAAGCGAGAAGGCAAGTCCGCAAACACAAAAGACAAAAACGGATTGATATAAAGCAAGACAAGACCACGAGGAGGGGAAGCAACAAGATTTGAACAGGCGAGGGGTAAGCAGGACAGTGCTGAAGACTCTGTTACGGATTGACGCAAGCTGTTTGGAATGCTGCGAATCCGCACGATGCGTAAGAGAGCTGACAGCTCTGCTTCACCTCGAAAAACAAGGCAAGAATAACCCAGACGAGCTTGCAACCAGCGGGGAAAGAGCTTCGATGCAGCAGAAGCTCCAAAGCACAAAGCACCAAGAAAGAGCCCTTGCCCGCTGACGTACAGTACTCCAGGCGGCCCGCTGATTGGCCTTCCTAGTGCATTGCGCCTGCACCCATCGTTCGCCCCAGGCTTCTGGCGCTTCTAGAAAACGACGAGAACATTTCCTGTATCGTGAGAGCATCATCTACGCCGGCACAAACCCGTCTGGTGTATTAATTATCTCCCGGTACAAGCACAACTCAGTGGGATATCTACACGAGAAACACAGGATCCAAAACCACCATGCGCCATACAAGCGATGCACCTTAGAGCACCCCTCCCCGTCGCACTGCGTCCTTGCAGCCGTCGTACACAAGCTTGGAGCCCTAAGACCTTGTCCGTAAAGAGCACCTGCCTTCCATAATGAAGATGCACTATGTCCGGGACCATCACGCACGGACTGTCTCCCTGGCTGCTGTTGGCTCTGGCACCTTACCCTTTCCTCGTCTCCCGAAACACTGACAGACGGCCGCCTTTGAGAACTAGTCAAAGATCTTCTTAAAAAACGAGCTGACCCTGTGCTTCTTCTTCTTATCCTTGGCCGATCCCGGAGTGCTTGACGGGGTGGCAGATGTTGGTTTCTTCGCGGGCGTTGACGTTGCGCTGCTCGTCGGAGCAGTCGTTGTAGCGGGAGCCGCCGCCTTCGTCTCTTCCGTCTTGGCCTCTGGCGCAGCTGGGGTGGCTTCCTTGGGAGCATCGGCGGTGGTAGCCTCCTGCGCAGTGGCCGGCTCGGTTGACGGGGCGGTAGTTGCTTCTGTGTCATTCTTGATCCCCAGTTGCACCGCAGGCTCGTCTAGCAGAGTGGGGTCCTCTGCACCATCGGAGACAGCAGCGGCAGCAGATCCGGAAACTCCTGGGGTAGCAGAAGGAGCATGAGGCGGCGCGTACTCGGTGTTGTCTCCCTCTGTCTTCTCCGGAACAACCGTGGTCTTAGCTGCTTCACTTGCCTCACCACTTCCGTCAGTGCCGTCAGCAATAGCAGCTGCCGCGGTTGGTAGCTGTCCAGGCGCGGGTGTGCTTGATGTCTCTCCAGTCGGTGCTGGCGCAGTAGCGGAAGTAGCCGCAGCGATCGTAGGCGCAGGCTCTCCCGCTTCCTCATGCTCTGGCACTTTCTTTAGTAGCTCCTGTTCCACCTCGGACTTTTCCTTTACGGCTTCGGCGGATGTGGTAGCTTCAGGATCAGTGTGTGCCTCGGCGATTGACTCCTTAACTTGCTCGGGGACACCAGATGCTGGAGAGGCGGCGGCGGCGGCGATGTTTGGCGCGTGTTCTCCTGTTGCCTCATTCTCAGGCACTTTCTTTAGTAGCTCTTGTTCGACTTCGGCCTTCTCTTTTACAGCTTCGGGCGACGTGGTAGCTTCCGGTTCAGCGTGGGCATCCGCAATCGACTCCTTGACTGTTTCAGGGACTGTGGATGTTGTGGCTTGGGCTTTGGAGTCTTCTAAAGGCACCTTGCCGGCCAGGTCAGCCGTAGTCGTGTTGGGGCCGGAAGAGCTGATGAATGGTCCAGCATCCAATGATTTATCTGCGTTCTCACCCATAGGGAGAGAAGACTCTGGAATCAGGTTTTCTTTCTTAGCTGCAGTGCCACCGAGTCCTAGCGCAGCCAATGCACCTCCAAGAATGCCCGCGCCCCCTTTCTCGTAGGCTTCTTCTGAGGTGGTTACAGCGGAGTGGATAGTGTTTGAAGTGACTTCGCCGAGAGGAGGGATCTTTTCGCCAGCTGGCACATTGACGGGATTGCTTGCGCCCTCGGTTGGTGGCAGAGGGTTGACGCTAAACGAGTCTTGTTCATTTGCTGGGGTCTCTGGAAATGCGCCAGGCGCACCGTGCGGCTGGGAGTCCGACACTGGGGTCACTATATGAGTCACGGTTAGTGCTGTTTGTTGCGTTTCTGGCATGAAATCTACCTTCAGTGGCCTCTTTCTTTGGCTCCAGAGGCACCTGGCCCGCCAAGGCAGCGGTAGTGCTCTCTGGCGCCGCGCTCGAGGTGGTGAAGGCCTCAGGCACAACTGAAGCCTTGGGCCTGATTTGCTCGGGATGTAGAACATTGTTTACGTTGCCATGACCATCATCCTCCTGAGGAGCTTCTGGATCAATAATCCACTGGTCATTAACCACGAACTTGTACAGAATCTTCTCATCGGCCTTTGGCAGCTCCACGTCTTTTTGCCAGATGTCGCCGACCTTATCCAGTTGTACACTCTTGCCCCAGTCGTCGAAGGTGCCGGTGACGTGCACGTCGTTGGCCTCTGGATGGGGCCTGGGAAGTGGAATCAGCTACCGTCGGGGCACGAGCGCGTAATCGCTCAGGGGGAGCGCCCTGTGCGCACTGACGTACCATTTGAAGAGGAAGCTACCCATACTGCAGATGGGTTGAGAACGCACTGCAGGAGCAATTAAGAGCAGAAAATTGATGATACGAGAGTTGACACAACAGGCAACAGGCGACCGCGATGCAGAAAATGCTATAGAAGCAGAACGAAGAGTTGCGGTACGGCAATAATAACATAATATGATGGCATGGGTGGAGCCGGCCTGCAACAAGGTGGGAGGCTGGGGCGGTGCTGCTGGCAGCTACTGGAGGGCATCTCCAGGGGCACCTACGAGTAGCTCTGCTGCTAGTCACGAGCTCTAACTGGCGTCATCCACGCCAATCACCTCCGGGTACCCAGCACCCACCAGGTCCCTCATTGCCCGCAGCGAAGTGACGCCCATAACCTTTTTCTCGTCGCACCAGTCGCCGCACTTCTGTTTGCCATTACCACCTCCGCCTGGCGCACTCAAAGTTCGCTGCTCGGACCTCCCACCAGAATGCGGCTCGTTAAGCGGCATATCGACAATGACGGAAGCGGGAGCGTCACACTGTGTCCAGAAGAACCAGAAGACATGGTGAGTTGCACTTCGTTTGATATGTAGAAGACATTCTGAGGGGCAGAACAGTGGCATGCTTACAACCTTATTCGTCCTGCAGACCTTCTCACCGCATCTGCGATCCGGCGGGTGACCACCGAGTCCTCCTCGACCGGCTCTACCTCCTCGCAACGAGTACACACAAATCTAACGATACGAGTCAAGTCGACCGATTTCGATCCGCAAGCCGGCCAACTCCACGTCTCCGGCCAGATTGCGCGAGAGAACAGATACACAAAAATCGGACAATTCCATACCCTTGACCTGGAACTGAACCGGAATTTCACCCTCGAGAAGGAAGTCGAAGGTGACAATGGCGGCGAAGGCTGGGACAGTGTTGCACGCGCACAACTGGAAGAAGCCATCGATCAGACCCGAGGCACCGAAGCAGTGGCGGTAGTTATGCAAGAAGGTCTAGCCAACATATGTTTCATTACACAGTTTCAAACCGTCCTGAGACAAAGAGTCGAGGTCTCGGTACCACGGAAACGTACGGGAGCCGGAAGGTCCGCCGACCATGATAAAGGATTGCAGAAATTCTTCAGTACAGTGCTGGACACGTTGATGCGTCAACTTCAAGGCCTGCTGGAGAATAAAGACAGCAGCACCAATTTTCCAATCCTGTTAGCAAGTCCTGGCTTCACGGCTGCTGGCTTCCTCAAGTACATTACCGAAACTGCCTCTACGAAGGGTGACAAATTGCTCCAAGACCTGGTGAAACGGAAGGCGTTCATTGTCATCCACAGCAGTTCGGGCCATCTGCACAGTCTCAACGAGGTGCTCAAAAGTCCCGAGGTTTTGGTAAGGCTGAAGGATACGAAGTACGCCAGGGAGACTTCCTTGATGGACGACTTCTTTGCTCTGCTGCGGAAGGATGACGGACGGGCTTGGTACGGACCAAGAGAGGTCGAGACGTGCGTAGACAAGGGTGCGGTAGGTCGGGGCGGAGGGGTCCTGCTCATCAGCAATGCTCTCTTCCGAAGCCAAGATGTGGCTACAAGGCGAAGATGGGTCAGACTGGTCGATAAAGTGAGAGAAGTCGAGGGCGGAGAGGTCAGAGTGCTCAGTAGTGATCACGAAAGTGGGAAAAGGTTAGCGGGGCTCGGAGGCATTGCTGCCATCTTGACATTCCCTATCGACGACATTGAGTCGGATGGTGAAGGGTCTGGGGACGATGGTAGTGAAGAGTCATAGCCGTAGTTCAGAACCAAGTGTCCTCCAAACGATCAGAAAATTGTTAGCCTGGTCATAAGGTGCCCAAGTCAGTCCAGGGTGAAAGGTCCCAACATGCCCCCTGGTCGTATAACGGAGGGCTTCCGCGACACGTGATGGTGACGTGCTTATTTGTTGATCCGGTAAACAGCCGCGCCTTCCACCAAGTTCAGGCTCGCCAAAACGATACCGTACCGCTTTCTGAACCACCTCCAACCTGTCTTTCCCCCTCTCTCAACAATGCCATGGCCCGCAAAGCCTCCTATGACCCTCAAGGAGGCCAAGCGGGCATACAAGAAAGATGGCGCCACCGTCCGATACACCGCGTCACAAATGGCCCGCGCCGACAAGATAGATGCCCAGGAAGAGAAGCGCAAGAGAGCACTAGAAAGGGACAGACAACGGGTTGAGAACAAGCGCAAGCGAGAAGAGAAAGCGGAGAGAGAGCGCAGATTGAGGCAGAAGATGCTGGAGGAGGGCAGGATCAGCATTGAGGACACGTGGGGCAAGGTCACAGCTAGTCAACCTAGGTTGAACAAATTCTTTGGGCAAAAGGGTGTGGCATCGGTAAAGAGTGATTTGAGAAATGCTCTCAGCACGGACAAGGAGACCACTCTGCCAGTGGACGTCCCCGCCGAGGACAGGTCACCTGCACTTCAAGACGATGTGCAGGAGGAAATACCAATGGCCGTGTCAAAAGCTGTGCAAGCTCCATCCGCGACGGCAGACTTGACTCTCACCTCTGCGGACAAAGGCCAGCACTTCCAAGCAAGAACACCTTCTTCGACTCTTAGTAGACCGTCAGCACTCAAAGTGCTCAACCCTGCACAAGTCAACGCCCGTTCATCAGCACCTGCAAGCACTACCGACAAATTGCGCTGCAAACCATCACCGAATCGGCTCGGGGTTCCGCGAAGTAGCATACCCATTTCTTCAAGTTCCTCAGTATTACCCAAGTCCACAGCACAGTCACTCCGTGGTTCGCCACGGTCAACATGGGGTAATGCTGTTTCGGCGGGCTCTTCGGAGGAACTGCTTCATGCGAGAGGAGGAATCAACTCAGGCGGTCCAAATTTCAATCACAACGGACATACGCTACAACACTCTACGCCTGAGGAGGAGGGATTCAACAAAACTCAGACGGCAGGAGCGGGGTCTCCGCAGTCGATCTTTGCCGTGGACGAGGACGAGGATTTCACAGATGGTATCGACGACGAAACATTTCTCATGCTATGTGCGACACAGAAGCCTGTACAGATCGCTCCGTCAACGTCTACGGGAGAGGCTTTCAGATCCTCGGCATCGACCGCCGATGCGCAAGTTTGTTCATCCAGCAAGGCAGCCTTCAAGGCAGAATTTGTAACCGAGAACAGTAGAACTGAGCATGCCATGGCCGGACCATTGAAACAACTGTCGGACAGCTTCAGCTCGGTTTTTAATGAGATTGAAGACGAGGATCTCCTTGCCCTGGTTGAAGAAGCCGAGGCTGAGCTAGATGCAACAAATCCACCACCCGCAGAACTACCAGCGGCGAGGGGCGAAAATACGAAGTCTCCAGCTCTAGTACGGCAGCAACCATTGGGGACTCGAGAGAATCCGAAGCCACAATTTGTCGGCCCCAGGGGAAGATCGACAATCGCCGGACAAGAGCCTCTGCCTCGAGAAGAGACCTTAGTCCCCACTTGGATGCCACCACCAGAAAAGTCCTCAGAGGGGGGAGCGAAGTGGGAAGCAAAACCAGATTCCTCGCGAGCATACGCGATGCCTCGGAACCTACGGGGCTCAGTATCCAGACTATTAAATTCCAGGGCAACAGAGTCGAACGCAAGGTTTAGTGGGACGAACGACCAACCGACCGGTGCGAATCTTCGACCTATGGGCAAAAGCTGTCGCGCTGCCGTTTCCACTCCGCAAGCGGGAGCTTCGAATCCAACCCTGTCGGATTCTAAACCTCCCGCGTACAACATGAGTCTCTCGCCGTCACAACCGCAGACACAGCAGCTCAAACCACCCCCAGCGTCTGTCCCTGGGCCCAAACCAACGAAGAGACACCGCTACCCCTGGGACGACAATCCCACGGATGAATTTCCCGGTTTGGGTCCTTCCACACAGGCCTTGTCCTTGGAATTGCTCGAGAAAGTCGAAGCCCAGATCAGGAACGAGGAGCGAGAGCTTCAAACACGGTGATGTGAGAGATCGAGCTTTAGTAACTCCTTCTTTTTCTGAGTACCGAATTCTGGACTCTCACGTCTTCGCATCGCATCTGGCCGCCTTGACATTAAGGGATTCGAATGCTCGGTTCAGTTCAGTTCACCTGGCATGATACGGTACGGGGTGCCAGAAAATGATATACTGGCGATATGACGACGACACGACTGCATTTTGGTTTAGAAGGTCAGGTCAACACAACATCAGCATTGGCATTGGCACGGTATGGCATGGCCCGGGGCCATCATTGCTGCATTGCGCTCAGGTTCCGGATCCCAGGCCGCAGGAATATATAGCATCGGGGGGTTTAGCATTTTGCATTTTGACGATTCGGAGCCCAGGAGCTCATTGGATTGCATGGGATTGCATGCCACCTCGCGGCACACAAGGTTGGATATTAGCATGAAAAATGTTTAATGATTTGACGTCTTGGACACGGAGTACTCCCTAAGGCATTAAAGCGACACGAAGGGAAAGCATAAAGTGACAGCTTGCTCGCTTACACGAGACGCACACAAAGTAGACTCCTGGCTGGCCGTCCAGCACAGATGGATTCTCCTGGTACCAGTACCTCAAGTATCCTGGGATAAGTCCCGTATGATTGCCACATACATTCATGGACAACACAGGCAGCCTCCTTTATTGTATCGGGGTAAGGACTGCGTATGCTATGGGTGCTTTATGTGCCGTGTATGCTGCGTATGGGTGTGTTGAAAGGAGAGGCCTGAATGTTTTGATTGATGTGAAAGAAATAGCAAACACCATAGACCCAAGCATCATGTATTGAGATAGAGCGGAGCATCTGTGAAAAATACATAATACGACATGCACCCCTGGCTCATAACTGTATTCTACGTACTGCGCACTGTGTACGATGTCGTCGTATCTCTGGCTCGTCTGTTTTTTTTCTAAGACTCGGCCTACAAAGTACATATAGTGGTCTGTACATCTAGTGTTCTTCAATTAAGGTATGGTTCCTACTGTGTCTGACGCGATGGCTTCTACAGTACAGTAGCTAATAAGTAGCTAGCCAAAGCCACTCTTCCCTGGTATCGAAAAAAGCAAATTTACCTCCTGGAACGCTCTGAAATCCAGTATTCAGCACTCGCGCCAGCGTAATAGGCGTGGTGGTGAATGAAGACTTCCACACATATGAATGCTTAACACGGCGGTGTTACAGTGCACCTACACCTCAGCCTCCTTATTGGCTTGAAACTCGTCTTCACTCTCCCCTCCCTTCTCCTGGCCGCTGTTCTTGCTCCACCCCCTGACCTTGTGCCCCCACAAGTAGAAGATCACGGGGATGGGAATCATGACCGTGGCCAGACAGCCCAGCAGCGTCCCCGCCCACTGAATGCCCAGGTTGTGGAACATCTGGTCGGCAAAAAGGGGGAATCCGGCCCCGAAAAACGATCGGAGTAGCGAGTTCGCCGCGATTGCTGAGGCTGCGAACATCAAGTACGTGTCGATGATGTAGTTGAAGCATTGTAGGAAGATGCACAGGATGCCGAACCCGGTGATCACGCCGGAGAAAGTGGGCGCAAGCCAGTGGATGGATTTGTTCCACCCGGTCCAGCCGAACCAGAAGAGGCCGATTGCAAAGGCCACGGCGCCGACGATGACAGGCGGCAAGCGCCACTCGGGGACCTGGACGCCGTGGTTGCGGACCAGTTTCTTCTTGTACTGCACTTGGTCGATCATGATGTAGATTCCGCCGCAGAGCTGGCCGACGATGAGGCCGATGAAGGGCAGGCCGCCGACGCCCTCGTTCATGCGGTGCACGCCTTGGAAAACGATCGGGTAGGCGCCGAGGAAGAGATAGATCAACCCGTAGATGAACGACATGTACAGTGTGATCAGGAAGATGATGGGCTCGGTGAACAGCATGCGCACGGGACGCATGAAGTTCTCGTCGAGGAGTTCGAGGAAGTCGACCTCGACTTCTTCCTGTTTGGCGTGGATGGCGAAGTTCTTGGTCTCGCGACGGATGCGGCCCGCTTTGGCGATGAGGATCGCGGGCGCGTACGTTTCTTTCAGAAAGAGGGTGAGGAAGGTGGAGAGCCAGCCCATGATGGAGGCGATGTACATGGTCCAGCGCCAGCGGAGGTGGCTGTCGGCGATGAAACCTCCAACGAAGGGGGACGCGAATGGTCCGCAGAAGACGGCCATGGCGAATGCGGTGATGGCGATGCCGCGCTGGCTGTCGTCGTAAATGTCGGCAAAACAGGCTGGGACGATTGCCAGGGGCCCTGCCGCGAAGAATCCACTGAAGAAGCGGGATAACATCAGCGTTTGATAGTCCTTGGATGTGGCTGCTGCGACTGCAAAGACGGCAAACCCGAACATGGCTACCACCAGCGGCATTTTGCGACCGAGCAGCTCAGAGCCAGGGCCCCAGGCGATAGGGCCGAAAGCAAAGCCCAGAACGTAAAGTGTGATGCCTAAGACGCCCACTTCGGTGCTGACATGGAACTCGTGGGAAACTTGTGGTATCGCCGAAGAGAAGATTGCGCTGGAGAAAGAGGCCACGAAGGTGATGTAGGAGAGGATGATCGACTGCACAACCCTGTTTCGATGGGTCAGTAATCGAATGTCGGGTTCGTAGGGTGCACAAAGGAACGTACTTGTACCAAAAAGGCCAGTTTTGAGCATGTTCAGGATCATCGACGCCGTCGAACTCTACGACATACCCTTCGGTTGTATCTTTGGGAGGTACCGGCTTGCCCGCTCCCAGGGTCATGACGGTTGCAGTTGACCGTCTTCTGGCGTGCGAAGGTCGGCTGCCCACGGTGAGCTGCTGTTGCGTCCGCGATCGGACTATCCTATCAAGCTCCACTGGATGCAGTGTATGCTGGGTGGCATTCTGTTTTTGATTAACGATTATGACGAAACCGCGGCCGAGATCCTTATGTGCATACCGTATATGTTGGAGTTACGCCGTGAGAAAGGGTTGATGAGGGTTCTGAGCGCGACCAGTCTCGTTCGATGTCTGGTCCATGGGTGGCAATATAGGACAAGGTATCCGGCCGGTTGACATTGGCGTCGACTTCGGCGCGAATGATGTCTCTACTCAAGGGATCTGCCATGATAGATGGTTTCTGGTGGTTGTTTGCAGATTCCTGTCGCTGATGCTCTATGCTTGGCTCTACTTGTCTGGGCGTGGTTGCTGATATTGAAGCCTCCAACGCCTCCCTCGCCTTGATATACATGTTCGTACTGCTGTGTTAGCCATGGCATCTCGGATGCTCGGCCACATGTCAACTGGCATGTACAGTCTTTGACCGACATGTCGTAGGCAAAGACCTATCAACGGCCGACCGTTCATTCAACAAGTATGGAATTGTTCCAGGGGAGCCTGCAGGTGCTCGCAGCCTTCGGCCAATGGGTCCAACGATAACCACGGATATCTCGCTAGAGCTTGAACGGGAAAACATAGGGCCCCCTTAAAGCATGCTGGACGGGCCGAAAATTCCTCGAAAGCGACAGTAACGACACAGTAATCATCGAGACGGAACTGATGCGAGTGCGTTTGTCAACCTGGCTTTACCGGATGAAGGCTGGTCGAAGCGGCTCGCTGTTCCTTCAACGCCTGAAACGTGCCTGGGGATCCGTGGACTGCGACGTCATCGGCACCGCCGCGGAATGATGGAGGGAATCTCGGCCTCTCGAAGAGGCCGGCAACAGGACGTCCATGGCGGTTGCGCAGTAGGGAGTACAGTAATAGCTCGTGGCCAAGCGTGTTGTCACCAGGGTTTGCAATTGTGCTGGGCGAGAAGAGCGCATTTCAAAGATTTTTGGCAACAATTGAGAGTAGAATACGAGGTAGAAGGCGGAATTCCATGTGGAGTTTCTGTCGTTTTGGTACGCGTTCTGAAGACACCCGTTCAGTGTCCACGAGAACAGTTCTCTACCTCTTACCCAAGTACGACGCGAGGCCGTCTCTTCTCTCCGTGTCCATATGCATGCGGATCGATCAATCACAAGGAATCTCTTGTGACGCTGATACGATGTAATGAATGCCCACAATATTAGCTTGCGCTGTCAGTGACGCTGGCGTAGAAAGATGTCCATCAGAGCCATCTTCTACAGCAAGTTCGACCCTCAAGAAGGCAAGCCACTCCTCGGTGTGATACAGAGACTGCTTCTTATTAGTCTTTAGGGCCGAAGATCGTGCATCAGGTCCCCGAGGACTCGATCTCGACGACCAGCGACCTATCTGCCTCCGTCATCGGCCCATCGGCGAATTCTTCAACGACACCACTGCTCTCCTTCTCGACCCTCTCGCGCTTCCTGATTCCACGTCAGTCGCTTTGTGGCAATCTCATCTCCTTGTCACCTCCGCCTCTCACTCCGAGCACCCCTCCGACGCTTGTCCTATCGTACCCTATCTGTTTGACATCCCCGCAGTACCCACGCAATGAGTTCATCTTCAACTTCGCGCTTGTCTTGGGCGAGCCTTCCACTATCGACGTCCCCTCATACAAGTCTGTGGTGAAGA
This sequence comes from Phialophora chinensis, assembly GCA_016109575.1. Taxonomy (NCBI): domain Eukaryota; kingdom Fungi; phylum Ascomycota; class Eurotiomycetes; order Chaetothyriales; family Herpotrichiellaceae; genus Phialophora; species Phialophora chinensis. The sequence goes on along the minus strand of JADWPU010000005.1, from coordinate 1,008,146 downwards.
AGCTGGCGCACCTAATGCGGAGCCTGGAAGAACAATCGCGGTTTCTGAGCGAGGATAATGCGCCTCCAAATTCTGGCAAAATCTACAGCTTGTGCGAGATGTTGATGGAAGACCTGAACAACTATTGTGAATGCATGATTCCCATCGATGAGTTGAACACGCTGAACATCAAGCTCTTCCCGACTCTGCCGAATCCTGCCAGTGTCAAACCGTGGCACGTTCCGCTCTTCACGGTAAGAATCGAGACCATGGTAGACGAAAACTGGGATCTCACGATGCTTCGAGTCATCCCATTCATCAATGGCGTGAACAGCGTCAAAAGAATCGCCACCCTGGCAGACGCAGACCTGAAGCTGACCAAGAAATGCGTGAAACATTTGCTCTACTATAGCTGCGTTCTTCTGCTTGACATATTCAGCTTCCACGCCATTTACGCTCCGACGGCTGAATTTGCCAGTATGATCGCCAAGGATACCGAGATGCAGAAGGAATGCGCCAGGTACGTGAACACAGCATTTACACCGGGGGCGCAGGAGGAAGCCATCATCGACGGTGGCGCTGAACGACGGACAAGCGGCTTGACAAATGTGACCACCCTGCACGATGATGAGATCTGGCCCTTGACAGGAAAAGGCGACCCACTCGACGGAGTCGCTATAGTCCAGCTCTTCGCCAATTTGCGCCAGGGCCTGACCGTACGAGAATGGTATGCTCAGAACGCCAACCTGCTCGCCAACGTAGACCTACGGCGGTTTGTGACTTTTGGGGTCATCAAGGGCTTTCTCTACCGCGTCCATCGATATGCCATCCGCACACCGAAAGGAGCAGCGGTCGTGGATCAGGGAGACGAAGCAGAATTCCAGTACCGGACTCTTACACGAAGCATGTCCAGTGAACATCATCTTACCGAACAACCGACGTCGAGTACGAGGAAGAAACACCAGGCGACTGGGAAGACCGGCAAGGGCGGCCAAAGTCTGAATGCTCAGATCATGCAGTACCTAGACGGCACGCATTGCTTTGACGAGATCTGCACGGAATTAGGAATAAGCGAAAAGGATCTCACAGAGAGACTAAAGAGTAGAGAGATGGGTGAAGTCACCATCATCTGTAGATGAAGACTACCTTTCCGAGAAATTATGGGCCTCGAGATGTCCGACTTGAATGTTCAGCCAAAGAGTGCCAACTGATTCCAGATCTCAAGAGTCAAGTCCGGACTTTCATGTTTTCGACTCTGGATCGTAGCAAACAGGCTGTTATTCCTGGCCGTCACAACCACCATCTCTGGATCTTGAAAGCGCCGATCATGCCAACTCCAGAATATCCTTCAACTGAGCCAGCGCGCCAAACAAGTCATTGTCATGGTACTTTCTGGCGTTGATCTGCAAATTGATTGGCGCCCTCTCAAAGTTCCCTTCCTCCCACAGTTCTTTAACATGTCTGCAAGCATCGCTCAGCGGCTTATAGTCCTCCGCATACTGCTCGCCCTTCTCCGCCTTGATCGGCGTTGGAATTACAACACCTGGATAGTCCACAAAGTTATACAACGAAGTGTACGTCCAGTAAAACGCAGTATCGTGCCGCGAAGCAGGTCCCACAAAGCACGGTCCGATGACGAGGTCCACGTCCTGCGAGTTCCAGTGCTGGGCGAATTTAATGCGGTAGTCGTCTCGCTCACCGCGCATGGTGCTCACGTCAAGGCCGGTGCGCATGCCGTGTACTTCAGCGTCCTTCCAGATCCAGGCGGAAAGTGGATGGACTGGTTCGCCGGTTTCTTGGATGTGTTCAACAACGGCTTGGCCGCCTTCGGGCCAATACTGGAGGCGAATGGTGGACCACGCTTCAGCAGCGTTGTATGGCGTAAAGTCCTTGATCTCGACAAGGTCTTTGTACTTGGGATCCGAGAGCTTTTCTTTTGCCCAGGCGATGGCGCGTTTCACGGGCGGTTGGGGATCAATGAAGCCGTCATTGCTGATGATACCGATCTTCAGTGGTTTGGTGACGGGCGTTTCGAGACCTGTCCACTTCGTCGGCACAAGACGCGGGTCTTCGAGATGGGGTTTCGCTGCGAGTACACCTTTCGTCATGAGATCCATATCTCGAAGACTGCGGCACATCGGACCAATGGAGCACAACACATTGAGCTCGGCGGGGAATGGGGCGGCTATCATGCCTTTCATGGGCAATGTGTAGGAGGTCGGTTTGAAGCCGTAGATGCCGCAGAATGCCGCTGGCCCACGGATACTTCCCCCAATGTCGGTGCCAACACCCAACACGGACCCCTTCATTGCGATCAATGCTGCTTCTCCGCCGGTCGAGCCGCCAGCGGAGAGCTGGATATTGTATGGATTCAATACCCGACCCCAGTGCGAGTCTGACTCCAGATGCATCAAAGACTGCGGCTGGTTGGTTTTGCAGTAAAAGACGGCTCCCATGGAGCGCAGGATTCCAATGAACTGGCTGTCTTTTTCATCGTGCTGGATACTGCCGAAATAGCCGTACGAAGAGTATGTACCGGCGATGGGCATGTGGTCCTTGATGCTGACGGGGACGCCGTGCAATGGACCGACGGTCTTTCCGTTCTTCTCGAGATACTCGTCGAGTTTCTTGGCTTGTCCGATGGCGTCGTCCATGAACCATTGCGTCAAGCAGCATGTAAGTTGATGAGCGATAATCGCCCGCTTGGCGAATGCCGTGACTACTTCGACCGCAGAATACTTCTTCCCCGCGATGGCTTCTGCGAGGCCTGTCGCGTCGTAACTCTCCGTGATCTCGATCTCCTGGGGTGTCAGGATGCCGAACTGCGTCGCCAGTTCCGACACGTCTTGAGGGGGATCATTGACCACATCCTCGGGGATGTAGTATTCTTTGGGGACTTTGTCGGCGAAGGTGCGAAGTAACGCGGCGCGCTTTTCTTCAAACTCGGGCGTGCCTTGAGGCACGCCTTTGGGTTGTATTACCTTGAAGGGGCGGCCGACCATTTTGCCGATACAGCTGGGCTGACTACCTGATTTACAAGAAGCTGTCCCTGATACTATAGTTTATATGTCACGCCTTGACGAGGGTTGTCGTATTTCGGAATGTCGAATGTTCTGGAGCGATAAAAGGCTGCCGACGTCGAGGTCCTTGCGAGTTTTTCAGGACGTTCTCCCTTATCCATGCGCCTGGCACCGTCTCCGTGGTCGGCCTCGTCGAGCCATAATAGCAGTCAGTTGGTTGGGACGTTGATCGTTGATCTCCGCCGCGCAAATGCTTTCCTCTGGTTCCTGATACCCGGAGAGCCCGCATGGCAGGCAAAGGCTGTTGCAGATAGGACTACCCACTCCCTATTACCGATGGGAGGGTTCTGGCTTGCAACAGACCGACGCCATCACCTCGAAGAAGGCGTCGCAAAGGAGTTTCCCCGCATTGCTCTAACACCAGAAGACGATCGTTTGCGGTGGCGTCGGCAATGAGCCAGTCACGTTCATTTGCGCGTGAGATTGTGGTCCGAAAGCAAGGGGTGTTGGCGGCGACGCTGCGCATCTAGCTCATGCAGTTCAAGCAGTCTTTATCGCCAGCCCGGAGCATCCCCAGGGCGACCATTCGTCCGCCGCCGATTAGCCCCAGCTTTTCCAAGCCCCAGCGGAAAGAGAGCGATAAAGGAGGCCCTTTATCAATACCCGTTGGGCCAATCGGAGCTTGTCGTCATGGCGCGGCATTCAGCTTTATCACACTTGGTCCCTGCTACGGGCAAGGCAACTATCGACGCCTTTCCTTTATCCAAACATATCGAGTCGACACAATTCCGCATCCCATGTGGCGGATAGAAACGTGGCCGGGCGTTGAAGTCAAATGCCTTGGTAAACGGAACAAACCCAGCACTAGACTGGCATGGACAACATGGGAGAAGGAATCTCCGGCTATCAGCCCTTGGTGGACATCTCCACTTAGTCACAACAGCACTCGACGTGAAGCCAGACCATACTGGCGACGGTAAGTGATATTGGCAAGGCGAGGATGATCGGTCTACTGGTAAGCGATGCCAAAATCTCATCTGCAGGTGCGAAGGGCATAAGTACCTCGCTGTTCCCCTGTCCCTGCCCCGGCCCCAGTCTCTTTATTACCATTGGAATCAGCCTTGTAGACGCGCTTTGCTCTCAAGAGACACCATGACCTTGACCACGGAGATGACGCCGGAGTCGATTCCCGGCACGGTGCACCTGGTCGACTTGGACCATACTATGCGGACACGCCATGCCAACGCCGGTGCTGGGGATATTGTGCTCGTCCCGACGCCCTCGAATGACCCCAACGACCCGCTGAACTGGTCACCGCGACGAAAGGTGCTCTCCAGTATCTGCTCCAACATGTATGTGGTTCTACTCTCATCATGAGCGACATTAACATGCTGCAGGTACACGTGGTTTACCGGAATGTCAGTTTCTACTGTCTACAGTGTTCTCGTTCCACTTTCGCAGGCCTCTGGCATCTCCGTCTCGGCCCTGAACCAGGGAACTGGCTACATGTTCCTGTTCTTGGGTTGGGGCTTGCTTTTCTGGCAACCATTTTCGCTACGCTACGGTGTAAGCTGTTCTCACAGATATTACTGTTATTGTCCTAACGAATATTGCAGAAGCGCCTTGCATACCTGATTTCTGTCCTTGGATCACTTGTGAGTAACAAATTCCCCCGCCTGGCATCTATGACCATTACTGACTCGGCGTCAGGGCACTTGTATCTGGAGGTCAGTTAAGCTATATCGGTTGCATTCACCGGGTCTCCCTAACAATGCTTAGCGCCTACGTTACGAGCAATGGTGAATGGATCGCCAAATGCATTGTTCAAGGTTTCTTCAATGCCCCGATCGAGGCTCTTCCCGAAATCTCCGTCACCGATGTGGTATGAGCATTCCAAGCATCGCCGAAAGCAAACACATCTGACCTCTTGGATAGTATTTTACCCATCAGCGCGGCACCTACATGGGCATCTACGCTTTTACGCTCGCTGGCAGCAACTACTTCACTCCTGTCCTCTGCGGTTTCATCGCTGATGGCCAGGGATGGCGCTGGGTTTTCTATTGGCCTGCCATCTTCCTCGCTTTCGTTTTCGTCTTCCTCTTCTTCTTCATGGAGGAGACCAACTACACCAGGAAGACCGTCGGACTTGTCACGGAAATTGATACACCACCATCGGAGCCTGCGATGGAGAAAGACTCGGAGAAGATCCCTGCCGCCATGCTTTCGACCCCTGCGACCGAGTACGCACCGGAGAAAACCTTCGTTCAAAAGCTGTCACTTTGGAAGCCCCAGCCTGGCCAGCCTATGATCCAGCGCGCAATCCGCAGTCTGAGCTACCTGGGATGGCCAGTCATCTTCTACGCCGGCTTTTCCTACGGGTCTTATCTGATCTGGTTCAACGTCTTGAATGCCACGGCGTCAATCATCCTCGGGGGACCACCTTACAACTTCTCGCCCTCCATGGTCGGCCTCTCCTATCTTTCCTGCACTCTCGGGGTGATCCTAGGATGTCTCATTTCCGGCCGACTGAGCGATTGGCTGACCATCAAACTCGCCCGGCACAACAAGGGCATCATGGAAGCCGAACACCGTCTATGGCCGTTCTTACTCTGCGTCATCTTCGTTCCCGGCGCTCTCATCCTATGGGGTGTGGGAGCCGCTCATGGCGTTCACTGGTTCGGCCTAATCTTCGCCATGGGCACGTTGGCGTTCGCCACCACATTTGGCGTCACCCTCAGCATCAACTATATGATTGATAGCTATCACGAGATCTCGGGCGATGCCATGACCACTGTTATCCTCGTCCGGAATACCATGTCCTTTGCAATCAGCTATGGGTAAGCAGAAGTTTCTGTTCCCCCAAAGCGATAATCATGAGACTGACCACCAGTGTAGAATCACCCCCTGGTTGACGAACCTCGGCTACCAGAACTGTTTCATCTCTGCAGCGTTTGTCGGCATGGCGGCCTCGTCCGTCTTCTTCGCCATGATCATGTTTGGCAAGAAGTTCCGCGTCCGAAGTGCAGGGAAGTACTGGAGATTGGTCGCCGCCGACAAGGCAAAGTATGGTGAGCACTGACACCAGACACCAGATGGACGGCGTCCAGTCTGTAAGGGGGCATATGTCAGGGACTATAACCCGCCGAGCAAGATACGAATATTACATCCTAGCCGTGTTGGAAGTTGTCGTCCTCTGTAGATCAAGCCCATGTCCATGTCCAGCTCAAACAACTGGCCGTTCGGAATCCGTTCTGGATTTGCCCTCTTCAAGCCCTTCCCAGTACTGTAGTTGGAATAGTGCCACTCAGCCACAGCACGCACGGAATACGTTGTACACTTCTAGCACGCACCGGATCTGGACATGGCTTTGACAACCTAGAGTCAACGTATTGTAGTCCCGAAGTTTAAATGCCCAGCGCGGCCGCAAGGAACAGACTTCTCCTTATCAGTGGCGTGGCTCGGAGGGCCAATCATCAGTCATCAACCATGGGAGAGCCGGGATGGGGGGAGGACACCCAAGGAGGATAAGTCGAGTCTTCCAGGACCCCCGCAATTTGAGATGTGCGGACCCATTCCACTGTGCTCGTATCCTGTCGGTGATTCTTCATCTTCCACTGGCTGGCTGGCTGGTGTTGGTCACTTCGAGAACACGCGGACGCAGACCCATTCAATTGTGTCGGTGATTCCTTCCTCTTCTATTGACTGGTGTGGTGCTTGATGGTCAGACTTCCAGACCAGACATCACGGGCGCCATACGTGCTTTCGCGGTGGACGGGTCAACTGCATTGAGGGTCTACGGTTCGATCGGGCCTATTGGGACGACATCGGTAGACAATTCGATAACGTCAGGCCGACTTCGAATATCCGATTCGCCACGCATCAGGACGACGTCAACTACGACTCGATATCGGTGTTACGACGGCATGACGGGAGCACCTCAACGCCCACGACTGCGCGCAAAGACTGGATGCCTCACATGTGAGTGTCTCTCCTCGGTGAATAACCTTGTCTGCTCACACGGGCTGCCCCCCAGGCAAGCACAGGAGAAAGAAGTGCGACGAAGAACGTCCCGAATGTCAGCGCTGCCGGTATTCTGGATATCATTGTCAATGGCCGACGTCCGACGACCTGATCGACCGGCGCTATTCATCACACCCGGCGCGTCGAAAATCGACCTCGCCGGCGCCGTCTAGTGCTAGTGTCGACTCCATTGATATTAACATACAACCACTTCCCATCTCCAGGAAGGACCAATGCAGTGAGGGCTTCTCGACCGATGCAACGGTCTCGCGGTACTCGGAAGCGGCGGCTCATCAGCTTTTATGCCATGATCTCGAGTCTGTGCTCGCTCGCCACTTTGTGGACCGCTACTACTGCCTACTACTGCTGCCGAGCTGCCACCCACAGTACTATCACGGGTGGATCAACGAGATCCAGGAACTCATGGTACAGCACAAATGTCTGCGGTCGTCGGTGTTGGCGTGCGCGGCATCGCATCTGCATTTCGTGGACGCGTCGCCGCAGATGCAGGAACTCTCGCTCACGTACTATTCTCAGGCGATCAGAGGACTGTCGGAGGTTCTTGCGCGGGCATCGCGGCTGGAGGACCACAACGGCTTATTAATGTCGATCATGCTGTTGTATCTACACGGGGTAGGTTTCACTACAGCCTGGGCTTACCTGATTCCATTGGCATCATCGTAATAAGCATTCTGACTCCACACAGTGCATGGGAAGAGGCACCTACAACGACATCCCGCGTCACGTCAACGCCGCGATTCGCATCCTCAAGCTCCGACTCATGGAACGGCCTCTGAGCATCAGCCGGCCCTTTGACCGTCTGGCCGTGGAAAGCGTGTTATACCAGATCTTCCTCGTCACCATGGGATCCTGGTCCGACTACTCTGCGCTCGGATACCAGTTCGACGCCGGGTTCTGGCTGCGAGCCGAGAACTTGCTGGCCCAGTCGATGTTGTTCCCGAGCACGTCCATCTCGACCAACAGTCCCGTGCTGGGCGTGCCGATGGATCTGTTCAAGCTGGTGCTGTCCATCAAGCGATTGTGGCAGAGCCCGTTTCGGCATGACGAGGAAACACTAAACGAGCTGAGGACCGAGTTGGACGAGTGGGAAAAGACAATTATCGTCTCGAGTCCAGCGTCTCCTGCCGATCAGCCCGAGGACAGTCATTACGAGCTGTACAGGGACGCCACGGCCCTGTACGTCCTGGTCTCGTCGTTGCTGGTGCAGGAACTGTGTGAAGGCCACACAGGGGCGATCGGCCCTCCGGAGCCAGTCCCGCCTGACTGTTGGCAGGTCGCAAAGGCGGTGGAGGTCCTGCGGCGCCACGAGCACGACGTCGACTGGGCGAGGTGTTATATTGGCAACTGGCCCGTTTATACGCTCGGCTTCTTCATGAGTTCACCCGCGGATGTCCAGCTTGTCCGCGACGACATGCGCCGGAGGTGGAACTCGATGAGGTTTTCTCAGCTCGAGCGGTTTCAGAACGATCTTGAAGCGATTTGGATTCAGCGGGAGGTTCTGTCGTGCGAAGCGTAACGTATTAGCGAGGCAATCACACTAATCAAGTAATGATGGATGATCTGATGAGAAGAGAATTCTCCTGAAAAGAAATTCTTTTGAAAGGAAGACCAGCTGTTCCGCCCTGTCAAAGTATCTCTGGTGTCCCGAGTACAGTACCGAGTACGGAGCTTCAAGCTACTTAATGTCCGCACACCGATTCCAACTAGCCCGCCGAGCCCGCCGTGCCCGCCTGTGAGTCCGATACGGAGAAGGAGAGCAACGCCGACGATGCATCTCCATGCCCCAAGCATCTCCAAGCCCCAAGCATATCCCACAGCCCTGCCCCAAAAATGTGTCATTTATATCTTGCACGTCCATAAATTTCGGTAATTTTGTGCTCCAAAATCACACAGATTTTCCACCACAAACCTTTCATATTAAGGGAGGATGGCCGAGTGGTTTAAGGCGGCAGATTTAAGTCCCTTATCTTTAGACGCATTCTACAGACGAAAGACCTATTCTCTGCTTTCCGTTAGGAAGCGTGGGTTCGAACCCCACTCCTCTCAAGTTTTTGGTCTTTTTTGGTGCTGCAATGGGAGTGTTTGAGTGTGTCCGATGACGAAATGGAGGGAGTTTCAAGATCGAGTTCGTTCTTACAGTAATATCTGTGGTGCTGGTATTTTTGAAATGGCGAATCGTGTAGGCTGTAAGCCCTTACGCCCTGTCACCGACCCTGTGGCTCTCTATTTTTATAGCGGCAACTGCAGGGCCCGTGGGCCCTTGATCCTCTTTGAAGGCGGCACGCTACTTCGGAGGTACACAATACAAGGTGCCTATCTTAATCCTCAACAGCTGCCGCGTTCGATAGAAAGATCAAGTGCATTGGCGATTGATACGTTCAACCAGACAGACTATTGACTGATTCTAGGTGATCGTTGTATCTCGGCTGGAATCTTAATTGCCCAGAGGGTATGAGAAGACAGATTCGCCACCGCTCCCTTTGCTCTTGAGCCTAGCTCACAAATACGCTCACCGCGAGATCACAAGCACCCACAACTTCCCTACCGGCAATGCGAACAATGTGCTCCATGGGTCGGTCGACATCAATTCTGGGAGAACAACACCGCGTCGGAATATTACCCAGGTCGGAGCTGTGTGAACCACGCCGCTCTCCGCGACTCGAACGGAGTAACCCCAACGTTCATACCTAGGGCGTGGCTTATTGTACGCATGGATACAACTGTGATGGCCAATACCGGCCAAAAATGTCAGCACAATATCTTTTTTACATCGAGGCTCACTCCAATCTGCGAAAGATTTGTCCAGCTCGTTGACCTACTGATCTCGCTGTGGACGTCCTAGTCAGCGACAATGACTGCCGAAGGGGAGCCGCACGAAGAAATGCCCTACACCATACAATCGGAGGCACAAAGAATTTACGAGCTCATTGTCGACGATGCCCGTCTCAACCTGCCAGACGAGGTCAAAGCGCTGAAGGAGAGAATCCAATTTGTCGGTGACGAGACGCGGCCTTTCTTCCCGGTCCCATTCAAAGCAGCAGAATCCCAAGCCGGTCTGCTCGGCTACGTGGGCCTCTTGGCCCTCGCGATCGCCCAGGAACGATACGGTATCGAGCAGGAATGCCAGATCGATGTTGCCCACGCCTTGCTGAACGGGCTCGGCGCGCTCTTCGTTCGTCACGAGGGCGAATGGCTTTCCGGTAGCCCCAAAATGATGGCAGCCGTCCAACGCTGGGACCACGGTATGACCCGGGAGCTGTATCGACAACTGGCAACGAACATATACAAGTCGAAGGATGGGCGATGGTATTCTCTGCACGGCAACATGGACCCGACGCCTCTCCTGCAGATGCTGGACCTTCCACAACACAACGAGAAGAACCTGACGTGGCCGCAAATCATCGACATGTACGCCGACGTCATCGGGAATATAGATTCCAAGGTACTCGACGACTGGAGCAACAACGTCTATCGAACTCCCGGCACTGTCTGTCTTGAGAAGGAAGAATTCGAGGCCTCCCCCCAGGTGAGACTATCGAGCGGCGGGTTCAGTTGCCGCTCTGCTAACCTGTCCAGGGGAAAGCTATTAAAGATGAGCCTTATTACAACTTGATCCCGCAGCAATATTACACTCAACCCCGCGTTTCCTGGGATAAAGTACCATTTGATCCAGCCGACCGTCGCCCACTCTCCGGAATCAAAGTGCTCGATCTTTCACGTGCCATTGCCGCGCCTACTATTGGCCGCGTCTGCGCTGCCCTGGGAGCCACTGTCATCCGTGTGTCGTGCTCAACGAATACAGAGCTTCCCATCACTCTGATGGACGGTTGTATTGGCAAGACAAGTGTCGACATAGACCTCAAGACCTTTGCTGGGAGAAAGCAGCTTCTCAGACTCATCGAGGAGGCTGATGTATTCATTGATGGCTATCGGCCTGCCGTCATGGAGCATCTCGGCTTCGGCCGGGACGCTGTCCTAGGCCTGGTGGCCGGCCGAGAGAGAGGGATTATCTATTGCCAGGAAAATTGCTACGGCTGGAAGGGCCCGTGGACCACGCGGCCTGGCTGGGCACAGATCGCCGATACGGTTGGTTAAAGGGAGCCTCCATTTTACGTATTCAACTCTGCTAATTCTCGTGACTACTACAGGTTTGTGGCGTTGGCCTTGAGATAGGCCGATTTAATGGATACGATGAGGCGCACATCTTCCCCGGTCCCAACGCCGACTACCTGACTGGCCATGCCGGTGCCGCTGGCGTGCTGCACGCGCTTTATCTTCGCAGTCGTCAGGGTGGATCCTACGTCGTCCAATGCTCGCTTGTGGTTGCGAACATGCAGATGCAATCATACGGAAGGTACACAGAAGCACAACAAGCCGCGCTGAAGGCACGCAACAAAGGCCTGGTCGGGAAACTGCGTCACTACGACGAGATCGTCAGCCACGGGAAGAACCAAAACGTCGTCAGGGGATTCATTGCCGACCGCGGGTTTGACAAGGCCGTGAAGAAGGAATACTACCAGACTGTAAGTGGTAGTATGTGGGGACTTGGGGACTTGGACATTGTCAAAACGGCATTGACGTTCCAAGCATGCGGAAGCCCCGCCAAGTCTGAGGACGCGATGAGGACTGACTGGATTGTTGGGGCCTGTCCACCGGGATACCATCTACCAGAGTGGGAGAGAAAAGAAAACAAGAACTTTGTGTCGATTCAGCCAAGTACAGATGGTCAGGTGTAGTAGAGGATTTCGAAAACAGACACCAGAAATGATCTCGGAACGGGTCTGCCCTGGCCTTTGCAATGCAAGGTACATACAGAGACCCTCCGCCGCCATTCGTGACTGGATAGCGTACTAGCAACCAAGTGCTCTATCCTGGAAGTATTTAGTTGCCTATGTGCCTATCCATGCAAAATGCCAAGTGAAGAACGTCGGGTTTCCAGCGCTCCAATTCGTCATCGTCGCATTATTACTGTCGAAGTATTACTGAGTCGATCTCGCCGGATGGATCGAATAACGGCTGGCGTCTTAGGTATTTGCGACGCTATCCCGCCAAAAGGATCGGTTATTAACCTCTTGCGCATTAGGTATTACATATTACCGACTCTTTCCAGCCAAAGGAAATCGGGAGCTGGCCTCTGACACCCAGCTCAGTGGCTCCCCGCGACGGGGTCTTGGTCGGTATCCGTGCTCGGCACTGTATGTGCTGCGATGCTTCGTTCTAAGGCCGGTTGGCAGTCCGCACCCGCCCGGAAACCGGAGGACTCACGACCACAGCAGAGTCCGGAAGGAGGGCGAACCGAAGTGTGCTACAGTACTGTGGACAGGTAGCCTCCTCCTGGGCCAGTCTCAAAGATCATCGTACCATGCTGGCCGTAAGATTAATTACTTTGCAAGCCAGGCCCCCGTCCCGGACGACGCCGCCTGTCATAGTTCAACAGGACGCACATTTCGGTCATGGCAAATTGTTGTCAAGTGGGAAAGGCTGCACCAGGTATGTATGTATGTACGTGGTATGTGTTACTTGAGTCAGGATAGTCCTCTCCTGTCCGGGCTTTCCCCAGTGACATGTCCAGCGCATGAGGAATGGCTGTTGTCCTATTCATTATACATGGTCGTTGTCAGTTCAATCCGAACTATTGTTGCTCTGTTCATTACGAACGATCGCTGACCTCGGATTGCTATAGATTCTTACACTCCGCTTGGGCGATATACCGACATTGGCGGCCTGAAGAGCTATGTCAGCGAGGGTGATGAGCCGGCCACTGCAACCCCCCACGCATTGCTTTTATTGCTGCCTGACGGATTTGGCCTGGCAAAGCATAACCTGATCTTGGCGGACGAGTTTGCAAAGGAGGGATACCGAGTGATCATACCGGACTACTTTGAAGGTTAGTGGTTAATCAAATACTGGAATTACTTCAGTCACCTCCGTTAGATCCTGCTCCTACCCCTGTCCGTGCCTGGCCTGTCTGACTCCCACATGTCAAAAGGAGACCCGCTACCCATTCAGGTCCTCAAGCAGGATCGTTCCCTGTCTATCGACGACCAACCGTGGCCCGAACGCGACAAGCAAGTCCTCCGAGACCTCGACTTCGCCGCCTGGCTCCAACGGCATGACCACGACCGAGTCTCACGGCTTCTCGAGGGCGTGATAACCGAGATTTCCCGCCACTCTACAACCGTGGTCGGCGTGGGGTATTGTTTCGGAGGCAAGCACGTGCTGAGGCTGGGCAAAACCGCGAGACTGGCAGCCGCGGCGTCCTTCCACCCCAGTTTTGTAGAAGCGGAGGACATGCACGGCGTCAAGGCTCCGCTTTATATCGGCCTGGCAGGGGAGGACGACATGGTGCCTGCGTCGTTGCCGGACGATCTCCGCGCGTGGTCGAGCAGCGGGATGGAGAAGGACGTGCCCTTTGTGATGGAAACGTTTCCTGGCGTGGGACATGGATTTGCTGCCAGGCCGGATACGGAGGATGAGGTCGTTCGCGGACAATATCAGCGGGCGTTTCTTAGGGCGCTTGAGCATTTTGCCAATTTTGCAACCGGAGAGAGTATAGGTCAGAAGAAGTGAATGGATGACAGACGGACGGAAAGACAGACAATCCAGATTTGTGCGGCGTTGAACAACATGCTGCCACTATTGCACCTGAGTTGGTGCAATCCAGCCACTCGACACAGTCGAAAGTGACCAACGCCATGCCCTGGCCACCTAGCTGGCACTGTCTCTCCCTTTCTCCCTTTTGTAGACGTTTCACAATCTCCAACTTTGGCAGATGTACTGGTAGGAAGCTCCAAAGAGATGATATTTGCAACTCGATGTTTCTTGGAATGTGGTATCCATTCTACTGCGGAACATGGAGGCATGAGATTGAAATATAGAGATAAGATATACCTGATAGATAACCTGTACCCAGCTCACTCTGTGCTGATTTCGACCTTGCCAGCAGGCTTCTCAATAACCTCCCATTGCTCCCAACGGATCTTCCTCAGCATACGGCGGAACTGCCACCACGTCCACGGCATTGTGAAAGTATTCCAGCCATCGTCATTCTTATAGTACGTGACACAATCCGGCCGAGCCCAGACAAATGTGCCTCTCTGCCTCCGTTGAACCTCATCATTGTATTCCCGTTCAAAGGCCCGTTTCGGGTGGATCGCAAGCTTTACACCCTTTCGTGCTCGCAGGACGGATTCCTTAATGACCTTTGCCGCAAACCTTGCTTGCTGCTCCCAATTGTCTTGTTGTGACGACCAGACATGGGCCGAGTTGGGGCCGAAACAATAGAACATATTCGGGAACTGGCTGGTGGCCAGCCCGTAAATTGCTTCGGGGTGGGCTTTCCACTTGACCTGTAGATCTAGTCCGTTGATTCCCGTCACTTTCTCGTGTTCGAGGAATTGAGAGACGTTGAAGCCGGTCCCGAAGATAATGATGTCGTATTCACGCTCGGTCTCTGTGCCAGTGGACGTATCCCTCGATAAGACACCTTTTTCGGTGTATTGGATGAGATCCTCTCTCAGAACAGTGCAGTTCTTCCTTGCGAGAGCCGCATAAAAGCCGTCTAAGTGTAGAGGTCTTTTGCAAAAGACTGCCAAAGCATTAATTAGCACCTGCGAGAGCTAACGTGCGCCGAGAATGAGCACAAACGTACATTTTGAATGAGGTCGGACTCTCTCTCGAAGCTCCGGGTCCAAAATCTGAGACTCCATGTAGGTAATAGCTTCCTGGGTCATCTTGTCGTTCATAGGGTCGCCGTCAGTAGCCATCGGACGGCAGTCTCGCATCATTTCCAGGTTCATCCACGTCCTGACAACCCATGCGAACAACGGAATCCATTTAACCGCCCACCGAAAGAAGCTGCGAAGCAGTTAGTTAGCACCCTTCCAACCCAGTGATGGTGCAGACGGGAACACACCGTGAGTAGGCAAAATCGCCTCTGGCAATACAGACAGGGGGTGTTCGCATGTATACGGTGACATGTTCAGGTTTGTCGATGATCTCGGGAAGAATCTGTGCAGCGCTGGGCCCACAGCCAATGATGGCCACCTTCTTGCCCGTCAAGTCACAGTCGTGCCTCCAATGGGCTGTATGCCACGATATGCCTTTGAAGTTCTCCCGGCCGGGCGTGTTGCCCCATTTCGGCCGATCGAGACTTCCAACACACTGGCACACGAAATCGGCGACCCAGTGTTCGGTTTCGCCAGTCCCCTTGTTCGAGACAGCCACATGCCACACCATATGCTCGTCGTCCCACGAGCAGGACCGGACGAATCTTTGGAACTGGGTGCATTTGTCGAGGCCGTACTGAAGCGCAAAGTCGGTATAGTATGCTTCAATCTGCGCCCGTTCGGCGTAGAAATGGGTCCAGTCTACGCTGATTAGCACCCCAAACTTTCCAGAAATACTAACGGTTCCAACACAGGGAAGGAAGTAACGAACTCTTATTGATGTGGTACGAAGTGGTGTAGATCATCGCAGGAACATCGCAAGCACACCCGGGGTATTTGTTCTTTTGCCAGACGCCACCGAAGCCTTCCAAGGCGTCGAAAATCTGTATGTCGCCTCGGGTAACGTATCCATCTCTCAGCAAAACAGTCGCTTGCTGGATCCCATTGATGCCTGCCCCCACGATAATGACCTTCTTACGGCGCTCCAGCGGAACAGAGCTTGCTGGACCGAAGACCGACTGCTGTTGTCCGTCTGTGCTGAACCCAGTGAATGCTCCGTATTCGTCGCCACCTACTGTGCCTTTGTCGAAAGTTTTGACGGGCTGGGGGACGAGGGTCGGTGGTTGCCCTGCTCCACGATCTGCTCTATTGCCGTGGCCACTCATAATGAGCGTAATTGTGCTGTTGAATTCCTTTCTGGTTGATTCTGAAGTCAAGGAGCTGTGCAGAACAAGCAATTGGCCCAGCAGTTCGCACAATCCTCCTGATAAAGCCTTCGGTACTGGACTTCTGAGTAAGATTTGGCCACGTACAGCAGGCAATCATGAGACAAAGAGCTGGCCATCTATTCCGAAGCTACATTCTCCTTCGCGGAAGTGGGTCGGAGCTGAGGTACGGGGATGGAAGTGGTCCATCTGGAGAGGATTCACCCACCACCTGCACCACCGAGTCAAGAACACACGCATGTTGAGCCCTCGGGTCTAGAAGAAGAACTCGAGTCACCTAAGGAAGCCACGAAGGCTGTTTGTCTGCGGCTGGGCAAGCCAAGGCTGGGGACTCTCCGCTCCTTCGGCATTGATGTGAAGTCCAGTGTGGTAAAGTCCGGCCCGGGAACCACTCTTGACACCGAAGGAGGAACCCGTTTCACGGTACGGCCATTTTCGAACGCCTTGCCACTCCGCGACCTGCCGTTAGTTCCATTCTATCCTCGACGTCCTCCATGGCCCACCCCCGCGAATACGAGAAAGCCAGCCCGTTCGGGCGTCGATTTGCATACGGCTCGAGGTGAGGGTCTGCGCTCTAGACTCTTATGGAGATTAGATGGCTTCGACTTCCGAGCAGCCTTGCAGCCACTCCGTGAAATGTACCCCAAACAAGGTCTGGGACCTGGGGTACATAACTGGAGGCAGAATACAAAATCAGAGCTGTACGCAAGTCACTCCACCTAACACGCACCTTTTTGACGGATTGAAATACAACGAGCCCTTGATACATGATGAAGCGCCTTGCTTTACACGAGATTGAACACAGTCATGGCACAGTTCAGCTGATATCAGGTAATTTTCATAGGGCCACTGATCAATTGATCCTAACATGGTGTGATCACCAGGAGGAACGATTGTGCAACACAAAAAGGGAACGTCGATCGTATTGGTCCCCCAGCCGACCCAGAACGATCCCAATGACCCATTGGTAAGACACCATGGTTCGGACTTCTTGTACGCTGACACTCTGGCAGAACTGGCCATTCGCCAAACGTGTCACAGCATTCTGGTCGGTTCTGTGGCTGTCTGGCTTGTGCAACTTTTGCATCACCGGACTGGCTCCAGGTTTCGGACAAATTATAGCAGAATTCGACGTGACGCTCACCCAGGTGACATGGTTGATATCGGCCTGTCTGCTCGGAGAGTTCATGGGATGTTATTCTGTTGCCCCCTTCTCCACCAGATACGGAAAACGGCCCATCTGGTTGCTCATCAGCCTTGTCTTCTTCCTATGCAACATATGGGCATCCGTGGCAAAGTCTTACTCTTCCCTCCTCCTGGCAAGGTTCTTCGCTTCATGGGCAGGTAAGTGAGACTGACATTTAATCCTTCGGGCCATACGGTCTCGGAACTTGACTGACTCAGAAGATAGCTGGTACCAGTGAACCTCTCAGTGTCGATACTCTTCACGATCTCTTCTTCCTGCACGAGAGAGGGACACAGGCCGGAGTCCAGACTATATGGCTTAGCTGGGGCAGTTCACTGGCCCCTGTGATATGCGGTTACCTCATTCAGGCGAAAGGTTGGCGTTGGTTCCACTGGCTCACCAGTATCATGGCGGGCATCGATCTGATCTTGATCTTCCTCCTCGTCCCCGAAACACAATATCAGCGAGATCTCCACAAAGCACTCGACTCCGTCGGCGTCGAGGCAAACAGCGAGCCATCCACACATACTCCGCCGTCGGCCCCCTCCGATATCGACAACAAATTCGGAGACAAGACAACTGCAGAATTGGTCGAAACGCAAAGCCCGACAGTACCCAAGAAGACTTTTCTGCAAGAGCTAGTGCCTTGGTCTCCAGTCCACAGAGACGTGAATGTCATTGGCTCCTTCCTGAGACCCTGGGCAACTTGGTGTTACCCTAGTGTGGTTTGGTCCGTGTTCTCATTCTCTATCCATGTCACTTGGTGAGTCCGGCCCCGTAATGCTGTCACTGCGACGTGTCTGACTTCGATTGATACAGCGTCGTGGTATTGATAACTATGATCCCGGTCTATTTCGGTGCGCCACCATACAACTTCAGCATCGGCCAACAGGGTCTCGTCTATCTGAGCTCATGTATCGGAAACGCCTTTGGCTCAGTCTTCTGCGGCTTTCTGAACGACAAATTGAGCCAATGGTCCACGAGGCGCAACCACGGTGTTTTTGAGCCGGAAATGCGACTCCCGGTGACCATATTTCCCGCCCTCCTCGTGCCCGCAGGACTTTTAATGTTCGGAGTCGGGCTGGACCACGGTGTTCACTGGATCGTTCCCGTCGCAGGGGTCGGTCTCGTTGGAGTGGCATTGACGGGCATCGGATCGGTCATCCAACCCTATCTCATGGATAGCTATGCCCCAGTTCTTTTCGACTGTCTCGTGGTAAGTGGTCTTTACGTTGTTTTCCGACACGGCCCTGATGATCTGGCAGACTTTCAATGGGTTCAAGAACTTGGTCTCCTTCGCCGTTGGCTTCGCTGTCGTCCCCTGGCTCGAAACGGATGGGTTGGTAGCCGTATTTTGCATCCTCGCGGCGTTGGTCTTCGTCATCGATGCGTCGGCGGTTGGGATATACTTTTATGGAAAGCGACTGCGCCAGCGGGACGCCCGGCTTAAGGTCTTCTTGTTTTAGGTGTACGGAGAGCGAACATAATGCCAAAAGCGGGCGCAAACAGCATAGGTGCTTATCCGGGCGGCTTGGCCAACGGCAATTTTGAAAATTATGAGGAGCGTTTGAAGTGCTTTGGCAGCTTTAACTTGGCCCGCAGTTAGGATCTAGGGAATAAATGTCGCAAGCGGTAGACAATGGTCCGTGCGAATACTCTTGCGGGTAATGAGCGCCAATTACAATCTGAAGCACATTCACCAAGAAAATGTGACAGAAGCTATGACAAAAGAATCAAGATTGTGCTGCAATATACATCACATATGGTCATGGCATGAAAAACCCTCCATTCACCGGCAGACATGCGCCCGTGATCCAGCCGCTCCTCTCTTCACACAGAAAGGCAATTCCTTGTGCTATCTCCGATGGCTCTGCCATACGAGATCCCATCGGCGTTGCGTCGAGCAAAGGTCGGATACCGTCCAGAAACTTCGCCCCAGCTTGATTAAAGCCCGCAGTGTCCGTTGGTCCAGGACCGACAGCATTGACAGTACAATGATATTGCGGACCCAACTCCCTGTCAAGCCTGGAGTTAGTGCCCCGGTGTTTGCAGGCATCAATGAGAGGAATAATCTGGAACATACAGGGCCCAACACCTGGTGAAAGATTCGATCATCGCCTTTGTACCACTGTACACCGTGGAGCCCGGGAAGCCCTGTCGAGCACCGACACTGCTAAGGTTGACGATTCGACTGTCGTGCGCGAGGTGAGGTAGCGCTGCTTGCGTGAGCAACAACATGCCCCTGACGTTGAGGTTGATTTGAGCGTCCCACTGCTCCAGGCTGATATCCTGAAGAGGCCGCATGATTGAGATGCCCGCGTTATTCACCAGGATGTCGATCTTCCTGCCTGTCAAGCGGACGGCCTCGTTGATGAGCTGCGCCGGGCCGTCAACGGTCGAAAGGTCGGCCTCGATCGCTCGACACTTGTCGGCGGCGGCGGCTGCAATCCCGATCGCGTGTATGTGTTCGAGGACTTTGTCCGCGTCAGCCTTCTGCGCGGGCCATGGATAGTTGACGATCACGAGCGCGCCCCTGCAGATCAGTATTTCAGCCCTGTTCTGCCTCTCTCCCGCGGTCTTGCTTGGATGACAGCATGACGCACCTCGACGCCAACTCGATGCAAGCAGAGGCTCCGATGCCCTTGGCGCTTCCACTTACGATGGCCACTTTCCCTTCTAGAGTCTGCGGTCTAGCCATTTCATCGATACCCATCATCGACAATTCGATGACATGGACAGGTCTTGGACTGAGTATCGCGTTCACCCCCTTTTAGATCTACTGGCACGGTAGCTGGTTGGCGCCTGCTTGGCGTGGTGTTGCTGTTCGTGGGCCCCATTCTACCGTCGCGCCGAAGACAAACTTCTTCTGATCTACGGCGTTCTCTCGTCATGGTTCCCGGCAAGATAGCCGAAATTGAACGTTGACCTTCCTTTGGCCCCCCAGAAATACCTCGTACAGCACTTGTTATTTAGTTTCGGAATTCGGGTAGACCACACTCAACTCCGTAGCGCGATCGCCTCTTGCCGTGCAGCACGGGTCTTACAAATCCGGGAAGGACGGGTTCGACTACGGCCTGCATGATGCCTCGTACGCGGGTGGAAAAGTTGAAGCTAGTCCTAAACGAAAGCCCACATTGCCACGAGCACAGTACCTTCCCGTCCAGTGTTTAGCGACGAGCAAGGCCGGGGAGAATAACGCAGTGCAGTGCTTGCCTATAACGGTTAGTCTCCGGGGTACTCCGTATTCGTGGGGTGCGGCCCACAGTCAAGAAAGAACCCCCGCCCCACGTGCAGCAGCAGGTTCTGACCCTTGGAACTGCTGTTCCCCAGCCGGCTTGGATACCGCAGACGCCTGCTGACAACCTCGAATGTCTGATTGTGAGGTGGTGACGGCGACGGCGACGGCGAGGATGCATTTTACTGAGGATGCGACCTGGAGAGACGCCAGGTATCACTGCTCGGTGTGCTCTCGGCCTTTCGATCGCAAAGACACGCTGTCAAGACATATGCGCGTCCATGACAAAAACCGGCCGCAGCCCAAGACGAGACGAAAGGCGTGTGTCGCCTGCTGTCAGTCCAAGACGCGGTGTAATGGAGAACGGCCATCATGTGCGTCGTGCGCGCGCAGGAGTATGGCCTGCGTCTATGGGGATCCAGATCATCATGACCAGCAACAACAAGGAAGACCGGGTTCCTCGTCGACGAGTGGGGGTGCCGCGGCACAATCTCAACCAACAGACGACCTTCACGATCTTCAGGAAGTCCCTGGGAATGGCCTGCTCTCGCCCTTGAGCGGGAATCAACTGCTCGAAGGGGCTTTTAGCCACGTTTCAATGTTGAACCACGACAATAGGACAACCGGGTTTCAGAGCGCGATTTCGACGGCTGGACCCAATACGACAACCACTGGCGGAGGAGCGCACGGCCTCTTGTACTCAACATTCGACGACATGGATTTCAACTCCAACCTCGACTGGATTCTGAAAGATGTCAGCAGGGAGGATTTTCCGAGCCCGGCAGACTTCTTCGGATTCCCAGGCTATTCAGACGTCTCACTCTCTCAGGTCCCCCTCATGTCAGCAACCCAGACAGCACTGCCGTCCGCCAGGCACTCCGACGCAGGGGAGGGCGACAGTCATCTCGCCGATTCCGCCACTGCTCTGGGCGGGCTTCTCACGCCCCAGCCCCAGGAGACAGGACATCCTGGCGACCCTTGGCCTCTGGACACACCGAGACCCACGCAAAGTCATATGGTCCTGCCGGCGCTGGGCAGTGAAGGTGGAGGAGGCCAGGACTTCGGCATCTTCTCTCGATTCTTCTCGGTCACGCCGGTCAACGATCGGACATGGCACGCGCTTCGCAAGTGCCTGATGCTTCCCTTCGAGCACAACTCGCTCCAGTCGCTGAATCTGGACCAGTTTCCGTGTAAAGAAAAATTGGACCATTGCGTCGATTTGTACTTTGCCTATTTCCACCCGACGCTCGACCTCGTCCACCAACCAACTTTTGACCCTGGCAAAGACCTAGTGCTGACCTTAGCGATGATCAGCATCGGAGCGTGCTATTCAGATCTCCCCGGCGCCAAGGCCTTCTCCATTGCCCTGTCCGAGCTGATTCGAAGGCTGTTAATCTTCCTGGCCGAGCAAGACCGTCGCTTTGTCCGGACGGGACCGTATCTCACGGCCCAGCTTCTGCAGGGCACGCACGGCTACTGCACTGGCAGCGAGAGACTCTTCGAGCTCAGCGAGTCGTGTCGGAGCACATTGCTTCACGAAGCGAAATGTATGGGCCTTTTCCGCTTCGAGGCACCGGCACTAGTTCACGCCAATCTACCACTGGAGGACGCGTGGCGCCGATGGATTGAAGCCGAGAAGCTGCGCCGTCTAGGTTGGGTGGTGTACATGTACGACGCGTCGGTGGCATATCTGCTGAACAACCGACCGTTCTTGAGCATCGGGGACATCAACCTCAACCTCCCCGCGTCCGCAGAGCAGTGGGCGGCGGAAACAGCACAGGCTTGGGCAGCCCTTCACCCGCCCAAGACCTATCCCACGAACTTACCCCTGCGGCCTACGATCCGGATGCTCTTCGACGGGACACCAAACGCGGTCGAAAAGATCGCCGACGAAGGACATCGTTTCCTCGTCGTACTCACGTTGCTGAGGATGCTGTGGTCGTTGAAGGAGAGCAGGTCGTCGCCTCTCAACGACCTGATAATGCCGGTCCCATTCGAGGACGGACGGACCAATCTCTTACAAGTCCTGGATGCGATGTCCGTGCCCATCGTGGCCTTCTCCAAGAGCCACACCAAGACAGAGATAGACCGTCTGGTGCACCGAATGCGCTTGATCCATCTGGCTCACATCTACGGGGCCGGGGATCTCATGAATTGGCTCTACCCATACCTCCGTCACGGTCCGGAGGCCGAGAACGCGGCCGACCGCATGAGACAATGGGGGCTCGAAGACACTCAGCGGACCCGGGAGGTCGCTTACCACAGCGCGCAGATCTTGGGACTGATCAGGAACTTTCCCAATGGCATGCCGCTGGAGTCGTACCTCATTTTCCACGCTGGGGTGGTTCTCTCGTGTGTGGCCACGCTGTTGGCTACGTGCGTTCCTTCAACCCACGGCCCGCCACTGCAGCTCGACCAGCTTGATCAAGGGGAGGGCAGCCTTACCAGGCGGCATCTCCATTGGGTCGCCCATGGTGGGAGTCATTGCGTGAGCATATTCGGGACGCGGTCACTCTGCCGTCCGTCCGGGCGGCAGGAAGTGCTCGACCAGACTGCGGCATTATTGAAACGTCAAAAGGTGTGGGGCATCGCTCGGAACTTGGAGCAGGTAGTTCTTTCTCTGAGAGGACGCGAAGAAGTCAGCGAAGGTTGAGGAGTAATATGATACGGCTGGAGCCTTCACCCCTCTATGGCTTTGCCAACCCAGGGCTCTCCCGACGGCCAGTCTATATCGATGATTGCCTCTACTGGCTAATCAGCTTTCAGAGACTATCACGGCTTCGCGAGAGACGCGACCCTGCCATCATCCCACGCGACAACCTGACCATTTATGTCTTTGGGAATCTCCCCGACGGCCAGTTTCACGAATGTACCTGCCGGCTCTTCGGGGCGCAGCAATTCCCCCCTCGAGTGCAGGGATATCAACCATCGATACTGCTCCGAAGGCATACGGGACTCGTCTAGAAAGGTTTGTTAGCCACACACGGACCGTCGTCTATCGCTCCTCAGCTTTCGAATCCCCACTCACGCTCATCCCGCACTTCAGCCTGCATGCCTGAATCGACAATACCTGGTGTCAGGCACAGGAACGACACCTTGCTTTCTTCCTTTGCCAGCCCAGCACAGAGACAGTTCATCGCCGCTTTGGAACACGCGTACGGAGCCCAGGCGTGATACGGCTGCAGAGAGACCCCCGACGAAGTCATAAGCACCTGGCCGTTGGTTTGGCGTAGATACGGCAGCGCAAGCTGGACCTACATATCCACAAGCACGTACGTGTCTTTTGTCAGTTCGGCCAACACGTCTCCACAGGTGTACATCTTCGATATGCAGTACGCTTGGGGGAAACGGAAAACTCACAGCATGGACGAGCGAAAAGAAATTCACATCGAAAAGCCTCTTCCATTCCTCCACTGGAGATTCTGTCGCAGGGCCCACGGGTCGCAGGATTGCCGCGTTCAAAATGACACAGTCGACCCGGCCCCTTAGTCCGATCGCCCTCTCAACGGCCGTTTTGTTCGTAGCTCGATCTGCTACGTCGCCCTGCACCACTGAGAGGCGGTTGGCGGCGGCGGCGTGCGAGGCGCGGGCCAACTTCTCCAGCTCCGATGTCTTGACATCGACGCCAACGACGAGCGAGACCGTTCCCGATGCTAACAGGCCCTTCACGATTGCGAGGCCTATTCCTGCTCCTGCGCCTGTGATGATGCTGCGAGGAAGTGAGAAGTCAGACTGCTGTACACCGCGTCGGGCGCGGGGTTGCTGTAGCTAATTACATACATCACTTTGCCTTTGGCGCTGTCAGCGTCCATTTGTGCCGGCGGGTTTGCGTGTGATGTCCGAATGACAGGCAGAGTGATTGAAAGCACTTTGCAGCTAGTTAAGCTGGTACAACGTAGTCCCCCTGTACTGCGTCTCTGTTATGATGTGCTGTTCTGAGTATTATCTGCTCAATTGATCATGGACATACACGCTTGGTGATGGTCCGCAGTAAATAGAAACGAGCTTTCACGCAGTACTCGGTACACTACTTACTTAGCCGTTGCGGCGGCCATCTGTGTGAAACACCACCATAACTCCTGTAGCTAGTTACCGCACGGGGACAGTGGTAACGGAGAAATCCAGGCCCCAATCGTTGTAGAACCGTGCGACTCATCCTTCGAACAGCAGACCGCAGCTCGGATATGTATGCGGTGGCAGCACACAACTCCACTCTCCTCCCCTTTCCGCGAACCGCTACGAAAGCCACTGAGACTTTCATTTTCTCTTCTCCGGTACTGATGGTATGGTACACGGTGATGTCGGACTAGAACATGGCCATCTACAAGGAGACACGATTTTGGCGTGCCTAGGAGGATTTCTGCGCTTGAATGGCCTGCGACAAAAGCACATCTGTGCAACTGCCGCTAACTAACTAGGCAGCTTAGTTAATAGCCATACCTTCTCTATCGCCTGCTTTTAATCTAGACCGTAACGGAGCACAGGATCATGAGTCATTTACGATCCTCCTCTCCCTGAAACGTTTACCATCAAAGACAAGAACCCAAGGCACGAAGCTCAGCAGAGCGGCGAACCCGCCCAGGAAGCTTGAGGCCCCGCCCGTGGTCATGGCTCTATACATCTGCGTCGTCGCCAGGGGGAAGATTCCTCCCAGGGCATTACGACAGAAGCTCTGCGCGGCGATCGCCGAGCTCGCGTACGTCCCGTAAACATCGGCCAGGTAGTTGAAGACGGCGAGGTAGATACTGAAGATGCCCACGGTGGCGACCCCGATGGCGATTGTAGGGACAATCCAATGGATATCAGAGGCCGAGCTGGTCCAGCCGAACATGAACAGACCGATTGGTAGGAGGGGACCTTGGAAACAGCTGCCGTAAAGACGAGCCTCGGGCTCGTCGCATTTCGTGTCCCCCAGCACTTTCCTCACCACATTGTCTTGGGCTATTCCCAGCGCCATCGCGATGATGCAACCGACGCAAGAAGCGGCAAAGACGGCATTGGCCTGCGCTAGGTCGAAATCGTGACTGCGTTCGAAGACTAGAGGAATCGACGACAGACAGATATACAGCACCGACCAACTGAAGGCAGCCCAGAGGGAGAAGAAGAAGACGACAGGGTCGGTGAGGAGGAGACGAAACGGTCGCGCAAGAGAAATCGCCACTTGCTTTCTAAAGGGCACCGGCGCCGCCGCCGTGGGATTTGCCTGTATTTTCCAGCGCACCCGTTGTGGAAGCCTGCCGGATGGCGGGTGGTAATGGTCGAAGAGCCCTGCCTGCTCCCGCGTGTCGTACCATCGATTCAAAGCCAGCATCTTTCTTCGAAGGATCACGTCCGCCCGAGTCTCCTGGAAGCAAACCGCCATGACGGCGAGGATGGCGCCGATGACGATGGTTTGGACGTGGAAGATCCAGCGCCAGGTCGTTGTCTCGGCGATGAACCCAGCCACGAGAGGGCCCAGGCCCACCCCAAACACAGCCGCCCCGGAGAACAGAGCCATGGGACAGTTGCGTTCTTCGGGAAGGTACATATCCGCGACGAGACCTCCAACCATGGTCGAGAACGTGGAGCTGCCCACTCCGGCGAAGAAGCGCGACGCTAACATCCTGAGGGAGCCATATCATAGATTGTCTGTCAGCTCTGATATGCGCTATTGTGATATCAAGAGAGAGCTTGGTTTTCTTACCCTCCATATGTCGGAGTGACTGCGCAACAGACATTGCATACGAGGAATATGGCTCCACTCGCCAGAAAGACGGGCTTCCTGCCTCTCAGCTCGGAGAACGGGGCCAGAGCCATGGGTGCGATGGCAAAGCCCATGTTGAAGGACGTTATGCCCACCATCACGGCCACGCGGCTCACGTGGAATTCCTCCGCCATTTGCTCGGCGCCAGGTGCATACGAGCTGGCGGCGAAAGACGCAAAGATTGTCGCAATGCAGGCCACGCAGAGCATGCCGTTCTTCCGAGACGCCGGCAGTTTGACAGGTGCGATGTACCGATCGAACTTTGGAATCTTCTCTGTTGTGTTTCCATCCAAGGGAGAGCCACTCGACCGCGGAAGGCATAGTTCGGTTTCGAAATTCAGCTCGAGGTAATCTATTCTCGAGTTGCTGTTAAGGACGGAGAGTTCGTTCTGAGCCTCACTTGTGACCGCGGCCATACTGTGCTTTTCTCAGTAGTTTAGCAAGTGGTGTCTAAGATAGTATGAGTGTAAGACAGGTTTCGAAACGTGCACTCAATCCGAGCCAGGACACAGTAATGAGAGGCCAACCGGATGCGAAGGAAAAGGATATATTTGACGACCTCGAGACTGCGAAAGAGGACGTGACATCTACAACTTACACAGATTCTGCCCAGTCATCATGGCTACCATTTTGTTTGTGAGGTCTGCGAGTCGGCCCACTCAATGATTGTGGTTGACAGAAATGCATAGGAAATGTGACACGGGGAGAAGAGCGGGAAACTGAATCACCCATTCTCATGCAGTAATCCACAAAGAGATAAACTGAACACATTGCCACCTGAGCCATGTCGATCTGAAGATCCCGTTATGCATGCTCAATGGTATTATCGAGGTCGGATGCTGACGATCTTCTGTCAAGCTGAAGTTCGAGGCATACGCTGGAGAACAATTGAAGAGCCTTCGGCTCATAGGTCCAAGTCGAGCATGAACGTGCCGCCAGAGCAGGTCAAAATCCTCGCCAGGGCGACATTCGCACCTCTGCCCCTCCGTACTAGGTACACGGACCGGCCTCCGCGATAATGTGGCCATTCTCCTGCGTTCGGACTTCGGAGTGGACCAGAGCAGGCGTCCGGAGAACCCAGACGAGGCTGGCGTCCCAGTCGCGGAGAGATACCTCCCCAAGGGGTGCCGGCGCGGGCGTTAGGGCGTGTCTTGGGCGAGACGATTCTGGGCGTGTCGTTCCCCAGCTAATTAGCACGGTAGGCCCGGCGGCATGATAAAGAAATGCAGCTGAATCGAATTAGATAGACAGATTTTCCGAGTGAGGACTGTGTGTACCTCGATCATTTTCAAGAAGCCGGTAATATCGTGGAAGAGTGAACCGCCGCCATGGGTACTCTTGATGGATACGTCAGCAGCCTCCATACTCGCTCTGCTGGGATAGACGAGTACCTGAAGCCTGGGGTCATCGTATTGATAGCACTCTTTGTGCTGACCACCACGTGGCTAGGCCACAGAGTCCTCAGGCGCGACCTCAGACCCATACCCGGGCCATTCCTCGCGTCAATCTCGAACTTCTACCGACTCGCAATGGTGCTGAGGGGACAAAGTCAGTGGGAAACCATCAACCTGCACAAGAAACATGGCCAATACGTCCGACTGGGACCGAACTTCGTATCGGTCGGCGACCCGGACGCAGTGCCAATACTTTACGGGATCGCGAAAGGGTTCCAGAAGTCGGACTTTTACATTGCGCTCGACCCTGTCTCGAATGGTCAGCTTATGCACAGCATGTTCGCCACGCAGAACGATGACTGGCACAGAGCACAGAGGAGACCCGTCGCTCACGCATACGCCATGTCGACACTGGTTTCGTACGAGCCGCTGGTCGACTCGACGACGGCGGTCCTGATGGCAGAAATCAGGTCAAGGTTCGCCTCGACAGGAGAGACTTGTAATTTGGCACAATGGCTCCAATGGTACGCCTTTGACGTGATGGGCGAGATTACCTTCTCCGAGCGGTTTGGCTTCTTGGAACAGGGCCGTGATATTGGAGACATCTGCAAGGGGATCCACCATCACTTCACCTACGGGGCCCCAGTAAGTCATTCTTATACCCTTCTGATGGCCTTGGGGACCCTGACGGGTTGGACAGGTGGGCCAAATACCCTGGGTGGATAGGTTATTGAGGCGGAACCCGCTCGTGCCGAAACGCGACGTGTCCGATCCGATGGTTGCGTTCACTGCGGCTACAATCCAAAAGCGTCTAGAATCGTCGAATCCTCAGAAGTATCACGACTTTTTGTCACGGTTCTTGGATGCTGACAGTGGTGGAGAAAACCAAGAGGCACATCTTCGGTACAGTCACAGTCACGCAAAAGCCTCCCGTCCGTGTACGACAGTGTGAATCTGACTGGATCGCTAGACACGTCCTGAGCTGGTCGGTCAACAACGTCGGGGCCGGCTCTGATACCACGGGGATCACCCTTGCTGCTGTCTTTTACCACTTGCTTTCCAACCCGCGCAGTTTGAAAATCCTCCAGGACGAGATAGAGGGAAGGCAGTTTGCCAGTGGCTCTGCAGTAAGCTGGAAGGAGGCTCAAAGTATGCCGTACCTTCAAGCTTGCATCAAAGAAGCACTCCGGTTGCATCCAGCTGTTGGGATGCCCTTGGAGAGAGTGGTACCCGAAGGAGGAATGTCGGTCGCAGGCAACTGGTTCCAGCCTGGCACGATTGTGGGAGTCAACGCATGGGTTCTGCACCGAAACAAGGACGTATTTGGACAAGACGCCGAGTTTTGGAATCCAGACCGCTGGCTGAAAGCCGGAACACAACAGTTGAAAGCGATGGAGAGAGCGTCGTTCGCGGTAAGGATGCCACATACGTACTGTTCGAGGAACTTTCTCTGTGACTATGCGCTGACCACCCATGGCGATCAGTTCGGATCTGGCTCTCGTACATGCCTCGGGAAGAATATCTCCCTCTTGGAGATATCAAAGCTGGTGCCACAACTGCTGAGGACATTCAAGGTATCGCCTGGGTTCGTTGGAACGATAAGACAGCCATCGCTGACTTCAGACAGATCACTTTGGAGACGCCTGGGAAAGAATGGAAGACCGAAAACTTTTGGTTCGTGAAGCCCGAATCTCTGAATGTCAAGTTCGCGGAGAGGTGAATGGAACGCGACGGAGGGAAGGACTTCACACTTAGATATTGACAAACCGCCGCGCCGCCGGCAACATGCGGGAGGGACGTTACTGTTGATTGTACTCTCCTCACAAGTAAAAGGGTGGCGTCGCCCGGTCATTATCATATCTTCCTGCCCTGGCCTTGCTTGAATATCTGCTCAAAGACCTCGTCGTCCTGTGCATGGCTGTTGCCATCTGTCCAAGTATTGCACAGTTGGTAATTATATGCCAATGCGTCCTTTTCAATCTCGCGGTACTTTCCATCCTCCACATATACTACCTCGCCATTTCGAGACTCGTCAGCGGCAAGTAGAGTCACTGCATGAGCTACAGAACGAGGTTCTTGGAATCGCACGCCGAGGCTTTCCAGCCATTCGGCGTCCAGCAGATTGGTTCGCGTCCAATTGGGCGCGATGCTGTTGACTCGGATCTTGTCGAGCTTGCGGACTTTGAGTTGCGGGAGGAGACCTCTCTGGAACCCGAGCACGCTGTGCTTAGAGGTGGCTGTTGAAGAGATTAGCATGTGGCAAGAGAGCCTAGGAAGCGGTACCTTACTATAATCAGTGGCGCCAAAGGACATATAACCTGCGGTAAATGTTAGCATGGGATCCATAACGAACGAGGTCAGAACTTGCTCGTGGCAGATGCGGTAAGGATAATGCTTCCCCCGGTGCTCTGCTGTTTCATATGCCAAATGGCCAACGTGACGGTGTTGATCAAGCCGAGTACATTGATTTCGTAGCAGAGCCGAGATGGCTCTTTCGGTAGACCATCCTGGTCAACCTGTAGCTCGAAGTAGTCCGCTATCGACGCGACGCCTGTGTCGTCTCAACCAACGCTATTCGGCTGGGTATCTAGAATCACGAAGCAGCTCACCGGCGTTGGCAAAAACGACATCCACGCGACCGTGTTTCTTCACGGTCTTCTGGAATACATTGACAAGGTCGACCCATTTCGTGACGTCTGTCTTCACAAAGCTGGTGTTGACAATCTCCTCCACCGGCGGTTTCAAGTCCGCAATGACAACTGTTGCGCCATGCTCCACGAAGATCTTGAGTGTTTCTAGGCCAATACCCGACGACGAGCCTGACGATGGTTAGCATGTTTGACATATTTTTCAACCCCCAGCCTGTGTCGTTCTGTAGCCATACCTGTCAGAATGGCAATTTTGTCCTTCAACGCATTCGCCTGATCATCGTCAATCTTGAACGTAGGCATCATAGACCGACGGTGTGGACAATGTAATGACTACTAATGCAAATCGTCGGTATTGAGACTCTTCACCCATGAATTCGACCATCCAAGCAACCGTTCGAGAGAACAGCTCTTAATCAACTGCTCGACCTGACATCAATCATGTCCACACTAGAAAGGTCCTCAGCAAGGGCAGAGAGGACGGCGGACCGGCGTATACCGCCTCGCTCACGGTGAAAGGGTTTGCCGAGTCTGGCCGACCGCCCAAGCAATAGGATCGTGTGATATGAGACCGTGTGAATAATGCTTGCTTCAAACGATTATCAACCTCGAGTTGTTACGTGCGAAAGACATCCAGGAGCCCCAAGGAAAGAACAGGATCAGCTCTCTGCAAGGACACCCACCAAGACACAATCCACTCCGAGTCTAGTAGTGCCGTTACGTTCGTCGATCAAGCGAAAGCATTGTCATCACCCCCAAGCGACTGAGATATAACCTGAAATCATCACTAGAGACAAGTAACATCCGGCCAGAAAGTGACAATCTTGTTGCTGTGCACGCTACCAGCATGACTACTCCTCTGGAGCCCTTGGTATTATACACGACGGCAGCTGGACCAAAGTGAGCGGCTCTCCCTTCCTTTTCCCGTGAGTCGTCCACCAATCTCTGACCGTGCTTTGGCTCTCAAAGTCCGTACAAAGTCGCCATCATTCTCGAAGAGCTGGGGCTAGCATATGAGTCTCGCATGCTCGAGATATCCGACGTGAAAGAGAAGCCTTTCACAGACCTCAACCCCAACGGCAGGGTGCCTGCTTTGACGGATCCAAACACCGGCTTGACGATCTGGGAGTCCGGAGCCATCATCCAATACTTGGTCGAAACCTACGACGCAGATGGGACGATCACTTACCACACCACGCCGGAGAAGTTCCTCCTGAATCAGTGGTTGCACTTCCAAGTCTCGGGCCAAGGGCCATACTACGGCCAATGTGCCTGGTTTACGCATTACCACCACGAACGCGTACCCAGTGCAGTTGATCGGTATTTGAAGGAGGTCGAAAGGGTCATTTTCGTGCTTGACACCTGGCTCCAGAAGCATACCTTCCTTGTAGGCGACAAATGCACTTATGCAGACCTGAGCTTCGTGACGTGGGCGGTCCTTGTGCCATGGCTTGATAAGGGGAAGAAGATCCCAATGGCACAGTATAGCGCGTATAACGCTTGGTTGGAAAGGCTTGTGACAAGGCCGGCTGTTAAGAGGGTCCTCAGTCTGCTTGAGGAAAGGAGAAAGCATCTGTGAGATCCGACGGGGCATGTGATCACTGGTTTTTGGCTTGCTTGTGTCTGGCTTCGGGCTCTTCGGCCGTGGCGTAGCTGCATGGGATTTAGAGACTCGAATTTCAAGTCAGACTTCTTCAACATGCCCGCCTGCTGGGCTAGTAAACGCACTTTGAACCCGTCGTCCCGATAAAGGTTAGAATAACATTACTAGTGAGTGCTTCGGAGTTCGGAGCGGTGGGTGGCATATGCGACGCCGATGCGCCTCCCCCCCCTTAGCGCGTAGTCGAAAGCAAAAATCCACCTTCCCACTAGCCTTTTCTCATATCATTTTAGACTTGAGCTTCCTTTTCACCCGGTTGATTTCATTTGCACGGCGAGTTCGTATTGAGGAAGCCATCGACCACGGCGAAACACGGTGCGCATGGGACCCCTCTACCTCCTTGCCTGCGCGTCATGCCTTTGTTCCAGACCTTGGGAAAATGTCCAATCATTAAGCGAGCCAAAGTGGCCTTTCGTACGTAGGACACAAGCGCGAAGCTACGAGACGGTAGGACTGCGGCTGAGGCCATTCCCCCGCAACCCCAGATCTGGGGCTGCTCTCCCAGGCGTGGAGGGGATACAGCACAGTAGCTGGGTGACATCCCAAACATGGGTTGTGGTTTGGATCCGTGTGCAGTGAATCGGCCCTCACCGGCCATCCCACGGTCATTGAATAGACCGCCAGCCGAGATATCAATCCAACAAAAAGATACGCTGTCTATATAGGAAGATGAGAGGAAGGAACGAAGCCTTGCGTCTTGTTTCGAGAGCATTTAGTTCCGTGCTGATCAGGAAGGATCCGAAAGATAACAACGATTCACAATGGGTTCGTCACGCATCAACGTCCCCTTCAACTGGTCCAACTTTTGGACCTGCCTGGCATTGAGCTTCGGCATGTTTGTCAATGGCTACCTCTCAGGCGTGATTGGGACCACCCTGGCTGACCCAGGATTCCTCGTGTACATGGGTCTGGTCGACAGGGACGGAGATGCCACAGGCAACTCTGAGGCCTTGATAGGGGCTTCCACCGGCGTATTCCAGGTGAGCAAGGGGTCCACGAGTTTTTGCGACAGCTACATGGCGCTGGACTGAATCATCCATCACTAGGCGGGGGGGTTTATCGGTGTCCTTTTCGGCAGCTGGCTGCTCGATCGATTCGGGCGAAAGAACACAGCCATTATCGTGGCTGCATGTTGCGCCGTGTCTCAAGCTGTTACCGCGGCCTCGCAGAACGTTGCGATGTTCATAGCGCTGAGATTCTTCGTTGGGGCCGCGGCGTTTATGGAAATGTCTATCAGTACCGACACCCCGCTTCCTGCTTTGCTCCCTCGGACGGAAGGCTAACTCGGGCGACAGCGCCCGTCTACGTGGCTGAACTAGCCCCAACGCGCACCCGTGGCCTGCTCGTGGGCATTACTGGTGTCTGGGTGGCAGTCGGATACGCAATGGCAGCGTACTTCGGCGCCGCGTTCTTCAGCCTCGGGGAAACAGTTCAGTGGCGCCTCCCGCTCGCACTTGGCGTTGTCTGGCCACTGCTTCTGCTTCCTGCTTTGCTGGCCATCCCCGAATCGCCAAGATACCTCTTGATGAAGGACAGGGCTGAAGAAGCTCTCGCCGTCGTGTTGAAGCAACATGCGACCCATGGCCGTGAAGACGACGCACGAGCAGAATTCTACCAGATGCAACGGCAAGCTGAGCTCGACTGCACACGCGATGCTTCGTGGGTTGGGTTCTTAAAACACAAGACCCACCGCCGAAGAGGCGCGTTGGTGCTCATTCTTGGCTTCCTGGCACAGACGTCCGGAAACCTCGTCGTCAACAACTATGTATGTCCTCTGATCTCCGCCTTTGCTGTCAGACTGTCAGTGCTAACGATGTCAGGGCCCAAGCCTCTATGGCGCTCTTGGCTTCGGTCCATACGACCAGGTCAGATTCCAGTGCGGCTACATCACGACGGCCATCATCTTCAGCATCATCGGGTCACTGCTCGTTGATCGCCTTGGGAGACGATTAATCCTTATATGCGGACTCGCGGGTTGCGCGTGCATGATCTCCCTGGAGACGGCAATGGTTGCCTGCTACGCCGAGGCAGGGACAAACAAGGCCGGCCTCGCTGTCGGGGTGGCGGCGCTCTACTTGTTCGAGTCCTGCTACTGCTTTAGCGTCGACATATGCTTGTTCGTCGTCTCGAGCGAGCTCTTTCCGAACCACCTGCGCTCGAAGGGCGTCGCTCTGGCCATTGGCGCGTGCAACCTAACAAACATAGTCTTGCTTACCACGGCCCCAACGGCCTTCCGAAATGTTGGCTGGAGATTCTTCCTGGTGAGCCAGAATCCAGGCTTTCTCAAGTCTACAAGCCAAACTAACCTACGGGGATAGTTGTTCATCATCACCACGGCCTGTGGTGTCGTGTTTCTCTACTTCTTCCTCCCAGAGACCAGTTCCATTCCGCTCGAAGAGACGGCCGCAGTGTTTGGCCTGATTGAGGAGGTGGCGGTGCAGGCCAAGGATATATATATCGACCACAATACTCACGAAATCACCATTCATCATCATGACGATGTCGAGCAGGTGAGCAGGGCCCGGATCAGGCAGCCAGAGCCAGAGAAGGAAACCAAAACAGAACACGAGGAGGTGGTGATTAAAGAATGATGGATAAGTGCGGGCTACGAACTCGTAGCCGTCTGGCATGCTGATCTGAGCATCATTTACCGGTAGACCTCACAACCTCTAGCGAATCAGGAAGTGCTACCGCGACAGGTGTCAAATCAATTAAAATATGGCCCTTCGGTTTTATTTCTACTTCTTGGGTCAACCAGACAGCATTACCGGTATCCGGTTCAAGTCCTTGCGACCCATGAACATGCATGCCATGCCATGTTATCTATGCATATTCGTATGTTTGCAAGGTCGGTCAGGCTCGTGGAACCCCCTCATCCGGCTACATCCTCGACATCCCTCGTCCCGTCAATGGCAATCTTCCCCTCCTCCCTCTCCTTCGCGATGCCTCCACTCTCCTCGGCGAACAACTTACTCAACGCCTTCATCGTGGTATTCCCACCACTGAACACGATGCCAACATCCCATACCACCTGTTCACGCTCACCACTCTGTCCCTTCTCCTCCTGCTGCTGCCTTTGCTTCCTGGCAACCATATCCCTGAACTCAGCGTTGAACAACACAACAGCAAGTCCGACGCACCCGCTCGGCTCCACCACGACCTTCATCCGCTCGTACACGAGCCTCAGGGCCATCTTGATCTCCTCCTCGGTGACGGCGTACAGACCCTCAACCTTCGGCTTATCGCTAATGATCGACCAGTTCGTGATCCCGACGGGCGTGCGCAACCCATCCGCGATCGTCAGGGTCTTGACGTGCTCGATCCGCTTGCCCTGCAAGAGGCCGCGTCGTCCGTCGTCGCCGCCCTGAAATGACGGTTCTGCCCCGAAGACAAGCGTGCCGGGTTTATCGGAGAAATAAGTAGCCGTGCCGCCGAGGAGGCCACCACCGCCCAGCGGCGTGATGACCGCGTCGAACGCGATGGTCCCCCTTTCACCTTCCCGGCTTGCCGCCGCCGCCGCCGCCACCGCCTCGACAAACTGCCCCTCCATCTCCATCCCCGCGGTGCCTTGACCCAGGATGATGTCCGGGTGATCGTACGGCGGGACGAGGATCGCGCCTTTGTCGCGTATGACTTCGGCGACCACGGCCTCGCGCTCCTGCGACGTCGAGCCGCTGAAGATCACGTTCGGCGTGTATAGTCGCGTGCCTGCGATTTTGGAGGCCGTGCTGATCGTCGGCATGACGATGTAGCTGGGGATGGAGAAGGTGTGGGCCGCGAGCGCGAGGGCTTGGGCGTGGTTTCCTTGGAACGGGTCAGTCAGGAAGTAGGTAGTTGAGCAAGTAATTAGCGATAGGGGGATACAAGGACGGAAGTGAGGAAGTAAGGAAGTCTAGGGACGGAACATTTAGACTCGTAGTGAATGGACGATATGACTCGCGACTCACACCTCAACCTCACACCTCGTCACGCAACGCAGAACAATAAAATGGGACGCAAAAACAAGGCAATGCAATGCAATGCCATGCAAATAACCAGATAAGACTCACACACTCACCACTACTATGCGTAACGACCCCCCGGCTTCTCACCTCCTCGATACCCAACTCCTCAATCAAGCGGGTGACGGCATGAAACGCGCCCCTCGCCTTGAACGCCCCGATCTTCTGGAAATTCTCGCATTTGAACCATAATCTGAATCTGGGCACATCGGGTCCACCACCAGCAGAAGATCCGGAACCAGAACCAGTATCCCCACCACCACTACTTCCATCGAGAGGCTGGAAGAACGAAGGCGGCGTTTCAGAGAGGTATATTGATGGGTTGGGCGACGAGGCGATGGCGTCGAGTGACCTGCTGGTCAGAAGGGGCGTTTTGTGGATATAGGGACTTATTTTCTGGTATGCAGAGCGGATGGACGAGGGTGTCAAGGGCGGGCAGGTCGATGGGTCGGCCATGGTGGGTGGTGGGATGTCGTTGTGATTCTCCTGATGGGCGTGGCACGATAGCGGTGTGGTTGTTTGTGCCCAGGTACTATGTCATGGGAGAGGCTCTGAAAGTAATGGGCTAGAGCAGGAGAGAATGATACGCGAGAACACGATACGAGAATCGCTATAGAAAAATTCACGACGAATACTCCGTCCGTATGACGATCGACTCTGATTATCCACACAACGAGGAGGAATTAGGTAAGCGTGGGGATATCCGAAATCGGCCACATCTGAGCTGGCGGCATATTGAAGACGCAGGTTGGTATTGCAAAATGTCAGATTTACCAGAGAGTGACCTCGCCGTCTTGATACACCCTCAACTTTTTGGTCGGAAAACGCCTTGCCAAGACAGAGTCCAAAACGGGGCGATCACCTTCTACTGGTTCTCAGGTCGGAGGGAGCTGTGAAAAAAGGTCAGCAATCGGTAAAAAACCAGGACAGGCGATTGGTGTCTCACCGAACAGCCTTTCCGGCACGCCAGATCTCAAGCCCCCGGATCTCCTCCATCTCCTTCTCGAATTTCTCTCGGTAATCAGGAGCACCATTGTATTCCAAGCTGCGTTTGGTTTCCCTGCCATCCTTCACACTGTCATATAGCTCGTTGAACACGGGCTTCAGTGTGTCCTTGAACTTCTTGGACCAGTCGATAGCACCGCGACGGGCAGTGGTCGAGCAAGCGGCGTACATGTAGTCCATGCCGTTGGCGCCAATGAGAGGGTACAGAGATTGAGTGGCTTCCTCGACGGTCTCGTTGAATGCCTCGGACGGGGAGTGGCCACGTTCGCGGAGCACCTCGTATTGGGCAAGGAACATGCCGTGGATACCACCCATGAGACAGCCACGTTCACCATACAGGTCAGAGTAGACCTCCTTCTCGAATGTGGTCTTGTAGAGATAGCCGCTTCCGATTGCGACACCGAGGGCAACAGCCTTCTCTTCAGCTTTGCCGGTCACATCCTGGTAGACAGCGACGGACGAGTTGATGCCGCGGCCTTCGCGGAACAGACTTCGAACGGTGCGGCCTGAGCCCTTGGGGGCGACCAGGATGACATCAATGTCCTTGGGGACGTCGACCTTGGTGAGGTCCTTGAAGACTGGAGAGAAACCGTGGGAGAAGTAGAGGGTCTAGTGGAGATCAGATATCTTAGTAGCAGCTCACACGATCTCCGGGTTTGTCTCACCTTTCCCTTGGTCAATTGGGGCTTAATGGCGGGCCATGTCTCGCTCTGAGCGGCATCGCTGAGCAAGTTCATGACGATTGTCCCCTTGGAGATGGCCTCATCGACTTCGAACAGGTTCTTGCCTGGGATCCAGCCATCTTGTTCGGCTTCTTTCCAGGAAGCACCGTTCTTGCGGACACCAATGATGACGTTCAGGCCATTGTCTCGGAGGTTGAGGCCTTGACCGTGACCTTGTGAACCGTAGCCAATGAGTGCCAGTGTGTCATTCTTGAAGTATTCCTATAGTGCGGTTAGGGGGGTCGGTACGGCTTGGGTGACAGAAGTGAGCATACAAGGAGCTTCTCACGTGGCCAGTCTTCTCGTTCTGTGGGACTGTCAGAAATCTTCGAGGCATGAAAAAGGTGCGAACACTTACCAAAGACAGTCTCTTTTGTACCGGCGAAATCAATTGTCTTCAGCCCGCGTGTCTGTTGCTGCGACGGAGCTGTGAAGGCTGGTCTCTGCACTGCGGCAGTCACTGGTCTGGTCGCAAGAGCAGACGCGATAGAGCGCTTTTGAACGGAAGGGGCGCTGATCTTCTGCTTGGAAGCAGTGCGCAGGGTTCTCGCAAAGGTCTTGGAGGCCATCTTGTCTGTCTGTATGAGTGTTTTCAAGGGAGAGAGAGGAGAGTCGCGAGATGTTCGAGTCAAAAGAGAACTGGTGGAAATCCGGGGAAATTTTCTGGCTGCTCACTTCTCACTCTCGCTCACTCCAGCAGCAAAGCTCCTTGTCACTGTGATTGGCTGACAGCTTGCTCCGAGAGCGGCGAGGCTGGGAAGTGGTCCGGAGCCTGTCAAGCCTCCCCGCCCCGCAGTCCAGACTCATTTGTCTCGTTCTCACGTGGGATATCGCTACGGAGTGCTAGGCTACGCTTGTTCATTCTTCATCCTCAGGTACACGGATGTGCATTTCCTTCTCTTTTACAATCTCCGTATGTTTCGCTAGGAAGAATGCTGGATATGCGTCTCATCCAGATCCCTAGGCATGAGATGGATGATATTACACGGTCCATTAACGAGCCATCCGATTCAGTCCTTGGAGAGTTGCGAACCAAGGAACAGCTAATACTGCGCTCCATTAGATACGCATCTACTGCAGAATAGTAGCCTCGTTCTCCATTCTGGAGACACTGCATATTGACGTCGGGAAACCGTTTCAATATCAAGAGCCTTCCGAAGCCATGGCTCCACCTCTCCTGACATTTAGGTCGGCCTGCAATCTTTCTTCGGGGCCAGGCATTTGCGCTCGATCACGATGTGCTTTGCGCAGCAAATCCTCAATTTCTTCAAGCTTATGCCTTCTCGGATCATGAATTGCCACATCACGGAGTAGGCGCAACACAAGGTCTAATGGGGTTTCATTCCGGCCGCTGGTAACTTGCAGATCAATGCCGTGGGTCGACAAGAGGAATTTAACGACATTGACCGCTGTGGCCGAAACAGCGCCGTGCAGAGGAGTCATTCCGTATTGACCCCTGCTGTTCAAACCCAGCCTCGTTGTGTCCGGGCGTTTGCCCTTTGATCTGACGTCGGTTTTCCAAGCAGTACAAAGAAGATTCAAGACTGCTGCATGCCCATTTGATGCGGCGCCAGAGATAGGTGTCCATGACCATCTGTCCTTCGACTCAATATTAGCCTGACAGGTGTCGAGTAGTAGTTTGACTACTGCAATATGTCCAAGGCGCGCCGCCTGTGATAGCGGCGTCTGCCCGTCGTTGTCCCTTGATTCGATGTTCACATGGCCAGTCTCGAGCAGCAGCTCGACCACTGCTGTACGGCCAGTGCGAGCCGCCAAAGATAGCGCCGTCTGCCCGGACATGTCCCTTGAACCGATGTCCACCTGGCCAGTCTGAAGTAGTAGCTTGACCACTGCTGTATGCCCACCGGGCGCCGCATGTAATAGCGCTGTTCGCCCGTACAAATCCCTTGATTCGATGTCCACCTGACCAGTCCCAAGGAGCAGCTTGACTACATCCGCATGTCCATGTCCTGCCGCGGTGGATAGTGCTGTCCGGCCATATTCGTCTGAGAAGTCCACGTCGACCTTTTTCGTTTTCAACAGTACATTTACTAGACGGACATTGCCATCTTCGGCCGCACGGTGTAGAACTGTTCTTTTAAAGTCCCCCAAGATCGTCAAGCAGTCTGTGATCACCGTCTCCCACTCGCCCGGCGTGATATGAAATCCTCTGTCTTGTGTAGAGCCCCTGGAGCATGAGCTGCTCTCTTCTACGGCCAAAAGAGCTTCCACAGTCTTTCTGCTTTGGCGTTTTATTGCCGCCGCGAGTGGATACACGTAGTACCCTCCTTTTATATCAATACATGGGACCTTTCTGATTTCGATGCTGATGAGGTTTGAGAAGCATTCGCTAGCGAAGAGATATAAAGGTGTCACCGAAGACCTATAGGTGTAAGATCTGTCCTGGACAATCGAGTTATTTAACTTTACCCAATTTCGGTACGGAAATTCGATGATAAAGCGTTCCTGGTTCACGCCGTAGCCCGCGGCACAATCCGCGTGGCAGAGTACGCTGCGCACGGCGTAGTGCACAAATGGATAAGTCTTGCAAACCAACTGTGAATTTCCAAAACTTTGATCGTTTTGGGCCAATAGCTCTTCCACGTTAACAGAAAGAACGTGATCCATGTACTCTTTGCAACACTTCTTCAAATCCTCTTGGATAGAACCAGGGAAGCTGAAGGCGAGCTCGGGCTGGAGTCGTTGAAGAGAACTCGACTTGAGAAGGTAGTCGCGCACAGATTCGTGGATGAACTGCACAGTGCCTTTGCCGCCCTTTGTGGGTGTAGCCAATCCTTTGGAGGAATCGAGAACAAAGTTCCGCAGAGTTTCCTCGTCAATATCCCGGGGATCCAGGTCGCCAATCGAGTCAGGTTCAATACCTATGAAAACAGCATAGAACAGCTCGATTGGTTCTAGGGGTCGGCGTGCGAAAAGAACCCACCGTAGACACCAGATGAGCCGGTCCACATCATGGGTGTCTCGGGTCATAATATCGTCAAATAGTTGGTCCAGACCATCGGGAATCTCATTCAAACGTTGCTTCACTGTGTGTATCTGGCCCCGATCGAAATCTTTCTTTAGGATTTGCACCACAAGAACAACCCACAAAAAGATCCCGGATGATCTGACACAGATTTCCTCCTTCACCTGGTCAAGGATCTTGCTGCGGACTCCTTTGAATTTGCCGTTGACATACTTTGCGATGTCATCGTTGTGTTCTTCTTGATGTTCCAGCACCAGGGAAATACCATTCTCGATCGTGATATGAGGATAGTGTCTGCTCGAGAGACATACGCGGAATTTCAGCTCAGAAGTGGCCCCGAGGTCGCCAAGGTGCTCGAAGAATGTAATCATCGCACGAATCTGGTCTTCGTCGCATTCATCCAGAGCGTCTATGAAGCATACCAAAGAGCGCCTACCGAGTCTCTTGACAGCATGACCAAACAAGCTTTGGAGAGTTTCGACCTCCCAAACATATGATGTCCTGGGTTTCGAGAGCTTTGGTGGGAGCAGAGCAAACACATCTTGAAGGTCCCGAAGTTCATCTAGAAGCTGGAACAATAACGATCGGTACATCCCGAGCACACTTTTCTCAAGCTCGGCACCCCGCGCGTTGAAAAAGAATTTAATGAAAATTGCTTCGGCCATTTTCCGTTTCGTGGATGCCAGCGCAAATTTCATTATTGTCGACTTTCCGGTCCCAGGATTCCCTTTAATCCAGAGAAAACCATGATGCTCAGATACCTTTTCCAAAGATAGCCAGTCCTTGTACTCGGGTCGGTCAAGCAACCACCGACAGGTCTCAGAATGGGCATCCTGGATAGTTGCGTGGCGAGCATCGATTTCACCGAACTTGAGGGATCTGTGGTAGGATCGTCGTTCCTCTGGCGTAAGAGAGGGTTTCGTGTACAGCGAAGATGGATCGAATCTTTCGTTCGCAGCAGGCTGACGACAATCCCTAGAGGCTCCGAACTCTTCACTCTTGGAAGCGTTGGATGAGTCATGCAACGCATCAGTGACTACCATGTTCGATTCGGCATGCGGCTCGTCATTCAAACTCCGAGAGACTGTGGGCACAAATGACAGAACCCCTTTAGCACATGCAGCAGCTGCGGCCGCCGCATATGGTTGCCAGCTTTTGTTCTTGTGAGAGTCAGCATAGTCGCAAATGCCTCGAACGACGAGACAGGGGAAAATGTTCATCAAGCCTGCTGCCTCCATCTCGAAACAAAGAACGCCCCCGTGTTCCGTACTGATACGATCTCGTGACAGACCATCCTTGACAACCTGGTTGCCTGATGCGACTGTTCCGTAGTGAATTTCAATGTCTTGGTTCGCTCTGGGAGGTCTATGGAGTATCTTGTCCGCAAGACATCCATCACAGGTGTCGCCACCAGCATGGTCGTAGGCAGCATCATACAACTTCTCCGTGTTCGGATCGGGGCGTGGAAATATGTATCGCTGGTTAACGCTTGCCATGTGATTGGGGATATTGCCCCGGCCAGCGCTTATCGAAGATCGCATGTTTGCCACGGCTTGAAGAAGAATAGGATGTGGAGCGTTGAGATTGCCATTCGGCAAATGTCGTCCACCAGACCCAGTCTTTCCGAAGTCATACTGGACGATACCCCCGTAACGACCATGCGGGTGGCTTATGACAACATCGCCGAGTCGAATATCCAGACTCTTGCTCGGGACTCCACCGGCAATGCCTACCATGAACCCATACACAAGGGCCGGAAAGGTACTTTGCATGTGAGCAGCAACCGCTGCGGCGCTGCTAGT
Source organism: Phialophora chinensis (assembly GCA_016109575.1). Taxonomy (NCBI): domain Eukaryota; kingdom Fungi; phylum Ascomycota; class Eurotiomycetes; order Chaetothyriales; family Herpotrichiellaceae; genus Phialophora; species Phialophora chinensis. The sequence goes on along the minus strand of JADWPU010000005.1, from coordinate 965,831 downwards.
ACCGAGCTGACCGGCTGGCAGGCAAGCGACAACAACGTTGTGTTTCCCAATGCGACCCAGAGTATACTGAGCCACGTCGTCTATACGTTCATATTCTTCATCCAAAGCCTCTCTTGCAGCAGTGAGCTCCACATGTAAGGCACATATCCAGCCCACAGTGAAATCGTGGATCCTCACACGGCGCCGTTTCATCGTAGTATTTCAGGCTGGCGGCTATCGACGATCGTGGTTGACGATGGCGAAGGGTCCATGCGGTCGCCGGATACGGAAGTAGAGAGCACACTGAGCCCTGTCGACGCGCATTGTGACTAAGTGAGCGTGTTGTTCACAGTCAAGTCTTATTTCTATCAGGCTGCGGCTATAGCAGCTTGAACCGCTGTGCAGGAAGTCCACGCACGAGACTCGGGTTCATTGGCGGCGAAGTGAGCGGCGCCCCGAGCCCAAGAGGAGGACGAATTGCACAGTACAGAAAGCCCCTGCCGACCTAACTCCAGGTCGGGGCTAGAGTGATGCCGCCATGTGGGATGGACAATAGGGCACTAACTCGTCTTGTCGCGGGACCACGAGGAAGGGTTCGTACGTACCTGCACCACCTGCACACAGTCAATCGCCATAGCTCGATAACTATCATCATCACAGAATATAATGCCCTTCCATATTTAGGGGCAACAGTACCCCGTACAATGAGCCCCAAGGCCAGCCAGCCGAGGACGTCCCATGACATTTTGCAAGTGTACACATCCACTTCGAAGAAGCACGATCTGAATAATGACGAAGATCCATTCATACAAATCCGAAACCTATAAAAGAATCCGCCGTGTATCATCAGAGGTACGCGAACCCTCAATCCTAGCGGGCGGAATGGGATGCGGCTGCTCTTCATCAAAGAATTTATAGGGATGTTCATCGCCGGAGTCAGATCCCTAATCGGGTGTATCATTCTCGAATTGGAGGGCTAGGATTTCGTCTTCGTCTGCTGAATCTGCATTGGATTCGGCATCGTCGTAGTTAGTAGTCTCTTCGGAGGAGTCATCATCACCGTCATCGCCGCTTTCGTCATCGTCGTCCTCGTTGTGATCGTCATTATCGTCATTATCGTCGTCGTCGTCGTCGTCCGGGCTGACATCGTTATTGTTTGCAGTATCGTTATTGGGTCTATTACTAATCTCAAATGTCAGTGCATGAACCCATTTCTCGGAACGGCGACGCACAGAATCAATTCCATCTGAAGGGACGAGGTTAGAAGTTGCCAGGACGGTTCGCCCTAGATCGTATACTTTTCTTCTTCGAGTTTATCGAGGACAGGGGAATCCAACGATTTTTGCGACTGCAAGACATTCATGTCGAATCTGACAGCCACCCCCAAGATTTGGATTCCTCACCGTTGTGACGATCGCATCTATGGTCGACTTGTTTAACCTCCCAGCTTCAAAAACCTGTTCGAGCCACAATTCGGGATCCGGTCCCGTCCGTGAGAGCTCGGGCACTGGACCACGTGTCGTACCTGGGGTGTGGAGGGAAAGCGTTTCTCCGAGAGGATTGCATATTTGGTGCCAGGGGTCCACGTAAATGTCTGCGACGGGAAGCTCGGGTCTCTCGGTGTGACTTCGAGGCAGACCCTCTCGGCCATAGAATCGGTCACACCGATGGCCAGGGTGGCGGACGATGTTGCACTCCACGACGACGGCCTTTCAATGATAGTTGCTGGAGCAGTGAGCGACAGGCCGCGGCCTTCTTCGTCGAGATTGCAATATTCTTGGTCCACTTCCTTCACAAGGCCACCTGACGGGCTGCTTAGGAACGTAGCTGGTGCCCATCGGAGGCCTTCGGTCGTTAATCGCCGATGAGAATTGAAAAGCGCTCCCCAGAGGCATAAACGGATGGCCTGCCAGAAAATTTCCATTCATCGGTCTGCGAGATCGATGTCGCTGACCTCTCCCTCGCCGAAGCCCTTCTCTTTCTTCAAAAGTGTCTCTGTATTCAGAAATGGCTTTATGTCAAGGCGCATTAACGTGGCGATACAATGCATCTCGTCGCTCTTCCTTGACGTGGATCGTGATGCTACTTCGACTGCCAAAGGCGGGAGAGGATCTGCCAAGGAGCTGCCAGACCACAGTTGGTCTCGATAGAAGTCAGCTTCAACGCTGACAAGGTCAACTGTTCTGTCCGCGTATTGAATCAATCGCTTCCGAGCCATGATGCATTCCTGGTACGTCCAGAGCCGGCGATTCCAGTTGTTGAGGTACTCTGCTATTCGTCGTTCGGGTCCTTTCGCGGTCACCGCAGTCTTGCGCAATGAGCAAAGAACAAACACAGAGCAAGAGCCCTCGTAGATTCGCTACATGTCTCGGATGCGCTTCTTGCGCAGTTCTTTATTCTCCTTCTGAACTGGAACACATAGGGTGTCAATCCAGAAATGCGACGGTCTTCCCACAGAGATCCTGTGGTTTTGGGCGCCTGATTCGACCGAGTTTTGCAAGGCTCCTAGCTGGCATACGTAGATTGCATTATCATCCTGGTTTCCCAGGCCATCGCTTCATCTGAGAACTGAGTCAAAGCCATGTCCGTAGTTATTTGGATTTTGAGGTTATAACTTACGCATGGGATATGGCCATGAATGGAGGCTCTCCGACTTTTTTCTTGTTGACATTGGCGGCCTCTAGTTCACCATGGATCTTCCCCAGCGACTACCAGTGCTTCGAATATCACAGCCACTGATCATGGCCAATGTGAGTGCATGTCCGAGCGCGATAATGAACATCCATACTGTTTGGGGCAAGGGGGACCTGGCAACGAGCTTGGCACGCATACCCGCCTGCAAACCTTGCCACCACCTCTGGGTAAACAATGGTTATCCACAAAGCCCCCCACGGTCCCGAGAATCAACGCGGCCTGTATGACTGTAGGTGTGCGAATGCTATCGATGCCCCGTCTCTTTTCTGCAACCTGCTTCCATTCCTGGACCATCTATGGGAGACGCTTTGTGGTCAGACACTGACCGTCCCCAGTGATAAAGTCGCTGTGTTGAGCAGATACGCCGTAGATAGAGAGGAACTCAATGACGCAACCGAAGAAGAGCCATCCCTGGAAGAAGTCACGCACTTCTTCTACGGACCGAACTTTACGAAAGTCTCTGGAATTCAGCTCGCTGGACGACCGGCCTCGCCTCGTAGTATAGCCCAAAAAGCATGTGGGACCCGTAGTATAGGGCGTGGTTCTGAGGTTACGGACTTTGATATGCCCCTTCCCAAGGGGGGAGTCAACGATGTTCCATATTGCGTATCGGTCCGGCAGCAGTAGCTAACCATTCCAAACGTCAAGGAGACTCACCGTAGGAAAGGTTTCAACAACTTTAGCAGATTGGATAAGGGCCTGGCGTTGGATGCTTTGGCTTCACTGTTCCTGTTTGGCACAAGGCTCGCGCTCGAGAGGGAGACAGTTAAAAAGAGACAGTAGCATGTGAAAAGTTCTTGACCGTCAGCCTGGGAGTCATTCTCCTACCTTAGGTACCTCGTGCACACTAGCTGGTCGTTTATTCCCAATTCAACCACAAGACATTCCAGAGGTCGATATGAATAGACGTTAAGTTAATGACGACGCAGTCATGGTGAGTGGCTTTAAAAGCGGCGACGCGGGGTGAGCCGCACGTGAGCTCCGCCACAGATTTTACGGGGATCAGCTCCAAGTCATCCTGTCTGTCTTTGTGTAGTTACACGTTCTTTATTTCTATCACTTGTCAAGATTGAATTCATTGCGTGTCCGCCAGGTTGGTCGATTTGGAGCATACGGTGGGCTGTGGTGGCAATGGCGAACATCGAAAGCGTCTTCACAGACAAGGGCATTCCACGTTCGTGACATCTGCCCAAGGATTGCTGACCGCAACTGATCTGACCACCGCGGCCGCCGTTCAGCCATTGGACCATATGTGCGTTCTCACACGGGCCTCAACTCCATGATTGATAGCTCCGAGAATTGACTCGAACAAAAGTCACAAGCCATCAAAGCCAATGGGTTCATCTTCGTCTCCGGCCAAATGCCCGCAACATTCGAAGACGGCAAGATCAAGTTGACCGAGGGCAGCGTTGCAGATAAAGCCCACTCTCTATGTCGCAACGCTTCGGTTGTCCTGGAAGCAGCGGGGTCGAGTCTGGCGAAGGTGGTGAAGGTCACGGTACGTGGACGAGCGGAGATAGAAGTGCAAGGGGCGGCTAAGACAATACAGGTCTTCTTCGCAGATCTGGACGACTTCAAGGAGTTCAACGACATCTATGCGCAGTATTTCCCGCAGAAACCAGCGAGAAGTGCCATTGAAGCAAAGAGATTGCCCGCAGGCGTGACATTAGAGATGGAACTGATTGCCGTGGAATGAGCGGGAATGAAACTCCATACGTGCCCTAACGGGCTGCAAGGTCCCATATCTCCCCCGTTCCGCAGTCCTTTCTATTAGGCCCGAGTCTTTTGCTCCCCTAATTTTCAAGCAGCCAGCTTCACAATGCCGTTGTTCTCGATGACCTTTTCCTTGGGCGGATGGATACAAGCTCTGACTAAGGCCTTTGCCAATTGTGACACCGGCACAACAGGAGTCACAAGTCCCGCAATCGATGTCAGCAGCACGCTCGCATCAGGAGTCACGCCGCCCGGTCGAAGCACAACCGCCTCGAAGACGTCCGGGTTCGCTGCAGCGATGTCCAGCAATCCTCGCTCAGCAGAACCCTTCAACTTTCTAGTGTCAGCAAACACCCAGAGTTTCTTGCCTTGGTCCCACTCTGCGCCTCTGCCGCTACAGAAGACGAACCGGAACGTCTCCCCTATTTCCTTCAAACCAGGACATATGCCTTGCACGAATGCGTTTGCTGCGGCCAAAGGGAACGCGACCCCGACTTTTGATGCGGTCTCCAGGTCTGGAAAGTCTTCGACTTTACCGCCAACACACCTGTGCCTCAAGTCAACGTCTGCGGGATACGTCGTCAAGTTATATGTAGCCTGGAACGTCCTCACCAGATGCAACCTTTCGCCCTTTGTAATTGCTCAATCAGTCCTTGTGGGTAGGTCTCGAAATCTTGGTGCAGGATGACTTGGACTTTAGGGCTCTGGCTGACAGCCGTATCGATTTCGCGCCGGGTGAGGACGATGACGGATGAAATGGTTGGGTCCGCGATACATTGCGCGACGACTTGTATACCTACAAAGCCAGTCGCACCGGTGACGATGACCTTCATTTCGGCGAGAAGGATGGAGAGCCGTGCGTGCCTTTTCGCTTGGATGTCGTTCCGTGTTCTCCGAAGCAGGGTCACCTCAGACCAAGAAAGAAACAAGATCAGGAGAGAAAGACAGACACCATAATAACATGACCCGTCAAAAGAGCAACGAGTGTGAGTCCTATTAATTTATTTTCTTTTTTCAGGACTGCTCCGTAAGTACACATACAGTAACATTAACAGAAGCAGCCGTACTCGGTCCCATTCCGCCAATGCTGCAATCTTCCTAAACTTGACGAGGTAAATCCCGATCCTGCCCTGCTCGGACACGATCATCAAGACAGTCCTATGTGTGCCAGAAATCGACTTCGACTTCCATCCGAAAGAAACGCGCCTGATACGCGGACCCCGGACCACGACCATGTGTGGAGCTCCACCTCCCCTTTTCGGCGTCAACGCTGTGTCTCTTGTGTACCATAAGTGGTCTGCGTTCCATGGTGGCGGTGGCGGTGGTGGTGTCGTCGACCACGATTCCACGCGGCTCTCAAACGCCATAGACTCCCAACGAACTTCCAGCTAATCCGGACAAGCAATTACTGTAATTTTCGTACGTGGTGTCCTCTGGATGTGAATTTCCCTGAAGAACCGTGGCGGCTTTGGTTATTATCCCGTGGATCGAGCACACACAACCTACACGGGCCCCGGGCCCCGCTTCTCAATAACGAATTTTGTCCTTCAATCTGTCGACCCTGTGGTATAAGTTTTCCACTACTCTCCTGGTTGAGGGACAAATTACTCGAGATCACACGTCTGCAGAAAAAATAAGGTTTGCAGACCGAAATCCATAATGCGCAAAGTGTAGTGGAGAAGGCGTTGAATGAGACCGAGGGGGGAAAAGAACACGCAGAAAAGAGCTGAACTCGAACCGCGCAAGGCTCACGAAGAGCAGGAGGCCAAGGGAACAAAGATTAAGATGGAGCAGCAACAGGCACAGGAGAAGTAAAGGAGAGCATCCCAGACTCAATGGAGTTAATTAGAGCAGTGGAAGGCTTAACAAAAAAGAGAGGAAGAGCGAGAGCGAGTTAAACCGGGGAGTTGTAGAGCTCATGACAAGAAAGCAGAGCCAGATGAAAGAGGATACAAGGTGTGACAAGGGCTGACACAGACCTCGAGGCAACGAGGGTGTCGAGGTGACTATTTATGGATGTTTCCACGAATGCAATCTGGGCTGCTCAGCGCCAAATGATGATGGATTTGAGTTGGATGGCTTCGTGAACGTCGAGGCCATGATCGTCTCGTCCCGCAAAGAAAATCACGCCGGCTTACTGCCAAACCTCAGCTTCTGCTTCTTCTGCTTCTTGTTGAGCCTTCGCAGCCATAAAGTCTCCGTTTGAGGCCATCAAGAATCTTGCTCTGCCACGTCACGACAGATCTTAGCTGGAGCATGTTCTGGCTTTATGTCGTTCATTGCTGCAATACGCATAAATGCACCGAAGACAACCTTTCGCCGCTCCTCTCCCGCTCGCATGAGCCATAGAAGAGGGGCTTGGTTTCAGTGAAAAGCTATCCGCCAAGGGGGGAATCCAGACTCAAAGCGCAATTCTGTGCGCATCGCAGAGATGGCTCTATGACACGGTACAGATACCAATCTCCACAAGGTCACATTGTTGTTGTCCCCAGCCTTCTCGTGTCTGCTCGATGAAGTCTCGACGTGGAGCCGTGTCATTGGGTAGCAGTTAAGTATATACACTTATAGCCTGCCAAGGAGATGGCGTTCTCAATCACTCGATTTTGCTCTCTTCACTTCACCCTCCTCGTGCGACAATTCATCACAAATCTTCTTCTGTTGGATGATCGTCGCTGACTTAACTCCGCGTTCTTTTGACTACACTTGCTGACCTGATCTAATACTGGGGAAGGAGGCCGTGGCACGGTTTTCGTTCATCAATATACTTAAGAGCTGATGATCTGGCATTGACTTGATTGTCAAGGTCTTCTTTAACGATGTCTTTTGCAGAGCGACAAAAACATCTTCTACAGACCGGGGAGTTTTCTGACTTTGTCCTGACTGTCGATGGAAGAGATTTCAAGATTCATCGCAGCATCGTCTGTCCTCAGTCGGCTGTGTTGCACCGTCTATGCGCTGGCAATTTCAAGGTAAGCAATTCATGTTACGTGGGACAGAGTAATCAACACACGTATAGGAAGGACTCGAAGGTCGCGGGACACTCGGCGAAGAAAATTCCGACATCTTTCAGAAAGTCCTAGAATTCTTGTATACGGGAGAATATTGCGATCCTTCAACGGAGGAAGACGAAAACGTAGCTGGCGATGACACTGAGGTGCTGAGCGATGAAGGGGTGCCAGAAATCAACAAGAACGAGGCAGACTCCCTCCGCCGGCAGTCGGAGCAGCTCATGGTTCACACCGAGGTCTACCTGCTGGCCAAGTACCTAGACATCAGCGAGCTTATGCGACATGCGAAGAGCAGATTCACGGCCGCGGTCAAAGAAAACTTCAGAGCCGACGCCTTTCTCGAACCATTCTCTCGAGTTTTCAATCATGGTGGTGATGGCGATAGCGGACTAAGAGCCCAAATCCTCGAGCTCTGTTTGGAGAACTCTGAACATCTCCCATCAGACGGGGAGCTAACCTTTCTGCTCCTACAGCACGAACCCATTGCCTGGAAAATGTTAATACGGCAGGCTCACGAACACGCCTGTCGGGTCGAAGAGGTCATTGAAACACAGCGAGCCCTTGAGGAAACTCTGCAAATTTCGCAAGAAACCATTGAGACTCTGAGACATAGAGTTGAAGAAATGACAACGGACAGAGATCGCATGCTCACGCTGCTCGAGAAGTATGACAGTTGTCGAAATTGCGACAAGGACTTCGGCTCATACATGGACAAGCACGAGCGTGGGATCATCCGGTGTAAGGGTTGCAGATGCCGGCATTATACCTAACGCTATGACTGCATCATTGCGCGGTGCAACCGGAAGAGATAGATCTTGCACAATACAGTGCAAAACAATGCGATGACCTGCTTCCTTCTTTGGTGAGTGGTGGAATAGAAGCGGCCCAGACTCTCAATTGGTAACACGAAAGCCCATCGCCAGAAACAGGAGTGAAGCAACAATTTCACGACGTTCTTAACCTCCTCTAGACTGATGATTCTTAAAGATAACGTGAATAAGTACCGAAGAGACGGTCAGGTAGATCGAGAGACAATCGCACGTCTCCAAGCTGAGTGCGCAGGCGAGCAAGAGGCCAGAAAACAGCAGCGTCGCTGTGACGCAGCGGTCGTGACGAGACTGCAGGCAGACATTGCCACCCTACTCGAGCGCACGAGACCCAGGACGCAGATATACAAGGTCTGCAAAGAGACTGTGCAAGGTTAACGGGGAAGAGAGATGTCGCCAGAAAGGACAACGTCACCTTCCAGGGGTACGAATCTCAAGTTGAAGAGGCGACAGACCCATCCACGAGACGGCCCGAGCAAGTTCAGACGCAAGTGATGCCACCAAATAGCTACAGACATCCCACAACAAGAAGGGAGCATCGCCGATTTTCAGGATCAAGTATGTCGAGTCGGACCTATGTGGACCTTTCCGATAGTCTGGGCCCCAAGAACTCGAGAGGCAACTGTCCAAGAGGGAGCTCCAGAGACTACTGCAGTGGAAACCTCACAAATGACCCCGAAGAAAGCTTGAGCGGCGACTACGGAAGAGAGAGCTTCAAAATAGTCAAAAAGAAAAGTCGAGATATCGTGGCAGAGAAAGTTCCAGAAATTCTCGGGGAGGGAATCTCAGATATGATCAAGGAGGAAGCTTCAAAGGCCGCCGGATCGGACTATGAATCAGGTCCGGAGGAAGGTGATACAACGGATCACAGGCCGATGGTTTGAGGTCGCCAAGGAGGCAAGGGAGTCGACAGGTAGGCTTGACAGCCTGCATTTGTGTAGGGAGGAGCAAGGCCAAAGTTGACTTAGGAGCACATGGAAAACACGCGGTGGCCGCGTTGTTCGTCCCCTGGAACGATCAATCCAGCAACTGCGACTTGAGGCAGATTCTTGTGGTTCGATCAGTGCGGCCCTAGAGCACCATGCTTGTTTCTTTAGAAGTCCGAACATATATTCAAGTGTGGCTCTGATAAAGCGCTCTGCCCGTCATATCAGTCAGAAGACCCCGACGCCACCTCTAGGCTTACCATCATTCTGTCCGCAATGCAATGAAATTCTTGGTGTGGCATAATTTCGTCTGATCATAAACGCCACGCTCAATCTGCGTAGAAGGCCTTAAAGTGTAGATCATCGCAAGACTCGATCGTAGGTCTGCCCCTTCACGGCACCCCCACCCATAGCTGTTCGTGCGTTGCGGCGAAATCCCTCTCTGTTGTTCCTGAGATCTTCGGCCGCCTCCTTGTTGAGTGGGTCAGAAGCATTAGGCTCGAGGAAGAGGAACTGTTCCCTTTCGTTAGCACCCATCGTCCCGAAAGTCATGCCCGACAATCCGAGTATGCCGTACCTGCATGCCGACTATAACAGCATTCAAATTGAGCACAGGCTTCCAATCCTCTCTCAAGATGTTCAAACACACATTCCCCTCCAAATCGATGTTCGGGTGATATATCTTCTGCGTGCATTTGACCTTGGGAGGATCGTGGGGAAAGTTCTGGTTGATGGCGAAGTTGAAGACGAAGCTGCCGCCTTTGTACATGCCTTCGTCGGGTTCTATGGTGAGCTGGAAGTTGAGGATGTCGTCTGGGTCGGGGAATGTAGTCTTCATGGTGTTTCCAAGGGAGAGTTCACTGAGATCTGGGCAGGAGCCGTGTCAGATGCCCTGGTTTCTCGTGGGGTGTATGCTTCATCTCTTGCTCACCTTTCTGCACCCGTAATTGAGCGGCTGTGACTTTCTTCTTCTTTTGTGTCGCTCCTTGCGCCTGCTCGTCCTTCTGTTGCTGTTGTTTCTTCACGCGACCGTCAGCTTAGGATGACGAACGCCCGAATCCCCCTACCATTGACCATATTTTCATCATCTTGCCTGCCGGTTGTCACCACCCCGGTGACGTGGTCTCGTCGTGGAAGTCCAAGCTTGAGAAGGCAGTTCCAAAGGTACGTGGAGATATCGAACGATGGGACAACTTTAGTTGTTCGGGTGTGCGTTGAGGTACTGCAAGCGGAGTAGGGCGCAGCCTGATGTTTCGGCACGGCTCCTCAAGGGTGAATTGAGGCTGATGGCGGAGAAAGACGAGGAACTTGGGCACAGTTGCAGTCTTAGGCAGCTAGAAGGGCAGTGCGAGTCCTGGCAAATTCTATCGAAAAAGGGATAATTGAAGTTATGGTTTTGTTCGCCTTCGGGTGGTACATCACGGAGTGGTAATATTGAATGTCTGTCTGCCTCACATGACGCCACTGGCAGGTGGAAGCCGCGGCTTTATCGGCGACTGGCCCGATGTGGCAGACGTGCAACGTGCTTTTACATGCTCCGTTTCTCACCTCTCTAGTCTCTGGTATCGATTCCCAACCGACGACCAACACGTAATTTGTACGCCAAACTTGAAATATTTTGTGATGTGCCTTGGTAGCCCCGTGGAAATTTGACCGGCCCAACCCAACCTTGCAATGCAGAACGTCCGGAGCCCAATTATCTTCTGTTGAAACAGCACAATAGACCAGTCCTTCCGAGGAACCAACAACATCCGGTAAATCTGACAAGAGATAGGGCAGCAGTCGTCCACAGCAGTGCTTGGAAAAAGTGACTGCTTCGACTCGTGGCTCTCGACTGGTGAACAATTAGCGAGGGTCAGTCTGAGCAAAGGGGTTGGTACACTCACAGTAAAGCCAAAATTGTCCACACTGTCACTAGTAATGAACACAGCGAGCAAGGCATTCGAGAAGATCCAAGTTGCCACAAGTCGAGTTCGGAAGTTCTTGTACGAATCCTCCAAAGTCTTCTCTTCCTTTTCCACAGGCGGCACAAAGGGCGCAAGGGCACGTCGGACCGTTGCTTCGAATTGACTGTCAATGTCGGCTTGAGGTCTGTCCACTTCTTCGACCACGGTGGTTTTGCCCTTTTCGTCCTTCTTGGTTTGAGCCGAGGGTAGCACATCGGCCTTGTCTGATCCCTTGGTTCCCCATGATACATCGTGCCAGTTGCTAAAGGCGTAGATCATGAGGATGTTGATGAACGAGGGCATTAGTAGCAGATATTGGAAGAAGGATGTAAACATGTGCCAAGGGTCCAGGTACATGAACGAGGCCACGAAGTAAAGTCCAAACGTCGCTGCAAGTGCAATTATGACAATGCCGGGTCCGGTCGAAGCAAAGAAAGACTTGACGAACTCGTTGGCTCCCTCATTGGTGACAATGTCGGTGCCATCCTTAGATGTAAATGCCCTCACCACCAAGTACATCGACAAGACAATGATGTACAATTGGATAAGTGCAAAGACGCAGAATGACACGGTATACGCGAGCTTCGAGCCCTTGGGTCGGTTGCCCAACGCGAGGATGAATTGCAGTAGCAGAAAAGCCAGGTAGACGTATTGCAGGATCGTGTTGATGATGGGCGTCGCTTTGTCGCCGAAGGGAAATGCCGTATTGTTGTTGCTGTCACTGGGTTGACCCACAAGGTCCATGAGGATCTTGGTGGTAAGCCAGAATGCTGCAAGTGAGAACCAGGAAAGAACCACCGAGACGATGTTGTAGACCATCTGGACGTGGAAGAAGAACATTCGTATGATGTTGTGGCCGGATTTGTACATGCGGGAGAAATGCATGAGAGAATAGATCGAGGCGGCAAAAGACCCGTTGAGCCAGCGTCGTCGTTGTCCAATGAACTCCGCAGCACCCTCAGGCACATCAGTCTCGGCTTTAGACGCCTTGACATAGGTGAGATGCCACTTCGATCCCGCTTTGGCGACCAATTCGAAGCACAGGATACGGTCCTCGGCCAAAAACATGTTCTTCTTGAAAATGTTCATGCCTTCAATACCCTTCTTCCCTAGTCGCGCGGACATAGTGTGGTCGCCGTGGAAATACTGTTCGAGGGGACGGCCCATGATGGCTCGGAAACGATACGCCGAGAAGGCACCAGGCAAGACACTGACATATCCGAAAGAACTCTCCAGAGGCTTGTCCAAGATGTTGCTGATCTTGTACTCGAAGTTTTGTGCAGCGACCAAGGGATTCAGCAACTTCCGTCCAAAAACTCCTCCGCGGCCCAACATGGCGTGGATCTCGCCACACGCACCGCCAAGATCCTTGTCATTGTAGAAAGCTTCCCAGAGAGACACGATAGCTCTCGGTCCGGGTTTTGTGCCGGCATCGAGCAAAACACAGACCTCGGGGTTCAGGATGCGACCGAACGCGTTGAACAGCCATCGATGAGAGTTGATCTTCTTGGCGTTCTTTTGCTTCAGGCAGAACATCATCTGCACCGGAGGCAGGGATGTAGGATCGTTGTCGTTTGGTCGAATGAGTTGCTGATTGGCAGTGACGGAGAGCTGCGTGGTATATTCAAAGACGTGAACCACAGTGTCCTTGCCATCAAAGTCCTTCTTCATGACACCATCCTGGTATACGCCCACCGTCGCCAGCACATCCAAGGTGTTTTTGTCGCATGGGTCGATACCATCGAAAACAAGGCACACGACGATTTTCTGCCAGGCCGGCCCGCCCTTATTCCAGAATTCAGACTTTTTCAGATTGACGATGTCACGGATGTTCTGCATGACACCGTGCAAAGTGCGAGCAGTCAAAACCTTATCCTCGTTGTAGGCCGTGATTGCGATCAGAAGCTCAGTATGGCGGTTGTACATTGCTGGGCGCAGGTTGTAGCCATTTTTCAGCGTGAAATCGTCGGGATCGCAGGTCGCTGCCGTATACCGCATGTGTGTAAACTCCTCGCTTCCGCCCTCGAGATCATTCCGATATTTTGACTGGATTGCGTTTTGGATGGCGCTAGGAACTGGATAGTCGATGCTAAGGACGCTATTGACCACCTTGACCTTCCTGGTGGCATAGCGCTTGACCGTGCCGAAGCCGGGGGCTTGTCGCTGCTGCCATGCTTCGGTAGAAGTGGTTCTCTCGACGGGGTCACCATATCCTCCGGTTGGAAACCCAGCTTGCGAGTTTGTCAACCCGTAACCTGGACCTTGACCATAAACCTGCGTGTGTTGAGGGTTGTATTCTGTTACAGGGACCTGTGATTTATCTCCTCCTGCGTATGTCTCGTTCAGAGTGTAAATCGACTCTTGTCCTGGAGTCAAGGGTCGGGAATGAGGATCGTCATAGTGGCTTTGAAATGCGGTATTTTGGTGCAGTAGGGAGTGTTCTGCCTCGTCGTCGGAGTGGTGTCCAGAGGGTCTGTAACCCTACAAAGTGTCAGTTCGGCTTCAGTTTGTGCTGACCTGTCGCAGAACCTACATTTCCGGGAGGGATGTCTTTGAGTGGGTGGCTGTTGTCGTAGCCGCCGCCTGGATATTGGCTCCCCATGACGCTATCAATTTGTAGTTGTACTGTCTCACAGCAGTGGGAAGCTCAAGCACTTGGGCTCGGCACCCAGGGATATTTGGAGTGCTGAAATGGCAATCAGTGACGCCCGACAGTCACCAGGTAAGTGAGCGGATGTGAGAGTGAGAAGGATGACAGCCGCCAGGGCCCGTCAGAGTTCAAAAGTTGGTGATGCGACTGTCAGCGAGTGACGCTGAATTGACGTGGTGAGCCGACTGAATGCGGAGATGGAAGGTGAAAGAGAAAGAATGTGAATTAGAATCTGGAGCGGAAGGACAAAGAATCAGGGTCCAAGATGTCGATTGTGATCGGATTAGGAATTACAGGCCTTTGCAGACGATAGAGACGGAGGTGTTTCAGTTTTCTTGACCTTCTCCCACTCACATGCCCAGCCGGAGTGCTGCTCAGGCTGTTTTTCAAGAAAAGTCCTCCCCTGAAAGCTGAAAGAAGCGAATCGGGCTGCTCATGCAGCGAGCCCGGACAAAGCGCTGACGACACCGGACAGGCATGCAGAGGCGGCAGTGGCTTACTGGACCAGGCTTGTGGAACCCGCCGACCAGGCTGTGCAGGAGTAGCACGTTGCTTGTGCGTCAACCAGGTGAATCCTCAAGACGCCGCTCAGCAACCAAGCATTCAGCCCCTCGGATGCTAGTGAGATCCTTATACTCGTAGTCACACAGCTAGGGGGCTATAACGATACTGAGAGAGCATTGGCCCATTGAGTATTCGGAGAGGCCAGAGGGTATTGCATAGGCTGCATTCTGGCAACTCAACTTCGAGAGATCGATCTTGAGATCTCAAACAGAGCCTGCGCAAAGATGAAACATTGCCAAAGACCCAAGATCCACCGATCCACCAAAGTCAAGGGTCTGGTTTGCCCGCGCGGGACGCGGCAGCCACTCTGGAGCCTCCCCCGCAGTTCGATGCCGCAACAGTGGAATTGCAGCAACTTAAGGGGGCTCATCGGAGGACATCAATCGTTGACTGTGTACTGTGAGTGATCACTAAATCTCCGGCGTTGCCCTTCCATCGTGATGACTTTTCAACGGGCAGCAATTCAGCTGATTCACAAACAGCCAACACTACAGTAGTCTTTCTGCAGTGAGCATAGCATGCAGCTTTTTCCATCCGCAGCAAGGACTTTGTGCGCCACGGCGTGAGATGCTCGAAGAATCGCCCAGTAGCGCAAGCCAGCGACTGAGTAGGTAAGCCAGTAGTGCAGGGACAGTTGTGTAGGTGACGAGTTACAAAGTCTTTGCTCCAATTTTAGAACTGCTTGCGAAGGGTAGGCGGTGCAGTTCATGCGCCACATGTGGCAATTATTGGTTCCATGCGACTGGTCTCCAAGCCGGCAGCTACTGTTCAACTTTGGAAAAGAAACACAATCCTGACTTGGTTATGGCGCTCGAGCCCATCGCACCTTACTATGGTCTGCGATAATCGACTGTCGTGGATATATTGATGTTATGGACAACCACATGAAGACCTTTCTTTGCCCCTATTGATGTGGACCGCAGGATTCGTGATCGGATATTTGGCGGCGTCAGCAGGCCCAAGGTATAGATGAGATGAACACGGGGTTATTTTCCTCGCGCGCAGTTTCTGTTATGGCCATGTTCGCAAGTTGTCCTCAAGGTTTCGCCTTGAGGCTTTCTGCTCTCGAAATATGCACACGAGCCTTGAGAGAAAAGGTGACGGTGAAACTATGAGTGTGTGACCTGCATATGCTGGGACACTTGGCAGGTACCGTACGTGGCCCATCACGTCCCGGAATAGCAGTGTTTGGCACAGCGCAACAGCAATTCAAGCACTGGTCCACGACTTGCTCTGCTGAGTGACTGCGAGTCTTTGGTGTTGAGTCCGAGGCGTCAGCTCCCCCCGCTGCATGCTGTGCTCCCTTTAAGGAAGACGACTACGATTTCTGGCTGGAAGACGAGGCAATCTCATGGTGCAAGTTGTTTGAAGGAGGGCGGGCCTTTGCCTTACTGGGTGATAGGCTGTCGCTTCTCTGCCAACCACAGCTGGGGGTTGCCTGTACGATCGCCCCTTCATCTCGCACATGCCCTCCGCAACCCAAAAGCTGGATCGCGATTTGTCGGGTCTGCTCACGTCGTTTTCTGCCCACCTCCACCGTGCCATCCTCTCCAAACTGCTCCCCAGGGCCGAGAACAAGAGATCTGCTGGCCGATGCATCGCCCTTGCTTCCTCTCCATCCCGTGCATTCCACTCGACTTCAATCCTTCAACAAACCAACTCGAATTCGATCCTTTCGTGCCGTTTCTGAACTTTGATTTTCGCGACCTTTTGTTGCCTGACGCTGCGCCGTCCCACATTCCTTTGTCTTTCTTTCGGGCACGGTTCCCATTACACGGCACGGATTACGCAGCGCTCCTTTCATTCCTCGAACCCTAACGGTCAACCATCGCACTCGTTCAAGCACCTGTTCACGCCCACCACTATCGTGTGTCATTGCCCTCGATTGAACGGCGGTGTTTTTAGCAAGGATCAGAGTCAGGCCGACATAGCAACGGCTTGCGGCGAAGAAGGGAAGAAGTCGGGACTGCGTTGACATATTTAAACGTCGCCTGCTGTCGCTACCCATTCAACCATCGGAACAAAGGGTTCAGCATGGCCCTTGACTCCTCACCACATCGCCTTTTCCGCCGTTGCGTTCAGTGTCCCCCAGACCCTCCTGTCTGCCCGTCATGTGCAGTTGATGAGACATGCTCTCTGACGGCTCAATCATGCGATTCCTGCGCGTCTACCACATGCGTTAAGATTGGCTCTTTACCCGGACAGTCAGCGCCGAAGAAATCCACACCTGTTGGCCCTATTGTTGGGGGTGTATTGGGCGCCGTTATCCTTCTGGCTGTCGTCATCTATTTGGTTTATCGATTCTACTTCCGCAAGAGAAGGCGAGCTCCGGCGTGGGATCCTCCTGAGAAGAGAGATCAATCCACTTTGCACCGGGCCGACCGTCAATCAACTCGGTCTGCGCATTCAATTGCTTCAACAGTTCTCACTCGAGCCTCGAACGTTATTCAGATCGCCTATATTCCCGGTGTCACCGTTCGATCACCTCCTGAGTCTCCAGGTCTTCACGTTCCACCGGTACCTGCTATACCTGGAAGCCTTGCTGGCAATTCTGCGGCCTCGTCACCCCAAGTTGAGCAACATTTCTTTATGCCGAGGGACCTCAGGGATTCTACCTGGTCAGACACATCTTCAATTGACCCGAGATTCAGCGTCGCACCCAGTTTGGCTCGAGCAAGCGTGGCCACCACGATATATCGTAGCGATGCTATTGTCCCACCCGTTCCAGCCGTGCAGGCTTTTCGGGCACAAGCCAATGTTGTCAGCGTCAAATCTGGGTCCAATACACCAGGCACGTCGTCGACGCCCAGTTCAAGAACCCCACAGATTCCACAAGTATCTAAAATGGGAAGCAGTAACAGCTCCATTGTCGCGAGAAACGTTACTGCGAGGCCCATCGAGGTCAAGAAGGCCAACTCAGCAAACAGAGTGCCAACGCTTGCAAATCTGGCTAAAGAAGCTGCTCGGAAAAGCTCCACCGGCACGAGCTCACAAGAAAGTGTTCAGGTTTTTGTTGACGAAAAGGAGGTCGTTACGTCGCCTGTTGCTACAACTCCCAGCACAGTCATCGAAGAATCACCTGTTTCGCCTCTTGTAATACCAAGGCAACCGTTCGCGGGAAATCATTCGGCAAGATCTTCGTCCGTCAGTGGTATCCAGGATTTCTCTAGGGGCTCTTCAAGCGGGACGACACACAGACACACGGGTAGCGCCACGTTGAGCGCTCTTATCGAGGACTCAATCAACCGTGCGAGGGATCCTCAGCACATGATCGTGGCAAGCCCGACGCTTCGGCCAGAGCTTGTCAAGCATGACGCGGGGCCGTTTTCAGACGACAACGAAGTGAAGGAAAATCTACCTTGATGTACACTATCATTTTTCGCTTCTCAAAATACCCGGCGAGGTCCGGTTGATATCTGTCATGAGGCTAGTTGATGATTTTAAGTGGTTTGGTTAGGGCGATCTGGATCTTGATGTTGCCCTAGAGGCTGTGGTCCTGTTATGTACCACGAATAAAAGCATGAACAACCTCACTCTTCCGAGATATTTTGTTGATGTACTGTCTGCTTGATGTGACACCGACTTTGCCGAGCAGATCATGAGGCTGGAGGGCAAGGTGCCAATTCAACTGTCTGGGAAGTTCCTAGATTCAACGGTATCCCAGATGCGGTGGAGAGAGACCTCTGCAACCTGGTAAGACGAGGAAGCAGTGCGGTCTTGGAGCCTCCCCTGCCCCTGGAGATCATTATCAACCCTGCCATCTCTGATTCCGAGGTGTTGGGAACTAGCTGCTGGAGCGGATGAGGAATAAGGTCGCATCGCAATTCGTAAAGGCTGGTTCAACGGCCTGAGAAAAAGGAGGGTGGTTTGGACCTGTCTCAAGGTTATCCGTACAGATCGATACACACGGCCTAGACACTCAGTATCGATGCGACACCTATTACTCCGTACTTTAGCTTCAAGATCGAGTTGCGCATTTATTCACCAAGCTTGTTACTCGTGATCTTGCTGGGCCTCGTACAGCTTTGTGCCGATCAAAACCCGAACGCGTCGACCCTGGGGTAGCGCGCCTGCGAACTTCAGGAAGCACGTCGACTTCAAAGCTACCGGCGAACGAGAGTACACCACTCGCCCAGAGCACGTAGAACTGATCCAAACGGCTCTCGATCTAAATCACGGCTCATGAGACCTGTGGTAGGGTCTCCTCCCAGGCTGGCCGTCCCTCGAAAGCAGAACGATTGGACCGTGTGGTGACTCGCTCCTCAATCTCACTGCTCATGACCTTGATCCACGCCCCTGCAACAGAGGAACCATAGCTTATCGACGCGCTCGCACAGTCTGTTCGTAAACGGGCAACCGGATGATCTTTTCCCCCCCCCCAGCGACCAGTGTCCCTCATGGTGTGAACATGGCTGATGGGGAGCAGTACCGAGCAAGACGCGAAGCCTCTGATTTCTGAATGACTGGAGCCGACCCTCCGTCGTCACTGCGGTACCTGATCGGATGAAAACCGAGTCCACAATCATAAGAGGATCTTACGTTGCAAGCAAGAGTGCATGTGTAGGGAGCTCTAGCAGCGCGATGACATCCATAACCAGAGGCTGCGAGGGCTACAAAATCAGGGATTCAAAACCACAATTTAGGATGGATCGGTATGTGCGACACCATCCGGGCTCGGAGCAGCGGTGTTGATGCTTTCACGAAGAGCATGTGCATCCACACAACATGGTAACAACACCGGACAACACAGGACACCGTACCTCTTGGGCGGACTCTCTGGCACAATGTTGTTATCGCGTACCTTACGCTGTCCCCATCTATACGCTCCGGTCCGATCGACAACAACGCTGCGCCTCCCATTGCAGCCCGACGCGCTACAGCTTCATCGTGTTCTGTCCCTCTTGATGCTCAAGATACGCGGGCGGGTGCTCTGTGAATGCCACGATGTTAGGCACAGCGACGTGACGGCCAGTCAGTCCGGAGTCAAGGCGGCGTGTTTGCGCATTGTGCTGCAGTACGCCTTTAGACGCACTATATAATATAGACAGTATCGGAGGGACGACTCGTGTAGGACCAACGACTGGCTCGTTCACTGAAAGCACCACCTCCAGTTTTACTATGTCCTCTCTGCAAGCTCGGTGCTGCAAGCAGGGAGCCTACGATCCGTGCCTATCAACAGAAGGACTTACATGCTTTACAGTATTCGAGGTGCTCAAGCAGGACGTCCTCGCCACCAAGACTGAGAACGCGAAGATCAGGGCCGAGATGTGCAATGCAATGGCCCTGCTCGGTCAGTGTTCTATTTCCACCTCATCCCTACGTGTGTGACTTGCTTTCCTTGAAGAAGCCTAAGTACGGAGTAACCTAATACGTGGCTGTAGATTGGAAGTCGGTGATTTCGCTGAACCCGTCCTCACGTCCTCTTGTCCCATGGACTCAGTCCCAGTCTTAGCTGGGCGCCTTGTTGGTGGGGACTTCCACCGGCTAGTGCTATGTATGGACTGCGTACTCGGTACGATGAGCAGGATGCCTGTCCTGGCATGGCGTGAGACCGAAATTATCGGAAGCTGCACGATTACGATGAAGCATGTTTCGCAAAATACTTACAGTGCTAGAGACACGGTGTCAATATTTATTTGCTAAGGCAGGGGCATGTCCTCGTACTGTGTACAGGAATCGCAATGCTATGATTGTGCGGTCACGGTTCGCATCCAATTTCAGTGGGCCTTGATTGCTTCCTTCTACTGTACAGTAGGACGTTTGGGACCCAGCTGTGTACTCCGTACTCCGTACTGCGTGTCAGTGCCGAGCCATATGGCTTCGAGGTGGCGGTCCGCTCACCCCACCTGCTTTGCTCGATAAGACCATCCGATGGACTTTCGCGGCTAGGGTCCCACGGCCCTCGTACGGAGTAGAGATGAGATAGATATTTCTACTACTCCTCTCTACAACTGTACTTTGTAGATACCACTATTGAGAGTTGCTGGAGAACGCTCCGTCGAAATCAGAATTGCTGTACCGCGTACAGTGACTCATTCAAGGGCCATTGTTTGATCATCGGGCCCTTCTCAGCCTGTACTCCGTACAACTCATCATCTCAAGATCATGGGCGACCAAAGCGCCCTTCCAACCGCGGAGCTTGTAAAAGTCAGCAAACACATTTCTCTCCTACCGCCGCTGTCTCGGTTGGGGCATGGGCCCGGTCTCATTCTTGTGCTGTCGGAGAAAGCACCTCGGTATCCCCAGGACGGTGTCATCTGCGTGGACGGGATTCCGCCTCCGTTGCTGAAATGGGCGGAAGAGGGATTCGCCGTCGTCGAGGTCCGAACTGAAGAGTTCGACGGCATGGGAAGTGGGAAGGTTGAGAAGGCGACTCTTCAAAAGGCTATTGCGGCGCTCGAGGAATGTGAGAAATGCGATACCAAGGATGGGATTGCGATGATAGGTGAGTGTCCCGCGGCGTTTGGCTTTTCTTCATGCAGTTGCACTGGCAATGGCAGTGGGAGTGGACTGAGAAATGTATTCAAGTTCACGACGCGTCTGTGTGGGATAGCTTTGCGTATAGCGACGCCTTGGACACGAGGATATCGGCGGCGGTCATCTATGGCACGGTTGGGGACCGTGTCGTTCCCGCCTCGATGCCGGTGCTTTGCCATCTGGCCGGGCAGGGAAAGGCAGATTCGCACCCTGGTGCCAAAGTCTACTCTTATCCGACAGTTAAGGCGTCGAACTTTGCCATTCCATGTCAGCCGAATTTCGACAGCACCAACGAGGCGGTGTCGCATACGCGGAACCTCACTTTCTTGAAGAAGTACGTCCGCGGATTGGATTTCGATCTCGAGGCGATATGGGAAGAGCATACGTATTTCGAGTTTGCGGAGCGGTCTGTACCAAAGACGATGGCCACGATGGTGCAGGAGCCCTACGTCAACCATATTCCCACAGTACGAAAAATCCCCAGATCTCTGCACATGCGTGGGTGGACTAGGTTGCTAATCCGGCTGTAGATGACCGGCGGGATTGGGCGAGCGAGTCTGTCCCACTTTTACGCAAACAATTTCATTCCGAAGAATCCAAAGGACATGAACTTGGTGCTGGTGAGTCGGACAATTGGTATTGATCGAGTCTGTGACGAATTCGTCGCCACGTTCACGCACGACATGGAAATTGACTGGCTGTAAGTCTGCTTTTCCCCTTCGTCGCAGGGCACGAACTCACTTTCTGCAAGAGCTCCTGGCATACCTCCAACAGGACGAAAGGTCGAGCTTCCATGCACGTCGGTCGTCTGCGTGCGCGGTGATCGCTTGTACCATGAGCATATTGCCTGGGATCAAGCTTCCCTGCTGATTCAACTGGGCCTGATGCCAGAATATCTCCCTTATCCGTACCCGCTTCCTGATGGCAGGAAGCCAGATCCTGGCAAGAAGTTCGAGTACAAGGTTCCAGCTGCTGGCATCGACACATCGGTCAAGATGTTGGACAAGAACAGCATCCCATCGAACAAAATGTTTGAGTATAAGATTCGTGAGGTAGACGCTTGAATGAAGATGCACCAGCAGAATCACCCAGACCGCCCATGTTGTTGCCTTCAAATGAGTGGGTATGGAAGAATAAGGCAGTATCAACCAAGCTCATGACAATGTCCCCGATGATGAGAATGTGTCCACTTTGTTCATCACGCGTGGATCGGTGAATGACAGACCTGCCAGCAACGTCTCAACAAGCCGCAGTCTGTCTTCGACGTCCCTGCTCTCTCGCCTCCAGAACCTCAACATCTCAATGACCTTTTCCACAGCCTGTCGCCACCGATCTGGCATGAGCAGTGTCAATTTTTCAAGCCTGGCCGCGCCGAGGAGGACAAATGCACTTCGTGTGCAAGACCTCAACATAAGCCAGGTGCCATGGTGGCGGTAGAAGAATCCCTGCTCGTTCTTTTCGATTCTTTCCACACAGACAACCAGTGCTTTGTGGACAAAGGTATCCATCGACTCGCTAGAAATTGTGGGAGTCCGCTCCGGTGTGTCATAGTTCACCGCGGAGACGATGAAAGGCCAGTACATCATCTCATAGCAATCGAGCAGGTGGCCCTTCAGGATGAACTTGAGTGAATGGTGCAAGTCGCTCTCTTCGCCCACGGAAGGTGCATCAAGTTCCAGTGCTTGAGGCAGAGACCGGATCCAGTCCGAGGCTTGCTGTTCGAACCCCAGCGTGGATTCGGCGGCATTGGACAATGAGCTCGTGGCCTTGCTGTCGTAGATATAATTGAGGATCCTATTGCCGAGCCGGCGCAGGGCAATTTCAGCGAGATAAAAGTACCATACGATTTCTCTTTGCGACCGGAGGCCCTCTGGAGGCGAAGGGAAGAAGGCAGGGTATGTCAGATCCCAGATCGACGTCTCCGAGACATTGAGTTCAAGTCGCAGCTCCCTGTTTGGCATTCAGCGTTTGTATCGGCGGCCGATGATCGAGCGAGAGCACTTCACTTACAGCTCCGACTTGAAGCAAGTCCAGTAGATGCTTTCCCGCAGCCGTTGCTCTCCTTCCCTGTCGACCTCGGGAGACTCTTTCTCCGTGTAGAACGCCTGGCAGCAGGCGAGCGCCTGGACAAACATCTTCCATGCTTCCATCGGACGCAAGGTTGCCATCAAGTACACGCCGGCCAGGAAGAAGCACTGTGCTTCCAGAACGCCTGTCCGGCAGAGCAGATGGCCCATTCGCTTCTGCGCGGCCGAGAAGTACGACTCTGACTGCCGGAATTGAGGTGATGAGCGAAATGACGAGGCATCTTGTTGAGGGCCCGCGTCGAATGGGCCAATGGATCCGTGGGCATAGATCAACAGCTGTAAAAGAGTGTCAGCGTAACCGCTTCAATGCCCCGAGTGTCAGAGGGGAGCTCACCAGCAAACACGACTGTGCGTCCCATCCGATTCCATTGAACCGGGCATCACGCATGTAGCGTTGGATCTTGGCCTCCTCGAGCACTGGATTGTAGATGAACACGTTGTTCATGAAATGCGCCACCAGTTCCTCCTCGGCCACCTGCTCATCGAACTCGGTGACCATGGACAGAGTTTGGTTGGGGCCATGGCTCGAGTTGAGCAGTCCTTTCAGATCAAGATTGGGGCTCACATCATCGAACACAGACCATGACAAGACGCCTTCGATGTTCATATGACAAGGCGCGGCATCCTTCGACCTTTCCAGGCTGGGCGAATTCAACGATTTGAGTCGGGACAACACTCCCCGGCTCGGACTGTCGGCGACACTGCTCGAGACCGCTGCCGCGATCTGGGCCTGGCCGTTCCGCGCCCGCAACAGCTCTTCGAGCGTGTTCAATTTGTCCAAGATTGCCAGACTCGCGGAATCGAAGCTGCACGAGTCAGAGAAGGGTTCAAGCCATCAGCACAGGCCCCGAGGATGTGCCGCCTTCATTCCACATACGTTGAATGGTCTCCTTCGGAGTATGTGCATTCAGCACCAATCGACAGACAGGAGGAGCATGACGGACGTGCGTTATTGCATTTAGTGCGACGCACTCGGCACTTCTGGCAGGCCTGTATTGCCCTCTTCCGGGGATAGGATGATTTCCGCGCGGCAGGACGTTTCCGGGACTCAGTCAGGGCGGTTTCAGCCTCGATTGTGCTGATGAAGGCGCCATTCTGCTGGACAGCCGCCGGCAAGTGGCCTGGATGGAGAGTCGAAGAATCATAACTGGGCTCGTTGGAATGGAGAATGTTCCGAAGCGAGCTTTCCATTGCAGGATGATAAGACGCCTTCTCCACCAGGTAACTGGGGATGAAGATCTGGGGAAAGACGATGGAGAGAGGATTGAAGTTCGCTGAGCGGAATGCCGGGTCCTGATAAAAGCCCTTCAGCGGAGTGCTGGACCAGCCCACAAGTCCCCTCTAACACGTTTTTCTTGTGGGGGAGATTCTCGGGGCAACTAACAACCCCCCCTGGGCACTAGACGGTCCGCCCGGACGGCTTTGATAGGCTCCAAGGAGGCCGAGGAAGCCTCGCTCGCCTCGACCAATGCGCCCAGTCTTCTAGAAGCCTTCCGAGCCGAAACTCAGTGCATGGGAACACGAGCCACTGTGATTGATATCATACGCATTGTAAGCAAGGGGACCACGCCAAAAGTCTGTGACTGCAACACTACGTTACCGCTTGGAGTCATCTTGACTCGAGCACGAGTGACTCCACCCATGGCATGATTCCCTGCTGGTTTGGGCGGGGTAGCGCCTCTTACCGCCCCAATGCTACCCAACGGTTTGCCAACCTCTTTCGACCTTTACCTCCATTGGCATGCGGAATTCCGGGACACGAGAAATCTACATGTCCGGCTGGAGGTGTCGTGACTCCAGAACATACCTGGGGACGGATGGGACCTCCAGAAGATGCATGGAACGCCGAAAGGCAAATTCAACGATATAAAGATAGCCTGATCCCTCTCCTGGTGAGTCGAGCTCCTCCTACAAGGTGGACTGCCTCCGTCCTTCGCCGCGATATCCCAGCATCCTTCACCGACTCAGAGGCAAGATGGAAAAGTCCGGCATCAACGACGACACCAAGGCCGCCGACTCGATCATTGAGCATGTTGCTCCCAAGATCGAGCAAGCCCGGCTTGCGGCTGAGGAAGAGCACAGTCTCTCGGTCCGGGAAGCCATCGTGAAGAACAAGTTGGCTGTCTTCTGGTGTGTTTTCTTCGCCTTCAGTGGAGTCGCTTGGTAAGTTCTTGGATGCTACCTACTGTGTCACACAGTAATCAAGGACCGGCTGACCGAGTTTTGCCAGGGGCTTCGACGCACAAGTCAATGGCGCCATGATTTCTGTGCCCCAGTTCCGGTACACGTTCGGGTATGTTGAGCGGCTCGGCGAATGAATGATTGTTTCTCTTACTGACATTTCCCTAGATATATCTTTGAGCTCCCCGACGGAAGCTTGACACCAGTCATCCCGGCGTCGTGGCAGTCCGGCTTCAATAGCATCTCGAGCGTCGGACAGTTCTTCGGAGGGTTCCTGTGCTCATGGCTTTCCGACCGTATCGGCCGTCGGTGGTCCCTCCTCGTAGGGCTGGCCTTTGTTACGGGTGGTATCTTTGGCGAAGTGTTTTCCCACACCAGACCGGCGTTCCTCATCGGCAAATTGATACTCGGTATCGGTCTGGGCTTCTACCTGACCATTGGTCCGCTCTACTGCTCGGAAGTGGCGCCAGTCGTCCTTCGTGGTATCATCACGGGTGGTATCAATTTTGCCATCGTCGTTGGCCAGCTCCTCTCGAACGCTGTGATCAAAGGATTCGGAGACAGGAATGACCGGTGGGCCTTCCGAGGTCCATTTGCGATCCAGTGGTTGTTCGTTGGTAAGCGGCACCGGTCCAGGTTTTGACATGAGTCGTGTGTCTGACGACTGAAACAGTCATTCTCCTCGTCGGAATCCCCTTCGCACCCGAATCCCCGTGGCACTATGTCCGTCGTGGCCGCATGGAAGATGCCCGACGAAGCCTGGAGCGTCTGCACGGCAAGGGCGTCGATGTTGCGCCCAAGCTCGCCATGATCATCCGAACGGTCGAGGAAGACGCCGAACTCTCCAACTCGGCCCGTTGGGACCAGTGCTTCCGCGGCACCAACCTTGTGCGG
The DNA here is from genome assembly GCA_016109575.1 of Phialophora chinensis. Lineage (NCBI taxonomy): Eukaryota > Fungi > Ascomycota > Eurotiomycetes > Chaetothyriales > Herpotrichiellaceae > Phialophora > Phialophora chinensis. Next base: position 939,885 of record JADWPU010000005.1, on the reverse strand, counting down.
ACGACCATCTCGGTCGGTGTCTTCGCGTGCCAGCACCTGTCCGGGATCGTCTTTGTGCTCGGCTTTTCGACCTACTTCTTCGAGCTTGCCGGCATTGAGACCACGCACGCGTTCGACCTGGGCGTCGGAGTCACGGCCTGCGGTGTCGTGGGCGTCATCATCTCTTGGGCGGCCATCAACACGCTCGGTCGCAGAAAGCTGTTCGTGTGGGGCATGATTGGCATGACCATTGTCCTGATGCTCATGGGCATTCTCGACGTCGTGCACACGTCAGCTGCGCGCTGGGTCCAGGCTTCTTGCACGGTCGTGTACGCACTGATCTACCAGATCACCATCGGCTGCATTGCATTCGCCCTGCTAGGCGAAGTGTCTTCCCCTGCGCTCCGAGCCAAGACCGTCGGTCTGGCCACCGCCTGCCAGGCCGTGTTTGGAACCGTCATGAACATCGTGGTACCGTATATGGTCAACCCGGACAAGGCCAATCTCAAGGGCAAGGTTGGTTTCGTCTTTGGCGGAGCTTGTCTCTTGGGCACCATCTGGAGCTACTTCTACATCCCGGAATTGAAGGGCCGCACGTTCCAAGAGATTGACTATTTGTTCCAACACAGGGTTCCCCCGAGGCAGATGGGCAAGTACAATATTGAGGATGTGAATGATGCTTGAAGTTAGCGAGGGCTGCTCGAGGGCAGTGGCGACATGCGGCAGAAAGGTAATACACTCTAGGTTTGGGGGGATTTACATAACTACTCCGTATGCTAGACATGGCTGGGATGGCGAATGAAAGACTATCAATACGAAACAAGACTTTCTGCAATACCTTCTGCAATACTTCTTGTCCAATACCACGTACCCGTCATATTGTACGAGCAGATCATTCACCACTGGTGTACGCAGTACGGTACTGTATGAAGTCACCGCTGGGAATCAGGACTAGAAATTGCTACCGTACCGTAATGGACTGTGACTGTACCTGTACCTATATTTTAATATTGAGTCTGTTGAAGGGACTATTCAAGAGCGAATTGAGCAGAATAATACAAGTAAGCAGAAGCCTACTCCGTTGATTTCGTCCTGTGTGAAGATTGATCAACTGTAGTCTTTAGAGGTCCTTCACGTTCAATCTCATACTATAACTGCAGAAGTAAGTCCAGCTTATATACAGCCTTCTCTTCGCAATTGCGAAAGTCCAGCTTATACAACCTTCTCCTACACTCCGCTCGTACACCCTTCTGCTGGACTCATCCTACACATCCTCCTTCTCCTCATACTCGATGATCTGATCCTTCTTCAGGACCGTCTCTGCATGGTGATCGTGGATCACCCTAGCTGCAAGAGCCGAGTCTCTGATTTCGGGTGTGGCGAATAAAAAGTCAATCTCTTCCAACGTCTTGCCCGTCGTCTATTTTACCGCCGGAAGTGTCAGTCACTGCCGCAAACAGCAAGGGGAGACAGATCAGGGCACATACCTCAGGACACAGAAAATATACAAAGGGCACTGCGACGGCACAGGACAAGAGCATCCAGATCCAGATCTTCCAGCCGACGTTCTGCAACGCGATGCCTCCGGCGAAAACGGTGATGAAGCTGAAAAGCCATTCGCCGAACGCGCCTGCCGCACCACCGAGATGGCGGAGTTTGAGAGGGGCGATCTGTTCACACAGTCGTGGTCAGTGTTGTTCCAAGGGATAGCGGTACTCCTCATTCAGGACGCTCTCACCTCGGGACCATAGAGCCATGGCACACCAATCCATCCGTAGCCAAACACAAAGTTGTAGATGATTACAAACGCAACGGCGACCCATTGTGTCGTCAACGTAGGGTTCGGCAATCCAATCATGATCACAAAGACCAGCATGCAGACTGTCAGAACGACTGCCGACCAGATCATCACTCCGCGGCGGCCGACTCGTTCAATCGTCCAGGGCAAGGGATATGTCCCGAGAGCGAAACCGGTGTTCATCACCGCGGCGAGCAATTGAGAGAGAAAGGGTGAGAGACCGACTTGGTCGAAGATGACGGTCGAGTAGTAGACCGACAGATTGATCCCTGTTCGCGGCAATGTCAGTCGTCTAATCTCTTTAGATGATGTAAAAATACCGCTGTAAAGGCTAGGACCGCCTTGACATCACACTGGACAGATTTCAACGTACCCATCATCTGTTGAAGCGATAGGATCATGAAGGAGATGCGAATTCTGCGGCCGGCCCTGAGATCGCTCCTGTCCCAGAACAAATCGAGTGGGTTGAATTTATGCTCGTCCTCGTCCTCCAGCTTGATCGAAGCTAGGATTTCCTCTCGCATGGCCTGGACGGAAGGGTCTTCGAAGGGCCGGTCGTGAAGACGCATCACGACGCTGTCTCCTTCTTCGATCCGCCCCTTTGCGTAGTACCATCTCGGAGTGTCTGGTAGGAAGAACATGCCTATGATCGAAATCGTCGCAAAGAAGGCTTGGAATGCAATCGGAAAGCGCCATGAGACCTGGTTGTCCATTCGAGTGAAACCAAAATCGACCCAGTAGGCGAGACTATCATCCTCGTTAGACTTGACAGATAGGGGCATTCTAGTAAAGAGGGGAACTCACGCAACTCCTGAGATCAGCCAGGCACATTGGATTGCGACTTCCGGTCCCCGTTCTTTCGACGTTATACTCATCTCTGCCATGTAGGTAGGGACACTGCAGGAAATAAAGCCAATGCCGAACCCACAAAGGACCCGACCGACGATGATTTGGGCGACGGACCAGGATGATGCTTGGATGCTGGCGCCAATGATGACCAGTGCATCCCCGGTCAGGATACAGCCTCGTCTTCCCAGTGGCATACCGAGGACTGTCACTGCCAATGAGCACACGGCTGCTGCCAACGTGTACGAGGACGCAATCATCGGAATGACGTAGGTTCCTGTGGGATGGTCGATGGCATCGAGGAACGGTTTCGTGGTCTGGACACCACCGAGGACTCCAGCATCGTAGCCATACATACAGAAGGACTGTGACGGATTAGCCTAGCAACTCATCGACGCGCTCTGGTACTTACCAACGAGCAACAGATGGACATGATCCGGTAGAGGGCCCTACCCTTGACGGTTTTGAGGAACTGCATGGTGGATGGATCGATGGTAGCTGGATCGCCTCTGGGGGTGGTGTGAGGAGAAAGAACACCTGAATCGTCAGAGCCATGTTGTCGGGTCGCGACATATCATATGTATCTCTATCACGGGCCTGGCCTCTCCACAGACCGGCATCGAACTGATAGCCGGCAACGCGGGCTTAGTCAGGTCCACTCGAACGTACGAGGGGGGTGATTGGTCCAAAGGGGAGGGATTGGCGGGCTTTCCTACCCACCCCCGCACCTCTTCGCGGCGTGGGCGGGAATCGAAACCCGGGGAAGTCGATTCAGTTGTCAGATGGCCTTCCATGGAAAAGCTGGTACAAGGATTGAACTGTTCCAAAGCCTGGACACCCGTTTACACGAAACGAAGACTTGCATTTTGGCGGCATTTCTCCGACATCAATATTGCCAGCGTGCCTCTGTACGATCCTCGGCGGTTGTCACAGCTCTCTTCCTGTGTAATTCTCGTCTGGCTTGTAAACTTGCAGAGCCAATTATGTACCTCAGACAGTTCTGTCTCCGAAGTCGTGCTTTGCGCCGCCTTCCGTCCCCTTTGTCGAGCGAAATCAGGCCGAAAGCCTTCATGGAGGACGCTGGGTTGTCTCAGGTTCCTAGGGGACAGTGCTTTCACCAGACTCGATCTACCTCGACCAACAATAAGGCGCCGGCAACTAAACTCGGAGCCTCCAGCGAGGATGCTTATAGGTCAAAGACAATACCGGACATGATGTCCTTGAAAGGCAGGGTAACCGTTGTCACTGGTTAGTCCGGTAGTCACAACGGGTGTCATTCCAAGTCGCTAAAATCATGCAGGAGGAGCACGAGGCATTGGACTGGCGTTGGCGAGAGGTGCTGCCGAGCTTGGGAGTGACATCGCCGTTCTTGACGTCCTTGAGAAGCCGTCCGAAGCTTTTTTGGATTTTGAGAAGGAGCTCGGAGTGCAGGCTCGGTACTATCGGTTCGTCCCCTGTCAGTATAGCATTGTGGAACCTGCATTGAGGAACCTGCATTGACCTATATACTGCTAGGACGAGCGTCACTGATTCTGAGGGCTTGACTCGCAGTTTTGAGGCTGTGGTGAAGGATTTTGGTCAGATAGACAACTGGTATGGTCAATCCCTTGGGTTATCATCTCTGCTAATGCCGGTTAAAGCGTGACAGCTGCCGGAATAGTCCATGATAAACCCTTCCTGGACACCACCTGGGAAGAGGGAGCGCGGATACTGGAGGTCAATGTGAGCTCAAAGGGCTTGAAGTGCAGAGCGTTCTGCTGATACAGTGACAGGTCATGGGCACAATGCTGAGTGCACAATTGGCCGCCAAACAGATGCGGGCCCAAAACACCGGAGGCAGTATCGTCATGATCGCGTCGGTGTCAGCTGGTACTGCATTACAATCGCAAAGACTGAACATATATGCTGCTTCTAAGGGTGCTGTGAAATCCCTGTGCGTGCAGCTAGCCGTGGAGCTTGCACCACTCGGGATTCGCGTCAACACAGTTTCTCCTGGATTCATCGCGACCGAGATGACCAAAGGGCTTGCCGTCACAAGGCCGGAGCTTCTGGCAGTGTTCAAGTCGCCTCCACTGGGAAGAATAGGCGATCGAGCGGATCTGAAGGGCGTGGTGGGATATCTCCTGAGCGATGCCGCAGCCTATACCACAGGCACGGATGTGCTTGTGACTGGTGGTGTGCATGCAGGTCTGCTATAGGAATGCAGTTATTGGACTCCACGGCAGATTTCTGGCAACCGCGACGCTACAGAATCGATTATACAAGTTGATACACTTCTGTTGGTAGACCTATTCGTGTCAAGGATCCTGAGGTGGGACATGAGGAAGTTCGAGGTTGTTGTAGCCACCCCAGAATAGTGTTTCCAGCGAAAAGTCATCGTAGGCGGTGTCGAAGAAGTTGAACGCAGGATCTGTTTCGCCAAAGCTCAGCCCATAGTCGAAGCTGCCCTGGCTTTGAGGCGACTGATGGCTTTGTAGAAGATCGTTTTCTGCATTCGTCGGCCGCCGCTTCTTGGACGGCGCCGGTGCCATCTCTTCTGGGATGTCGTCCCAGGGATTCTGTCGCTTGATCGTCGACTTGGACTTCCTCAGCAGATCACTCTTGATGCCCATGATCACTTCCAGTGCCCTTGAAGCACTCTTGAAGGCCATGCCCAGTTCACTCAACGCTTGACAACAGAGTTCCAGGTTTTTCCACGCAGTGTTACTTCGAGTCGGATCAGTCGCTGCACAGGCCGTAAAGACGTGGATCAGGGTGGCTGTGAACACCAGATGGACCGCTTGGACATTGATCCTTCTTAGACTGTGAAGGCGGCGATATGTTTGGATCAGCTTTGCCAAGAAGTTCGCTGAGCTCGTACAGTGGTTCCGTCCCGTCGCGATCTCAGCTGTGGTCAGTCCTGGCAAAGTCTTGACGGAAGCGAAAAATGGGCGGAATGTGATAATCCTGATAGTATGATATTGCATGCTTTTACGCCGTCAGCGGGTGTAGCCCTGCTGGGGGTTGTGACTTACTGTAGCTGGAGAACATGCGGAAGGTAGTAGGTGTTCTTGTCGATGTCGTTTACAGCTAAGCTGGTGGGAAGACTGCGAAGCCAATCCGACAGGTCATTGCCCTTCTGAATGGCAAACTGGAAAAGCTGTCTGGCGCTCTTTGGATCCGTTATGCCGTCAGGGTACCTGATATAAGTCAGAGTCCGGCCGCCGCAAGATGATGTGCTGCCTACAAGTTCTCCCGAATTGCGGTCATGTGTGCACACAAGTTGACATTCCATATGCTCAATTCGTTGATCGAGTCTACCATGCGAGGCAGATCCGTTCCCTCATTGTCGGTGTAAGGGAACCAGTACTTCTTGGCTTGGCTTGGGTTGTCCTCGTGCGTGGAGAATCGCACAGTTATATGCTTGTCATCGAGGGCGACAGGCCTTCCGACATACAGACTCCACATCCTAATCGCGAGATGTTTAGCGGATGTGGTGGGAACAGGGGAAAGTCAATGTACCTGTCATGGACGAAGACGCCGGCCCATATCACCTTGCGGATCATTCCTTCTTCAGCGGAGATCAGGTTCGCTTGGACATATGGCTCTGGGTCGAGATGTAGACCAAGGTCAACGGCCAGCCTGACGGCCATCCCTGTAACGGGCGAGTCAGCGCAGCTCACAGACCGCATGGAGGCATTCCAAACCGCTATCCAGCCAGCCACGAGCATCCCTTGTCAGTAGCGCCTCGACGGCACTGAGAATAACCAGGGATTGAACAGTCGAAAGAGTGGGTGCGTCGAGCTCGAGCTCTAGCAGTAGCTTCGATCTTGTGGCAAAGAAATCCGCAAGCTGATCTGGCAGGTGCGGGTAAGATCTGGTAGTCATGGTGGCACCAATGGAACACCTAGGACGGCGAATCAGTCAAGAGTTCCGCTGGGGGATTGATTCGAGCTGGTGGTACTTACATGGCGTTCGTCAGCACTTCTGAGTACAAAGAGCTGAAATGGCCTGCGGCTCTGCAGTTCGTTCTTTCCCGCAAAAAGACGGCTTCCTCAACAACATGAATAGAAGGCTCTTCCCACGTGAAGTAGAGTTTGAGAAGGTGATCTTCAATGCTTGGGTCTACGAAGTGCCCGACCCCTGCCCCGATCAAGAGATCTGCCCCTTGCTCAGAAGGAGAGCGGAATTTGGACCGCGACAAGGACAGAGGGCCATTGTGAAGGATGTGCAGGTTGGATGTAGCACCGTAGAAACGTAGCTGGCCGTCTTCAGCGATCTGTAACGAGCCCATCCGTCCAGAAAGCTGGTCCAAGAGGACGTCTTCGCCGGTCGTTGCGAGTGTGGCTGTGTCAGAATGTGAATCGACGGGGAGAGGCACATCTGGAGACGACTCCGAGTAGAAGTGAGTTTCGTCGAGCTGAGCTCCGGCTCCGGCTCCGGCTCCGGCCATCGACGATACATTCTGGCTGCCATTGCGGTTTCCTTCGCAGACCATGTTTCAGCAGGTCTGTCAGTGTGCGGGAATGGAGAGCGCTTACCTGACCATCCTGGCACGGTGAAATCCGACTGATCTGTGCCTGGAGGGATATCTTGGCAGAGGGGTGTCTCCATCGTCCACGACGCTGCGGCCTGCCTGTCAGATAGATCATTTTGGACGTGCATCGGAGGTGGTGGTGGCAGACTGATCCCATTGGCGATGAGCAGGGACTCGAGTTGTTGACAATAGCTGGTCAGGGCCTGTAATCTCTCCTTGGGGGCAATCTTGCGTTTGTCCACGCCATGCTGGAAGACACACTCCTGTCCATAAAGAATACAATTCGAGCATCGCGGGCTGACGCCATCACACTTGATCTTTCTGCGTCGACAACCAAGACATGCGGTCGTGACGTGTTTAGTCTGCCGCTTTGCTTGGGCATCGGACGTGTCTGTGTTCGACGACATCAGTTCCTATCAGGCATCCAGCGGTCCGAATGCTGCTGGATCAATCGTCTGGTATATTAGATTCAAGGTGGAGGCTCGCATTCGTGAGTTGGCATTCCATATGTCGTCGCTCCTGTTCTAGTTGAAGATGTCCCCAGGATCGAGAGTACGCGAACTGGTTTGCGATCAAATTTGCGTCCCACTACGCACATGAGGTGCTCGATACCAGTCAGCGGCCGAGGCCAATCTATCCTTGCGGGGAACCCAGCTGAGCGTCCCCGAACCCCCCAAGCCCCATGGGCTCCAGTGAGAGTACCTGCCAAGGTGCCTCCGAGGAGCCTCTGCAGCAAGTCCGTGATCGGTGCCGTGTGCAGCCCATCACGAACATGTAGCCACACCTGGATTCAAGCGCGCTAAGCGAGTGGCACCAGAACAGTCATCGACAAACCACGAGGTGTGCAGATGTTCAGCGCCAGTCTGCCGTGATGATGTGGCAACTGGTCACAGCAGGCAATCGTATCATTGTCAATCCTGCCGCGTGCAACAGACTACTGTCTACCGCCGCATTGAATTCTCGCCCTGCAACGCTCGTTCCGCTCTCCGATATAGCTCTATACACAGATTCTGAACTGCCAACAGTCCATCGTCTTTACTGATGTGACTTAACTCTTGCAAAATCTGCAACATGTGGCGCGACACGCCCAGGTCGGGCACCGAGCTTCCCTCGGCTGGGTTGAAAATAATATGTGCCAAAACGACGACCAAGGCCGAAACAATGGTTTCTAGTGATAACCTGCATTCTCCGTCAGGACAATCTCCAATTGGGGATGCAATGCTTGGACTTACCAGTTACTCGCAATGTCACCCCCCGGGATTAACCTGAGAAGATCGATGAACCTCCTCGCGTCCTTGTACAGCATCTGCGCCTTCTGTTTCGACATTCCTTCCATCAACCCCTCTGCGGAGAAAGGATTGCGCCCTGTCTTTGAAACAGGTGCGATGTAGGCGCGGAAAGCGTAGGCGGTTGAGAAATAGGTCGACTCCAGCACAACAACATGGACCAGGTCCGAGCGGTGCAAAGCAGCGCGGAGATCTTGTGCATCGAGTTCGAACAGCCAGTTCCGTCGCCAGTCTTCCAACCTCGCGTTGATGGAGCGTAGCTCTGCATCCTCCGGACAATCAGAACTTCGAGCACCTCGGGGCAGCAACACTTGCTCCATGAACTCCGCCTGCAGGAGAGCCAACTCCACGTGCAGTCGGAAAATGTTTGCCTTGAATTCCCCGCCGTCGGCAGCAATCTCTCCGGCCGAGTCCTTGTCGCTAGGTAGTGGAACATTGATGAGTCTCGGACTCAGACTGGGTAACCGCCCGGCTCTCATAGCCATGTCTACGTCCATAAAGTATGCCAGCCAGAACACACGTTGCTGTTGGAGCGACTCGGGGGTGTCTATTGATCCCGGTCGTCGAGGGTCGTTCACGTGCAGATCTTGAACTACACGTAACGCAAGGCTCACAAAGACCTGTGCCGGGTAAGGGCGGGAAGAGGTCGAGATGACGCACCCGATCCCTAGAAAACATTGGGCCAGAAGTGGCGAAGGACGCATCATGAGTAATTCCGGGACCACGTCAAGCGATTCCTGTAAATACGTGTTGGCATTCTCTAAGTCCTGGGGTACGCCCAAGGGACTCATTGACCGGAGGCGGTGGGCCATCGCAAGCACAACCTTCAGTGCGACCCATTCGATCGCCACGCCTGCAGCCATATTGTCGTAGGATGTCTGAAACAGTGAGGTGATCACGGCGGGATCGAAGATCGGAAGTGCTGTGTTGAAGTCGATCAAGAACTCCTGAAGCAGGAACATACCGCCCTGAACCGGTGGCAAGGAGCACCTTTTCGGGCCATTGTACCGGACCTGAGGAATGAGCTCCGCGTCCGTCGTCGCAAGCGCGGGGGCATTGATACCATAAATTGGGTTGGCATCTGGCGTGCTCCAGCCCTGAGACATGTCTGTTGAAAGCGGAAAGTCCGGAGCCGATGTCCTAGATGGATCCAAATTGAGCGCTTGTAATAGGGTCGGCGACGTGCCATTGTTGCTGTGTACGTTGCTCAATGCGACGTCTGGTTGGAACGCATCCGGTGCAAACAGATTTTGCTCGATTGAGGACGTCGTGGAGGGCATTGACAACGGCGTGAGCGCGTCGGCTCGCTCTTGACTGCTGTCTGTTACCCTTACCGCAACGGATGTTTTGATAAGCTGCTCCAGGCTCCTCAGACGTTCCTCGAGGCTCTCCATCTGTTTCCTGCGCCTCGTTAGCATAGCCACCAATGACATAAGGTTAGCATTGGCCAGCATGAAGGAAATGTACGCGGGCGACACTTTGGTCTCCTGTACGAGGCACAGCATGTCGTTGGACATCTGCAAGCGATATCTTCACCCTCCAGACACCGGGTGCTCTTCTGGTCCAGACTAGGAACCGGGTAAGGGGGCTAACCTTTTCCGCTTCTCTCGGGGCTTTGTGACATGGGTCATCCGGCACACCAAGTTGGCTTTGGCACATGATGAACATCTTCCGCCTGCTTCCTTCAGATCACAACGCCTTTTCTTTGCTCGGCACAGATCACAGGCCTGAGCAGCATCCATCAGTATACGTAATTCATGGTCCGATCTGTAGCTCCGGTTACCTGGGCCATATTGCCTGTCTTGGCAGGGTGGGTGACTGTTTGCGACATGTCGCGAATCGAGCCTGCTCGACTCCCTGCAGACCCACGGAGAGAGGATACACAGAGGTCCCGGCTGACGCCGGCTGGGCTGCTGGCGAAGTCTTTTTCACTTCGAGACCGGATGGTATAGTTCGCTCCACAGCACGATAGAGGAAGAACGAGAGTAGAGCTCTGGTTGTCCGGGGCAATGAGGTGAGATTGTGCGCACGTAGCGTGCTGGGAGTGCAGTCTACTAGATACTAGTACCTATTCCAAACTACGACATTGAAGAGGCAAGCGGCAGGTCACATGAATCTGAGTAATAGTCTGTCACCGAGAGTTTGACCGCGATTGCTTACATCGAACATGGTAATTGCTTCGAAGACACTCCGCGCAGGTTGCAGGATTCTCTGCCTGCGACGTGAAGATTCGTACCGCTGACAAATGCGAAAGTATCGAAGCTGGTGCGAGGTCGGTGCGACACCTTGCCAGAACGGGAATAGCGCGTTTGCGGGATATCGGAGACAAAATCGCCCCGAATGACCGACCCGTTCGTGGGAGGAATTGTGACGTAGCTCGTACATACGTTCGTTCGGTCGCCGAAGGTCGCCGACACACTTTTGGCGACCAGTTCATACACTTGATCACATTTTTGGCCGTGTGTTTTGGGCCAACAGGAAGACTTCCTCGTCCTGTGCTCTCGTAGACGAGGGCATACCGCTCGAGGAAACCCGTTCTGAACAGAGCAGAGGCGGAATGGGCGTGGTGTCACTTCGGGCCAGTGTAAGACGTATTCATCAGGCTTAAAGTGTCCTTTGGCTGTCGCAAAGAAGCATTCTCCGACACTGAACTGTGAAAAATATCAAAGACGAGAAGATCAACGTTTCAGTGAAATGGTGATGGGATTGTTCCATCCTTTGCAAGACGCAAAACAGAATCTGCAGCGTGTACAAGGGGGTCATTATTCTTAAAAGTCCATGCCGTCTGCTCCGCTGACTCCATCATCATCCCGCTCTCGTTTGACTCGAACCACCTCGCTCTTCAGCAATGACCTGACAAATCCGTCAAACAGCTCGACATACGGTTTTAGGCTAGTCTTCTCCCAATCGTTCAATTTCCTCATCGTGACGCCATCCTCAACATATCCGTTCGTCTGTTCGCCTCCTTCTGGATTGCCATATTGATCAACTTCCGCAAGTAGTTCAGTGACTTTTGGCACTGAGAGCGGGTCAAATGCTTCGGCGCGCGCCATATCGCCACCAGCTGTGATAGGCACGCACACCCTTCCTGTGCCAGGATGCACCACAAATGGGCTTTTCAGCAAGTGAATTCTCTTCTTGCCGACCTCCACGTCCAGTCTGGGATAGGTATACTCCAGCAGGATGTCTTGCTTGGCTTCGACCAGAGCTCTCGTATCCAGCGTCTTGCTGACTCCGGTCTTGGCCAGAGCATCAATGTCTTCCCATTTCCTGATGCTTGATCGGTCTGGGCTGCTTGACCACTTCTTCACCAAAGCTTCGTTCAATGCCTTGTCCGGCAACAGTTGCAGAAGGCGAGCTTGTCCTGCCTCAGACTTAAAGGGCTCTTGGTCGACTAATACTTGCTGGAAGTATGGCTTCAAGATATCGAGACTTCGAGAAATATGTGGATGGAGGGGTCGTTTGATGTTGACTCTCTTCCCACCCTGTACGCCGCCCTTCAGGACTTCGAAATAACCTGTGATGGCTTTCCGCTTGTCGTCATCCAGTACTCTCGCGTCTCTATCACTGACCCAGGCGTGAACGCCGCGACGGCCGGAGTAAACCCAGATGATGTGCTCAAAGCCGAAGTCTTCTCTGAGAGCCACATCGACGACTTTTATGGTCATGGTTGCGAAAGCCCAGCATTTGCTGCAGATATTGGCTTTTTCGCAACAAGACCGTATGTCGTCGTAGTCTGTCAAATCAATATCGAAGACTATCTCCTTGCTCAGCGGTTTGAACATTGAGCTTTTTCTCAAAGTCTTGCGGTCTCTTGGGTTTGTAGTGTAGACTGGTCCAATCTCAAAACGAGAGGGAACGTGTCTGAGGATGTCTTTGCGCAACAAATCGGCCGTGGGATAAGACTGATATCGAAGATAGGCGTCGTTCGGGAGCGTCAATGCGAATTCTCGATTGGCGAAGTCTGGCCCAGGCTTCGGAGAGTGATTGAGCCACTGGAAAAGGGTTCGAAAGGGGAATAGTCGGGCGTAAAACTGTTGCATTACATTCGAGTCTGAATACGACTCTTGCTGTGCGGTCGAAGGAGTCTCTTCTGACGAGGTAGGTGCTGACTGCGGTGGTGAAGAGGGTATGTTGGCATCGCTTGCGAGTCGATCGAATTCTTCGTCGTCATCATCAAATAGATCTTCCAGTGCTACAGGAGCCTGGTCGGCAATCTTTTCGTCGTTGTGGTCACCGCTCGCAACTGGTGGAGCATCGGGAAGGTCGAGATCTTCACCATGTGAGGGCGATTGTGCTCGTGGTGACGATGACTCCGCCATCTTAATGCCCATGCTGGCCGTATCTCTAAAGCGACGTACTCTTACTGGTAGAGGGTTGGGTGAACTCTTGAGACTGGTGTTACCCAGATGTGCATACTCGGTGAATGGTACCAAAACGCGTTCGCAGCAATGCAGAGCGCGTCGCGATTTGCGTAGCAAATCAGAGTGCTGGAGTCAAACAGAGCCGGTCTAGATCAAAACTGGCTAGACTCGCACCTCAGCCTTATCGATAAGCCTACCTGAAAAATTACTGCCAGCCAGCCTCGGTGTCGTTCCGCCATTTTTCCACTCCATACTTCAACGCACACCGGCGGTGCAAAGACAAATTCCCAAAATGTCGAACACAATGGAGCCCCAAGTAGAAAAATTGAAGAAGCGCAAGAGGAAGAGGACGAAGCCCACCGACGCAGCAGCAGAATTGGCAGCCCCTCTACAGGCGACGAACACTCCAGAACCTGCAGTCACGAAGAAATCGCAAGAAAAAAGCAAGAAGAGGCGGAAAACATCACACGAGAGCGAGGACGAAGGAGACAGCCAGACAGAAGAACCATCCAAGGACCTGAATATTGCAGAGCCTGGGACAGCCGAGGAGAAGCCTTCCGACAATGAAGACGGAATCGATGGCGACGATGCTGCAAACCCCGAGCTCGAAGCAACTGTCGACGTCAACACGGCCATTGGCACAGGCGAAATAGAAACCACATCCCGCGAAGCAGCAGACCTCCCCACCGACATTGCCCCTTCCCTCCCAGGCACAGACACTGCTCCGCAGAGCTTCTCCGAACTCAATCTTTCCGAAAAAACCACGAAAGCTATCCAAGAAATGGGCTTCACCTCCATGACTGAGATTCAACGCCGGGGCATTCCCCCGCTCCTCGCAGGCAGGGACGTGCTGGGCGCGGCCAAAACCGGCAGTGGAAAAACCCTCGCCTTCCTGATCCCTGCCGTCGAAATGCTGCACGCCCTGCGCTTCAAGCCTCGCAACGGCACGGGTGTCATCGTCGTATCCCCGACTCGCGAACTTGCTTTGCAAATTTTCGGCGTAGCCCGCGACCTGATGAAATTCCACTCCCAGACATTTGGGATCGTGATTGGAGGCGCGAACCGCAGCGCAGAGGCAGAAAAGCTATCCAAAGGAGTGAATCTCTTGATCGCCACTCCCGGCCGCTTGTTGGACCATCTCCAGAACACAAAGGGGTTTATCTACAAGAACGTCAAAGCACTGGTCATCGACGAAGCCGACCGCATCCTGGAAGTCGGCTTTGAAGACGAAATGCGACAGATTGTCAAGATCCTACCTGATCGCGACTCCCGGCAGACCATGCTTTTCTCCGCCACTCAGACCACAAAAGTCGAAGACCTGGCGCGCATATCACTCCGCCCAGGCCCACTGTACATCAACGTGGACCACAAATCTGAAGCCAGCACCGTGTCGGGCCTCGAACAGGGCTACGTAATCGTACCCCCTGAGACGCGCTTCCTCCTGCTCTTTTCTTTCCTCAAACGCAACCTGAAGAAAAAAATCATTGTCTTCATGTCCTCGTGCAACTGCGTCAAGTACCATTGTGAACTGCTGAACTACATCGACCTCCCCGTACTGGAACTCCACGGCAACCTCAAGCAGCAAAAACGCACGAACACATTCTTCGAGTTCATCAACGCCAGCCACGGCACGTTAATCTGCACGGACGTGGCGGCGAGAGGGCTCGACATCCCCAGTGTGGACTGGATTGTGCAGTTCGATCCGCCGGACGATCCGAGGGACTACATCCACCGAGTGGGACGAACCGCTCGCGGAAGCAACGGCAAAGGAAGAAGTCTGATGTTCTTACAGCCCAATGAAGTCGGGTTTCTTTCCCAGTTGAAGGAGGCGCGCGTTCCGGTGGTGGAGTTTGATTTCCCAACGAAGAAATTGGTCAATATCCAGAGTCAACTGGAGAAATTGATCGGACAGAACTATTACTTGAACAAGGTGAGTTGCTTTCGTCTTTTCTCCCCCGGGCTCCTGGACCTGCAGGCGTGTAGTTATGGTGCTGACCGATCACAATAGTCCGCAAAGGATGGATACCGCTCGTACTTGCAAGCATACGCATCACACAGTTTGAGGTCCGTTTTCGACGTGAACAAGCTTGACCTGGTGAAGGTTGCCAAGAGCTTCGGCTTTGCTTCGCCTCCCAGAGTCGATATTCAGTTGGGCGCGAGCATGCGGGACAAGAAGCAGAACACGGGAAGGAGAAGCTACGGCAGTCAACCAAAGCAGAAGAATGGGTTCCGAAGGAATTGACCTTCGAGCAAAAGAGGGAATTCATTCTGCTCATCGAGCTTGAACCTCTTGCTCAGCGGCACGACGGCGGAAGTGGAGGTGGAGGCACGGCGGAGTTGGCAGGATACAACATACTCTCCTATGCCCAAGATTATCGGGATACATCATGGTCATGTAAATCTGAGCTTCAGCGTCAAGTCTTGCGTCTCTCTACATACCTTGGCAGCTACGTTCATTCCCGCCGGTCCAGCGTCCCTCCAAGCGCCACTCATTCAGCTTGCTCCCGTGCACTAGCACACTTCTCACCTTCTGGAAGTAGTCCCATCTGCCTAAGGTTGGAGAATGTCGTCGTTGACAATAATGTCGTGGATGTCTCTTCTTTCACCGGGTCATTGTGACGTGTGATCAATTTCGCTTCCCTCTTTTGAGTGGAGGTAGGTGCGTGGGGTGTGGACGACAATCTATCTAGCCTTTTCGCTGGGTAGATAGCTTCGAAGAACGCATGGCTACATCTGCAGACGGGAGACATTTATGTATTCATCTTCACTGTGGAATAAGAAGGACAAGCGAGGACAACCAGGGCATTGGATAGAGAAAGAACTCCAAATTGATGTTATATTTTGATTCAACGCTGCTTTGTTAACTTTCTTTCCAAGCTCAACACAGAGACCACAGCAAAAATATCCAGAATCCTCGCGACGGCCTCGATGCCGGAGTCGCAGAGGTGGGTATGCAAGGGCAACCGCAGTCTATCGTCTCATGAGGATATCCGCTCCAGCCTGCAACTCATGCTCAAGATCGCTAGCGCCTGCAAAGGCGCTTGCTTCTTGTGGCCTTGGATCTTCATGACTGCTCCATTGGCTGGGGTTCTCAGGAATTGGTACGTTCATGTTGCCTGAGGGAGCCGAATTGGTCTGATGGCGCACATGATGACGGAATCTCAGAACCTCGTCCAAGATCATCTTTCGCATTTCCTGCACATCCTCAACAACCTCAAAAGCGAAATCAAAGGTCTTAGGACAGGCTGGCTCATCGCTAGCATCGTGCCAGATGTGAAGGTATCTGTGTTCCAAGGCATCTTCCACCGAGATACGGGATGAAGGGTCGAAAGCCAGCATGCGATCCAGAAGATCCAGCGCATCAGGGTTCGCTTGAGGGAATAGTCTCTGGAAAGGAATCTTCGGCATGTAGGGCAGGTTTCGGACGTACTCCTGTGCACGTGGCGATCCGATTCTCGACAGAGTCTCTTCGTTGGGAGTGCCCAGATAGTGCAGAATCTGGTTCAACTGATCGACGTAGTCGCGGCCCTTGAAGAACGGTCTGCCTCCCAGTAGCTCAGCCAAGATACATCCGACCGACCACACATCGACTATTCCTCAAGTTAGCTGGAAGTTGGACTGCCACGGCTTATTTGACATACTAGCTTTGGTATAGCTCTGGAAGCTCAACATAATCTCAGGAGCCCGGTACCAGCGGGTAGCGACATACTCAGTCATATACCCGGCATTTTCTTCGGGGTCCTGAGAGAAACCTCTAGCTAGACCGAAATCGCAGATCTTGAGCTCACAGTCGGCATTGACGAGGAGGTTGCCAGGTTTCAGATCTCTGTGCAAGACGTTGGCCGAGTGGATATACTTCAGGCCGCACAGAATCTGGTAGATGAAGGATTGGAAATGGGCATCAGTCAAAGGTTGCCCCGATCGAATGATGGCAGCCAAATCGCACTCCATTAGCTCTGGATCTAGTCAGCGAATGCTGCGTCCCGGCCACAAGGAGACTCGTACCTTCGTAGAGATAGGTCTCGTTGAAATTGTCCGGGCGAGGAATATCCATGTCATAGAGGCAAGTGATCTGTTCCTAGTCAGCCACGCGCCTCCAAGATGTTTGGCCGGGAAATCTGACATTTCTGTGGCCGCGGAAGTGTTGCAGGAGCTTGATCTCGCGCAAAGCTCTCTTCGCGAGGATCTTCTTGCTGAACACATTGGTGACCTTTTTGATGGCTACCCCCTCTCCTGTTTGGCCATTGGTAGCAGCACTTCAACGGTGTCAGCAATGCTCTGGCGCATCTTCTCAGCAACCATACCAGACAATGCCGTATGCGCCCTGACCCAACTCTTTTGTGACGGTGTATCGGTCATCAACAACGAAATCTTGATTGAAGACTTTGAACACCTTGCGCCCGGCTAGGTCCCCCATGTTGGCTGTTGCCGTCTATACTCTTGATTGTTCCAGAATACACACAGAGGATGGCGGGCAGCAAGCGGACGGCGGAGGAAGAGGTCCGGTAGAGACTTTGGGCGGTATAAAATAGAGCTGATCCAGCTGAATGGATGGTCGAGGAGGATAAATTAGGCAGGAAGGCAAGGCAGATTTTCTGTCTTCAAATAATATGCGGCTGAGTGATAGAGTTGGGTGGTGCTGACACCCAGTATACAGCTGCGCTTGATTGCGGCGAGCGTCCCCAGTCCGCGAGTACAAGGTGGGGGCTGCTTCAGGTGTAGCTCAAGATATCGATGTAAGACCTAGCCAGTAGCAGTATTTCCCTGTAGAGAGAGAATCAAATCGCCGTGTGTTAGTTGAAACCCGACATTCAATTGTTAATATGATAGCCGCTGGGGCGGGTTGAGGCAGCGTTTGCGGTGAACTGTTCTCGATCCCCTCTCGTTCTGTGAAGCAAGCGCGCGCTCCGAATCTGTTTCAAAGGTGGGATGAAAGAGGGGCAAGGCACCAAAGAAATCAAAGGCCCGGCGCCCGTCTAGCAGCACTAGCACAGCCTAACAAAGAGCTTCGGGGCGCCAAGCAACACGTGCCGGGGCTAGTGAGGCGACGCCAATGGAGCCACCAGCAGAACTGTGGCTCGAAGATGTCCAAATACAAGATTTGACAAGTCGAGCAAGGACAAATTATTGATGTCTGTCGCTGATATCGAAGCAGTGCCAATCTCGAAGATTCTCAGGTGTCTCGAAAGTAGGATTGCAGGTGTCGGGTCCCTTGTCGAGAGATCCTGTTGATTTTAAATCAATCCATGAGAAAAGTTAAGTCATTGTCAACTTTCTATAATCCACCAGTGCTGCAGCCTGCGTCATTATTATGGAGGAACTTCTTGCGAGACACCGCAAAGAGAAACGAGATGTGCAGGCGAAGATAACGCAGAAGAAGAAG
This sequence comes from Phialophora chinensis, assembly GCA_016109575.1. NCBI lineage: Eukaryota > Fungi > Ascomycota > Eurotiomycetes > Chaetothyriales > Herpotrichiellaceae > Phialophora > Phialophora chinensis. Next base: position 921,713 of record JADWPU010000005.1, on the reverse strand, counting down.
AACGCGACAAAGAAAACCAGGAAAGGTGTCAATGATGAGTGCGACAGGCTCGAGAGAGAACTGGCCGAAAAGCAACAAGCAGAGCTTGAGGCCTTGGAGCCTGCGAATGAAACTCAGATAGCCGAGTCTCTTGAAGAGCTAGCTATTGACGATGCTTCTACCATGCCCGATGGCGAGTCAAATACACCGCCGGAAGACCCCGGGCAAGAGAACCATCAGCAGCCTCTGTCCATCGACCAGCCCCGACAGAAGAAACCCAACAGACAAAAGGCAAGACTAGCACGCCGAGCAGCCGAGAAAGAGGTCCAAGCCGCTGCTGCAGCAGAAGAGGCATCGCACCTACCCGACCTGCGTGAGCAAGAGATTTCAGCAATGAAAGAACAGATGAAGAAACTCGACCTCTCGGAAACCCTCATTCGACCAGACGGCCACTGCCTTTTCTCAGCCTGTGCGCACAGCATGCCACCTGACCTTCTTGTATCGAGATCTGAGAAAGTCGGGAAGGAGCCCTATCAAAATGTCCGATATGCTGCGGCAGATTTTATGGCGAGCCACCCGGATGATTTCGCGGCATTCTTGGAGGAGCCATTGGACTCTTATGTGCGAAAGATCCGGGATACCGCAGAATGGGGTGGGGAATTGGAGTTGCAGGCTATTGCACGGTCGTTTAATGTCAATATCAATGTGCTTCGAGCAAATGGCCAGGTCGAGAAGATCCGCTCTGGATCAGAGATCAAGGAAGATGCGGAGCTCATATGGCTAGCCTACTACAGGCACAGCTTCGGACTAGGCGAGCACTACAATGCTCTGAAGAGGTTACACAAAAGCTAAACAGATGCCACGATCCCCAGCACCCGGTCGAATTACCGGACAACGCTTTTGAGAAGCCAGCTGTTGAAGCCCAAATTCACACTCGCCAACACGACCGAACAACGTGCAGTCAGCATACCAACCTCAACGATGTCTCCAGACCGAGATATAATCCTCCACGTTCCCGTTCTTGTCCTTCCCCACCTGGTGCGTATCAGCAGGATGCCAATGACCCACCCTCTCCAGCGCATTCGGACTCGATTCGACCAAGGGGTTCATCTTGACATTACCTTCCGCATCATACGGAATGTCTTCACCCGGGTGACTGAGATGTTCGAGATAAGTCTTTGAAGCCACGCCGAAAGGTGGCCCCCCTGACTTAGGAGGCTTGGAGGTCGGAAATTCGAGACAGATGAGGTTCGCTTGAGGAGAAGGTCGGAGCAACTCGGTCATGCGCTTTGCCCAGTCTTTCCGCATGGAAGGGTGCATTGCGCAGAAGAACTGGCCAGCCGCGTCTGTCAGTATGGCCAACTGCATATCGTGCCAAGAGGAAGGGGTTGGGGGGTTGGGGGGAGATGCGAGAGTCACAGGTCGGATCTGATCTGATCAGACAACCCAGAGGATGAAATCCGTGACCCAACCGTGACGGAGGAGGGCGTCTCCACTCACAGTGTAATCATAGATCAAATCGAACTTTCCATCCCAACCTTCCCAGCCTAGCTTGCTGAACCACTCATCTTTGTAAAAATCTCCCTGCACGAACTTCATCTCCCCTTGCCCGATCTTCTCGTCCTTCACGGTATAGCTCCCTTTATGCTCCTTGACGTATTTCTCACACGCGACAAGCGCCTTCCCAGCATATTCCAAGCCCACGACATCATATCCGAAACTCGCAAGCAGCAATACATCGACACCCCGTCCACAACCGGGGACTAACGCACGTTTCCGCCGTCCATCGATGAACGGCCCCCCAATCACTTCAGCGTGGTTTAAAAGTGTATCGGTCAGTGCTGGAGACGGAGAGCCACGGTCCCAAGGTAAGAAGTCGCCTTTGTTCCACAGCTCGTCCCAGCCTTGCACATACGAGGAGCCCGAGTACTGCGCCATGTGGGATTTTAGCTTTTCGCGGTTTTCCGCAGTCGTTGTCGTGGGATTCGCTGTCGACATGATGGCGGGTGAGCCGATGCGGACTTTGACTGATATTGGGCGACGTTGGAAACTTCGGACCTCAGGCGTTCTTCGGGTTATTGAGATTGTCGAGGATAGCCCCGTTGTCGTGCTGACGGATTGATATTCTGCCAGCAGACCAGCACGTTGATACAGTTTTACGAATGGTCTGAGAGCGCGGCAGCACATACAATTCGAGGTGTGATCGGGCCGTGAATTGTTTGTCTTCGCGTGATTGTAGAGGTGAGAAGAAAGATGATTCTCGAATTTGCCTGAAAGGGGAGTCAATGATTGGAGTTGCGGAGGGCTGACTTTGACATGGAGTACATAGTATGCAGAGTACATGTGCCAGTCTCGGATCTCATTATTAACCAGGGATCTAATCACAGTCGTACAACAATCATTTCGTTCCAACACCATAGAATGTCTCGCACTCAAAACTCGGATAGATTCCTGAAGCCAGTCAACCCGACGCTTCTACTGTGGTCGACCTTCTGATGCTGATTCTGGGGTTGGCCGCAGCGAGTCGGAAGATTACATAGACGAACTTCAGTCCGTCAATCCTCGCGGTCTCACCAGATGGTCTTCAAGCCTCATGCTGACATTGCCCAGTCGCCGACAAGACAGTACGTCGGCTATTCTATTACGATCTGCTTGACGAGGGTTCGCCTTCAGAGTTGAGGTGCAACATTAGCTCGAAAGCGCAGCAATCCCGAAAGGCAAACAGCCTCGGCTGTATGCCTTGAAGGTATGATGTTGGTCTCGACGCCCCTTCCACCTTCCTTCTGGGGGGTGTGACCTAGGTACAGTAGATAGCGGCCGCGTCATACAGGCTATGGCACGGTACCTGAAATCTTTTGGTCTACTCGTAACGCGTGCTGGGTGGGCAGCAACATAGATCAACAACAAAGGTCTCATAGCCTTCTATTGCAATCGAATGTTTAACAGAAATTGGGAAGCGTTGTGCGATCCCTCCTGCCTGGCGGTAACCTGTTCAAGTGGAACTGCTTTCTAAATCTCGCGTCTTAAGCTTTCGTCAAAATCACTGCTGTGGTGTAAGCCTGAGTCGACCGAGCGAAAGGCCAAGGCTCAGGAAGTCTTGCCATTTCCGAAGTCGATCCTTCTGCTCCCCAACTGCGGCTTTCCATCTCTCCTCCAATTGTGCCCTGGGAGCCCGGCAAAACGGCACGATGAAGCCCAAAGGTTTCATCAGTGCTTTCTTCTCCATCTGTGTTGTATGCAGAAAACGCCGGCTGTTGATGTTTAACCCCACTATCATCCTTTCATCATTGGCTCTTTCCAGCGACAATGGGGCATGGCCCACGAGAATTCGATCTCTGATGCGCCGGGTAACTGCAAATGTCTTCGCCTTTGCCGCTGCGGACGTCCACTTCGTCTGCTGAACACTTATGTCCATTGTATCCATGGCCTCGAAGACTATGTCCGACTGTACTCGTACCAGATTCATATGCAGCTGACCGCAGCTTTAACATGCTCCTCTCCAGCATTCGTTTCGCAACCTCCATTCCATATATGTTTCCTTGACTCTCTCTTCAGCCTCGGACATCTTGTGCTTGAGGAATGACTTGGCTAGCAGATATTTTGACGTCTTGTTCACTCTCGGCCGCCTCCCACCGCCCATCTCGTTGCGCCGATGTCTCTCGATAACGTCGAGAAACTTCCTGCCACTCCAGATACATCATGCCGTCCACCCTCAGGCGAGAAGGTTGGGAAAGAAAAAGAGGTTGAAGGCGACTTTGACAGCCGGTCCATTCACTCTGGGCGCTCCGGACGTTCGACTGTCGCTGATCTGGACGACGTCGAAAACGCCGACGATGTGTTGGCAAGGACTATAACACCCAAGAAACCTATTGTCAAGGTCTCACGGGCAGAAAGACGGGGCCTGTTTGCTCGGTTCTCTCTGACAGCAGAGGTTACAGATCCGTACGACTATAAGAATAGCACAAAATGGCTCATTACCTTCGTCGTGGCTGTTGCCGCCGCTGCCGCACCGGTCGGCAGTGCCATCATATTGCGTATGTCTTCTTGTGCTGCTATTTTACCGGACAATGTTATTGACTTGGTCGCTCAGCAACTCTTGACGAAGTAGCAAGGACGCTCCATACCGACGCAACCACCACCAACCTGTCGGTTGCATTGTATATGTTGAGCATGGCGATTTTCCCTCTGTGGTGGTCAGCCTTCTCAGAAACTGTTGGACGGCGTACTATATACCTCACCTCATTTGCCCTGTTTACTTTATTCTCTGTCCTGAGCGCTGTCTCTCATTCAATATCCATGCTTATTACAGTGCGACTATTTGCCGGGGGTGCGGCTGCCTCTGTCCAGGCGGTTGGTGCGGGGACAATCGCCGACATTTGGGAGTCCCGGGAGAGAGGTAGAGCGATGGGCATCTTCTATCTGGGACCTTTGTGCGGTCCTTTGCTGGCACCTATAGTGGGTGGCATTCTTGGCCAAGCTTGGAATTGGAGAGCAACTCAATGGGCCCTGGTAATATATGGAGGTAAGCTCGACAGCGACAATGGGCCAGCGTGTTCATCTTCGAGTGTCGCGCTGACAACCATGCTAGTCTTGACATGGCTGTTACTTTTCTTCGGTCTGCCTGAAACACTGAAAGCGACAAAAGACTTGGTCGCGGAAGCCGCGACAGAAAATGTGCCTTCGACCACCAGCAGTCACCGCCCACCATTGAGTCGAACGCCAACCCGAGAGGTGATACAGAAGAGGTCGAGAAAGTACTTGACGGTTGCACGAATGTTGTTGGTGGACCCACTCAGTGTCATCTTGTACTTACGATTTATGCCCGTTCTGCTGACGGTGTATTACTCGGCGGTTACTTTCGGCTCGTTATACGTACTCAACATCAGTATCCAGTACACTTTCGAAAGGCGACCCTATGACTTTTCGACAATCATCATCGGACTGCTATATCTGCCCAACTCGGTCGGGTACATTCTTGCGAGCTTAATAGGTGGTCGCTGGATGGATTGGATCATGAAACGGGAAGCAATCAAGGCGAACCGGGTGGATGAGCGTGGAAAGCTGGTCTTCAGGCCCGAGGACCGCATGCGTGAGAACGCGTGGCTGGGTGCACTGATGTATCCTTGTGCTCTGATCTGGTACGGTTGGACGGTACAGAAAGGGGTGTTTTGGATTGCGCCGGTGAGTCACCTTGAAACATTCCAAAGTACCACGGGTACTATGCAGGTACCGTGCAGTGGTTCTGACACGTGTGGGACAGATGATTGCGAACTTCTTTTATGGGGTTGGGTCAATGATCATTTTCGCCATGTCCACGACCATGTTGACAGAGTTTATGCCACGTCGATCATCTTCTGGAGTAGCTCTGAACAATCTATGCCGGAACATTTTGTCGTGCGTTGGCGCCATCGTCGGGGCGCCACTGATTGCAGCCATTGGGAATGGCTGGCTGTTTACTATTCTTGGACTTTGGGCACTGTCAAGTGCTTCCGTTATCTGGGCTATGAAGCGCTACGGCCCGGGCTGGCGAGAAAAGATGGATAGACAGTTGGGTTGACATCAACATGAAGCGGCCATAGAGAACATCTAAAAGATTCACAACAAATGCTGATCACTTCTACGTAGTTTGCGTAGCCTACAAGGACTTTAGCATAGGATCGTCACAGCCAACCGCCACGTGATATCTCCTCCCCAGCCACAGGGATTCTGACTCCTTGGAGTCGGCAGTTGTATCTTCATCGCCCAATGAGACGCCCGCGTTGAAAGTGAAGCACCACTCAGAAAGGAGGAGGGGAGGACAAGGCCACTAGAAGACGAGTGAATCTTGGGTGAATCTTTGGCGAACAAGGAGCAGCGGACTTGGTCTCCGGGTCGGTGTTCGGCTCGACCCGCAACTCTCACGTCCTCACGCTTCTTTTCGTAAATGCCATCCTGTGTATTCTTCTCATACCATCAATAACCGTTATTTTTCATCAAGGATCATGGCTGCCAACCATGCTGCCGCCAATTACAACGCTTCTCAGGAGCTCTTCCGCGCCTAAAGTCGTGACAACGCGACACTAGAGTGATGTGCGCTTCTGGGCCTCCGCAAGGATCCCGTTCTTGTGCATCTTTCATGAACACCCTTCGCATCCCGAACGAACTGGTCCCCAATGGCTCCAGCTTGTTGCGTTGCTTCTGGCAAATGGAAACACATGGCACGCCACCTACAGACTACAACCGGGACGAGAACTCCTTTCATCCGCAGACTTTTTTCTTCTTGCCGACCAGTGATGAGTTGGGCATCAATCTAGGTACACCCTCCGCCACGTAGGCGGCCCAATCACGGCAGGCCTCATGCATATTTCGTCCAATTGCGGACATTCGCACTGATTATCCAGTCCTCATTGCAGTTGTCTGACCTTGACTCAGACGTATACTGGTTTTCATCAGTTCCATCCCACATAGTCTGCATGACTGCCGCAGAATTCGCCGTCCCAACTTGCGCCGCACCAACTTGTCATCGTCGACGTGGTCCAATTGCCAAAATTTGCTTATCCAAAATGGGGTCTGATGCTCGTGGCGCTCATTTTGCTGCGGACAGGGTCCCCAACGCAAGGGTCATGCTTGGGCTTCACAGACCCATCCTCTGTTCAACCAGATGTCGCAACACCAGGTGTCTTGCAGGCATTCCTTTCTCCTTATACATGCCTTTGATGTTTTACGAGTTCTTCGCTTCTCTGACCTACCGTTTCTATCCGGTAACGTAACGTCACCTCGTTTTCCGATCGTTCCGCAAAGCTCGTGATTCTCGGGTGAGGGAGCGGATTGGCAGCTTCGAGAATTTTGCCGTACAGACGACACCACACACCCCAGGCATCTAACTTGCAATGGGAAAGAATAAAAAGAGGAAGGCTAAGAAGGCTCTTGACATCTGGTCTGATCAGTCCAACCAGGACAACGGAGATGGCACAACCATTTCATTATCCGTTCCAGTACGCGCAACTTCCTACCTATGGTTATCAGACCTTTGATCCAAGCGCCGTTTCGTTTTCTTTTCACCCCATCATACCGCCCGAGCGATTATATCCCAGCAATCCATTTGCTGACGACCAGATGAAGCCGGACGAAGCACCACCTCCGCCTTCCGAGGAAAATCCAGAGCCTCTCCAAGAGAATGCGCCAGCAGAAGCCGAAGGCAAGTTTGATTTTCTGTTCCGGGTTTCGTGCTCTAACACATTCAATAGACACAGCTATGACGGGCGATGCAGATCCGGCGGAAGCTACCGACGCCGAGCAAGCGACAATTATCGAAGAACCAGACAAGGCCGGAGATGAAGGTGTGCATGACAAATAACCTAATAAAGTGATCCAGACTGACAGGCCCTTCACAGGCGGAAACGTCGAGCCAGAGACGAAGGCAGACGATTCAGATCAGCAACCGACGGTAAGTTCATAACTTAGAGCAAAACAATTGTCCCTTCACCGTTACCGACTCAAGCCACTCCCGATCGCGACCTTGAACCTCCTCTTTTCGATTGAGATTTTGGTTCACACATAACCCGAAACCTGACAGTGCCATGTGCTGACTTCGTAGACCGCGGAGCCGACCGATGACGCTGTAGCTGTTGAACCAGCCGAATCTGAGGATGCATCACCCGAGACAACAGAGGAACCCGCGTCCGAAACAGCAAATGAAGAATCTGTCGAAGCGTCAACAGAAGAGACAGTCACAGATCCTCCAGGAGATGACGAGTCAAACGACTCACAAGCGGCTACTGCTGTTGACTCAAGCGAGGGGGACAAGCATCCGGAACCCGAGACCGTCGTCGAAGTAGTCGAAAAGATGCAGGCTGACGATGCGTCCCCTGAAGAAATCACGGAGGTTTTAGAACAAGCGATGTCGGACGTTGGGGTTGGACCCGATCCTCCGGCGGCAGATGCGGAGCCATCCTCTGCGGAGGCAGAAGATGCCGCTGAGAACCCACCAGCCGCGATATCTGAGGAGACCGGTCCAACAGAAGAGAGCCCTACAGAGGAATCTGTACCAGGTAACGAAGACGAATCACATGAGTCTGCAGCGGAGGCACAGCCAGCAGCGGAGGAAGAGCCAGCCGAGGTCCCCGGGGACAGCAACGAAGCTGATGCTGCTCTGACAGACGCAGCCGAACATGAACCGGCTGAATCTCCACCTACTGACCAAGCTGTTGAAGAGGACAAGGACGGAGGCTCGTCCGAGCCTCCAGCTGAAGAACCAGCTGAGGAGGGGGCTAAAGCGGATGACGATAACTCGTCAGAGGAAAAGCTGGATGGATCTGTTGAAGAAACATCTCCAGAGGAAACATCTCCAGAGGAAACATCTCCAGAGGAAACATCTCCAGAGGAAACATCTCCAGAGGAAACATCTCCAGACGAAACATCTCCAGACGAAACATCTCCAGAGGAAAATGAAGCTGAAGCGGCACCAACTACAGCAGATTCTGGCTCAAGTGAGGACAGCCCAGCCGATGACTCACCTGGTGCTGAAGATGTCGCAGCGGACGAGACACTTGCCGATGAGCAAATCGACGAAGCCGCCGCTCCGGTTCCAGAAGAACCTCAAGCGGAGGAAACGCAACCCGAAGGGGCAGAACCTCCTGCGGACGCCGGTGACGACGAAGCCGACGCCCCGATAGAAACAGAAGAGCAGGCAGCTGAAGCAGATCGTCCTGCAGATGATGAGGCAACGAAGGACGCCGAGGAAACCCCTCAAACTGATGCTGCAGACGAACCGGAAGATGCAACGTCTGCTGGCGATGATTCTGCTCCGCCCACCGAGGAAAATGATGAGACAGCGGGAGCAGTAGCGGAGGAAGATTCAAGCGGAGGGGGAGTGCCTGTTGAAGAGGCTTCTGACGAGGCTCCCACCGAAGGACCACCTCCTGAGGAAGCACTCTCAGAGGAACCGTCAGGTGAGGAGTCCGCGGCTGGAGAGGCGCCTGCCGAAGAAGCCGCCGCTGAAGAACAAGCTGCGGAAGAACCACCTCCCGCCGAAGAAGAAGCGGCTCCCGCCGAAGAAGAGGCAGCTGCTGATGAGGTGCCCGTCGAAGACGTCCCCGCTGACGAAGCGCCAACCGAAGAAGTGCCCGCCGAAGAAGTGCCCGCCGAAGAAGCTCCTGTCGAAGAAGCTCCTGTCGAAGAAGCTCCTGCCGAAAAAGCGGTCGTCGAAGATGCGGCCGCTGATGATGCGCCCGCTCAAGATGCGCCCGCTGAAGACGCCCCTGCTGAAGACGCCCCTGCTGAAGACGCCCCTGCTGAAGACGCCCCTGCTGAAGACGCCCCTGCTGAAGACGCCCCTGCT